>CM066039.1:152136605-152736605 GCA_033557465.1 Ichthyophis bannanicus | reverse complement strand
AGAAAGACTAGGGGACATGAAATGAAGCTACAATGTAACCCATTTAAAACTAATAAGAGAAAATATTTTTTCACTTAACGCGTAATCAAACGCTGGAATTCGCTAACGGAGGATGTAGTACAAGCTGTTAGTATAGCTGGGTTTAAAATAGGTTTGGACAACTTCCTGGAGGAAAGGTCCATAAACCAGTATTAAAGAGGACCAGAGAAATTTATTTTATGTATTTATTTAACAGTTTTTATATACCGTCTTTCTTCAATTCAGGACGGTTTACAATGAACATAACGTAACATAGAAAATGACGGCAGATAAAGACCAGTATGGTCCATCTAGTCTGCCCAGTAAGAAGGCCGGAGTAAGATGGCAGGAGTAGGTGCCACTCTGTGCAGGCCGCCCCTCAGGCCACCCCTCCCCATGTCTTTGTTTAGGGGTGAACCCACCGCTCCATGCAGGACACCCCTATTTGTTGGGAAGTTAGAAGGTTCAAGTTTATTTTGATTTTATTCTGTTGCTATAAGTGGATCCATTGTGTCTGTCCCATGCCATTTTGAATTCTGTCACTGTATTTGCCCCCACCACCTCCATTGGGAGGGCATTCCAAGCATCCACCACCATCTCAGTGAAAAAGTATTTCCTGATATTGCCTTTCAATTTTCCACCTTGCAGCTTCATGTTATGCCCTCTCGTTTTACAGCTTCCCCGTCTTTGGAAGAGGTTTGTTCGTTCATTATTTCTCCTTAAGTATTTAAAGGTCTGAATCATATCTCCCCTATCCCTCCCCTCTCCTCCAAAGTGTACATATTTAGGTCTTCAAGTCTCTTCTCATAAGGCTTCTGACGCAGGTTCCAAATCATTTTGGTCGCCTTCCTCTGAAGAGATTCCATTCTTTTTACATCCTTTGCAAGATATAGTCTCCAAAACTGAACACAGTATTCCAAGTGAGGCCTCACCAGTGACTTATACAGTGGTATTAGAACCTCTTTCTTTCTGCTGGTAATTCCTCTTCGTATGCAGCCCAACATCCTCCTGGCTTTTGCCACCGCCTTGTCGCACTGTTTTGCCACCTTGAGATCTACAGAAATAATCACACCAAGGTCTTTCTCCTGATCCATGCACACCAACCTCTCGCCCCCTATCATGTACATTTCTCTTGGGTTTCTGCTACCTAAGTGCATGACTCTGCACTTTTTTGCATTAAATCTTAATTGCCAAGCATTTGACCACTCTTGCAGCTTTTGTAGATCTTTTCTCATGTTAAGGACTCCCTCGGGGGAGTCCACTCTGTTGCAAATTTTCGTGTCATCTGCAATAAGACAGACCTTTCCATTCAGTCTTTCAGCAATATCACTCACAAATAAATTGAACAGTGCCGGGCCCAGGACCGAACCCTGGAGCACCCCACTAATCACCTTCCCTTCCTCCGAGTGAGCTCCATTTACCATCACCTTCTGTCGTCGATCAGGCAACCAATTTCTGTGTCACAACTGTTTCACCACTGTTTTACAAGAAACAGAATATTTGAACATGAGTATACAGCTATATGGTTGAGACAAGAACTTTTGAACATGAGCATATATGGCTCAAACGAGACACTATTTACATATTTACAAGTTATTGGGAGGGGTCATCAGGGTAATCAGATAGGTAAAGGTATTAAGGGGTGAATGGAGCAGGGGAGCAAAGGGCATTGAGGGGGAGAGTTAAGGTGGCAGGGAAAAGTGTTTTGGAAGAGGTGGGTTTTGAGTCTCTTCCAGAATTCAGCATGGTCAGAGCAGTTCCGTAATTCTCCTGGTAGTGCATTCCATAATGAAGGTGCATAAAGGGAGAAGTTCCTGTTTAGAGGTGGTTTGCTTGCAGGTTTTCTTTAGTAATGGTATGTTCAGAAGGGTCAAGCACTGTGGAACCTGTGTGCCTTTTTGGGAACCTTCTAGGTGCGCATCTGACCTGGATTGGCTGCTGTTGGACCTTGGTCCGAGCCAGTATGGCATTTCTTATGCTGTTAATCTGGATACTGAACATGTTTGTCCAGACTCATCAGCCAGGAGAATTACTATCTGGTTAGCAGCACTATTAATCTGCTATTCGGCTAAGCAGTCCGCATATCATTCGGACAGCGTTTTTGCTCTCCTAAGTGAATGAGGATTGCTGTCTGGATAGCAGCACTTAAAATCGTCTATGGACAAGTCTGGCAGTATCCAGATAGTGCTGAGGCAGTCAAAGGTAATATTCAGCAGCACTATCAGGATAGAACTGCTCAATATTACTTTCGGTGGCAATTATCTGGTTAGCAGATGCAGATAATTGGATAAGTTCCTTTGAATATCAGCCTTTTAAATGCTATCATAATAGATTTCCTTAGTATCGTCATTTCAGTTAGTAACTCAAATTTGATCATGCTATGATCGCTAGCGTTAAAGTGGCCCCAACGCAATTACCGACTGCATCAAATCCTGTGTCCAACTAAGGACTAGATCTGAAATAGTTTCCTTTCTTGTCAGATCCTGAACTAGTTGCTCCATGAAGCAGTCATTTATTGCTTCTAGGAATTTTACCTCCTTAGAAATTTCTCATATGACATTTATAAAATCACCCATTATTATTGTATTAGCAAATTTGTTAGCATCCTTACTTTCTGTTAACATTTTATCATGTATCAGTTTATTCTGGCCAGGTGGACAGTATTACCTCCCCAATTTCTATTCATGAAGTTCTTGCTGTGAGGGATGGCTCCACTATCAATCTTATGAAAACATGGTCTAGGACTTCTCTTTTTGATTCTGTGCTTCTCCCAAGATTTGCTGTGTGATATGTCTACCATGGCACAATCCCCAACACAAGTCCTTTGGGAACATAGAAGCTATTATTGCCCTCATTACCCCCACCCCTAATAACAGACTCAGGAGATCAGTAGCTACAAACACGCTTACTATTCCTTTGGAAGCGACAAAATGCAAGCAAACTACCAGGAATAGATCTTTCTCATTCTTTGCCCCGAGATGCTGGAATAACCTCCCCTCACATATCAGAGCAATTAAGGACCTTTCGCAATTCAGGAAAGCTCTTAAGCACCATTTGTTCCTCCTACACTTTTCCCACTCTAATCTAACGCAACCATCCTCCACACCACATCTTATTCTTGAGGACCCTAACACTCCTATAACTTGACTTACATAAACACAAACCAGACCTTGCCAGCATGGTTATATGTTGTAAATAGTTTATAAAGCAACTGTACATAGTTCCCCTGTTCTATCCCAAGTTATCCATCCTGTTATAATGTAAGCCTATGGCCGTTCGTCTGTGGCAATATTTCTGTTATTTGTAAACCGCAATGATACGAAAAAGCGTGGTATAGAAGAACTGTAAATAAATAAATAAATAAATAAATAAATAATGCAAGGCCACTCAGCCTACCTCCCTAGGTAAGAACCTTAATCAATTGCTCTATTGTTAAGAACATAAGATATGCAATAATGGGTCAGACTAAGGTCCATCGAGCCCAGTATCCTGTTTCCAACAGTGGCCAATCTAGGTCAGACGTACCTAGCAGTTTCCCCAAAAGACACAGGTTCCACAATGCTTGTATTGGGTCAAGCAGTGATATTCTGGGTCCCTTTTTAATAATGGTTTATGGACCTTTCCTCCAGGAACTTGTCTAAACCATTTTTAAACCCAGCTACACTAACAGCTTTTACTACATCCTCCAGTAACAAATTCCAGAGTTTGATTACATGTTGAGTGAAAAAAATATTTTCTCTTATTTGTCTTAAATAGTTTACCCTGTAGCTGCATTGCATGCCCCCTAGTCTTCCTATATTCTGATAACGTAAACAATCGATCTACGTTTACCCGTTCCACTCCATTCATTAATTTATAGACTCAGCCGTCTCTTTTCCAGGTTGAAGAGCCCTAACCTTTTTTAGCTTTTCTTCATAGGGGTATCCTTCCATCCCCTTTACCATTTTGGTGGCTCTTCTCTGAACCTTTTCTAATAACGCTATATCCTTTTTAAGATACGGTGACCAGAATTGCACACAATATTCAAGGTGCAGTCGCACCATGGAACGATACAGAGGCATTATAATATCCTTTGTTTAAGATGATAAGACCAATAGTTACTCCCCATTATTCAAAATCGCAGCCTTACCCTTAATTCTCCTTAGAGCTGTTCAATACAAGGTCTGTCAAAAATAAGCAAATCTTAATTAGCAACTTAATTTTGAAATGGCAATACTCTATTCCATATCATCTTGCTAAGCCAGTCCAGAAAGTAGATTGTGTCCCTCTACCAGCAGAGGTGAAGAAAGAGAAAAAATCTAGAAGTTTCTTATGACCTCATCTTGCAACAATATCTGAGGCAACTAGGGGCGTACTTCCACAGTATTTCTCTGTCTCCAGCAGAGCAGCTCAGTGAAAACTTGGAGGAAAATTTGATTTAGCTTGTCATGGATGTTGTAGGCTTCCATTGGGTCACCCTTAAAACTGATACCCTCCTGGGTTTGGCAAAGAAGGAGGAATGTCAATTCAGTTCCCCGTTGTTATCCTGTTATGGGACAGATGAACAGCCAGAATTGTTGGATCAGGACCCCGAGCCTAACACAACCTCAGTGTTCCCTTCCCTTTCTCCTCCCCCAGGGCTCTTCCCCGAGATTTGAATGAAGGTTTCAAGACGTATGTGGCTGCAGGGAGTAACATTGAGCTCAGCACTGTTGCTGCTTTGGGCTCCCTGGGGCAAATACTAGTAGTAGTAGTAGAAGATCTATGCTTCTATGTGTGTTCAAAGTTGTGTGAGGGGGCCTCCGACATTGTCAACTTAGTGGGTTGATTGTCAGGCTGGGGCAGAACCGTCGGTTAGAAAAAGAAACATGACAGCAGAAAAAGACCACATGGCCTATCTAGTCTGCCCTAAATTGTGTTTTTTCTCCCGCCGGTTCCTGCCTCATCCTTGTGCTGTATGTGCACGCTACCAGTGCTGGGCTGTGTCTTAACCCGCATTCCATACTGCATGCATTGGCACATGCAGTATTTGCGCACTTTCAATGCATGACATGAGCATGCGCGGTATTTCCATATTACTGGTGTGCACACTCTAAGCACAGCTCTTCTACAGGGCACCTTGGTTGAGTGAGGAAGGGAAGCCGCTGTGCTTGAGATGGGTACTTGTCTTCTAGGAGATGCTGCCTCGCTGAACTCCCCCTGCAATCTTGGCACGGAGGATTCTGCTCATCTGTTAGAGGTATGATCCTTACAGATGGCCGACATGGACCTCCTGCATTCTTCTCCAGCTCTGCAGGCAGCAATGGGGTTTGTGATGAGGAAGCTGCCCAGAGCCTAGAGAATACTGATAAATGAAGGGAATTTACCCTAATCAAGGGACCTGTTTTGGCAGGTCACAGGAGTAAAACTGCATATTTACCTAAAAGTCAGGTTATTCCAGGCTGCAGTGGCCTGCAGAGAGCCTCTAGTGGAGATGAGATGCAAGAGTATAAGCCCAGATGGAGAAACCTTTTCGTCACTCCTAATTACTCAGCTGCCAGGAGAGACTTTAATCAGCCACACCTGGGGAGTGCAAGGGAGGGGTTGGAAACTGGGAACTTTAAAACTAGAACAGAATATGCAGAGAGAAGACAAGGGAAGCTTAAGCCTGGGAGACAAGGAGAGCGAGGAGGCAATCCTGAGAGGAGGCTTGAAGGCAAGCGTGAGAGCAAGGAGAGAGGAGCTCTAAGAGATTCATATTCTTGGAGAGATTCCTGGGAGAAGCCAGCTTCAAGGGATTGGGGAAATCCAAAGGCTTGGAGAACTTCAGCTGGGAATCCTAAGAAGAGGTATGGAGCAGATGCCCTGAGGTCCAGGAATATAGACTGGAGGACAGGATATAAAAGCACCAATGCATACTGGCCAGAGTATTTGAGAGGACAGCCTAATGCCAGCTTTAACCCAGGTATGAACTATGAACGTTTGTCTAACCTAAAGCAAGGCAAAGTGTTTAGACACAATTCCTGTCCTAGTGAAGGTCAGTTAGTAAAGCCCTCTGATCCAGCTCCTGATATAGAACCTATGCAAATTGAAGAACAAGCTATAATTACAGAGGAAGACGATAATCTCATGGACTGTTCTTTATGCAAGGTTGCTAGCACAGAGAAATCCTGAAAGTGGGATCAAACATCAAAAGGGAAACGTTCTAGTAACTGGCACTAGACCTTTGTGTAAATACTTGTGCAGAGAAGGAAAAGAGCTGTTGATTGGAGCTTGTTAGCCAACTGGTATCAGAGCAGCACACAGCTCAGGCTATGCACACGTTGGATACAAAAGTGCTTTAAAATGTGAAAAGAGAAGCTGTTTTTGGTGAAGAAGCTTTTACTTTTTGGTTTCCTTTTACTCCAGCCCTGCTGAGCAGGTTTGTCAGCAGTGACTGAGAAAGACTTTCTGTTGTTAATGGATTTTACAAGCTACTTGCTTTACCTCTCAGTTGTATTATTATTTTGAATATAAAATCCTGGAAAATACATCCTAAGGTGTTACCAAGTAGAATCTGTGTGCATCTGGATTTACCTCATAAATAAATATTCTGTCACTGCCTTACACTCGAGCCAACTACATTGTCTTAATTTACCTCAAAGGCAAGCACCGCATGACTGGACTACCAGTACCATAATCCTTTGCAAGATAGCCAGTCTAGAACATTGCTTAATTGGGGAACTCTATCTAATAGACTTTACAAGCTACTTGCTTTACCTTTCAGTTGTATTATTATTTTGAATATAAAATCCTGGAAAATACATCCTAAGGTGTTACCAAGTAGAATCTGTGTGCATCTGGATTTACCTCATAAATAAATATTCTGTCACTGCCTTACACTCGAGCCAACTACATTGTCTTCATTTACCTCAAAGGCAAGCACCGCATGACTGGACTACCAGTATCATAATCCTTTGCAAGATAGCCAGTCTAGAACATTGCTTAATTGGGGAACTCTATCTAACAAGCATGCCCCTCCATACACATGTAAGGGGCTATGGGCGTGACAGGTTATAGAGCAGGGGTCTCAAACACGCGGCCCGCGGGCCGCGTGCGGCCCGCAATGCATAGGGGGGAAAAAAAAACACCCCGGCTTCTGCTGCTGCTGCCGCCGCCGCTGCCGTGGCCAGCAATAGCAGCAATATCGCAAGTCCCGCGGGCTCCGCTCCCCCCCCCCTTTCCTTCCTGCTTGCCTGCCAGTTCTCCGCTTCGGCTTCGCCTTTCAGAGCCGCGAAGGGAGAGCTTCTCCCTCGCGACTCTGTTCAGCCCGCTGGGGCAGATGGGAAATTTCCCATCTGCCCCAGCGGGCTGAACAGAGTCACAAGGGAGAAGCTCTCCCTTCGCGGCTCTGAAAGCCAAAGCTGAAGCGGAGAACGGGCAGGCAAGCAGGAAGGAAGGAAGGGGGGGGGGGGACGGGGCCCGCGGGACTGGCGGTAGTGCTGCGATTGCCGGCCACGGCAGCGGCGGCAGCAGCAGCAGAAGCTGGGTTTTTTTTTAAGTTTAATTTTCCCGGGGGGGGGGGGAGGGAGGGAGGGAGGGAGCAGGACTTGATGGGGGGAGCAGGACGGGGGGGGGGAGCAGGACTTGATGTGGGGGGGGGGAGCAGGACTTGATGTGGGAGGGGCAGGACTTGATGTGGGGGGGGGGAGCAGGACTTGATGTGTGGCTGGGGGGGGTAGTACTGAAAATGGGGTGATGGGGGTTAGGACTGGTAATGGACAGATGGGGGTTAGGACTGGAGGTGGTCTGATTGGGGGGCTAAGACTGAAATGGGGTTATGGGGGGGCTAAGAATGAAGATAGGGCGATGGAAGGGTTAGGCCTGGAAGTGGGCTGTTGGGGGGCTTAGGACCGATAATGGGCTAGGGGGGGGCTAGAACTGGTAATGGACTGGGGGGGGGGGGTGCTATGACTGGAAATGGGCCGAGTAGAAGGGGGAGCTTGAACTGCAAATAGCTGATGGGGACAGGGTCTTGGAATGGTAATGGGCTGAGTGGAAGGGGGCTTGGAATGGAAATGGGCTGATGGGGAGGGGGGCTTGGAAAGGAAATGGGCTGTGAGGGGAGGGAGCTAGGACTGGAAATGGGCTGATGATGCGGGGACTAGAAGGGAGCGGATGCTGGGTGGGGCAGGAGCTAGAAGGGAGTTGATGTTGGGGGACGATTAGAATGGGATGGGGCTGGGAGAGTGAAATGGAGAGGGGAAATATATTTTGTGTGGGAGGGAAGAAAAATCTACAATTGGCCGGGTATTGGGAGAGTAAGTGGGGATTGAGGATGGAGGGGTAAAATTTGAGTGGATGAAATAGGAATGAGGAAAGAGCAAAAGGAGAATGATTAGTATGTTAAAGCAGATGTAGAGAGAATGGAAAAAAACTAGGAAAGAAGAAAGGACAAATGGACAGCAGACGATGGAGAGTTAGCAGAAGACACAAAGAAACCAGAAGAAAGTGAATGGAACAATTGCAACTGAAAAAAAATGCACAAAAGGTAGAAAAATATCTCTTTATTTTGAATTTATTAACTGAAATATGTCAGCTCTTGGAAATGTGCATCTTTAACGTCTGCACTTTATTTAATACAAGAGGAAATCAATGTATAGTTTTATTTCTACAGTGTTGTACATTCTAAGTTTGGCTTTTGGGGTTCCCAGTTTAATTGTCTTCCTGTTTCTAAATTGTGATTCCTTGTTTGGTGATGGTGTATGTTCTGCATGTGTAACTGAGCTGAGGTATTCTGTTTATGTAATTCCTATTTGACATTGCCACTTGTTCTCTTTCCCGAGTAGGTCATGTATTGTTATTCTCTGAAATGTGTTGATTTAATATTTGCAGTGTTGCCTTTTGATAGTTAGGGTATGGTGCTTTGTGAGTCCTGGTAGTGCTGTTAGGACACGGCAGGTTTGCTATGGGTTCTAAATGAGCAGTGTTTCTAGTAGTTCCTAATGTGCCTGGCGGTTGGCACTGGTTTATAGTAATGTAGAAATCTTTTAGTCTTTCTTTATCCATACACTCATTAAGAGGCATGTTTACTAAAAGTTAGTGTATGGTAACATTATGCAAATATTTATGCAAATGATGCCCTTATGCAAATGAGGCCTGCGTCTTGTGCGGCCCCCGGGTTACTCTACAAGTCCTCATTTGGCCCTCAAAGCAATTTGAGTTTGAGACCCCTGTTATAGAGAGAGAGTGCCCTGATTGTGATTCCTCCATACGCTCTTTTGAACTCAGCCTGCCTGAAACTTCCCAGCAGGGACCCTCCAGTGGCCGGTCTACCTTCCGCTAGGGAGACAACCAAGGCTAAAGGAGAGTTCCAAGCCTCTGGCCTATCCTCTCAAGAATTATTTTCCTTTCTTCAACAAGCATGGTCTTCCTGGTGTGGCAATTCAGATTCAGTGGACTCAAGGCCCTCCTGTTCCTTCTCCTCTTGCTCCGACAAAAGCCCTTCTTCACAGGGCAGGTAGAGCACTGAATGATCAGGTTTCCTCTGTGCTGTGACTGTACAATGTTATGTCAGGGGAGCAGGAGCTGCAAGTGCATCCCCTCTTGCAGGGGGGTTTGAAAACCTTCTGGGTGTTTCCATTCCTTGCAGTTCTTAAAAGCATGCCCTGTTGAAAGGAGGAAGGGTTATGAGTAGGTTGTATGCACCCTCTCAAAAGGACCTTGCTGCCTGGATTCAATTACCCCAGGTGGATGTGCAGGTGATGGCCATCACTAAATGAACTACCCTCCCGGTGGATGGTGGTGTGGCCCTCAAAAACAAAGTTGATTGCAAGGCTGAAACCTTCCTGAAGAGCCAGTTTCAGCCACTTCCCTTATTCTCTGGATGGTGATTTGCAGGGGGCTTATGGCTTGTGCCCTTCTTCATTCAACAGCGGCCTTCTTATCAACTGTCATGCATGATCTGGTTTGCCTATGGTGGCTTTGGCTTTGTCACTGGGCAGTGGAAATTGAGTTCAAGTCCCAATTACCTAAGCTTTCTTTCAAGGTGAAACCTGTGCTTGGAGAGTACTTGGAGAAGCTGGTCAAGGAGCTAGAAACATCCAAATCTCATCATCTTCCTGAAGATAGATCTAGATGGCCTTGGAAACGTGGTCCCTACTCCTCTATGTCACATTCTCCTTGCTCCTGCTATCAGGATTCCATGGTTTCTGGGACTTCGGAACTATTGCCTGAGGGGGGGGGGCATCCTTTCCTCCCTCCAGTTCTCATTCCCAGACTCAGTCCTTTTGAGGGAAATGCACACCCTGCATGGATTCCTCCTCCTCCGGATTTAGGTTCTCCTATCAGATGCAATGATAGGTTGGAGGCCCATTCTAGGGTGCCTCCTTAGATGACGGACTCCGTTGTTTCTTCCAGGAATGGGCCCATGTGATCTTGGACTAGTGAAGGCTCAACATCATTCAGTACAGCTATATGTTGGAATGCAAAAGATCATATTCCAGATACCTTCTTGATATCTCCATGTGGGTTTGTGGTCAAGAAGACTGACATTGAAGCTACCATGGTAAGACTTCTCGGTTTCTAGGCTGTAGTACTGGTGCCATTTACTTTGTGGTGCAAAAAAAGAATGGGTCCTTCCGCCAATCTTGGATCTTAAGGGCATCAATGATCATCTAAGGACCTTTCACTTCCATATGGAGATGTTGGGGTAAGTCATCCAAGTGGTCCAGCGAGGGGAGCTTCTTGCATCTCTGGATGTGGCCAAACTTTCAGTGCTTCTCTGTTTTCAGCTTGCATTTTCAGTTTGCTGCTCTACCCTTTGGTCCCTTCACTGCACCAATGACAGTACCTTGGGGCATTCTTCAACATTGGCACAGGAAGGGTCTTTCTGCCCAAGTAGAGAACAGAGGAGTTGCTGTCTTAGCTGATGTCTTTTTGGAAGCAGCAGGCTCCCAAGGTGTGAGACTACCTTCAGCTCCTAGGATCGATGGCAATGACAATTGAGATATTCCCCTGAGCATGAGCGCATATGAGACTACTACAAAGGCCTTTACTATTCCCGCTGGTCTCCTTGTTCACAAGACTTTGAGATCAGGCTAGCCAGGGAACCATAGAGGCCAATTCAAAAAATGTGCACATCTGGGCAGAGGATACGTCCACATGGAAATGTGCAGAAATATAACCTAATTCCGCACACATGGGGATAGACATGCTAGGCATGGCCTGTACACAATGCTGATTTTTACAAAGACAGGTATATGCTGGCAATGGCTTTGTATGGCCCACGCTTCCTGTATTCTGAAAAGATGTACGTCTGTGACCATGCCCATCTACATGATATACCCATGAATGGCTATGCACCCCTTCAAAATGAGGAGCTGTGATGCTGCTGTGGGCTATTTTGAGGTTGAATGACAAAGAAAGATGGAGAGTCTTACAGGTGGATGCAAGTTAGAAAATAGAAACCAGTCTGTGGCATGCCCAGACCACTACAAAGCACTCGCAGTGCACAGTAATGTAGCAGGTAAACAGGTAGAGAGTGAACCTACTGTCACAAGTTGCAGTGCAGCACTACAGACATGGCAATAGACGCCCTCCCGACGTATGCACGTTGTAAACGGCTCAAGAACATGACTGTACAGTGCTAAGTAAGGATATGATCCCAGCAGAACAGGCCCCCCATACGGAACTACCCAAACACTTTCTTTTCACTACTAGAGGGGCATTAGAATTACAGCGGTCAGCAGTACAAACACTACACAGACATGCCCAGACACCAATGTTGCTCCCTACCATTGTGCACATTTGTACAGACCAATGCTGGTGCACCTGGGAATAGCATACTACATTTTACACCATTGCATACCTACCCTCTCCCCTAAGTAGTGACAGGGAAGTGACTGAGGACCCCTCCTGCTCACCCATGCCTGTATGCACTGACATCTGGTGATACTGCAGACAACCCTATGGTCCAGGTACCTGCTAGGCATACCTGTCTCCCCCCCCCCCCCCGCCCAGCTATATAGATGAGCAATCTAGACCCCGCCCCCCCCATGCAGACCTCCAATCATGCACACACATGCACTCTCACTTGCAGCCCCACAGAAACAGCAGTAACAGCAGTCTGCCAAAAGAATGCCCTGCATTGAATGTCTTAGCTGATGGCTAAGAAACCATAGCAATCAGTACGTCCAACCCAGTATCATATTTGCTCGGTACATTTCTATTTGGCTACCTACATACATGATAACTACACTAGTGGACCTCAATCAGATACAGAGCTGCAGTAGACCCAAACAGTCTTTCCAGTATATCTGCCTCAAGGGTCAAACCCCATATGTACACTACACATCATAGGCCCACATATGTAAACAACCGCAACAGTGACCTGTGCACAAGATATATGCCATGTAGTCACCGGCGTAAGATATCCGCATTATAGTGATCCAATAGGAGTTAAATAAGACTTTATCTGCAAAAGGGGATTAAGCACATTGCATAGAGCATATTGTAGAAATCTACTGTGTGGCGTGCGACATTCCAGCCGGCTGGGTGCTGCACATAGCACTGATGTCCAGCTTACATTTTCACATGGGGTCCTAGGACTCCATCACCAGTATCATTTCCGGGACATGGGCATTGTTAGGGAGCCCTAGTTGTGCCTCTTTAGCTCACGTAGAAAATGCCAATATGGCCAGATTGAGCACCAGTGCTCTAATGCATACATTTCTGGGAGTGTTTATTGTTGTTGCTTTGACTTACATCCTCTCTCTTCTCTGCTTTCTGTTCCATAAAACTGCATGCTATGGTTTTCCAGACTGCAGTCACACCAGTGCACAGTATCAGTTAGTCATCCATTCACCACTATTGGATGCAATGAGGTGAAGAGCAGGAATATTTCTGAGTCCTACCCTTATTCCACGTTTTTGCAGGTATAATCTGAACGTCTGTGAGGCTGACTGCGGACGTACACAAGTGTGACCAGGATGAGCTTTATATGTCTCCATGGCTGGCCATGCTCCCATTCCATCCCTTCCCGCCCATGTTTTGTGATCCCCGTTTAAGTGCCATGTATGTGCCGCGAAGGTTCAGAATACGGTCTTGGACATTTTTGCAGGATACACATCAATCCCGCATGTACAGATGGCTTATTCATGGTTTAGAATTGACCCCCTTAGTGTTTTTGGAGAGGAACAGCGCTTTTCTGCTGGATTGCTGGACGCTGATCGCTGGATTGCTGGACTACTAGCTGCTGATCGCCGGATGCTGGAGGACTCCAGGGCCTAAACACCTGATATTTGGCGTTAGGACTGGGATCGAGAAACCGCTTGTGGCTGGAGGACAACTGACTGGCAGAGTGAAGACTTACCTGGTGTGTAAGGTAAGATGTACCTAGCCACATAGGAGGAGAGTCTGTTGGGCCAGTCTGGGAAAACCTGGGTTGTGTCAAAAGAATCACACTTGGTTGTCCTTTCTTCTGTTTTCAGGGATGGATCCAGGCGAGGCCTTCAAATGGCTGGTGGAGCAGCAGAAGCTTCAGCAGGAGGCCCTGGATCTTCGGTTTGCCCGAGCCATGTAGCAACAATGAAAGCAGCAGCAACCCATCCTTCAAGTTCTAGTAGCACAGATGAAGGAGATCCAGCGCTTGGCAGATGGTGTACATCAGGTAGAGGCACATCAGGATGCAGAGGTGGGCTGCACCCAACAGACAATAGAGCAAACTTTGGCAGACTGGACCAGGGGGCTAATGCTTACTAAGTTGGGACTGGGGGATGACACAGAGGCTTTTCTAACAACTTTCGATAGGCTAGCCACTGTAGCTAGATGGCCATTGGACCAGTGGGGAGGGAAGGACCCAACCCTTAAATGTAGCAGTAATCCAGTGGCTGCCGTATGATACTGGGGAGAAAATGGGAGAGGCTGGAGGTGGTGTTGGCTCCCAAGGAGGGGTGGGTGCCCACCAGGCGAAGAAGAGAGATTGTGGCTAGGGGATATATTTCCCTTTTCAGATCAAGAGATAATTGCGGAACAAAGAAAGAGTAGGAAGGCCAAAAATGCAAAAAGGCTAGAAAAATGGAAAGGGCTGGGAAGGTGGAAGATTATGCAGAAGTTTCATCAGTTTACAAAAGAGCAAAAAAACAGCCCCTCCCTAAAGGTGTACTGGGAAAAATCTGAAGGCACCCAGGAGGGGAGGGAAAAGATCCAAAGCCCCAAGTATCAAAAATTAAATAATATCTTACCTCGTATATCGGGTTACGGAGGGGGACCCTCAGGGAGATCATAAACAAGTGATGAAGTTTTCAGAAGGACCCTATTAGCCCTGGCCCATGTGCATCCCTTGGCGGGCCATTTAAGTGGAAGCTGGGACTGCAGACAGGCTTACTGCCCGATTCTTCTGGCCTTTACCAGGATGTGTGGGTCTATCGCCAGTCATGTCCAGAGTGTCAAAAGGTGCCTCATAAGGTCCCCGAAAGATCTCCGCTCATCCCATTGCCCTTAACAGAGCAACCATTAGATCAGGTAGCAGCGGATATTATTGAGCCCTTGGAGAAGAGTGCCAGGGGTTACCAATACATCCTAGTGATAGTGGACTATGCCACTAGGTACCCCTGGGCTATTCCCCTGAGAAAGACGAATGCGCGGGTAATAGCTCGGGAATTGTTGACGATTTTTTGTCAGGTAGGGTTCCCTAGGGAAATGTTAACCGAATGCGGAACCAAATTTTTGTCCCGTAATTTAACAGAAGTATTCAAACTCTTTGGGATTAAACATTAAAGAAATGTCTAGGGAAGGATATTCGGGAATGGGATATGCTCATTCCCTATGTCCTACTTGCTTATATGAAAGTGTCCCAGGCCTCCTTAGGATTCTCTCCATTCGAGTTGATGTTCGGCCAGTCCCAAGGTCGGTTAGAGGTAATAAAGGAGACCTGGGTGGACGAGGAATGAGCGGTCACCTCAGTTCCTGACTACCTTCAGAAGCTAAAGAAGAAACTGGCAGGACTTTGGGAGACCGCAAGAGAAAACCTAAGGAGGGCCCAGGCCCACCAGAAGGTTCGTTATGACCAAGGTGCTAGGGACAGAGAATACCAACCCCAGGACCAGGTACTAGTGATGGTACCCACCTTGGTCAGCAAGTTGTTGGCCCAATGGAGGGGTCCATTTCTGGTGAGGAGGCGGCTAGGGCCGGTCACATATGAGGTGGATTAAGGCCATGGTAAATATCAGATCTACCATCTAAATCTGCTAAAGCCTTGGGTGGGCCTTGACGGGCTAACCAGTGAGGCGGAGGCTGAAAAAAGAGAAGATTTAGACCCTGATGTAGGAAAGGTACAGGAAACCCAGCCCTGAAAATAGGCGAGTCCACAACTTTCCAGCATCAAGTACAGTTAAACCATGTAATAACCCAGTTTCAAGATGTGTTTTCCCCTCATCTGAGACACACTCACCTGAGTATCCATCGAAATGAAACCCTCCCTGGGAAAGCAGTTTGGCAGAAGCCATATTGACTCCTGGAGGCAAAACAGAAGGAGGTGAAGATAATTGAGTAATCCTCTAGTGAGTGGGCTAGTCCTATAGTCCTCATCCCAAAACCAGATGGGTCCACGAGATTTTGCGTGGATTTCCAGGAAGTTAACATCATTTCCCAGATTGATGCCTAACCCGTGCCGAGAGTGGACGAGATAGTGGAACAGCTGGGAGGGACCCAGTTCCTATCCACTCTCAACCTAACTATGGGATATTAGCAAATCCCACTAGAGAAGAAGTCTAAAGAAAAGACTGCTTTTGTAACCCATATCAGTTTAGGGTGCTCCCCTTTGGACTTCATGGGGCCTCCGCAGCATTCCAGGGAATTATCAATCAAGTATTACAACAACATCTAAGTTACTCTTGAGCATATTTGGATGATGTGGTCATCTTTTCCCCTACCTGGTATACTCACCTAAAACACCTAGTGGCAGTCTGTCAGGCTCTCCGTCAGGCGGGACTGATGGCAAACCCAAAAAAGTATGTCCTAGGACAAAAAGAGGTACAGTACTTCGAGCACTGCATAGGAGGAGGTTGGGTGAGACCAATGCCCTCAAAGATCACAGCGATCCAAGAGGTGAGACCCCCACGAACGAAAAAACAGCTACAAGCTTTTCTAGACCTGGTAGGGTAGTACCATAAGTTTGTGCTACACTTTGCAGATTTATCCACTGACCTTAACTCACTACTGAAAAACTCACGACCCAATTGACTAGTTTGGGATAGAGCAGCAGATTGGGCCTTTAGACAGTTTAAGGAGGCCCTGTGTAAAGAGCCTGTCTTACATAAGAACATAAGATATGCTATACTGGGTCAGACCAAGGTCCATCAAGCCCAGTATACTGTTTCTAACAGTGGCCAATCTAGGTCATACGTACCTAGTAGTTTCCCCAAAAGACACAGGTTCCACAATGCTTGTACTGGGTCAAGCATTGATTATCCTGGGTCCCTTCTTAATAATGGTTTATGGACCTTTCCTCCAGGAACTTGTCCAAACCTTTTTTAAAGCCAGCTATACTAACAGCCTTTATTACATCCTACGGTAACAAATTCCAGAGTTTGATTACATGTTGAGTGAAATAATATATTTTTTATTAGTCTTAAATAGTTTACCCTGTAGCTTCACTGCATGTCCCCTAGTCTTTCTATATTCTGATAAGGTAAACAACCAATCTACATTTACCCGTTCCACTCCGTTCATTAATTTATAGACTTCTATCATATCTCCCCTCAGCCGTCTCTTTTCCAGGTTAAAGAGCCCTAACCTTTTTAGCCTTTCTTCATAGGAGTATCCTTCCATCCCCTTTACCATTTTGGTGGCTCTTCTCTGAACCTTTTCTAATATCGCTATATCCTTTTTAATGCACGCAATATTCAAGGTGCGGTCTCACCATGGAACTATATAGAGGCATTATGATATCTTTTGTTTTATTTTCCATTTCTTTCCTTATGATACCTAGCATTCTATTTGCTCTTTTGGCCGCCGCTGCACACTGGACGGAGGGTTTTAACATGTTATCCACAATGACGGCTAACACTTATTAAATGAGGGCTGCTACACAGTACCCTGTCTTGTGCTGCTGAGGTAAGCTATATTCTGATTTGATTTAAATTATAGCTCTTTGCTGCTGCTAGGCTCTAACTTATTATGAAATTTAAACTACAAGCTCTCTGCTGGGTTCTAAATTTAACCAGAAAGCTCTCTTCTGTGTTTTAAATTTTAACTAAAATTACTTTGCTGATGCTAGGCCCTGAGTGACTATTAAATTTAAACTACAAGCTCTCTGCTGGGTTCCAAATTTAACCAGAAAGCGCTCTTCTGTGTTTTAAATTTAAACTTAAACTGCTGCTACTAGGCCCTGACTGATTTAACAAAAAATAGTGGGTTCACAGATTAATTAGTTTTAATACAAAGAATTCCTTTCAGAAAATTCCCAGAAGTACATACTCACAATTGCAGATCTCTCTCCAGAAGTAACAGTCCCCTTTTCTAGTCCTTCAAGAATCAAGGAATATATCCTTTTGCAAACAGATTCTTCAGGTTTAGGACTCATAGCGGTGCTGAGCCAGGTAACAACGGGAAAGAAGCACTCTGTAATGCATCTTAACAAAAAGCTTACTGATGCAGAAATGAGTTATTCAACAATAGAAAAAGAGTGTTTCGCAGTCATGTGGGCCACTGATTCCTTAAGGTACTACTTGTTTGGGAGGGATTTTATCCCAGTAGTGGACCATACCCCTTTAAAATGGCCAGGGGTTATGAAAAACTCCAAACCTTGGCTGATGCAGTGGTACCTTTCCCTTCAGGTCTATAAATTTCAGATGGTCCATTGGAAGGAAAAGGACCACCTAAAAGCTGATGACCTGTCCCGGGAGGGAGGCACTGTTGGGGCTCCAGCTGAGAGATCACAGATGGGATCTCTTAGAAGGCAGTTGTAGTTGACCAGGGACAGCTATGTGAGTGGTGGCAAGTAGGGCAGACCAGCATTCAGTCTGACTCATCTGAAAAATAGTGATGCAAAATCTCTGAGGGGATCTAAGATAGCGAATTGAAGGGATGTTTGAATGGTCGGTGTTTCCTAATGGGAAGAAAATAGAAGGAAAAGTGGGCTGGATGTCCCTCTCGGGATCCCTCGACCTTCACTCCACTGCTTCAGACCTTTGGGCCGCTTGATGCTTGTTTTCTCCAGCTGGCTCAGTAATCACTTCAGGCAGGGGAGTTTGGCCTGGTTGGGTTGGCACCAGAGTCAGGTGGCTTGGCGCTGACTTCGGGCAGTGACTCTGTCTCCCCTGCTTCGTGGCGAGCAGTGAAGGCATTGTGCATGCAGGAGTCCCCGGATGGGCTGCGGGGTGCTGACGCTGTTGGCGTTAGTGATTCTGCCAGCGATTGAGGGGCTTTGCCGGGGCATCCAGTTGAGGGAGCTGTGTTCTCTCCGGACCAGCAGGTTTGTGACGTCCTTCCTGTGCAGGCAATTGGAGTGCGGACAGTGGAGATGACTGCCCTACAGAGCCGGGCTCCAAGGCTTGGAGACTTGGAGGATTGCTCCGTGGCGATGAAGGAGTCCTTCTTGGCCTTCACTTTACAGCGTCCTGAGACTTACACGTTAGAACTGATTTGAAATGCTATTGTTCAGCTGGCTGCAGCCTTGGTCCCTCAGGTGACTTCGTTGTCTCAGAAGGTGCAACAACATTCATTGATTGAGGAAACTTAATCAAGGTACTGTCACTTCAGAATTCTGTAACCATGGTCCATACTAAAGTTAGTTTGCTAGAGGAGTAGTCTGAGATTCATATTAAGGAATCTTCTATTATTAAAGCTAAGTTGGAGATTCTGGAGAACTCTGCTAGAGATGCTAACTTGAGGCTGGTGAATTTTCCCTAGGCTTCGCTTGTATCTGCCAGAGACTTGTTTCGCAGCTATTTGACTGATATATTGGGAATTCCCCTTGTCTCACCCACCAACAGTGAGGGCATATTATCTTCCATCCTCTAAGAAAGATGCCACATTGAGCGATGTCTCGGGGTTAGGCCAAGCTGATGTTCTTAATATCACTGATATCCTGGACAAATCCCAGGAAGATGAAGTCATACCTGCTACATTGTTGATCACCTTAGCTTTACTATCAAATAAAGAATGGTTAATGAAGATATTCTTCAAAAAAAGGAATGTGCGCTTTAGGAGGCTGTTAGTTCAGATGTACCCTGATCTTGCTTGTGATACTCAGAGGAGGCGGCGGCGAGAATTTCTCCTCCTACGCCCTGGAGTTCAGCAGTTGAGGGATCTCGTTTAAATATCCTTGTAAATGCTTGATTAAGTACCAAGCTTGTTCCTATATATTTTATGAGCCCTCCCAACTGCTGACCTTCCTTAACTCCCATTGTTTGGGAGCTCCAGTGGGGCCTACCATTGAACCATCATGAAATTTTGAGTTATTGGCTGTTTTACCTGTGTTAATTATCCTCTTGGTACTGGTATGGGTTTATTTCCTACTTGGATCTCTTCTGTGGTGAGCTAGAGTGGGATTGATTTATGTTTTTTTTGTCTAATAATTTTTGTTTTTTGTTCAGACTTTGGTTATTAATCATACAACCAAGAATACAATCTTGTACAGAAACTGAGGTAACTGTAAAATTGCATAAAGATAAAATTTTAAAAAAAAATCTCTGAGTATGGGGGCTGGTGGTGGGAGACCAGCGAGGCAGTGAGGGGTGGATTCTGGGTCAGGAGAATAATTGCATGCATTGTGTAAACTGAGGGAATTGTGAACTCTCTCTCCCAGGCTGGGGGGGGGGGGGGTTGGGAATTTCCCCCAAAAACCCTTTGTAGGCCCCTTAGGAGGTGGAGGAACAGGGGAGAGCTGAAAACAGACTGCCCATGTAAACCCCAGAACTTACCCTCAATATACAAGGGACCTCAAAATAAGGACTTCCAAGCCAGGGAGCTATAGTATTTTTGGAGAGGAACAGCACCTTACTGCTGGATGCTGATTGCTGGATGTTGGAGGACTCCAGAACCTGGGGGCCTGACAAGTACCTTAGGGCATGCTTCAACATCAGCTCATGAAGGGTCCTTTTGCCCAAGAAGAGAGCAGAGAAATTGCTGTCTTAGCTGATGTCTTTCTGGAAGCAGCAGGCTCCCAAGGTGTGGGGCTACCTTCAGCTCCTAGGATCGATGGCGACGACGACTGACATGTTCCCCTGGGCGTGAGTGCATATGAGACCACTGCAAAGGTCTTTACTGTGCCCGCTGGCCTCCTTGTTCACAGGACTTCGAGATCAGGCTAGCCTTCAATGGTGGGGACAGCCTGGTCATCTGATAAAGTGCCTTCCCCCTGGAAGATCACCAGCGACTTCTCCTGATGATGGATGCCAGCCTATTTGGTTGGAGAGCTCATAATGAGGGGCAGGCAGCCCAGGATCGCTGGAACAATTCAGAGGCAGCTTGGCTCATCAATCAACTGGAGGTGAAAGCCATTCACTTGGGTCTCTTGTCTCCGAGGTGTAGTCCAAGACAAGGAAGTTCGAATCTCTTTGGACAATGCCATAGTGGTAGCCTATATCAACAGGAAAGGGGGACATGATGAGTTCTGGAGTTTCCCGGGAAATGACCCTCCTTGTTCTCCTGAGTGGAGCAGAATCTCCTGGCCCTCAGGCCCAGCATATTATGGAAGTAAACACGTGGAAGCGGACTCTCAGGCAGTATTCCCTTGACCCTGGAGGGTGAGAATTGAGCTGAATGGCATTCCAGGGGATCCTGGACAGGTGATGTTACCCCAAGATGGATCTGATGGTGACCTGTGCCAATGCCAATGTGTAAAGCTTCTTCAGCTGCCACAGAGAGGCAGGCTCCAAGGGCATGGACGCCCTAGT
This sequence comes from Ichthyophis bannanicus, assembly GCA_033557465.1. Lineage (NCBI taxonomy): Eukaryota > Metazoa > Chordata > Amphibia > Gymnophiona > Ichthyophiidae > Ichthyophis > Ichthyophis bannanicus. The sequence continues at coordinate 152,715,750 of CM066039.1, read as the reverse complement.
TCAACCTTGGTCAAGGCAGGTTTTAAGTTTATATTTATGCAATTTCTTGATATATCTCCCAGGCTGAGGGGCATCAGAGTGGTTTACAAACACTACAAGCAGATAATGGATACATTCCCTGTATCCCCGTATCTGTGGTATGTGTTTCCTCCATGGCCTCTCAAAGGGAGAGTGCTTCATCCCATAGAGCACCATCAGGGTCCAGTAGTTTGGTGGTGATGGATTGGCTGAGGAGGCCATGATATGCGGATCTGACGCTCCTCCAGCAGGGCCCCCCCTAAGCCTCCCATCAGCTCAGAAGTCTTGAAGCTGGGGCCGGTCTTGTTAGATGATACAGCTCCCTTCTTGCTTACGTTTTGGCTCTTGAGAGGCAATGCTTAGTGCATAAGGGCTATTCTTCTGTGGTGGTCTTTACACTTCTGAAAACAAACAGAGGCTCCACTTATCTCGCCTATTTGCGCATTTGGTGCCTTTTTGTGCACTGGTGTTGTGAGGATCAAGTTGGCCCTAGGGCTGCGGATTTCCTGGCTCTGCTCTCCTTCTTTTGAGATGGATTTGATAAGGGCCTCTCCCCTCAGTTTGCTGAGCATTCAGGTGGTGGCTTTGTCTTGTTATAGAGGGCTTGTGGCGGGGCAGTCTGTGGCTTCTACTACTACTGCTACTGAACATTTGTATAGCACAAGACGTACGCAACGCTCCACAGACACATGTAAATATGGTCCCTGCTCATCAGAGCTTAAAATTTAGTTAAGACGGATAGCAGAGTAGCTGTAGACACGGGATACATCTAGGGGTAATGTAAGGAAACACAAGGGAGATTACGTAAGTCAAGCTCTGGAAGCGGCAGCGAAGAGGTGAGTTTTCAGACTGGATTTGAAAAGGATCAGAGAAGGCGCCTGACGTACAAACTCAGGTAGTTTGTTCCAGGCATAAGGAGCAGCGAGGTGAAAGGAGCGAAGTATGGAGTTAGCAATAGAAGAGAAGGGTGCAGATAGATGCGATTTGCTAGAAGAGCGGAGCTCCCGAGGAGGGGTGTAGGGAGAGATAACAGAGGAGCGGTTATGAAGAACTGCAGAGTGAATGCACTTATAGGTCAGCAGGACAAGTTTGAACTGGATGTGGAAATGGATAGGGAGCTAATGAAGTGACTTCAGGAGAGGGATAATATAAGCATGAGGAGGCTGGAGGAAGATTAGCTGCGCAGCAGAGTGTAGAACAGATTGAAGGGGAGAGAGATGATTCAGAGGGAGACTAACAAGGAGTAGGTTACAATAGTCTAAACAAGAAGTGACTAAGGAGTGGATAAGTGTCTTAGTAATATGTTCAGAGAGGAATGGGCAAATTTTTTTGATGTTGTAGGGAAATAAACAGCAGTTTTTAGTTATCAGTTGGATGTGTGTAAAGAAGGAGAGGGAGGAGTCAAAGATGACCCCAAGGTTGTGAGCTGAGGAGACAGAGAAGTAGGGAGCTATCCACAGAGATAGAGAAAGAAGGAAGGGGAGTGGAGGATTTAGGGGGAAAAATAAGAGGCTCAGTTTTGACCATGTTCAGTTTCAAGCAGCGGTGAGACATCCAAGCAGCAATGTAAGAAAGGCAGGCAGAGATCTTGGCCTGGATTGCCGGAGAGATTTCAGGTGTAGAGAGGTAGATCTGGGGGGAGTCAGTGTAAAGATAGTACTGAAAGCCATGGGAAGAGATAAGTGCACTTAGGGACTGGGTATAAAGAGAGAAAAGGAGTGGTCCTAAAACAGATCCTTCAGCTTCACACCCGAATGTAGTCCATTTCCTGCAGGGAGTCAAACACTTGCATCCACTCCTACAATCAGTTGTTCCATCTGATTTCTTCTTTATGAGATGCTGCTGTTAGCTCCTAAAAATCAAAGGTATTCCTTATATCTTGCTCAGACCATTCTCTAGTCCTTTCCTATTGGGGTTCCACCTAAACAAAAAAAGAAATGTCCAAACAAGGAACCTTAAAAGCACAGGTATAGAGCTATTGGTCTAGAAATGCCTTTTCCTTCTGATTTTCACCATTGCCACTACATAGCCAGGAAATGGCCAGGAGCACCATCCTCATCAAATCCTCGATGAGGTGGTTCCCCTTTATTTCTGTACAAGGAGCAAATATAACCAGTATTACTGGTATTATAGAAACATGACGGCAGAAAAAGACCACATGGCCTATCTAGTCTGCCCTTCCTTATCAACTACAATAGTCCCCTTTTTACCTTTAGGGATCCTCTTTTTTTAATTCAGATACTGTTCTTGTGTCCACCACCTCCACTGAGAGACTATTCCATGCATCTACCACTCTTTCCATAAAGAAATATTTCCACATATTACCACTGAGTCTATCCCCTTTCACCCTCATCGTATGTCCCCTCGTAGCAAAGCTTGCCTTCAATTGAAAGAGACCCTTCTGTGCATTTATGCCACTGAGGTATTTAAATGTCTCTATCTTATCGCTTCTATCCCACTTTTCCTCTAATGTATACATATTAAGATCTTTAAGTCTGTCCTCATATGATGCATAACGAAGACCACTAACCATTTTAGTAGCCACCCTCTGCACCAACTCAGACCTCCTTATATTCTTTTGAAGGTGCAGTCTCCAGAATTGCACACAATACTCCAACTGAGGTTGCACCAGACACAAACAGAGGCATTATAACCTCCTTTTTTCTGCTGGCCATTCCTCTCCCCATTAACCCAAATGTTCTTCTGGCTTTCACAGTCGCCTTTTCTACCTGCTTAGCTACTTTAAGATCATCAGACACAATTACGCCCAGGTCCCGCTCATCTTTAGTGGACAGAAGTACTTAACCCCCTACACTGAACTGCTCCTCTGGATTTTTGCAGCCCAAATGCATGATCCTGCATTTTTTAGCTTTAAATCTCAGCTGCCAAATTCTAGACCATTCTTCAAGCTTAGCTAGATCCTTCCTCATGTTATCTACTCCTTCCTGGGTGACTACTCTATTGCAGATTTAGGTATCATCTGCAAACAAGCAAACCTTACCAGACAGCCCTTTTGCAAAATCATTAACAAAGATGTTAAAAAGAATCGGATCAAGGACAGATCCCTGCGGCACACCACTGCTAACTTCCTCTTCCTCAGAGTCAGCTCCATTTACCTGTACCCTTTGTCATCTCCCACTCAACCAATTTTTAACCCAATCGGTAACTTTAGGGTCCATCCCTAGGGTGCTCAGTTTGTTTATAAGTTGCCTGTGTGGAACAGTGTCAAAGACTTTACTGAAATCTAAGTACACCACATCTAGGGCTCTCCCTCGGTCCAATTCCCTGGTCACCCAGTCAAAGAAATCAATCAGATTTGTCTGACAAGACCTGCCTCTGGTAGATCAATGCTGCCTCAGATCCTGTAATCCATTGGACTCCAGAAACCTCACTATTCTGTCTTTTAGTACTCTTTCCAATAATTTATTAACCACAGAGGTTAGACTAACTGACCTGTAGTTCTCAATGTTAACCTTACATCCGCTTTTGTGAAAAAGAGATCAAATGTGCCTTTCTCCAATCCTCTGGCACCACTCCCGACTCCAAAGAGGCATTGAAAAGGTCAGACAGTAGAGCCGCTAGAACGTCCCCAAGTTCCCTCAGTATTCTTGGATTTATCTCATCTGGACCCATGACTGTCTACTTTTAGTTTAGCTAGTCCCTCATGAACACAGTCTTCTGAAAATCGTTCGATATCCCCATCGCTTCTGTTCCTATTTGTGGGTGTTTTCTGAGGTCCTGATCTTGGCCCTTCATCTATCAACACAGAACAGAAATATTTGTTAAGCACCTTTGAGTCTGACATTACCACTTTTGCCCTTCATCCTCTCACTAACATATCTAAAAAATGACTTATCCCCGCATTTTATTGCAATGGCTTTTTCTTCTTTTTGTACCTTTGCTTTTCTGACTACTTTGCTAGCTTCTCCAACTTTTTCCAAATATAGATGCCTGTCCTCCTCCCTCTGTGATCTCTTTTTCTTCATCTTTTCAGCTACTTGCCTGTAACCTTGGAAGCCCAAGCAAACCTAATTGGCTGATTGGAGATTTTAACCTCGCCTCATTGCAGCCTACCTACTCTGATACATTCCTTGACACTATGAAGGACCTTGGTTATACCCAGCTGGTGAACTCTCCAACACATCTCAAGGGAAACGCCCTTGACCTCATCTTTGCCCCTCAATCTGAATTGATCAAGAATATCTTCCTATCTTCCACACCAGTTCCATGGTCAGACCACAATGTAATCTCCTTCCAAATCCCATACCAACATACCCAAACTTCAACCAACCAAGCAAACTCAGCCTCGTCAGGAGCAAAAACCTGTTTCAAATCCTTGGACAAAGATGACTTCCTCAGCAGCACTCTTCCAGCATTCCGTCAACCAGCGCAGAACCTTGATGAAATGATCCATAGATGGAACTCCACCCTTACCTCTTGCTCACAGCTACCTTCATCCAAAACAGCATCCAACAACCAACCACGAAACAGAAAACCAGTCCCTTGGTTCTCTGCTGAATTACGTGCATCGCTTCAGCTTCTAAGAAGGCAAGAAAGAAAATGGCGCAAATCTCGATCCACATCTGACAAATCAGCTTATGAGAACACCCTGAAGCAACACCGTGAGAAAATTTGCAGAAAAATGAGAGAGCACCACTCGGATACCCTCCTTAGATCGTTAAATAAACCATGTGACCTCTTTAGCATTGCTAAAGCCCTAACCAAGACACCTTCCTCCAATCAAACAGTTTCTATCCAACCCCAGTCCTTCGCCGAGTACCTACAATCTAAAGTTATAAAAACAAACTTTACGCAAAGCTCCACACCGTGCTTCCTCCCCCAGATACATCAACCATTGACAACATTCACCTCTCCAACAGAGAAGTACATTGCTGACCTTATTGCCACCATCAACACCACTACGGCGCCGAATGATCCTTTCCCCACTCATTGGATCAGATCAATGCGTGTAGAACTTAGCTCAACTCTAGTCTACATCATGGAACTCTCCTTCACAACAGGAACATTCCCAGAAACCCTGAAACAAACTTCCATACGCCCTCTCCTGAAAAGCAACAAACTTGACCCAGCGAATACAGACTCATACCGCCCGATTTCAAGTATACCCTATCTAGCCAAACTTATAGAGAAGGTGGTTCAAATGCAACTACAACAACACATTGACATGTCAGCCCCTCTTGATCCTTGTCAGCATAGATTCCGTGAGTCACATGGTGTAGAGACTCTACTCACTATACTCATCAATACATTGTCCAGAGGTATTGACAAAATTGAGAATGGGTTCGCGCTCATATTTCTTGATATAGCAGCTGCATTTGATTCTGTTAACCATGTACAACTCCTCTCCCGCCTCCATGAAAAGGGAATTCATGGCCTTGCCTGGGAATGGTGCAAATCCTATCTTACGAATCGCTGGCAACAAGTTCGGATAGGCTCCTCAGCATCGGAACCATTCCATCAGCAACAAGGAGTACCCCAAGGATCATCCCTTTCGGCTCTACTCTTCAACATTTATATGCAACCCATTTGTGACATCATCCGTTCTTTTAACATCTCCAGTCTGATCTATGCTATTGATGTACTGATTTTCGCTCCAATTAAAATCAAGCAGCCAAACCTTGTTCCCCTTATTGAATGCTGCAATGCAATCACCGATTGGCTCCTGTCCCAAAATCTTTGCATAAACTTTAAAAAAACTGAAGTCCTTTTCATAACCAGGAACAAAGAATTCTCTCCTTCTGCTTCATTGAAAGTTCGTGACGCTGAGTTCCCATGCAAGTCTTTAATACGATATCTGGGGATTACAATAGACCAGCAGCTCAACTTTAAAGAGCATATAAAGAATACCACTAAATCCATTTACAACAAAATACGGATACTACGACATCTAAGACCTCTACTAGCCCCAGACGACTTCAGAACAATATTCCAGGCACTCGTAATGCCACACTTTGATTATGCCAACATCATCCTGCATGGACTCCCCAAGAGCACTCTCAATCCTCTTCAAATGGCGATGAACACAGCAGCCCGCATTCTCTGCGGCATCTCCAGAAAAGACCACATAACTCCCATACTTATGGACCTACACTGGCTACCAGTACAATGCAGAGTCGCCTACAAGGCGTTAATCCTATCATTTAAGGCAATTAACTGGATATCCTCCACGTCCCTCTCATCACTCCTGACCAGTACCCCCACTAACAGACTAAGAAGGTCAACAACTAGCAACACGCTATCTATACCACCTGAGTCCACTAAATGTACCCAAATAACTAGAAACAGAGCATTTACACTATATGCTCTGAAGTGCTGGAACAATCTCCCACCTCATATAAGATCAATTACTGACCTCTCGCAATTCAGAAAAGCTATTAAACATCACTTGTTCTGCCTTTATTTTACCCACACTAACCTAATACAGTCACATCTAACACCTCATCTCACCCACACAGCATCTGACGTACCAACAACATAACCCCAAGTGCTTTACAAAAGAAACTCACCATTATGGACACTCACAATCAGCATGACTACTCTACGACTCTATTATATAACATAACTAAAATAATTTATATGCTCCTTTGTTTGAACTGTATATAGTTATCCTGTTACTTCCAAGTTACTATCCCTGTTATAATGTAAGCAAAAGATCTTGTTCTAATGCAAAATGTTGTTATAATGTAAACCGCACTGATTCTAAATAGCGCGGTATATAAGAATTTGTAATAAATAAATAGATAAAATAAATACTTCTTTTGAGAACCATAGTGGCCTCCTTTTCCTTTTACATTTATTTATCTTTCTAACAAAAAAGGTTTGCTGCCCTTAAAATATCCCTTCAGTTTTGCCCACTGTTTTTCAACATCCCCCAGCTGTTCCCATCCCTAGGCCCTGTGAGGGGAATCTGTATATAACTCCAATGCAAATAGATCTCCCTTTCCCGCTTTCTAGTTTAAACCACAGTGCCTTCTCCCTTCCTGGTATCACTGGTATTACTCTGGTCTCTATCTTCTCAAACAAACTAGGAAAGCAGAACTGTGAGTGTATTTGAGGTGTGCTCTTATCTCCTGCTGCAAGGCTGGAGCCCATGCCCAACAACCGATTGTTTCCTTTGGCACTGGACTGTTGCAGCTGTGATTCACCACTGACATTCCCTCACCCCAGCTGCTTTTATCTTTGGTGCCAACTGAGCTGGAGGAATTTGGTGTTCTGGAATTTAATGCTCTGGAGTCAATGATGTTTCCGGGTATGGGGAAGTCCAAAGTTCTCATTCTACCACTGTTGACCCTGACAGGCTATCAGGAGCACTTTCTCCACTGCAGGCTTAACAGATAGAAGTAAGGGGGAGGTGTCTGTGCCAGGTGGAGGAGGTAGCACTCCCTGACCACCTGTAGTGCTGAGGAATCAATGGTGATGACTGGCCACCTGTGGGCATAGTGGATCAGACCATCCCCCTGTGGGCTGCTGTCCTCCTTGGTGTAGAGAGGCTATGCCCAAGGAGTCAAAAGCTCCCCCCAAGCTGGGCCGGAGCTGACACCTGGGGCTTGGGAGCTTTCTGCTTACGAGGGCCTTGCCCATGTCCCTTGGCCCGCTGACCCTGTTGGGAAGCTGGGGAGGCCTGAGAATGTGGGTAGTTTCTGTAAGCAGCCCCTTTCCTCAGACAGAAGAATTTTTTACCCGAGCTCTTTCGTCGGGGAAAGATAGCAGGTTTTTTTTTTTTTTTTTTTTAAGAGATCCTGGTCCTCGCCACGAGTTTGGTCTCCAACTTGGCGGCCTTTTCTGTCATGGGTTTGTCAAAGAGGTTCTCCCCTTGGCACGGGACATTGACCAATTTGTCCTGAACCCATTGCTCAAAGCCAAACGACTGTAGCCAGGCTTGGTGCCGGACATCGATGCCCGCTGCAGCTACTCTAGTCACCAACTCAAAGCTGCTCGAGTCATGATCTTGGAGCGCTCACGGATGGCTCTGGCCAGGTTCTTGAACTGCCGTAGGGGTTCTTTAGTAAGATCAGCTGAGAACCCAGCGAGTTCCTTTGCCAGGTCTCTCAGGCAGGACCGTACCTACCCCTGTGCAAGCGGTGCGGCTGCACAGGGCACAAAGGCCTAAGGGGCGCATTTTGGCTGTCTGCCGTTGCCTGCCGCTACCACTTTTTCTTCTCTCAGTGGCGTCAGGCAATGGCAGACATCTGAAATGCACTCCTTAAGCCTTCTCGCAGCATGCTAAGCACATCTGTCCTTCCCTGCATGGCGCGACGTCAGAGAAGGGAGGGACAGATCTGCTTAGCGCGCCGGCAACTTATATAGCGGGCGCGCCTCTATTCTCCTGCCGCGGGGGAAGAGGGGGGCATGTGCCCATTGTGCAAGTCGCACAGGGCGCGATTCAACCTCGGTATGACCCTGCTCTCAGGTACATGCCCATGTGCAACTGGTAGACCTGGATCCAACCTATGAGCATCGAGCCCTGGTAGCAATTCCTGCCAAGGGTATCCAAGATGCGGGCCTCCCTTCCCGGGGGCACTGAGGAGTGCATCTTCTGGCTCTTTAGCTGATGAATGGCCAACTCCACCACCATGGAGTTATGCGGCAGTTGTGCCTTTTGGAAGCTGGGGCTCCGGTGGACCCGGTACATCGAGTTGAGCTGCTGCAGGTGTTTCCCACATGCGGAGAATTAGCCATTCCAGATGGGTGGAATGGGTACCATCAGCGATTCCCTCAGCGATGTCTCATATTGGAGGATTTCTAGTTCCTCCGTCCGAGGGTCTTCCTCTGATTCCGTTGAAAATGCTAGCGCCTTTGACAAGTCCTGCCCGAAATCGAGGAACGTCATGTCCTCAGGCGGGAACACATGTCGAGACTCGGAGGGGGACGGGTCCGAGGGGCCATCGCAGTGGTGACGGGTGTCGGGGATTCCTTGTCCTTGGTCTCCCAGTCCGAGTAGTCAGTGGAAGACTCGAGAGGTGGGTGGCCTGGAGGCTCCAGGCCCGAGCCCTGCCTGACCCCCTCGGAGGCTCCGCGACTCGTGCCATGCATGCTAGCCGGGTAAGACCTCGGTCCCATAGAATGGGACCTGGATAGAGACCTCGGGGCCGTATGGTCTTGAGGATCAGCTCGGCCTCTAGGAACAACCTCAATATCGATGGACGGGTGGTCGGGATGGAGGAACCAGCTGTGCCAGACAACACCACCTGCTGCTGGTCCATGAAGGCAGACAAGCTGTGCTACAGGGCCGCCATTCTGGTCTCCAATCCAGAAGGCTCTGCAGCCTTCGGCGTGGGCACCAAGGAACTTAGGCCCAACGCCGGTTCCCCCGAAGGAGAATCCTCAACGAGGATGGCCTCAGGTGTCTGGGGCCTATCTTTGGGCGATTCCTTCCGGATGACCTTGGTGGGCTGCTCCTGCTCCAAGCCCTCAGACAAGCGGCGTGGACTGCGGGACCTGGCTCGGGGCTTACCCGGTCTGCCAGAACCATCCAGGGATGCTGCCTTTGAGGATTTCTTCTTCTTCTTGAGTTCCCTTGATGGAGACCACCTTTCGAAGACCCACAGCATCAACCGGGGTCCGCGGGGGCACTACGGGACTCAGAGGCTTCAGATGGGGCCTTGGCCTTTGGAAACGTCGGTGACTCCAGGAAAAACTTATCGTGCTGCTGCTGAAGGCTCTTAAGGGCTTTGGTACACATCTTTTTGCAAAGACCACAGGCCACAGGGTTGTGGTCTGGCCCTAGGCAGCACAGGCAGCTGTCGTGTGTATCAGTAAGGGACATGATTTTTTTTACACCAATCACACTTTTTGAAACCACTAGTAGCCACGGGGGGAAAAAGTACCCCAGCGAGGTTGAAGACCAGTGGTGCTGCCAGTTGGAAAAAGGGCACGTACACCAAAACGAAAAAAGAGATTATGGACCTGAGACTCGATGCCGGGGCAGTGAACTCGGGTGGTGAGAAGAGTACCAGTACACAACCAGAGAGGAGAGTGTGAAACTCAGGCAAGAAACCAACTTTTTCTGGGGGAAAGCAGACAGGCATCTTTAGGGCTAGGCGGAAAAAAGGAGACTGAGCAAGATGGCACCCTTGGGTGGGAAGGGGACCACGCATGCATGGTGGCATCTCCCAACGGCTTTCTTTGAAAGTTGGGGAGATGCTTCCACGAGGGCTCCATCGGCGCCATCACCCATATGTGAGGACTGATTTTCTACTTGTTCCTGGAGAAAATACTGTACTACATATGCTCGAGTCGCTTATAAAATTAATCCCATAGTATATTAGCTGTTTTATAACACTGCACCATCATCACAAGACATTTCTATTAAAAAAACATGTGAGCAAGTGGAAGAGTTTCTAAAGAAGTGATAGAAAAGATTCTGGAGACAGTTTGGGGGGGGGGGAGTATTCAGTTTGCCTAAGAAGAGAACAATCATGAGTAACAATTAAAAGTGTGCTAGTCCATGAGTATCTCTAAAGATGTAATGAAAAATCCTCTCCCCACTTACCTCCCCAGTTCTCTATGCTGAAAAGGCTGTTGAAGTTGTGGGACACAAAGGGAGCTATCTTCTTTAGGTCATAAGTGCGCACACGAGTTGCCAGTAGGGACTGGTGGGCATCTCTGAATGTGGTGTCCATCAATAGAAGACCTTTCTCTCTTCTAATGGCCTTGGCAAAGCTTTCGGGACCTTCCCTCAGGAGAATGTCACGGAATCCAGGAGGGGGGTGTCCTGTGGGCATTAAAATGAAACTGAAAAGGTTATTGGATTGCTTTGATTGTGCAGTATACAAGAAGGAAAAGAAAAAAAAACAGGAAGGAGACAGGTATCATACAGAAAAGATTTAGCTCTAGTTTCTCTGAAATTTTGATCATATAACAGAGGCCTTGAAAATTTTCTTGGAATCTAGGAGACCGCTTAAAAATTCAGGAGCCTCATAGTGCCACCTCCATCCTACCTCCTAAATAGTGCATCACAACTCCTTTTTGAAGGCCCTGATTTACTGTTTCCCCATTTTCTATGGGGGAAAAAAGCTTAATAAATCAGGCCTTTAGCATGCCATTGCATAGTGCCAACAGAAGGCAGCAACCCTTTTCCTTTCCCTCCCGCTAACATTGTCATCAGCATACTGGTAAATCTTTGTAGTTGCACCTGAGGCAACTTCCTCTTGGCTTCACATATCATTATGGACTGGTAATACATGAAACAAACAAACAAAAAAATCTCTCCTAGACCCCCCAAGCCATCAAAGAGATTCTCTCCTTTTCATAGCTCCCTCCCAGCCTACTTATTAATGACACAACACCCCGCAAGCTGCCCTCACTCCAAAATCTACCCCCCCCCCCCCCAGCAGCTGGTCTACTACCCCACAAACTATCCTAACCCCAAAAACTACCTTGCATAACTGCCCCACCACCCTGAAAACTGCCCCACCCCAAAAACTCTCTCTAACCATCCTGCTAACTGATCACCTAAGCTGTGCATGTGTATGTGCGCACACAGCAAAACAACACGCACAAAAAAATACAATGCCGAGACAAATTTTTTTTTAACTTAATGTTTTTATTGTTGTTTACACAAGAAACAAAAGCACAACAGACTCTCCTTGAAAATACAAACTTGAATCACGCCAACCCCCATCAGACAAACCAGCAATGAGCAAACAAGTAAATAAAGATACTCAGAACAAACGCAAATCCAGGAGGACAAAATTCTTAACCCCCCCACCCAGCTCAAGTCCCCCCTTTCATATCCCATCTCATCCCTCCCTCACCCTTCCTCCCCCTGACCACCCTTCCACACCTTACTCCAGTCTTAAATGGTTCCCAAGATTTACGTTCACTTTCTTTTATTCCTTAAAGCTGTCAGTTTATGTATCCTATACATATAATCCAGTCTCCGAATAATGTCCTGTAGAGTCAGAGGAAATGCATCTCCAAACCTTGGCCATCTTCATCCTAGCTGCCACTGCCATATGTTTGGCCAACCTTCTCAGATGCTTATCCCCCACCTTCTCCCAACAGTTCAACAGCATATTGGCAGGATTGAGTTCCAACACTACCCCAGTCATTTCTTTAAATAAGCCAATCACTCCTGCCCAACACTGTTGCACTTTTGGATACCTCCACCACATATGCATATAGTCCCCCCGCTGCCCACATCCTTTCCAACCTAAGGGCCTTAACTCCTCATTCCGCTTACTTATCCTACATAGCATTAAATATATCCTATATAACATCTTAGAACAATGCTCTTGTATAGCGGCCAACCCACCTCGCCACTCAAAACATCACCTTTCTTTTTGCTACATCCCACACACCTCCCAAATCCTGTTCACAAGCAGCCATAAACCCTTCCTGGCCCCCTTCCTCACTCAACATCATGTACAATCTGGATAACAACCCCTTGCCTATCCTGCTCTTGTAAGCTCTGATGAGCAGAGACCATCTTTTACATGTGTCTGTACAGCATTGCGTACGTCTTATAGTGCTATATAAATGTTCAGTAGTAGTAGTAGTAGTATATAGCCTCTCAAAAGGGGTTCAATCCGCTTGTAACACTCCACAGTTTCTCTGACTACTCAGAAATTGAGCAACCGGAATATATTAAAAAAAAAAAAAAATCAAATCAGACTCCTTCACGCCAAACTCTTCCCTCAGTTCCACAAAGCTCTTAACCACCCCCCTTGTCCTTCAAGAATTGTCCCCAATAAACCAACCCTCTCCCTTCCCACTACTCAAATGCTTTCACCTCTCTCACTGGCAAAAATCCCCCTGTATTCCTAATGCCCTGCAGCCTAAGACCTTTACCCCCTACCAACCTTTCTCGCACGCTACCCCAAATCCCACACATGTTCCCAACAAAAGGAGGAGCACTCACTCCCCCCTTTCCACATAAGGTCAACCAGATTCCCCCGGCTGACCTTCTGTTCAAGTTGTACTCACTGCTTCCCCTTTCCCTTCTTCTTCCACTCCAGAACTGCACCGAGCTGGGCCATCCTATAATACTGATAAAAATCTGGAACGCCTACCCCGCCCTCCTCCTTCCCTTTACACATAACCCTCTGATTTACATGGGGGGATGCTGTCTCCAAATAAAGGAGAATATCCTCCTCTAGAACACCCCCTCTGGGACAGCAATGGGCAGCGATATAAATAAAAACAACATTTGCAGGAGTACATTCATTTTAATTACTGCTACCATTCCCATTTGCGAAAGATATGGCTTGTCTTACACTTACAACTCTCAAAAAATTGTGGCAATCAAGGACTCACAATTCTGTTTAAATAACTTCCCTACATCCTTCACAATCTGTTTCCCCAAGTATTTGATTTTTTTTGCCCACTTAAACGGAAAAACCTCCCTTAACCTCTCCTCCAGATGGAAATTCAATACCAAATTCAGGACCTCAGTTTTGCTTTGATTCATTTTATAACCGGATACTCTACTATATGACTCTGTCACTTTCAATAGACTGGGTAAGGTCATTAGGGGCTGACCCACCGTGAAAATGACATCAGCACACAATGTGATTTTATGTTCCTTCCCCCCTACCCTGATGCTTGTGATGTCCAGGGAACACCATACAGCTTCCACCAAGGGCTCTATTACCGTTGCAAAAAAAGAGAGGTGACAATGGACACCCCTGCCTGGTACCCCTCTCCAATCTAAATTCCTCCGAGTACCTGCCATTTATTCTAATTCTTGCTCTGGGTTCTTTATAAATAGCCCAAATCCACCCAATAAATCTATCCCCCACCCCCATCCACTGCAATACCTCAAACATGAAGTTCCATTCTAGGCATCCACTGCCACCAACACAGATTGAGCCTTATCTCGTTGTACCACCCAAATCAAATTCAAAATTTTCCTGACATTGTCACTGGCCTGACAACCTGGGATAAACCCAGACTAAACTTCCTTAATCAGCCTTGGGAAGATATCATTGTAACTTATTAGTCAACACCTTGGTTAATATTTTGGCATGCAGACTGATCAGGGAAATTGGTCGATAGGAGCCACAGACGGTCACATCTTTTCCAGACTTAGGGAGCACCGTTATCCCAGCAACATACATGGATCCCGGCTCCACTCTAATGTTAAACATGTGGACTAAGAAATCCACCTCTTCCAGACTAAATTTTTTTTATAGAATTTAGCCATCAAACCATCCAATCCGGGCGCTTCCCCTCCTTGTTGACTTCCAATACTCCTAGTTCCCTATTCAGGAACAACCTATTCTCCACATTCAGCTGCTCCAGCTGGAGCACCCCCCCCCCCCCACCTCTCCCAAGTACGTTCCTCCCTTCCTGCTACTTCAAAAGTATACAGCTTCTGATAATAGTCACAGGAGATCCCCTGAATTTTGTGTTTCATATGCCAACCCACCCTGAACATTACTAATTTTTAAAATCTGTTCCTGCACCCTTCTTGCCCTTAATTTCCGTGTGAGGTACTTCCTGGTTTTGCTGTTAAACTCAAACAGGCGATGCAGAAAGCTGGCACTGAAGTCATGCGCTATCAACTCTGTACATCTCTGCATCGCACTGATAGCCTGCAACTTCAGCGCCGGCAAGCAGAAAGGGGTGCATATGCAAATAAAGCCATGCGTTAAACTGGCACAAATGGCAGCATTAAACTGGGAGAGCAAGCCAAAAACATGTGTACAGAAGTCAGCGCAAGTTTGGCATGCTTTCCCAGAGAAACAGGGGCACTGCTTGGCTAATCTGCATATGCACACCGACAGTATTCTGGTGGCATCATGGGCTTTCCCCGATGCCTGGATCATCTGAGAGAAAGTGTCAAACTTCCCCTCAGATGATCCAGACATTGGGGAAAGCCTCCGATGCCATCGAAATACTGTCGGGGGGGCCAGTACCCCCAACAGAAAACAAATTCCTGGTGGCCCAGCGGCCCCAATCCCCCCCACCTGCCCAACTAAAAATAACCCTGGTGACTCAACGGTCCTGATCCCCCCACCCACCCGACTAAATATAATCCTAATGGCCCAGCCACCTCACCAAAAATAACCCTGATGGCCCAGTGGCCCCGAACCACTCTCCTCCCTCCCAGTACCTTTACAAACAAGTGGGAGCACTGCCTATGCGCTTCCGCTCCTGCGCTGCTATCTTGAAAAATGGTAGTGCTTGGCCCCACACAGTGCATCTTGGGATGCACTAGGTAGGGGTCAGACTGCCATATAAGACCTTATAAGACCTAGGTTATTTTTAGTTGGGTGGGTGGGGGTATCGGGACCCCTGGACCACCAGGGATATGCTTTCTGTCGGGGGTACCGGCCTGCCGACAGTATTTTGATGGCATCGGGAGCTTTCCTCGATGCCTGGATCATCTGTGGGAAAGCCCTGATGCCATCAAAATACTGTCAGGGGTACACACTAGATGTTTAAGCCATCTCAAGACCAGGAATAGAGATATTGGCGCTAAGGCTAGTTACGAAATATTCTATGTGTTTCTCTGCATCGGATGCAGACAATATTAGCATACCATTTTAATACGTGCAGCTCATTTGCTTATTTAGAATTTAAATTGGGCCGGAAGGACTGGGGTTTCTAGTCCCACAGGTGCTCCTTGTGGTCTTGGGCAAGCCACTTAACCCTCCATTGCCCATGTTCCCTGTAAGTATTAGTGTATGTGTCTCATATCCCCTCGTGTTTATTTATTTATTTAGACAGTTTTGTATACCGCCTTATCCTTCAATCAAAGCGGTCACAACACAATTGGGGGATACATTTAACACGTGGGGATATGAGACACATACACTAATACTTACAGGGAACATGGGCAATGGAAGGTTAAGTGGCTTGCCCAAGACCACAAGGAGCATCTGTGGGACTAGAAACCCCAGTCCTTCCGGCCCAAGGTTGCTGTCCTCTAGTGGGATTTGAACCCCCGACCTTCCGGCCTGAAGTACCTTGCCCCAACCACTAGGCTACTCCTCCCTCTTAATGTATCCCCCAATTGTGTTGTGACCACTTTGATTGAAGGATAAGGTGGTATACAAAACTGTCTAAATAAATAAATACTCTTGGCGTTATCTGTGTGCTAGCTTTCCCTTAGCTGTTTATGTACGTGTCTGTCTCTTTTCTGCATTTGGCTGTGGCAGTAATTGTGCCTAAAAGTTATCTGCACGTAAAGGCCACACTAGTTTTCTGCATCACCCCATAAGTAATGTTGTTTTAACTTCTCCAACTGAAATACCCACTCCACCGTAAGTAGATGCCTTAATGCTCCCCTTACCTGTTGTTTTTCTTTCAGTGTCCCCTTTCCTCCCTTCCTCTTATGTATATCTGTTCACCACTTTAGTTTGCTCTTCAACTCCCCTTCCTTCCCTAATCGTTACCTCTTTTTCTTGCTCAAGATATAATAAAACCTCTAACAAAGGCCTTAAACCCATCCCACACATCCCAACTTTAATCCCTTCTGTATCATTTATCTCAGAATACTTTCTCATCTCTCGCCTCAACTTCTCCATTCCATCCTGATCCTCTAGTAAGGACTCAATGAGTCTCCAAAAACGTAACCCTTCCTCCCTCCTTTGTAAATCAATCTCCACCAACACAGGAGCATGATCAGAATACACTCTCTTGTCAATCTCTACTTCTTGTACCTGGGGCAGAAAATGTACATCAAAATCATATTAATCCTGATATAAGACATGTGTATGCGAAAAAAAGGTGTAATCCTTTTTAATCCTCATCATGTGCCTCCATATATCAATCAGCCTAGTTTCATCATCATATTTTTTAGTTTAAGACAATGACCTCTCATCCCTCCCCCCGAATTATCCAACCCTGGATTAATAGGTTGAAATCCCCTCCTATGATGATCGGTGCTGTTGGCACCTCCTCCACCCTCCACTGAACCGCCTCAAACTCCCTCTGCCCCATTGCGGAAGCATCTCCCCAGCTTTCAAAGAAAGCCTTTGGGAGATGCCACCACACATGCGTGGTGCCCTTCCCACCTAAGAGTGCCATCTTGCTTAGTCAGATGACATCACTTATTGCTCCTTATTTGCATCAATGACCCTTTTTTTTGTGTAGTTTTGATTCTAATTTCACAGATCTTTAAAGTTGATTTTCCAGATAAACAATAGGATATTATAAAAGTCAGGCTTATCTTTTCATTGGTGTCCCAACGCCAGACTCGGCGCCACTGCGTTTCACATTAAATTCGTTTCTTCAGGGGTATGTAAACCGACTTATGATATCAACAATCTCTGGAAAAACGGAAATATCATGTTTAAAACTGTCTACTTAAAAAATTGTGAAAGAATTATATATCATTCGTTGTTATATTCAGAAAACATGATATTTCCGTTTTTCCAGAGATTGTTGATATCATGTCGGTTTACATACCCCTGAAGAAACGAATTTAATGTGAAACGCAGTGGCGCCGAGTCTGGCGTTGGGACACCAATGAAAAGATAAGCCTGACTTTTATAATATCCTATTGTTTATCTGGAAAATCAACTTTAAAGATCTGTGAAATTAGAATCAAAACTACACAAAAAAAAGGGTCATTGATGCAAATAAGGAGCAATAAGTGATTTTTATCACAAACAGCTCCCCAATAGTCTGAGACCCGGTTTCAATATTCTGGATAAGATTATTAATATGAATTATTAAGGGAAATATTTGTTTATTGGAGTAATTGAATTTTTAGTGGCTCAACAGTTATATTACTCTGAAGTTATTGACCTACTAAGATTAGTCAGATGACATAACTAAACTACCACTTTAACCCCATCTATCTTCCCCCTCGCAGATCAACCACCTCCCTTCCCCATCTCTCAAGGCTTCCCCCTCCTCCACCACCTTATCCTTTGAGATCAGGATTCCCACTCCCCCTCATATGGGGCACTTATTCAAAACTACTGTAAGTACACATGTGGATAACTATTAGAATGCAGCCACCAAATGAGTCTCCTGAATAAGTAAAATATCTGCCTGCTTTCTCTGCCAGGCTTTTCCTCTGAGCCCTTTATTTAACAAATTTTGATATACCGTTTTTCTACAAGTCAAAATGGTTTACCTAGAACTGAAATTGATACAGTGAACAGTTGAAAGGAACATTACGAACAATTTACAATAAACATTAGGAACATTATGAATGTGAACAGGGAACGAAGAGCATTTTGATAGTTCGCTACATTTGCTCAAAGGCATATGTAAAAACTATGTACAAAGGGAAATAGGGCTTGGTGGAGGGAGAGTTGCAGGGTAGTGGGAGCTTTATGGGAGTAGGGTGGGGGATGAAGCATAGTTACTCACCTGTAACAGGTGTTCTCCAGAGTTAGCAGGAATAAGTCCTTACATATCGGTGACATCGGTGTCGAGGGAGCTCTCGCGGAATCATGTCCCCAGCTTTCAAAGAAAGCCTTTGGGAGATGCCACCATGCATACGTGGTGCCCTTCCCGCCCAAGGGTGCCATCTTGCTCAGTCAGATGACATAGCTAAAAGATGGAAAATAATAAAGATGGTAAAGAAGCAACTTCAAGGGGAGGAGGAAGGGTGGTGAGGACTGATTCCTGCTGTCCCTGGAGAACAACTGTTACAAGTCAGTAACTATGCTTTCTCCGGGAACAAGCAGGAAGTCAGTCCACACATATGGGACTCCCTAGCTACAGGCTACTGCAAGCCCATAGGGAAAAAACCATGGTCGCCCTCAAGAGGAACCGTGAGCAGAAGCAATTGAGTCCACAGATACAGACTGCAGTAGGACCCATGTGTCCGATGGAATCCAAGATTCCAGTAGACTGAACACAGAAGGGTCAGAGGGTAGGAGTTTCCTAAACCCCGAAAAGATTATGGAGCACAGCATGGCCAAAGACACTGTCCCGTTGGGGCTCCCTTTCCAGGCAGATGTCCAACATAGGGACGGAGCACAAGTTTGCTAAAGAGGCAGCCATGGCTCTGACACAGTGTGCCATGACCCAGACATCCAGCTTGAGCCCAGCCTGCTCATTGGTGAGGGCAATTCAGTCTGCCACCCAGGTGGACAGTGTCCGTTTGGTTACTGCCTCCCCCAGCCGACTGGGGTCATAGGAAACAAAAAGCTGAGAAGCTTTCCGGTGGCCCTGGGTATGCTGAATGTAGAAAGAAAGGACCCTCTTACAGTCCAAGGTCTGAGGGACCGTCTCCGCCCTGCTGGAGTGAGGGCTTGGGAAGAAAGTGGGTGGCACCACCTCCTGTTTCAGGTGGAAAAAAGATACCACCTTAAGAAAGAATTGTGCGTAGCACAACGCTGTTCTTATAGAACCTAGTATATGGTGCCTCTGCCACTAGAACTTGGAGCTCGCTGATCCTGTGAGCGGAGGTGAGTATCACCAGGAACACGATCTTCCACGAGAGGTATCTCAGGTGGCAGGTAGCCAGAGGCTCAAATGGTGAGCTGCATCAATACTACGTTGAGGTCCCATTCGGTCGCCGAAGGGCAGATGGGGGGTTTGGGCAGCAGAAGTCCTCTCAAGAAGTGGGTCACAAGAGGCTGGATGGAGAGGGGCTTGCATTCTACTGGGTGGTGATGCACCGCCAGGGCACTGAAGTGCATTCTGACGGAGTTTGATTTGAGCCCGGATTGCGAGAGATGAAGAAGGAACTGCAGCACCAGCTGAACCGGGCAGGAGACGGGTTCACCCATTGCTCTGCGCACCAGACCAAGAACCTGTGCCATTTGAAGGCATAGGTTCTCCTGGTGGACATCTTACGGAAGGCCAGCAGGATCTCTTCCACTTCTCCCAAGAGGTTGAAAGGAGTTAGGGTCACCCTTTCAGCAGTCACACCGACAGTGATAGGGACCCCAGGTTGGGGTGCAGGAGGGAGCCCTCCTCCTGAGACAAGAGTCCTGGGGAGCTCCCCAGTGGGACTGGAGTCTCCACTGACAGTCTGAAGAGTCTGGGCCACCGAGGGGCCACAAGGATCAGTGAGACTTTGTCATGAAGAGCCTCGTAAAGTGATTTGGCAATCAGCGGCGTGGGTAGAAAGGCATACATGAGACCACGGAATAAGAAACGCATCTGCCGCCACCTGGGAGGGTGGGGCTGCCAGAAGCAGAAGCGGGACAACTGGTAGCTGTCTGGGCTGGCAAAAAGGTCCACCCCGGGGTCCCTCAGAGCCAGAAGAGCCAGTTGGCTACTCTGGGGTCCAGCTGCAAATCATGCTGCTGGAGGACCCTGCTCAGTTTGTCCTCCAGAGTATTGTCCTGGCCTGGTAGGCATACCGCCCGTAGGAGTATTCCCTACTGAACTGTGAAGGAGCAGAGTGTCATCGCTGCACGGCAGAGGGTGCGGGACCCTGTGCCCTCTGCTTGTTCACACAGAACATTGCGTTACTTAGACAAATGGTGATTGAACTGACCAGGGAAAACTCAATGCTGGATTTAGTGCTCACCAACGGAGATAGCGTGTCGAATGTCCAGGTGGGTGCCCATATGGTTTGAGATAAAAGCCAAGGTGGAATCCAATCACAGCAAGCTCAAAGTCCTAGACTTGAAAAACACTGACTTCAGTAAAATTGCCAAGGGCCTGAAGGAGGGGTTGGCAGGGTGAAGGGGATAAGGGAAGTGGAATTACAATGGGCTAAACCGAAAGAGGCAATAAAAGGGGCAACAAATACATATGTAAGGAAAGTAAATAAAAACAAGAGGAAAAGGAAACCTATTTGGTTCTCCAAAGAAGTGACTGCACTAATAAAGGCCAAAAACACAGTTTTCACAAAATTCAGAAGTTCGCAAACAGAGGAACACAGAAAGGAATATAGGATCAAACTAAAAGAGACAAAAAGATAAATAAAGATAGCAAACTCAAAGGCAGATGAAAAAAAGGCTAAAGATGTGAAGTGTGGCAACAAAACGTTTTTCAGGTATATTCAGGAAAAATCAGAGGTGGAATTGCAAGACTCAAAAGTGCTGGGAACGGATTTGTGGAAAGTGACATTGAAAAAGTAAAAATGCTAAACAAATACTTCTGTTCTCTTTTTACTAATGAAAATCCTGGAGAAGAACCACCTGTGATTCCCAAATATACAAATGGGAATGGAGTAAATACCACACCATTCACAGAAGATGATGTGTTAGAACAGCTTGCAAAACTTAAAGTGGACAAGGCCATGGGAGCGGATGGGATACGTCCCAGGATACTGAAAGAGCTCAGAGAGGTTCTTGAAGGGCTGTTAAAGGATATTTTTAATAGATCCTTGGAGACAGAAGCAGTTCCACAGGACTGGAGAAGGGTTGATGTGGTATCTCAAAAAATGGTAACAGGGAAGAAGTGACAATCCACAGGCCAGTAAGCCTTACCTCGGTGGCGGGAAAAGCAATGGAGGCACTCTTGAAAGAGTGAATAGTGGACTTTCTCGAAACCAACAGGTTGCACAATCCGAGGCAACATGGTTTTACCAAAGGACAATCTTGCCAAACAAGTCTGATTGAGTTTTTTCACTGGGTGACAAGAGAACTAGATCAAGAGCATACAATGGATGTGCTCTACCTGGATTTCAACAAAGCCTTTAAACTCAACAACTTGGGGATGGGTCCCAAGGTGGTGAACTGGATCAGAAATTGGTTGACTGACAGACAACAGAAAGTGATGGCAAACGGAACTCACTCGGATGAAAGGAAGGTGATTAGCGGTGTGCCCCAGGATTCGGTTCTGGAACCGGTACTGTTCAATGTATTTGTGAGTGATATTGCCGAAGTACTGAATGGAAAAATCTGTCTTTGTGCAGATGACATGAAAATTTGCAACAGCATGGACGCCTCTGAGGGAGTGGAGAACATAAGAAAAGATCTACAAAAGCTGGAAGAATGGTCTAAAGCTTGGCAGTTACGATTTTTTTTCCAATTTAACAATTTTTATTTATTAACTTTCAACACAACATACAAACCACGACTGTTATTTCTTCTAAGACACCATTTTCATGTCTCATTGCATTATATCATATCTACACATCGCTATATATCTCTTCCCACTTCTTTAAGCAATAATACTAATATAAAGCGTAGTTACTCACCTGTAACAGGTGATCTCCGGGAACAGCAGGAATTTAGTCCTCACATATGGGTATCGTCAGTACTGACAGAGCCTGCGCGGGAACGCTCCCCAGCATCCAATAGGAACGCTTTTGGGAGCATCCCTCAGCACATGCACGCTGCCTTCCCGCCTTTCCAACTGTCCCTTTTCAGTTACATTTGTAGCTGAGTGAAAGGATAGAGGGAGAGAGGAAAGAGACAAAGAGATAGAGAGACAACTCCTAGGGGAGGTGGGTGGGTTGTGAGGATTAAATTCCTGCTGTTCCCGGAGATCACCTGTTACAGGTGAGTAACTACGCTATCTCCAGGAACAAGCAGGAATGTAGTCCTCACATATGGGGACTCCCTAGCTGAAAATGCCAGAGAGATAGCCCCAGGAAGGTGCCACCCTAGAAGGTGGGAATCCTTCCTCCCATGGATCTCTGGCATCCCACAAGGGTTGGTGGGTAGGAGTTGGTTTATGTTTGAAAGAGATTTTGAAGAACAGCTTGGCCAAAGAAGGCATCCCGACGGGAGGCTTTATCCAGGCAGTAGTGGGCTGTGAAGGTGTGTACCGAAGCCCAAGTGGCTGCTCGACAAATGTCATCGATAGACACAGAGTGGAGATTAGCCATAGAAGCTGCCATGGCTCTCACATTATGAGCTGTGACATGGTCCTGAAGAGGAAGACCCTTACTCTTATAAGCAAAGGATATGCATTGGCAATCCATTTAGATAAAGTTCTTTTGGAGAGCGGAAATCCCAAATGACTAGGGTCAAAAGCTATAAAATGTTGTGAGGACTTTCTATGTTGCTGTGTTCTTTGTAAGTAAAAGGCTAAGGCCCTTTTACAATCCAAAGTATGAAGGTTTCTCTCTGCATTAGAGACGTGAAGACTCGGAAAAAATACAGGAAGATAAATTGATTGATTTAAATGAAAAGGCGAAACCACCTTTGGCATAAAGTGTGGGTGAATTCGAAGAACAACCTTATCATGATGAAACCTAGTATAAAGTGGATCAGCCACTAAAGCCTGCAATTCACTAATGCGACGAGCAGAGGTGATTGCAATTAGGAAGATGACCTTCCAGGTCAAAAACATAAGGGCTGTAGTGGCCAAAGGTTCAAAAGGCGGCTTCATGAGCTGCCCGAGAACTAGATTTAGATCCCATGCCACTGATGGTGGCTTGATGGGAGGTTTAGTTAATAAAAGGCCTCATGAATCTTGATAGGAGTGGATGAGAGGAAATTGGTTGTCCATTCAGAGGCTTATAAGAAGCTGCAATTGCACTAAGATGGACTCTTACCGAATTGGTCTTTAGGCCAGAAATGGATAAGTGAAGGAGATACTCTAGTATCGATTCTAAGGGTATGACCAGGGGTTTAATCCCTTCTTGGAGCACCATATAGTAAAACATTTCCACTTGAAGGCATAAGATCTTCTTGTGGAAAGTTTCCTAGAAGCCTTAAGGATATCTTTTACCTGTTGGGACAGGTTGAAATCTTGGAGCTTCAGCAACCAGGCCGTGAGGTGCAGATTCAGGTGCCATAGCGTCCCGTTCTCCTGAGAAAGGAGATCTGGAGCATGCCCTAACTCCAGAGGTGCTGCTTGAGAGAGATGTAGAAGCAGGGAATACCACATTTGGCATGGCCATCGTGGTGTTATGAGAATCATGCGACCCCTGTCTCTCTGAAGCTTGAAGAGTGTTTTGGGGATGAGGGGAATGGGTGGGGAAGGCATAAAGGAAGTCCTGACCCTAGTGAAGGAGGAAGGCATCCCTTGCCTGACAGTTGTGAGCCGGAATCCCGGAACAGAACCAGGGACGTTTGGCATTCAGTGGACTTGCAAAGAGGTCTATGTCTGGAGTGCCCCAGAGATGAAATATCTTTGCCACCTGGTCTAGGTGGAGGGACCACTCGTGAGGCAGCAGTACTCAACGGAGCTTGTCTGCCCAGAGGTTTTGAATGCCTTGAAGATATACCACTAGAAGGTGAATTTGATGCTCTCTGGCTAGGGCCCACAGACGTAAAGCTTTGTTGCATAACGACAGAGAGCCTGTTACGCCCTGCTTGTTCACATAGAACATGGCTACTTGATTGTCTGTCTGGACTAGGACTGTCTTGTAGCTGAGCTGGGCGTGGAATACGCGAAGAGCTAAATAGATTGCTCTTAATTCCAGGAGGTTTATGTGTAAACCAACCTCCTGTGGAGTCCAGGTGCCCTGGGTAGAGAGATGATTCAGGTGTGCTCCCCAACCCACCTGTGATGCATCTGTTAGGGTGGTCTGAAAGAGAGGTTGATGGAAAGGAGACCCCACTGTCAGATTTTCTAGTGATTGCCACCATTGGAGGGACAAAATTAGTTGTTGAGAGATTATTATTTTGTCCGACAAATGACCCGTGGCCTGTGTCCACTGTATGGAGAGGGTCCACTGAGCTGCTCGCATCTGGAGGCGAGCATATGGGACTACATGAACTGTGGATGCCATATGTCCCAGTAACTGCAGTAGCTCCCGAGCAGTGAGGGAGGATTTGCCTGCTGCTTGAGAAGCTAGTTGCATTATGCGAAGACACCGGGCTTGTGGAAGGAAAGCCCTTGCCTGTCTGGTATCCAGACAGGCTCCTACGAATTCTAGGCATTGGGAAGGAACTAGTTGAGATTTTGGGAAGTTTATTACCAATCCCAAGTATTGGAGGATTCGCATTGTATGGGACAGTGCAGTGCTGGCCTCTGCAACTGTAGGGGCTCGAATGAGCCAGTCATCTAAGTAGGGGAAGACGAAAATCCCCAGGGTTCGTAGAAATGCAGCTACTACTGCCATGCATTTCGTGAATACTCTTGGTGCTGAAGCCAGACCAAAGCGAAGAACCCTGTACTGGAAATGTTTTCCCCTGAAAAGGAAACGTAAGAATTTCCTGTGATCTGGATGGATGAGAATGTGAGTATATGCATCCTTTACGTCTAGAGAGCAAAGCCAATCCTGGCTTTGAAGGTATGGCAGAAGAGTTCCTAGAGAAATCATTTTGAACTTCTCTCGAAACAGATGTTTGTTCAATCCTCTGAGGTCTAGAATGGGTCTGTGTCCTCCAGTTTTCTTTGGAAGAAGAAAATAGGGGGAGTAGAACCCTGCACCCCATTGAAGAATGGATACTTCTTCTATTGCCCCTTGGGCAAGAAATGTGGAGATCTCATGATCTAGCAGATTGTCTGCAGAGGTTTGTGAATTGAATTGCTTTAGAATTGTAGGAGGGGGCAAGCTGTGAAAATGAAGCTTGTACTCCTCTCCTACAATGGACAAAGTCTAATCTTCTGCTGTTACCTGATGCCATCTTTTGACAAAGTGGCATAACCTTCCTGGAATATTGGGGGGTTGGGGACCCCTCAGAGGCAGGGAGGCAAAGCTCTCTAGGAAGGAGTCAAAGCCCTTGAAGGGGCTGAACCTGAAGTTGGGCTCTCCGACCTTTTGGCTTCTTTTGCTGTCTAGTTTGTCCCTTTTGGGCAACCTGACATGGAGTTTGACTCTGCTGGGTATAGGAAGGATAAAACCTCCTCTTTTTGCTAAAAGAGGGTTTTTAGTAAGGCTTCCTTTTGGCTGGAGTGGCTGTAGACTTTGACAATCTATCTAAGGTATAATTGTCAGCATCTAACTCGTTAGCCTTTTCCTGCCAGTTCTTGCTGAAGAGATTCTCCCCCATGCAAGGAATGTTGCCTAACTTGTCCTGTACCCAAGTCTCCAAGTCTGATGCCTGTAACCAGGCAATTCGTAGTGCGCCAATGGCAATAGCAGAGGTTCTGCTGATGCATTCGAAGCAATCAAAGGCTGCACGATTAACAAACTTGGAGACATCTTGAGCATGATTAACTAGAGCAAGAAAATCTTGTCTCTTGTTATCTGGAAGAAATGGGCTCATAAGTTCCAAGTCTCCTATGACTTCCTTGAGGAACATTCCCATATATAGAATGTATGAACTGATCCTAGCTGAAAGCATGGAAGCTTTAAAGGTTCTGTGCCCAAAAGCATCCAGAGTCCTGCATTCACGACCTGGAGGATTGGATGCATGCCTCTTTGCACTTTTCATCCTACGCATGGCTGATTCCACTACCATTGAATGGTGTGGCAGCTGCGTTTTCTGAAATCCAGGACATGGCGGAACTCGATACATAGTATCCAGTCTCCTAGAGTGAGGAGAGGTAGTCAGAGGTGTCTCCCACATTCTGAGCATCAAGCTATGCAGAATTTCATTTCTAAGGCAGAGTGGCTGCCTCCTTAGGAGCTTTAGGATATTGGAGAATTTCCAATTCCTTTGCTCTGGGTTCATCTTCAGGAGCTACTGTGATTGAAAGACCTTTGGCCATATCACGGATGAAATCTGAAATGACATGTCCTCTGGAGGTGACATTCTGCGTTGGGGAGAAGAGGGGTCTTCTAGGAGAAACCCTCTAGTGCCAGAAGAATTGTCAGAGTCTTCGGAATCGGAGGAATCGAAGTCGGTACCGCTTTGTCAATTCCAGCCAGAGATGGTATGGGAAGAGTTCCCACCGGGGTCGGTACCGCCATCATCGTTGTCAGTACCGGTGTCTGTACCAGTGTCTGTACCAGTGTCTGTACCGGCATCGGTGTCGATGTCGGTACCGGTTCCCGTTGGACCACCGATACCGCAGCTGAAAGGAGAGCTGTGATGCTGCGCTCGATAGCGAGGAACCTCTGGTCTATCGACGCTGCCGATGCCTGGATGTCGGTACCGGTAAGGACGGCCGGGACCCCTGAGCAAGGTACAGGTAGTTCTTGCGAGGTTGAGGCCTCGAGAACATCCTGAAGCCCCATCGATGCTTTGGAAGCCGAAGCCTCCTGCCAGGGCTGTTTTGCCGGTGTGGTTCCCTCAAGGGCAATGCCAATGGCCTCTCGATGCTTAGCAGGAGAGCTATCCTTTGAGGACTGGCTTTTATGTTTAGTTACCTGAGAGCCATGGGAGGAAGAAGAGGCCCTTGACGATATCGATGCAATGGATCTGGCACCTGAAGAAAAGAGGGTACCGAGCTTTGCAGCCCGGTTCTGTCTTCCTCTTTTAGTCATCCCCATGCAGGAGAAACATTCAGTTGGAGAATGTTCTGGTCCTAAACATTTCAAACATCAATCATGGGTGTCAGTGATGGAAATGGTACTGCCACACTTAGTACATTTTTTTAAAACCACTAGTTGACTTTTCCATGATTTAGGAATATGGGGCCTAGTGCCCAAAATGGCGCCTAGCACCAAGAGAAAAGTTTCTGAAAAGAAACAGTCTAAGTCTAAATTTTTGTTTTTGTATGAAAAGAAAAGAAAATAACCGGCGGTACCGCTAGGCGTCGTGTGGTAGAGGCAAGCGCGACCACAAGAAAAGAAATTTAAAAACGGAATTTTCTGCGGTGACAGGGAATAGATCCTGTCGGCTCCGCGGAAAACGAAGAACTGAAGAGGGACAGTTGGAAAGGCGGGAAGACAGCGCATGTGCTGAGGGATGCTCCCAAAAGCGTTCCTATTGGACGCTGGGGAGCGTTCCCGCGCAGGCTCCGTCGGTACCAACAATACTCATATGTGAGGACTACATTCCTGCTTGTTCCCGGAGATCTAACAGTACTACTACTACTAATAATGACAATAGAAATAATATTACAATAGAAAGAATGTTAGAAATAAGATTCTACTTCATCCAATCCCCCTTTTATGTGGATGTCTGCATCATAAAAATTCTTTATATCTCCTCCTTCCATTCTTAAACGTGTCAACACAGAACCTTTCCCTCTCCCTCCCTCTTTATATCTCCTTCTCAAAAGAGTAGCATAAGGCCTCAGCTTAAAACATTAATTGACAACCAACAACTTATAACTACAAGGAGAGCAGCCTCATCAAGTTCTGTTTTTCATTTGTATCCCTTAAACCCAGCAGTTAATTTGTTTAATTCTAATATCTCCCCCCCGCTTATACCCCTCCCCCTTCCCCCTTCTCCCAAAATTCCTATTCCTTCATCCATTCTAGCCACCCTCTCTCCCACCATTCTTCATAGGCTTGCCAAACCTCCGCGTGCTTTGCTCTTTGATTGCATCGATACGCCCCCACTGTGCTCATATGCCATATGAACTCTAACCTCCCAATAACCTCCTTCATGGAGGGTGCCTCTATTTTTCCACCTTTGCATTATTGCCATTCGACCAGCCACAACACAGTGGCTTAGGAAGGTATTTAACATTCTATTTCCCCCATCTCTCCCTCAATTAGAACTATTTTTGTTACATTTACCCGTATCTGTACCCGTGTTACCTCGCTATAAAACCTCACCAACTCTTCCCACAGACTGACTTTTTGGGCATCCCCAAATCATGTGTAGCAGATCCCCCTTTTCCCCACAGCCCCTCCAGCAATTTGCATTCCTATCCTTGTATATAGCCTGTATCTTAACAGGTGTCTACACCATCCTAAGTCTAACGTTTAGGCAATTCTCCACCATGGCTGTTCCCCATGCCAGTCTTCTTTCTCCCTCATAAATTCCCCACCACCTCTCTTCCTCCCATTGACCTCCTATGTCCTTTTCCCATTGTTCCTGCCATCGGGCTTTCCCTTCCTGTTTGGCATTAGGCATCCTATACAGCTTTGAAACTAACCCCTTTACTGTTTCTTTCTTTTCCATTAGTTCCTCGAACTCTGTGGGCTGGCTTTCTAACTCCTTTTTTACCCCCTCTTGTTGTATAAAGTACCATAATTGCATATAAGCATAGTATTCAATATCTTTTACCCCATACGTATCTTGGAGATCTGTATAAGATCTCATCTTCCCTTTCTTATCAATCATTTCACCAACCCTTACCAATCCCCTAGCCGCCCACTCTTTAAATATATCTCCCAGCCTCACAGGAACAAAGTCCCCCATATTTTGCAAATGAGTCTCCTGGGATAGGTGTTTCCCCTGCATCAAATATTTCCTCCACTTCCCCCAAATCAGTAACTCTCTTTGAGGATTCCTCATCTCTCTCCCCGTCCCTTTCCCAAAGCTATCCCTCACCATTGCCTCCAAATTCTCCCCTCACCCTTTCTCCATATATACCCATTGCGGCGTCTCACCCCTCTCCTTCCATACAGAGTTCTCAACTGTGCTGCCTCGCAGTAATTCACTAAGTTCGGAACTCCCAGCCCCCCATCTTCCCTTGCCCTAAACATTGTGGCTCTTCCCACTCTTGGGACCTTTCCAGCCCAAATAAACCTCATTATCATAGCCTGGAACTGCTTAAGACATTTCCTTGTAACTTTACACGGCAATGCCATAAAGACAAACAGTACCCTTGGTAGGACATTCATCTTTATTGTCGCTATCCTCCCCAACCAAGACAGATGTAGCCCTTGCCATCTAGCTAAATCTTGCCTTATCGCCCCCATCAAAGGCCTACAGTTCCATTCATACAGTTTATCTACGGAATTTCCAATTTGTATTCCGAGGTATCTAAAACTACTGCGTACCCACTTAAATGCAAACCCTTCCCGCAATCCCTTTTCCAAATCAGCCGTCAAATTGAACCCTAAAATTTCCGTCTTACTCACATTAATTTTATAGCCAGCCACTTCACTAAAGACCTCTATAGCCTTCATTAAATTAGGTAAACTGACAAACGGCTGACTTAAAGTAAAGATCACATCATCTGCAAATAGGGCCACCTTACTTAGTTGTTCTCTCACCTCCACCCCCCGAATATCTGTCTGCCTGCTTATATAATCAGCCAATGGTTCTATTACTAGTGCGAATAATAAGGGCGACAATGGGCATCCTTGACATGTTCCCCCACCCAGTTTGAAACTTTCAGAGTAGCCTCCATTCACCCTTATCCTAGCTCTGGGCCTAGCATACAATGCCCTCACCCAACTCAGAAACTTATCTCCTACTCCCATTTTTGCCACCACTTGCAACATAAACTGCCATTCAACTCTGTCAAAAGCCTTTTCAGCATCAACTGTTAGAAAGACTGCTTCCTTCCCAGTTTCTTGCAAGGACCAAATAACATTCAGTAATTTCCTAATATTATCTCCTCCTTGTCTCACCTTTATGAACCCCGTCTTATCTTTATGCACCAACTTCTGCATTAACTTCTGCAGGCGGGCTGTCATAATTTTGGCCAGCACTTTAATTTATGAGCGAAATAGGGCGATATGCTCCACAGGTGGTATGGTCCATTCCTACCTTGGGAATTACCATTATACCCGCTTCCGCCATTGATCCTGGCAACTCCTCCCCCTGTAGCACCCCATTAAACACCTTCATTAATAATTCCACTATATCTTCTTGCATCAATTTATAACATTTTGCAGTGTAGCCGTCTAACCCTGGTGCTTTCCCCTCCTTGAAGGGCTTGATTGCCAACCTCACTTCCTCTTGACTTACCGGTCTCCCCAACTCTTCCGCCTCTACTTCTGATAAACTCCGCAACCTACAAGCTTCCAAAAATCCCTCCCCCTTCTTACCCACCTCCTTAACCTCACTGCTATACAACTTTCCATAATATTCCACAAATACCTTCCTAATTTCTGCCGGCTTATATACCATTTTGCCCTGTTGACTGCACATTCCCCCTATATTTGACTTTTGTTGTTTCGCTTTCACCCTACTGGCTAACCTCCTTCCCACTTTATTACCTCCTTCATACCACCCTTGCTTTAACTTTGCCAAATTGTGTGCGCTCTCTACTGCCCTTAGCTGATTCAGCTCTCCTCTTAATTTTTGTAGCTCTATTAACACCTGTGGCTCTATTCTCTCTTGATGCTTCCTCTCCAACATCTCAATCCTCTGCACCAACTCCTCCTCTACTTTCTTTTTCCTCCTCTTTTCCTGCGCTGCTATACTTATCAAGTGCCCCCTCACCACCGACTTCAATCCATCCCATACTATCCCCATTGATATTTCCCCATTTAAGTTATGTTCCATGTAATCTCTTATCACCCCTCGCACTCGATCTACATATTTCCTCTCATCCAAAATTCCCTCATTTAAATGCCAAAATCTAACTCCTTGATCCTTTTTCCCCACATCAAAAGCAATATGTACTGGGGCATGATCTGTTCATGTTATACTACCTATTTCCACATGCTTAGTCCTAGACACCCAGTTCCCACTCACCCAAAGCATATCTAACCTGTTATATGTCCCATGAACTGGGGAGGAGAAAGTATATCCCTTTTCCCCTTGGTGCTGGCTTCTCCACAAGTCCACCAGCCCCAGGCGTTCCTTCAGCCTCAGAAGGCTCTTCCTTTCCTTTTGCCCTCCTCCTCCTCCCCCCTTGTTATCCAACCTCGGATTCACCATGTTATTAAATCACCCCCTAATATAATAGGTGTACCCCCATCCACAAATGCACCACAAAGAAGCAGATAATCACGTGAAAACACAAAAACCAATCCAATGCGTGATTATTGCAGGAAAGACAAAATTTATTTTCATTTATTGGCCCATTACCACCCGACACAGGCCGTGTTTTGATTACCCTTCGTCAGGGGTGGAACTGGTAAACACACTATAAATATATATAGGAGTGGAGGAGTGGCCTAGTGGTTGGGGCAAGGTACTTCAGGCCGGAAGGTCGGAGGTTCAAATCCCACTAGAGGACAGCAACCTTGGGCCGGAAGGACTGGGGGGTTTCTAGTCCCACAGGTGCTCCTTGTGGTCTTGGGAAAGCCACTTAACCCTCCATAGCCCATGTTCCCCGTAAAATAGTTATCTCCAAGTTATAATGCCCTGTTCAATGTAATTTCAGTTTGTTCAATGTAAACCGCACTGATGCAGAATAGCGCAGTATATAAGAGAATGTAAATAAATAAATAAAATAAATATAAAAACATACATTAAAAGAGAAAACATTAAAAAACAAAGTCACGATTAGAACAGATGCCTAAGAAATAATTAAATAAAACATAAAGAGTAGTTACTCACCTGTAACAGGTGTTCTCCAGGAGCAGCAGGAATCAGTCCTCACATATGGGTGACATCGGCGCCGACGGAGCCCCCATGCGGAGCATTTCCCCAGCTTTCAAAGAAAGCCTTTGGGAATTGCAGCGCGCATGCGCGGTCCCCTTCCCGCCCAAGGGTGCCATCTTGATCAGTCTGATGACATAGCTAAAAGACAGCAAAAATAGCAAAAAATAAACATATGACTGCAACTCCAAGGGGAGGAGGGAGGGTTGTGAGGACTGATTCCTGCTGCTCCTGGAGAACACCTGTTACAGGTGAGTAACTACTCTTTCTCCAGGACCAAGCAGGAAGTCAGTCCTCACATATGGGACTCCCCAGCTTAAGGCTACCGGAGAACCCAAGCCGAAAAAATGAGCTCCCTCTAGAGCGTCAGAACGTAAGGAAGGAATCTTCTCTGAGAACGCCCCCGACCGGTAGCCCAACATCAGGGCCGGAGGGAAGGAGTTGCCTAAACCCCAAAGAGATTATGGAGTACTGCCTGTCCGAAAGCACTGTCCCTGCGGGACTCCCTCTCAAGGCAGTAATGGGCCGCAAAAGTCTGTCTTGAAGACCAAGTAGCGGCCCGGCAGATGTCTGCCAACGGAACAGAGCGGAGATGAGCCACTGACGCAGCCTTCGCCCTGACACGATGAGCCGTGACTCGACTCTCCAACGAGAGGCCGGCTGCCCCATAAGCCCAGGCGATACAGTCAGCGACCCATATGGACAAAGTACGCTTGGAGACACGTAACCCCAACTTATTGGGGTCAAAAGAAACGAAGAGCTGAACAGCCCTCCGGTGCTCCCGCGTACGGTCAAGGTAGAAGGATAACGCCCTCCTACAGTCCAGGGTATGCAGGACCATCTCAGCCCGCCTGGCATGCAGCCTGGGAAAGAAAGTCGGAAGAACCACCTCCTGATTGAGGTGGAAAGAGGAGACAACCTTAGGTAGAAACTTAGGGTGAGTCCGTAAGACTACCCTATTCCTGTAGAACCTAGTGTAAGGAGGATCAGACACTAGCGCCTGAAGTTCACTTACTCGCCTAGCAGAGGTAAGAGCTACCAGAAACAAAGTTTTCCAGGAGGGAAAACAGAGAGGACAGGTAGCCATAGGTTCAAATGGCGGACAAGTAATCCGCTGTAAGACCACATTTAAATCCCACTCAGGGGCCGGTGGACGTAGAGGAGGCTTAAGCAGGAGGAGGCCTCTGAGGAAACGAGCCACCAAAGGGTGGTTGGAAAGAGGCCTCCCGTCCACTGGCGAGTGGTGCGCTGAGAGAGCACTGAGGTGAACTCTGACAGAATTGGACTTAAGGCCTAGATTGGAGAGGTAAAGCAAATATTGCAATACTACCGCTACCAAGCAGGAGAAGGGATTCTCGTTGTGCTGAGCACACCATGCGGAGAATCTACGCCACTTAAGAGCGTAGGATTTCCAGGTGGATTGTCTTCTAGAGGCTAAGACTACGTCCTCCACCTCTCCAGGCAGTAGTAGGGGAGCCAGAACTACCCTTTCAGCAGCCAGGCCAACAGATGAAGGGACTGGAGGTTGGGGTGTAAGAGAGATTCCTGTTCTTGAGACAGGAGATCGTGTTGAATCCCCAGAGGAATAGGAGTGTCCACCGCCAGTTGCAGCAGAAGTGGGAACCACGGTTGCCTCGGTCACCTGGGGGCTATCAGAATCATGGAGGCCCCGTCCTTGAGTACTTTGAACAGTGTTCTGGACAGTAGTGGTGTGGGAGGAAATGCATACAGTAAGCCTTTGGACCACGGGAGCAGAAACGCATCCGCTGCTACTCTGAGAGGATGCGGTTGTCTGGAACAGAATCTCGGGAGTTGCCGGTTCAGAGGACTGGCGAAAAGATCCATGGTGGGGAGGCCCCACCTCAGAAAGATCTGCTGAACCACCAATGGATTCAATCTCCATTCGTGTGGTTGCAGGATCCTACTCAGTCTGTCCGCCAGGTAATTTTCTTGACCTGGGAGGTAGACTGCCTTGAGAAGGATTCAGTGATTGACGGCCCAGGAGCACAGCCGTTGTGCTTCCTGACATAGAAGGAAGGAGCCTGTGCCTCCTTGCTTGTTCACGTAAAACATGGCAACTTGACTGTCCGTCTGGACCAGTACAGACTGGTGAGATGTGAGATGGCCCTCAGAGCTAAGCGTATTGCCCGCAGCTCCAGGAAATTTATCTGCTGTGCCGCTTCCCAAGGGGTCCAGAGACCCTGAGTACATGCCCCTTGGCAATGCGCTCCCCAATCTTGAAGAGAAGCATCGGTTGTCAGCACCTGAGAGTGCGGGGGGGTTTGAAAAAACACCCCGAGTACCAGATTTGGAAGATGAAGCCACCATTGCAGAGAGGAGGCAAGCAGTGTGGAGATTCTTACTGAGTCCCTGTGGCCTGATGCCACTGAGTTCGAAGACTCCACTGAGCAGGCCGCATATGCAGGCGGGCATTGGGGGTCACATGAACCGTGGAAGCCATATGGCTGAGAAGTCTCAGGAATTGCCTGGCGGAGACCAGGGAATTGCTGTGAAACTGCCTGGCTAGATCCATTAATCTGTGGGCTCTGTCCACGGGCAGAAAAGCCTTCGCCTGAAGAGTGTCCAGACTTGCCCCTATGAACTCCATGTTCTGGGACGGGAGCAAAGTGGACTTTGCGAAGTTTATGACAAACCCCAAGTGCTGAAGCAGAGCCACAGTGCAAAGGGTGGCTTGACTGGCCTCCTGGGAAGAATGGCCCCTTATGAGCCAGTCGTCCAGGTATGGGAACACAAAAAGACCTTGAAGCCTTAGGTAGGCCGCCACCACCGCCAGGCACTTGGTGAACACCCTGGGGGCGGAGGTTAGGCCAAAGGGTAGTACTCTGTACTGATAGTGGTTTCCTCCCACAACAAATCTGAGATATTGCCTGTGGTCTGGATGAATAAGGATGTGAGTATAAGCATCCTTTAGATTTAAGGAGCATAGCCAATCTCCCTGCTGGAGGTAGGGCAGCAGGATTCCAAGGGTAAGCATCTTGAACTTTTCCCTCTCCAGGAACTTGTTGAGGTTGCGCAAGTCCATGATGGGTCTGAGGCCTCCTGCTCTTTTTGGTACCAGAAAGTACCTGGAATAAAAGCCGTGACCTCTCAGGTGGTGGGGCACCGGTTCCACAGCCTGTTCCTTTAGCAGACTTGCTAACTCCTGTAGGAGTAGGTCCCTGTGCAGAGGGGGGTCTTGGAGGCTCCCCTGGAAAAAAGGAGGGAGGTACCTGGTGAAAATGAAGAAGATAGCCCTTTTGGACTATATGGAGCACCCAGGTATCTGATGTGATGGCAGACCACCTGTGGGCAAAGAGGGCCAGCCGGCCTCCTGTGCTGATGTGAGCCAGCTGAGGAGGAGAGGCTATGCCTTCTGAGTCAAAAACCCCCACCCTGCTGTGCAGGAGCCGGTGTTGGTGGCTTGGGGGCCTTCTGCCTACGGGGCCCATGACCCTGCCCCTTGGCCTGCTGACCCTGTTGGGGAGCTGAAGAGGCCTGATAATGAGGGTATTGTTTATAGGCAGATGTCTTTCTCGGGTAAAAGGTCTTTTTTCCCCGAGCCCTTCTTCTTCTGAGAAAGGGCAGAGGTTTTTCTGGACAGCCTAGTCCTGGTCAGAATCTCGGTCTCGGGTTCAGCAGCCTTTTCAGCCATGGGTTTGCCAAAAAGGTTGTCACCTCGGCAGGGGACATCGACCAACTTGTCCTGTACCCATGGCTCGAGGTCGGATAACTGTAGCCAAGCCTGTCGGCGGGCACCGATGACGGCCCCGGCTACTAGGGCCTAAGCCTCGAAGCCATCGTAGGCTGCTCGAGAGATAAACTTCGAGCACTCTCGAATACCAGTGGACAAGGCCTGGAACCTCTGCAAAGGTTCCTCGGAGAGACCAGCAGAGAACCTGGCAATCTCCTTTGCCAGGTCTCGGAGGTACATGCCCATGTAGAGCTCGTATGTCTGGACACGGCAAGCAAGCATAGAGCCCTGGAAGCATTTCTTACCGAGGGCATCCAGGTTCCGGGCCTCCCGGCCGGGAGGCACCAAAGAGTGCATCTTCTGACTTTTCAGTCGATGCATGGCTGATTCCACAACCATGGAGTGGTGCGGTAATTGCGCCTTTTGGAACCCGGGGCTCTTGCGGACTCGATAGATTGAATCAACCCACTTGCTTAACACCGGCGTCGAGGCCGGGGTCTCCCACATGCGGAAGAGCAGCCGCTCCAGCATCGGACGAACCGGAACAGTAAAGTCCTCCTTCGGGGGGAGAGTCATACTGGAGGGCCTCGAGCTCCTCGGCTCGAGGCTCCTCCTCGGGATCCGCGGGGAAGGCCAAGGCCTTGGCCATATCCCGCACGAAGTCCGAGAACCGGGTATCCTCCGGTGGGGATCGTCTCCGAGGTTCGGAGTCCGATGGGACACACCGAGTCCGAAAGGTGTTGGGTGACTCTTCGTCCTCCGTTTTCCAGCCCGACTCCTCGGAGGAGGAATCGAGCGGTTCTGGTTGGGCGGGCGGGCACCGATGCCCTCCGCCCCGACGCCGAGGGTACCGGCGTCGATGACCTCGGTCCCGAATGGGAGGCCGAGGGAGACCGTGGCCGAGGATCGACTCGAGCCCGCATGGACTCGAGGATCGGCTCGGCCTCCGGGGTCGACTTGGACGTCGATGTCCCGGTGGTCGGGGTAGATGCACCGGTGAGACTGGCGATCAGTGCCCGCTGCTGTTCCATGAAGGCAGCCAAGCTGCTCTCCAAGGCCGTCAACCTGAGTCCGAGCTCAGGAGTCTCAGCAGCCCCCGACTCGGGCCCCGATGGAGGAGAGTCAACGAGGACTACAGTACTCATGTGCCCAGGAGACTCCATCTCGAGACGAGGTTGTTGGCAGGCCTCTCCGACTCCAAAGACCCGGGACCGCGGTCGGGGCTATGCGACCTGTCCCTCGAGGAAATAGGTGCGTCCGCCGACGCCGCCCTCGTGGGTTTTTTCTTCCTGCGCTGCTCCCGCGAAGGAGACCCCCGCTCAGAGGAACCCCGACGCTGCTCGGGGCCGGAGTCCCGAGACGTCGAGGCCTCTGACGAGGTCCGGGCGCGTCCGGACGTGGAGTCAGAGAAGATTCTGTCCTTTTGGTGCTGCCGACTCCTGAACGCCTTCGAGGACATTTTGCCACACGGACCACAGATCATCGGGTCATGATCGGATCCGAGGCAACGGAGGCAGCAGTCATGTGTGTCGGTAAGACATAAGTTTCTTACACCGATCACACTTTTTAAACCCGCTGGCAGCCATCGGGGGAAAAAGGGCCCCTGCAAGGTCGAAAGACAGGGCTGCCAGTGAAAAAGAAAAATGGCGTGAACGCTAGTCACAAAGGACAAAAACCGAAAAAAGAGAGAGTGGGCTCGATACCGGCGTATCGGGCCCAGGCGGGAAAAGGATCCCACGTCGAACCGAAGAAGAAAGACAAAAAACAGGGTAATCAACTTTTTCCTTGGCGAAAAACGAACTACATCCGTCGGGCTCAGCGGAAAAAAAGAAGACTGAGCAAGATGGCACCCTTGGGCGGGAAGGGGGACCGCGCATGCGCGCTGCAATTCCCAAAGGCTTTCTTTGAAAGCTGGGGAAATGCTCCGTACGGGGGCTCCGTCGGCGCCGACGTCACCCATATGTGAGGACTGACTTCCTGCTTGGTCCTGGAGAATAAATCATAATAAATATGTATAAAAGTTAAAATAATACCATCAAACATTTATAGCATTATAATACTTAATGATATGTACATTGCAACAGTAAATACCTCAGTGTTGAAAATTGAGGACACTTCAACTTGTGACCAGTATAAAATAATGTTTGATGGTATTATTTTAACTTTTATACATATTTATTATGATTTATTATGTTTTATTTAATTATTTCTTAGGCATCTGTTCTTATCGTGGCTTTGTTTTTTAATGTTTTGTCTTTTAATGTATGTTTTTATATTTATAGTGTGTTTACCAGTTCCATCTCTTTGCATATTTGGGGCATACATATTTACAATCCATACCTCTTCCCCCTTTATCTTCATCCGTACCGCCACCCATCTTCCTTTTTTATCCCTCCTTTCCTCTACTACCGCCTCTTTATACTCACTGCTTATCATTACCCCCACCCCTCCTTTCCTTGGATGGTCCCTTTGTCCCGCCAACAATGCCCTAGGGTATTTCTTTGAACATAACAACCCTTCTTGCCCCATTTTCAAGTGGGTCTCCTGTATACACAAAATATCTGCTTTTAACGGCATGCCTTCCCTTTCTAACATACGTCACTTACGCCAGGTTTGTAGC
Organism: Ichthyophis bannanicus; assembly: GCA_033557465.1. Lineage (NCBI taxonomy): Eukaryota > Metazoa > Chordata > Amphibia > Gymnophiona > Ichthyophiidae > Ichthyophis > Ichthyophis bannanicus. The sequence goes on along the minus strand of CM066039.1, from coordinate 152,677,400 downwards.
CCTTTGACATTCACCATACCCACTATCAACTGCTCTTGATCCCTACCCCTTTCCTCATTCTTCTCCCCCTCCCCACCCCCTCCCTCGTCGCTAACCGAGGCTATCATGGAGTCGTAAGCCACCCGCCACCCCCGGATCCTCCCCTCATCCCTCCCATTACTCCCCTATCCCCTCTACCCCTTCCCTCTAACCTCTCCCTCCCATCCTTCCCTCTCCTACCCTTACCTCCTTTAACCCTTACCCCTTCCCCTTCCCCTCTACCCATCTCCTCTCCAACCTCTCTAAACCCGTTCCTTATTCCCCCCCCCCTAGTCCTTCCCTTAATCCCTCCCCCAGATGAAATAGTTTAACACATTTTCACAATCAATGTACATTTAACTTTTACTCTGCTTCCCCCACCCCCTTTAATCCACTTTTGAGCCACGTCCCTTTTGTCCATTTATGACACATCTCACTCAGGTCAGCGCTGCACCTCCTGTTCCTTTCCTTTCCATCACCGTTTAGCTCCTCTGCACTGCGATCTTCTATGGTTTCCCTCTGTCTCCACACGTCGCTCCCTTGGCTCTTTCCCCTGGTGCTTCTTCCGCTCTGCCTCCTGCTCTCTTTGGGACCACTCCGCCCGTGCTTCTTCAGCTTGTGCTTCCATGCCCGCTGCCTTCAGTGCCGACCAAGCTGCTTCTGGTGTTTGTACTCTCCATGTCCTTTCTCCCTTTGAAAATGCAAAGCCAAAGGGGTACAACCAGCGATACCTCACCTCTTCTTTCCTAAGCATTTTGGTGAGTGGTGCTAAGGCTCTCAGCCTCTGTAGTGTCCCTAAGGATAGATCAGCATATATGACTACCGAGTAGCCCTGCCACTTAAATATGCTCAGTCCTCTCATCTTTGCTGATATTCTTTCCTATACTTTGTAGTCCTTCAGGCAGATTATTAATTTTTCTCTGGGTTTGTTATTCCTTACCAGACCTAGGGCCCAATGCGCCCTATCCATTTGTATTCCATCAGGAACTTCCTCCTCACCTCTCTGCCACAAGGCCTCCATACACACAGCCTCTCCCACCTTAGCAGAGTCCCGAAATTCCACTTCTGGTAACCCTTTAATCCTCAGGTTGTTCCTTCTGGAGCGATTCTCCAGGTCTTCCAACTTTAGAGCCATTTGTTCTCTCCAATCCTCCTCACCTCTGTGCTTAGTTTCCCATTCCTCTTGTTGCAGCTCCAGGGTTTCCAACCGATTTTCATGGTCCCCCCATCCTGCATGTTACCTCCTCTACTTCCTCTTTTAAGTTATTCATAAGCTCCTCCAGTGCTTTCTTCGTTGACTGTACCTCCATTTTTAGTTCTTCAAACCACTGCCTTAGTTCTTCCCTCGAGACCATCTTAACTCCACTTGCCGCTGGCTCTCCTTCTATCACTCCAGTCTCCTTCAGATTTGGCTCTGCTTGCTCCTGCCGCGTGTGCTCTCCACTCGCCATCTTAGCTTCCCCCGCCGGTACACTCAGAGCTCCAAAGACATAATCGTGCAGGTCTGCTGTGTTCTTTTGGGTCGCCATGCTCTTCTTTTTCCCCTTGCTCTCCGTTCCCGTTTGGAGCTACCAACTCCGTTTTTCTCTGTGGTGGGTCCGGAGCTCGCCGCTCACGTCATCTTAGCGGGTGACGTCACTTCCTCCCGCAGTTAAGATTTAACGTGAAGAAGTGCAGTGTCATGCACTTGGGAAGCAGAAATCCAAGGGAATTGTACGTGATAGAGGACAAGAGGTTGGTGTGTATGAAACCAGGAGAAGGACCTTGGAGAGACTGTTTCTGAGGATCTCAAGGTGGCGAAACAGTGCAACAAGGCGGTGGCAAAAGCCAGAAGGATTCTGGGTTGCATACAGAGAGGAATAGCCAGCAGAAAGGAAGAGGTACTAATGTCATTTTACAAGTTGCTAGTGAGGCCTCACTTGGAATATTGTGTTCAGTTTTGGAGACCATATCTTGCAAAGGATATAAAAAGACTGGAAACTGTTCAGAGGAAGGTGACCAAAATGATTTGGAGCCTGCATCCGAAGACTTATGAGAAGAGACTTAAAGATCTAAATATGTACACTCTGAAGGAGAGGAGGGACAGGTGAGATATGATTCAGACCTTTAAATACTTAAAGAGTATTAATGAACAAACAAACCTCTTCCAAAAAACGGGGAAGCTGTAAAACTAGAGGGCATAACATGAAGCTGCAAGGGAGTAAACGGAAAGGCAATGTCAGGAAATACTTTTTCACTGAAAGAGTGGTGGATGCTTGGAATGCCCTCCTGATGGAAGTGGTGGGGGCAAATACAGTGACAGAATTCAAAATGGCATGGGACAGACACAGCGGATCCCTTTATAGCAACAGGAGAAAATCAAAATAAACATAACAATCTCTTATATCTCAACAAACAGGGGTGACCTACACGAAGTGGTGGGTATACCCCTAAAGAAAGGCATGGGGAGGGGTGACCTGCATGGAGCGGCAAGGGGAGGGGCATTCTGCACGGAGTAGCAGGTACACCTACTCTTGCCGCCTTGCTGGGCAGACTAGATGGACCATGCTGGTCTTTATCTGCCATCATATACTATGTTACTGTATGTTACTATGATTGTCTGCTTGGATCAGCACTGGTTGGTGCCTCAGGCGGTGACAGAACACTCGGAGGGCTAGATATATCATTCGAAACTCCAGGAGGTTGATCTGCTGGTTGCTCTCATCCTGCGACCAGCTGACCTGGGTGTGAAGTTCTTCGCAGTGGGCTCCCCATCCCAGCAGGGAGGCGTTCGTAGTGACAAACCATAGAGAGCTTGGGGTTTTAAAGGGCCATCCTTGCCTGGAGGTGATGGGGGTTTTGCCACCATCAGATTCCGCCAACTGTTGGGTCACTGAGACGCTGTCCTGGAGACGTCCTATGGCTTGTGTCCACTGGTCTCGAAGGCACCAGTGAGCAGCCCTCATGTGCAGAAGGGCATCTGGGGGGTGACATGAACTGTAGAGGCCATGTGCCTGAGTAAGCGCAGCAGAAGCCAAGCTGACACCAAGGGACAATGTTGTATGTCTATGGCCAGTGCCCTGAGACAGTTGGCTAGGTTCAAGGGGAGGAAGGTCTTTGACGGAAGAGTGTCCAGCCTTGCTCCTATGAACTCCAGACATTGTGTCGGGAGGAGGTGGGATTTGGGGTAGTTTATCACAAACCCCAGATGTTGCAGAACCTGGATGGTGCCTGTGGTGGCCTGCAGCACAATTGTGGCCGTGCCTCCTTTTATGAGCTAATCGTCAGGTAGGGGAAGACAAATACCCCCTGGAGGTGGAGGAAGGCAGCCACTACTTGCAGGCATTGGTGAAGATCCTGGGGGCAGAAGCCAGGCTGAAGGATAGTACCCTGTATTGGTAGTGGCCACCCCCCAACATGAAGCAAAGGTACTGCCTGTGGTTGTGGTGGATGAGGATGTGAGTACAGGCATCTTTCAGATCCAAGGTGCATAGCCAGTCTCCCTGCTGGAGGTAAGGCAGCAATGTTCCAAGGGAGAGCATCTTGAACTGCTCCCTCACCAGGCACCTATTCAGGTTACGCAGGTCCAGGATGGGCCTTAGACCCCTTGTTCTTTTTGGTACAAGGAAATACCTGGAGTAGAACCCCTTACCCCTGAGATGTTGGGGCACTGGTTCTACCGACCTGTCCTCGAAAATACCTTCAAGTTCCTTCAATAGGAGGTCCTGGTGAAGAGACCTGGGGGAGGGGGGGCTCTCCTGGGAAGAAAGGAGGAGGTGTCTGAGCCAAATGGAGTGCCCAGGAATCGGTAGTAATGACTGGCCACTTTTGGGCATAGTGGATCAGACTATGCCCCCTGAGGGCTGCTGACCTCCTTGGGGTAGAGAGGCTATGCCCAAGGAGTCAAAAGCTCCCCACTGGCTGGGCCGGAGCTGATGCCTGGGGATTGGGAGGCTTCTGCTTACAAGGGCCTTGCCCACGTCCCTTGGCCTCCTGACCCTGCTGGGAAGGTCTGAAAATGTGGATAGTTTTTGTAAGCAGCCCCTTTCCTCAGGTAAAAAGGCTTTTTACCCGAGCCCTTCCGTCAGGGAGGGGCAGAGGTCTTTTTAGAGAGCCTGGTCCTCGTCATGAAGTCAGTCTCCAACTTGGCAGCCTTTTCAGTCATGGGTTTGCCAAAGAGGTTCTTTCCTTGGCATGGGACGACCAATTTGTCCTGAACTCATTGCTTGAGATCGGAAGACTGTAGCCTAGCCTGGCATTGGCTCCCGATGCCTGCCGCCGCTACTCGAGTCACCGACTTGAAGCCGTCATCGGCTGCTCAAGAGAAATCTGGAGTACTCCCAGCCGGCCTTGGACAGGTACTTGAACCATTACAGGGGTTGCTCAAAGAGACCAGCCGAGAACCTATTTAGAGACTCACCGTGAAGCAATCACAACCAAGAGGAAGCAATATCACACTGAGATGCTCAAAAGATCATTAAATAAACCCCGTGATCTTTTCAGCCTAGTAAAATCGCTATCAAATGAACCATCATCAGAACAAAAACATGATATTCAACCACAAGAATTTGCTGACTATTTGCAATCTAAACTTCTACAGACAGATGAGCTACAGAAAGTAGATATCCAAGAATCAACCTGCCAGATCACCTTGACATCACTTTCCGCACCTTCAGCTAAACAAGTTGAAGACACAATCTCCTCACTCAATACCTCCACCGCTCAAACCGATCCTTGCCCAGCCTTCTGGATCAAGGACCTTAGAAGTGTCTTTAGTCCGTTCATTGCAAGAATCATGTCTTTTTTACAACTGGATCCTTCCCATCTGTACTAAAGCTCACATCCATCAGACCACTTTTAAAAAACCCCAAAACTAGACCCAAAAAGAGCTGACTCATACAGGCCTATTGCTAGCATTCCCCTCCTAGCAAAAATCTTTGAAAAAAGAGGTGCAACGCCAAATTCAAGACCACATTGACGCAACAGCCCCTCTCGACTACTTTCAACATGGATTCAGGGAACATCATGGAGTTGAAACACTCCTCACCACTCTCCTCAACAACTTACTCACCAGCATAGACAACATCCGCCAAGGCGTTGTGCTAATCTTCTTAGATATAGCAGCAGCCTTTGACTCGGTAAATCACGAGATACTCATTACACGTTTGAAGGAAAGGCATTGGTAGTTCAGCTCTGGAATGGTGTAAATCATACCTAGACACCAGAATGCAATATGTAAAATCTGCGACGGAGAATCAAATCTCTTCCATCAAAAACAAGGGGTACCACAAGGGTCATCTCTCTCATCTCTCATGTTTAACATCTACATGCAGCCTATCTGCAATATCATCAGATCATTCAACGTGAAATGTATGATTTACGCAGATGATATCCTACTTTATATGCCATTTGCTACAAGGCAATTAGACCTACTGCCCATAATAAATTGCTTTAATGCAGTATCGGAATGGCTTCTCTCACAGAACCTCCGCATCCAACACAAGAAAACTGAGGTTAACATTGTTACGAGAGACCCAAACTTCATTCCACCATCACATATAAGTGATAAAGGAGATGATCAATCCACCAAAGAAACAATAAGAAACCATGTAGTCACCCTGGACCAACGTCTTAATAAGAAAACACACGAAAACAACATTACAAAGGCTGTGTAATTCAAGATACGCACACTCAGGCATCTTCGCTCATTACTTGACCCAGATGATTTTAGAACCATCTTCCAAGCACTCATTTTGCCGCATTTCGATTTCGCCAACTCAATTCTACAAGGTCTCCCACAATCCACCCTAAGCTCTCTTCAACTTGCCATGAATACTGCTGCAAGGATTCTACAAGGAGCTGCCAGGAGTGATCATGTAACACCAATCCTCAAACAGCTTCACTGGATCCCGATACAAGGCAGACTCGAATTCAAAACCCTAGTCCTAACATACAAGGCCATCCTCGGTGTATCTGCAAACTCAATAATTGATCTCACTCAAACACTAGCACCAAACAAGATCCAGAAGACATATAGCGATAAACACCCTAATAATACCGAAGGCCATAACAACGTGTAGCCGATCAACAGCGAACAGAGCCTTCATGTTCTGTGCCCCAAAACACTGGAACTCCCTACCACCCGAAATTCGTGCTATAACTAACATATGCCAATTCAGAAAGGCCCTCAAGCATAACTTATTCATCAAATACTACCCTACATAAAGCTTCCCCTCAAGCATAACCTAATCAACAATTATTACCCTACATAAATTCAAAATATCACCTCAATATTAACCACTTTGCCTCCTTTCACAACCCCACAAGCAACGTCTCATAAATACCTTTCATGTTATCAAAATTAACAGACCAACATTCTATGTATATAGTTTTACCCCCATATTATTCAAGTTTATCGAATCCAAGTTTATCTTCCTGTTTTATGTAAAACCGAGCAGCCTGTTGTTCTGGTCTTTGGTTATCTGTAAACCGCGCTGATTGTAAATAGCGCGGTATATAAAAAACTGTAATAAATAAATAAATAAAAACCTGGTGAGCTCCTTCACCAGGTCTCTCAGGTACATGCCCATGTGCAACTGGTAGGCCTGGATACGGCCAATGAACATCGAGCCCTGGTAGCATTTTCTGCTCAGAGCATCCAAGGTGCAGGCCTCCCAACACGGAGTACCGAGGAGTGCTTCTTCTGGCTCTTCAGCCAATACATGGCCAACTCCACCATCATTGAGTTATGCGGCAGCTGCGCCTCCTGGAATCGAAGACTCCGGTGGACCCAATACATTGAGTTGGGCTGCTTGCTCACAACTGGCAATGAAACTGGTGTCTCCCACACATGGAGCATTAGCCGTTCCAGGATTGGTAGAATGGGTACCGTGAGCAATTACCTCAGCGGGGCCTCGAATTGGAGGATTTCTAGTTCCTCCGTCCTCCTCCGTCGGGAATGCTAGGGCCTTGGACAGGTCCCTCTTGAAGTTTAGGAATGCCATGACCTTGGGTGGGGACTGATGCTGGAGCTCAGAAGGAGTGGAGTCTGAGGGGATGTTGAGGTAGAAACGTGTGTCAGATGACTCCTTGTCCTCAGTCTCCCATTCCACGTTATCGGTTGAAGACTCGAAAGAAGGGTGGCCCAAGGGCTCTGGGCCTGAGCCCCGCCCATGTCCCTCAGAGGCCCTGCAGCTGGTGCAATGTGTGCTAGCCGGGGAGGACCTCGGTCCCATAGAACGAGAGCTGAATCAAAACCTTGGCTGAGGGTCGACTCGAGGCCGCATAGTCTCGAAGATCAGCTCGGTCTCCGAGGACATCCTCGACATCGATGGCCTGGTGGTCTGGGTGGAGGAACCAATGGTACCGGACAACAGCGTCCACTACTGGTCCATGAAGGCAAACAGACTTCAGTCCAGGACCGCCATTCTGGTTTTGTGTCCAGAAGGCTCTGCAGCCATCAGCGCGCCCGGCACTGGTTCCCCTGAGGGGAAGTCCTCAACGAGGATAGATTCTGGCGTCCAAGACCGATCTGTGGTCGATTCCTTCTGGGGGAACTCGGTAGGCCGCTTCCGCTCCAATCCCTCAGACAAGCATCTAGGACTGCGGGACCTGGCTCGGGGCTTACCCAACCTGTCGGAACCATCCAGGGATGCCGCTTTCGAGGTTTTCTTCTTATGTTCCCTCGAGGGAGACCCTCTTTCTGAGGAACCATGGCATCAATCGGGGTCCGCAAGGATGCCCCAGGATTTCATGGCTTCAGATGAGGCTTTGGCCTTCAAAGGTACCGGGGATTCCAGGAAAAACTTATCATGCTGCTGCTGGCGGCTCTTGAGGGCCTTGGTGGACATCTTTTTACAAAGACTAAATGCCATGGGGTTGTGGTCCAGCCCTAGGCAGCGTAGGTAGCACTTGTGTGTGTCGGTAACGGACATGATTTTAGCACACCGATCACACTTCTTGATCCCACTGGTAGCCAAGGAGGAAAAAAGTACCCCAGCAAGGTCGAAGACTCGCAGTGCTGCCAAATGGAAAAAAAGGGTGCAAAAGCGCCAGAATGAAAAAAGGGTAGGAACCTGAGACTCGATGCCGAAGACAGGAAGCTCAGGTGGCGGGAAGAGTACCAGTGCACAACCAGAGAGAGTATGAAACTCAGGTCGAGAAAATAATCAACTTTTTGCAGGGGAAACCAGATGTCTGAAGGGCTCCGCGGAAAAAAAGGAGACTAAGCAAGATGGAACCCTTGGGCAGGAAGTGAACCACGCTTGCGTGGTGGCATCTCCCAAAGGCTTTCTTTGAAAGCTGGGGGGATGCTTCCACCGCGGCGTTTTGCGCCAAAGGAACAGGCTATGCTCCTTGGGGCGACTCCTGGTGAATCCAGTAATCTAAGGACCCACATTGCTCCTAGGCGCTAACAGGTAATCTCCCTCACCCTCATTGTGCTGTAGTGGTCCCTTGTAGCTGCTTGTTGGAATCTGCTCCGCTCGGCAATGGCGTTTATCCCATCCTTTTGGAGAAAGCATCCATCCTGTGCCCCTGCCCCACCTGGACGCTTGGCTATGGTCACCTCCAACCTCATATTCTGCTGCCTTCTGCCCTCGCTCTGCACTTCTATCTGCCGCCCCCCCCCCAGCTCTCATGGTCAGACGTTGCTTCCAGGCTAGTCTTTTGAACTGTAGGTCACTCATTAGTAAAACACTGGTTCAGAACCTGGTTTTGCAGTCTCATCTTGACCTCCTTTTACTGACAGAAACCTGGCTTCGTGAAGGAAAGGACCCTATTCTGGCCTATTGCCTACCCCCAACTTTCTCTGCCTTGGCCACTCACCATGTAGGGTGCTCTTGGGGGAGGGAGGGGGTGTCGGTTCTGTATGTTCAAATCTGTCTTTCACTCAGCTTTCCTCCCCTGCCCTTCATTATCTTGAGTTCCTTCTCTTACGTCTGAACACCTCAACGCCGCCTCATTTACTCCTCATTTATTCCCCTCCTGCTCTCCGCTCCCCTCTTTGGGATGCTCTTCTCCTCACCATTTTTGACTCCTCCCTTCAATTCCCCAACTGCTTCTCCTTGGTGATTTCAATATACATTTTCAGTCCCCCTCCTTAGTCCGTGACCAGGCTTTCATTGCTCTCCTCCATGATCTTAGCCTCACGCAGCATGTTACCTTCCCACACATTCTGCTCAACATACCCTGGGATCTTCTCATCACCTCCTCTGACTCTCCGTTTACACCCATTCTCTCCTTCCTTCACCACTACCTTAGACCGACCACTCCTGCGTCACCTTTACAATATCATCAGTGCCCTCTCGTGGTGCTTTAGGCCCAAGAGATCAGCTCTCCCCTTCCGCCCCTGGCCCTCCCTCCTCCTGTCTCCCTCAGCTTCTCCCCCCTTTTTCCCTCTTGTTCTTCCCTCCTGCAGAACAGCTCTTCCCTGCAGATTTTTCCACCTTTGAGGTTGAGGCCCAGGCATCCCTTTGGCACTCACGTCTCTCCACTGTCTCCGATCTTCTTGCACCTCCCTGTCCTTGCTGATCTCAATGTGTTTCCCATCACCCATGGTATCATCCTGGCCTACGGTTACAGCGTCAACAGCTTCTTCGCGCAGAGAGACAGTGGAGGAAGGACAGAATTCCAGACTCCCTCCAGCACTTCAACCATTGTCACCACTATTACCATTCTCTCAATACCAAGGCCAAACCCTCTTACTTCTCTGATAAGATCTCCTCGTCATCAAACTCCACCCACCAGCTTTACTGCTCCCTTAAGTTCCTCAATTCCCTCCATGCCTCTTCTACTAGTAACACTCAGCTCTCTGCTACTAGCCCTTCGGTCTTGGCTTCATTCTTCGCTACCAAAGTTCAACGTCTCTGTACCTCCTTTTCGGACTCCACCCCCCACCATTAGGGCCGCCCTCCTCTCCTTCACCTCCTCCTTCTCCTTCTACCTCCCATAACGTAGTACTCTTTCCAGCCTATATCGCCCACTAAATTGTCCAAAATATTGACCATTTCTTGTAAGACCTACTGTGCCCTTGACCCTGTTCCCTCGAAGTGGCTGTTGGAGCCGTCCCTCACTCTGATCCCTGTCCTAAACTTCATGCTTAATGCTTGTCTGGTTTCCGGCACCGTCCCTGTCCCCTGGAAGAATGCCCTGGTCTGCCCTCTCCTCAAGAACCCCTCCCTTGACCTCACCAACCCTGCACACTACCGTCCTGTCTCTAATCTTCCCTTCACCTCTAGAATACTGGAGAAAGCAGTTTTCTCTGAACTATCCACAGACCTCACGTCCATTCACTTTCTGCACCCCCGCCAATCTGGTTTTCTCCCCGGTCACAGTACCAAATCTATTCTCCTTTCCTTTCTCAATGAGATTCACATTGCACACAATCGAGGTGACATCTCCTTGGCTGTCTCCCTGTCTTACTAATGTGTTATGTTTTTTTGAAGGAGTGAATAATCAAGTGGACGAAGGTGAGTCGGTTGATATTGTGTATCTGGACTTTCAGAAAGCCTTTGACAAGGTCCCTCATGAGAGACTTTTGGCAAAACTAAAGAGTCATGGGATAGGAGGCAGTGTACTATTGTGGATCAGGAACTGGTTAAAAGATAGAAAGCAGAGGGTAGGGCTAAATGGCCAATTTTCCCAATGGAGAAAGGTGAATAGTGGTGTACCCCAGGGATCTGTGCTGGGTCCGCTGCTTTTTGAAATATTCATAAATGACCTGGAAAGTGGAATAACGAGTGAGGTTATCAAATTTGCAGATGACACACAAAACTATTTAAAGTTGTTAAAACCCAAGAGGATTGTGGAAAATTGCAAGAGGATCTTGATAAATTGGAAGACTGGGCATCAAAATGGCAGATGAAATTTAATGTGGACAAGTGCAAGGTTATGCACCTAGGGAAGAACAACCCAAACTATGGTTACACGATGCAAGGTTCCACATTAGGAACCACCACCCAGGAAAAAGATTTAGGCGTCCTTGTGGATACCATGTTAAAACCCTCGGCCCAGTGTGCAGCAGCGGCCAAGAGAGCAAATAGAATGCTAGGTATGATAAGGAAAGGAATGGAAAATAAAACAAAAGATATTATAATGCCTCTATATCGTTCCATGGTGAGACCGCACCTTGAATATTGTGTGCAATTCTGGTCGCCGTATCTTAAAAAGGATATAGCGATTTTAGAAAAGGTTCAGAGAAGAGCCACCAAAATGGTAAAGGGGATGGAAGTCTACTCCTATAAAGAAAGGCTAAAAAGGTTGGGGTTCTTTAGCCTGGAAAAGAGACGGCTGAGGGGAGATATGATAGAAGTCTATAAATTAATGAACGGAGTGGAACGGGTAAACGTAGATCGATTGTTTACCTTATCAGAATATAGAAAGACTAGGGGACATGCAATGAAGCTACAGGGTAAACTATTTAAGACTAATAAAAGAAAATATTTTTTCACTCAACGTGTAATCAAACTCTGGAATTTGTTACCGGAGGATGTAGTAAAGGCTGTTAGTGTAGCTGGGTTTAAAAAAGGTTTGGACAAGTTCCTGGAGGAAAGGTCCATAAACCATTATTAAGAAGGGACCCAGGATATCAATGCTGAACCAATACAAGCATTGTGGAACCTGTGTCCCTTGGGGAAACTGCTAGGTACGTATGACCTAGATTGGCCACTGTTGGAAACAGAATACTGGGCTTGATGGACCTTGGTCTGACCCAGTATGGCATATCTTATGTTCTTATGTGCCCTGCTGAAGAAGGGGTACTTCTTCTATTGCCCCTTGGGCAAGAAGGGTAGTGATCTCCTGACCCAGAAGGTCGAGGAGAGATGTTTGAGAATTGAATTGTCTCACCATGGTGTGAGGAGGAAGGTTTAAGAAATGAAGCTTGTACCCCTCCCTTATGATGGAGAGGGTCCATTGCTCTGCTGTGATTTGTTCCCATCTGGGAGCAAAGTAAGCTAACCTTCCTGGAATGGTGAGAGGCTCTGGAAGCTCTAGAGCCAGAAAAGCTAAGCTCTCTAGTTGTAAGTCAAAGGCCCTGAGGAGGCTGAGGCTGCTGGGCCGTAGCAGTCCTAGGAGCCTTAGGCTTGGCCTGTTTCGGTTGTTGCTGTCTCTTTGTAGCAAAACGACCTACAGAAGATGACTGCTGACCATAAGCAGAATAATATTTCCCTTTTTTTGGAAAAAAAACCCTTTTTAAACAACCTTTTCTTAAAAGGAGCAGAAGTAGACTTTGAAAGTCTATCTAAAGCAGAGTTTTCAGCATCCATCTGGGTGGCTTTTGCTTGCCAATCTTTGCCAAAAAGGTTTTCACCTGTACAAGGAAGATTTCCCAGTCCATCTTGAACCCAAGGTTCCAAATCAGAAGCTTGTAATCAAGCAACTCTGCGTGCACCTATGGCAATGGCAGAGGCTCTGCTGGCAACTTCAAAAGAGTCAAAGGCTGCACGGTTGGAAAACTTGGAAACATCCTGGGCATGTTTGAGCCAAGTGAGGAATTCTTCCCTTTTATCTTCTTGAATAAAAGGAGATAAAGTCTGCAGATGATCTGTAACTTCTTTTAGAAACATCCCCACATAGAGACTATAGGAGTTGATTCTGGCAACAAGCATACTAGCCTGGAAAACTCTCCTGCCAAAGGCATCTAAGGTTCTGCATTCCCTTCCTGGAGGAGCAGAAGAGTGCCTTTTTGTACTCTTTATCTTCTTCATGGCAGACTCCACCACAATGGAGTGGTGAGGAAGCTGAGTTTTATGGAATCCAGGACAAGGAGGAACACGATACATGGTGTCCAACCTGCGAGAATGAGGGGAAGTGGTGAGAGGAGTCTCCCATATGCCCAACATGTGATCATAAAGAATCTCATGTATTGGTAAAGTGGCTGCCTCTTTAGGAACCTTAGGATATTGTAAGATATCTAATTTTTTGGCTCTAGGCTCTGTCTCAGGGGCCACTGAAATGGAAAGGACCCTGGCCACTTCCCTAATGAAGTCTTGAAAAGACAAGTCCTCTGGAGGAGACATTCTCCTTTTTGGAGAAGAGGGCTCCTGAGGATGAATCACCGATGCTTCGAAAGAGACCTCTGATTCATCATTCAAAGGAATCGAAGTATCGTCTGTCTGGATGCTCCTGCAGAGCCCGATACGCGTACCGGGTGGTATCGACATCGGGAGTGATCGGTACCGATTCGGTACCAATGGGCATCACAGAACAGTGTACCGCTGCAGTACCGCAACGGATGTCGATGCAATCGGTACAGGCACCGGAACCGATGTCGGTACCGGTGCTGGAGTCGGTACCTGCAACGGAGTTTGTTGCGGTACCGAAGGTGTCGCAGCTTGTATGAATGCCGTGATGGCACGCTGCATGGTCAGGATATTCTGATCCATTGACGCAACCAATGTCTGGATGTCGGTACCAGTGGGAACCACCGGTACCCCAGAAGATGGCAACAGGTGATCGGTCGAGGCCGAGCCATCGATGTCAACCTGTGACCCCATAGATAAAGCTTTGGAAGCTGGAGCCTCCCGCCGGGGTAATTTCGCCAGTGCGGGTTCCTCGAGGGCAAGCCCAGAGGCATCTCGATACTTGGAAGGAGATCTACCCTTCGAGGACCAGCTGGATTTAAGTTTGCTTACCTGAGATCCTATATGAGGAAGAAGCAGCCCTGGAAGACGTCGATGCAACCGAAGCTGCATCCGAGGGAAACAGGGTACTGAGCTTAGCTGCTCGATTCTGCAGGCCTCTTTTAGACATCATGGAGCAGGACTCACAATCCGCAATGGAATGGTCAGGACCTAAACATTTTAGACACCATTCATGGATGTCAGTGACAGAAATAGTGCCGCTGCACTTCATGCATTTTTTAAACCCAGAGGCGGGCTTTTCCATGAGGAATAAATTTCCTAGGCCTAAGGCCAAAGAACAAAATGCACTGAAGTGAGAAAAACAGTAGTTTTTTGTTTTTTTGTTTTTTTAAATAAAGAAAGAAAAGACCGGCGGTACCAGTCCAGCGTCGAGAAGGCAGACGCGCGACCAAAGAAATAAAATAAAATAAAGAAATTCTTCAGCAGTGACAGGAACACGACCTGCTGGCTCTGCGGAAAAGAAGAACTGGAGAGAGGCGGTTAGGAAAGGCGGGAAGGCAGCGCGCAGGCGCTGTGGGATGCTCTCAAAAGCTTTCCTTTTGGACGCTGGGGAGCGTTCCCGCGCAGGCTCCATCGGTACCGACGATACCCATATGTGAAGACTCATTCCTGCTTGTTCCTGGAGATGGTTTTGGTTGCTCTTTCTTCTTGGACTTTCAGTATTTGAGGTGTGAATTAATGTTTGGAGGTGCTCCAAGGATTGATTGTCTAGGATTTTGTGGATGATGGTTAGGACTTTGTATTGTATTTTTGAGATGATGGGAAGCCAGTGGAGGTGTTTGAGAATAGGAGTGATGTGGGTTTGCCTTGAGGCCTGGAAGATAGTTCGATCCACAGTATTCTGGACAAGTTGAAAAGGGAGAAGTGCGTGCTTAGGTAAAAGTTGATAAATGGAATAACAGTAGTCTAATAGAGGTGTAATGGTGGCTTGGCAGACTGAGTGGAAAGTATCAGTGGATAAGAGAGGGGCATAGATTTTGGAGAGTTTTAAGTTTATAGTATACCGCCTTACTGATACTTTGAATTTGGGGCTTGACGGCCAGCAGCTGATCAAGTATGATTCCGAGATATTTTATCTGAGAGTTGACTTGGATATCGTTGTTGCCAATTTGGATATAAGTAGGAAGGATGAAGTTGGGGTCCTTTGTGATGTGCAGAAGCTCTGTTTTATTAAGGCTGATAGATAAATTGTGGAGGTGAAGCCATTTGGTTACTTCAGTGAAGCAATTTGAAAGCGTGGAGTAGTCAAGAGCAGATATGGAGAATGGTGCGAAGATCATTATGTCGTCCGCATATATCAGGTACTCGGAACTGTTGAAGAATGGTACAGTGTGGATGGATGTAATGTTGAACAGAGAAGAGAGGGATGATCTTTGGGGCACATCTTGGTGTAAGGTGAAAGCAGTTGAGGTTTATGATTGAATTTTTAATCTTTGGTTTCAGTTGGAGAGGTAGGAATGGAACCATTTGAGGCAGGTGCCATGGTCTCCGATGCAGTGGAGTTGGTTGAGGAAGATTTGATGGGATGCAGTGTCAAAAGCTGCGCAGATGTCTAGAAAGAGCAGGATGAAGCCTTGGGTGGTTGTTTCAATGCCTATTATGAGCGAGTTTAGGAGGGAGTTCATGAGGGTTTCTATGATATGACTGGGTCGGAATCCATGATGATGTGTGTCTAGAGATGCATATAGGTCAATGTGATCTTGGAGTTGGGTTTGTACAGCTTTTTCGATGACTTTGGAGATAAATGGTATACAGGTTATGGGTCTGTAGGAGGTTGGTGAGTGCAGATCAAGATTTTTTCTCTTCAATAGCAGTCTGATTGATGCTTGCTTGAGGGAGGGAGGAAGAAATCCTTGAGAAAGGAAGGCATGGATAATGTCAGAAAGGATTGGTAAGAACTGGTCTTTTATGATTTTAAGCCAAGAGACTGGACATGGGTCGAGTGGGGAAGTTGTGGTGTTGATACTGCTGACTATGTTTCTGAGCTCTTGTGATAAAATGCTTATTAAGGTGGTCCAGTGGTGGTCTCATAAGGTCTCTTCATTTAAAATTGTGATGTTAGAACTGCGGGGAGGGGTGAAATTGTACTTGGTCTTTGGTGAGTGATTTAACAATGTCAAAGAGTTCTCTGGATTTGTTGATGGAGCATGAGAGGAGATTGTTGTAGTATTCTTTTTTGGTGTTGATGGTTGCATCGTGGTATAAATTTAGTTCCTGTAGATAAAGAGATTTTATATTATTTTTGGCTTTGAGAATTTCTCCACTGTTGTTCAAGACATCACAAGTTGCGTTTCTGGCCTTTTAGGGCTGCAGAGTACCAGGAAGCTGGTGGTCATTGTGTTCTGTGTGATGCTTTGGGTGGGGTAAGAGCGGCAGCTGAGATGGTTGAGTTCCATGTGGACATTTTAGTTTTGAGGTCTGTCTGTGTTGGTAATGTAATTAGGGTTGGGATAGTTTTTTGGGGGAATGCTTGTTGATTGAATGAGAGGAACCTCTGAATTATTGGAGGGGAGCTCTGAGGCACGGGACTGGATGAGCTGGGTATCTTAAATGAGATGATGATGTGATCAGACCAGGGAACTGGAAATACCGAGGGTGGAATATATTTGTATGCATTCAAAAGCTGATCTGGGAAGAAGACCATATCAAGGATGCCACCCTTTGTGTGGGTTGGGGCAGAAATGAACTGCATGAATTGTACATCTGTTATAGCACCGAGGAGTGGCTGTTGGAGGCAGATGGGAGGTTTAGATCTCCGAGTAACATAGTAACACAGAATATGATGGCAGATAAAGACCAGTATGGTCCATCTAGTCTGCCCAGCAAGGCGGCAAGAGAAGGTGCACTTACCGCTCCATGCAGGTCACCTCTCCCTATGCATTTGTTTAGGGGTGTACCCACTGCTCCATGTAGGTCACCCCTATTTGTTCAGACATAAGAGACAGTTATGCTTATTTTGATTTTATCCTGTTGCTACAAAGGGATCCACTATGTCTGCCCCATGCCATTTTGAATTCTGTCACTGTGTTTGCCCCCCACCACTTCCATCGGGAGGGCATTCCAAGCATCCACCACCCTTTCAGTGAAAAAGTATTTCCTGACATTGCCTTTCAGTTTACCCCCTTGCAGCTTCATGTTATGCCCTCTAGTATTACAGCTTTCCTGTCTTTGGAAGAGGTTTGTTTGTCCCTTAGTACTCTAAGTATTTAAAGTTCTAAATCATATCTCCCCTGTCCCTCCTTTCCTCCAGAGTGTACATATTTAGGTCTTCAAGTCTCTTCTCATGTCTTCTGACGCAGGCTCCAAATCATTTTGGTCGCCTTCCTCTGAACCGCTTCCAGCCTTTTTATATCATTCGCAAGATACGGTCTCCAAAACTGGACACAATATTCCAAGTGAGGCCTCACCAGCGACTTCTACAGTGGCATTAGTACCTCTTCTTTTCTGCTGGTAATTCCTCTCTGTATGCAACCCAGCATCCTTCTGGCTTTTGCCACCACCTTGTCACACTGTTTCGCCACCTTCAGATCATCAGAAACAATCACACAGAGGTCTTTGGATGCTAATTGTTGTTCCTTGAGGAACTCCAGTCCAGTTCTGCACCTCTGGTAGTGCACCTCCTCCAGCAGCTTGGAGACTGGGCATGTCACATTCTGAAGTCACCAGTACTAATACCGCTGGCACCTCCCACCAGCTCCCAATAACCTATTGACAAAGCAGATTCACAGGAGCAACAAATAAGTAGTCAAACCAACCAACCAACAATTAAAATACCATTTTCTCCCTCCCATCCCCTAGGAGGAACTACCCTACCGAGAGGGAGAGAGAAAGCCAGAGAGCAAGAAAGAAAGAAAGGCCTCCCGGAGAATATCCGGTCCTCGGCGTGCTGCCCAAGAGAGGCGGAAGACCCCTGGACCGCCCCTAAATGTCAAAACTCGTGTGACTCCCTGTTGCCCCGGCTCCCCTGCCAGCAGCAACCGAGCAGAAATCTAGCCAAAACAGATGTAGCAGAAAACCCGGGTGGGATCCAGGACTGGAGTTCCTCAAGGAACAACAACTAGCAGGTAAGTCTAATTTCGCTTTCCTTATTGTCCCTCCAGTCCAGTCCTGTCCCGCACCTCTGGGATGTAACAGAGCAGTAACTTAATGGGAGGGACCTGCTAGACAGGCACGCAAAACCACCGACCCGAAACAGGTGTCCCCATCGCTTGGACATCCAGGCGATAATGCTTACTGAAGGTATGCAGAGAGGACCAGGTAGCCGCCCTACAGATCTCCACCAGAGGAACCAAACTATACTCAGCCCACAAGGCTGCCTGAACTCTAGTGGAATGGGCTTGCAACCCTAACAGCACCTATCGCCCCTGTAAAAGATAGGCTGACGCGATCGCCTTCCGAATCCATCTGGAAATGGAGGCCTTAGCTGCTGCTTTGTCCTTGCACGGACCCCCAAAAAGGATGAACAAGTGATCACACTAGCAAAAGCTCTCCGACATTCTCAAATAACGTCTGAGGACTCTACACACATCCAGTAAGCGAATACTGCGACTGGAGGCACTCCCCCCCCCGAGACCCCCAGAACCGGCAGGAACACTAGCTGATTTACATGAAATGCCGAAACCACCTTCGGCAGGAATGAGGAAACCAGATGCAGCACCGCCTTTTCCCGCGAAAAGGAAAGGAACAGCTCCTGGCAAGACAAGGCCTATATAGTTCTGAGATCCTACACGCAGAGCAGATCTCTACCAAGAAGATTGCTTTTAGAGTTTAAGTCCTTCACTGAGGCCCGGCTCAAAGCTCAAAGGGCTCCCTAGTTAGTGCCATCAAAACTAAATTGAGGTCCCATGGCGGGACCACTGTCCTACGTGGCGAGCATAAACGGGTCACCGCCTTCAGAAAATGCAACACATCTGAGTGAGAGCCCAAGGGCACGCCCTGGACTTTCCCACGATAACAAGCAATTGCTGCCAGCTGCACCCTCAATGAGCTGACTGCCAGGCCCTTATCAAAACCATCTTGCAAAAAGGCCAAGATCTCCGGAATCGTGGCCGAGGCCGGCCGTGCCTGCTTCTCCACACACCAAACTTCAAAAATATGCCAGATATAGACGTAGGCCAGCGAGGTAGACCTTTTCTGCGACTTTAGCAAGGTTGAGATCATGGGCCCCGAATACCCCTTCCGCCTCAACCGGGCCTTTTCAAGACATCCCTCTTCTGTCTCCTGCTGAAGAAACGGCTCGCCTTGGCAAATATTGCCATCACATCCATAATGGGCGTCACCGACCTACGCACTACCTGCGCGAAGACCTCCGAGTGAAGCTCCCACTCTCTAGGGTCCATGCGGACCCGGCTGAGATAGTCCATCGTCACAGTGTCAACTCCTGCGATGTGCGCCGCCGACAATGCCTGGAGCCGAGGCTCTGCCCAGCTGAACAATGTTTCCACCTCCTCCTCGAGGGTCGCGCTGCCTGTGCCCCCTTGATAGTTGAGGTAAGCCACTGTAGTCGCATCCCTGCCTAGCAAACTCGGCTCGAAGGCGCAGAGTGCCCAAGACACTGCCCACAGTTCTAGACGGCTGATCGACCACCCAGCTTCCTGCTTGTTCCAGCTCCCCTGAGCAAAAAGCTCCCCGCAATGGGTCCCCCATCTCACTAGACTGACATCGGTTACCACCGGGACCCACTGCGGCGACACGAGGAGCATGCCCGCTGCCAGATTCTCCGGGCAGAGCCACCACTGGAGTGTCTCCCTGACCCACCGCGGGCAGGGAAGCTGCTGGGCCAGAGAATCCATTTGGTGTGACCAGCGATGTAGCAAGGCCCTCTGCAACGGACGCATGTGTGCTCTTGCCCATGGCATTACCTCCAGAGTGGCTGCCATCATTCCTAACACCTGTAGATACTGCCAGGCTGTCGGCTCCAACCGTCTCAGAAAACTGCGCACTAAGTGACACAGCCCCGAACCCGCTGCTCCGGCAGAAAGACTGCACCCACTCAAGTGTGGAAGTGGACTCCCAAGTATTCCAGGTCCTGAGAGGGGTTCAACCGGCTCTTGGCCATATTGATCATCCATCTGAGATTTTCCAGAGGCTGTACCACCCGGGAGATAGCCCGCACACTCTCGTCCCTGGACTTTGCCCAGATCAACCAGTCGTCGAGATTAGGGTGTGCCAACACCTCTTCCTTGTGGAGCACTGCCGCCACCACCACCATTACCTTGGTGAATGTACGAGGCGCAGTCACCAGACCGAATGGCAATGTCTGGAACTGGAAGTGCCCCATAGGCACCGCAAACCGTAGGAATTGCTGATCGTCTGGCCTGATGGGAATGTGGAGGCATGCTTCCGTGAGATCGAGGGACGTTAAAAACTCTCCCTTTGTCACCGCCACAATAACTGATCTTAACATTTCCATGTGAAAGTGTGGAACTCAAAGACAACGGTTCACCCTCTTGAGGTCCAGAATTGGGTGAAAGGACCCATCTTTTTTGGGGACCAAAATAAATCTTTTTTGGGGTACGAAATAAATGGAGTACTGACCATAGCTGCACTACTCTCGGGGGACAGGGACCACCACCCCCAGCTGAAGCAGCCAAGCCAGGGTCTCCCTTACTGCCTTGTCTGGCGCCTTGCACAGAGACCAGACAAAGGACTCGGCAACTGGATGGGCGAACTCGAGGGCATAGCCATCGCGGATGATCTCCAGAACCCACTGGTAAGACGTGATCTGGGCCCAGGCAGGGTAAAAATCCCGTAGCCGACCTCCCATGGGCTGCTCCACTGCTAGGACCCCCTCACTTCATTGCGCCTTTTTAAAGCCCGAGGAGGAGGGAACAGAGAAACCTCTGCCAGCCCCTTGGAACCCTTTAAATCCCTGACCTTTGGAGAGAAACCTCCCCCTATGGAATCCACCCAGGCGGGAGGAACGAAAACGCTGGAAATCTCGCATCTGGCCCCGAGGTGCCACTGCATTGCGCCCCTGCTTTATTTATTTATTTAACAAGATTTATATACCGTCTTTCTACAAGTCAAGACGGTTTACATATAACAATTGGCAGTGTGTTTCAACTGTTTACAAGGAACAGGTAACAGGTATACAATG
This sequence comes from Ichthyophis bannanicus, assembly GCA_033557465.1. Lineage (NCBI taxonomy): Eukaryota > Metazoa > Chordata > Amphibia > Gymnophiona > Ichthyophiidae > Ichthyophis > Ichthyophis bannanicus. The sequence goes on along the minus strand of CM066039.1, from coordinate 152,656,661 downwards.
AATATGAACGAAACTACAATGAATATGAAAGAGAACTAATTACAATAAGCAGAGATTAACTATTTACATAGGAATTTACAAGGAAAAACACTAGGCTATAAGATATGATTTGAGAGGCCAAATGTAGGGAGGAGAGTGTATAGGGGTTAGTTACTAAGGTGGAAGGGAGAAATGTTCAAGGAAGAGAAAGGTTTTTAATTTCTTCCTGAACTCAGAGTGGTTGGAACAGTTCCGCAGGTCGTGGGGAAGGGTATTCCATAAGGATGGGGCATAGAGTGAGAAAGCCCTGTTATTAGTAATTTGCTTGCAATATCTTTTAGATGTAGGGATGGTGAGAAGATTTTTAGTAATAGAGCGGCGTGTTCTTGAGTTTGTGGAGGAGGAAAGGAGAGAAGGGAGGCATGGAGCTGATTCATTGGTTATGATTTTATGAATAAGAGTTATCACCTTGAATTTAACTCTATATTGAACAGGGAGCCAGTGGAGATCGTAGAGAACTAGAGTAATGTGGGATCGTCTGGGGTTGTTGGTTATAAGCCGTGCTAGGGTATTTTGGGCTAGTTGAAGTGGCTGTATAGTATTCTTGGGGAGGCCATGATAGATAGTTGCAGTAATCGAGAGAAGGGATTGTGAGGGCCTGACAGACAGTACGGAAAGAGTCAGGGTTTAAGAGAGGCTTGAGGTTCCTGAGGATACGTAGTTTAGCATATATTGTAGTGGTGGTTTTCTTTATTTGTTCATTGAAGGAGAGGGACTGATCAAGGATAATGCCAAGATATTTCACTTGGTTTTTTATGGCGAGTGTGAGATCACCAATAGTGATGGTGGGAGGAGGACTGTATGCAGAATTAGAGAATACCTGAAGAACTTCAGTTTTGGATGGATTGATTATGAGGTTGTGTTGGGAGAGCCAAGATTTAAGACTGGTTAGGCATTCATTTAGTTTAGAAAAGTTAGGATTTGAGAGGTTAAATGGGGTGAAGCACATCATGTCATCAGCATATAGCTGGTATTGAATGCCATGGTTTTGGAAAATCTTGCAGACAGGCTGAAGGAAAATATTGAAGAGAAGAGCAGAAAGACTGGATCCTTGAGGGACACCCTGTTTTAGGGTGAAAGGAAGGGAGGTATCGTTTCCAATACCAACTTGTTGGGGTCTATCCTGCAAATAAGAACGGAACCAGTTTAGAGTTATGCCTCTCAGTCAGATATCATAGTCTGTTTAGGAGTTGGTAGTGGGGAAGAGAGTCAAAGGCGGCAGATAAGTCAAGGAATATGAGGAGGCATCCTTGGGAAGGGTTCTGGGTGTAGAGGTATAATGAATCTAGAAGGGAGGTAAGGAGGGTTTCAACACCATGGGTTTTTTTGAAACCATGTTGGAATAAGTCAAGGGGGGGAGTGATCATCGATAAAGTTCTGAAGTTGAGTTTGGACTACTTTTTCAGTTATTTTTGCCAAGAAAGGGATACTTGAGATGGGTCTGTAGGAGACAGGAGAAGTTGGGTCTAGTTTTGACCCTTTTATGATAGGACGAATAGTGGCACACTTAAGTGGAGGGGGGACTAAACCAGTCTGGAGGGATGATTGTACAATATGTAGAATGTAAGGGCTGAGAGAACTCCTGGTAGATTTGATCCAGGGAACAGGGCAAGGGTCAAGAGCGGAGGTTGAGGCATTAAGTTCTTTAATAACATTAGAAATGTTATCTAAGGAAAGGGTGTCAAATTCACTCCAAGAATTTGGAGAGGTTGGTTGGTGAGGTTGGGTGCAGTAATCAGTGCAGTAATCAATAAGGTGCGGTAGGTTAGTGGTTGATGAGGGCGGGAGGAATTTGGAGATAAGGTGGATTGAGCAGAAATTTTAGGTGTCAGGTCCTGCTGTAAGGGCTCGTTTATTAAGGATTTTGTAATAGAGAAAAGTTCTCTAGGTTTATTAAGAGACCGTTGGATAATCTTCTCATTGTAGTTTTTTATGGTTAAGAGTTTCTAAGCAGTATGACTGGAGTTTAGTTGTGCAAGCAATGAGTGCTAGAGGGTCTTGAGAGCGTCTCCATTTACGTTCAAGACGTCTCAGTTCTCTTTTGAGGTTTCTCAAGTTTGTGGAGAACCATGGGGCTCTTCCATGGTGTTTTCGGGGAAATTGACTAGGAGGGAGTAGAGAGGCTGCAGACAGGATTTGATTCCAATTAGAAATGTGGGACTCTAGGTTCAAGCTCGTACCAATTAGTGAGTCAAGATGGGGGATTGTTTGTTCTAGAAAGTTAGCTGCATTGAATTGTTGAAATCTACGGGTAATTTGAGGTTGAGAAGGGAGATGACTTTTGTGAGTGGAGTAGGGGAAGGAGAAGAGGATGAGAGCGTGGTCAGACCAGGGTACAGGCTGGATGGTATGTGTAACTTGATTAGCGATTAGCTTTGGCTTCCCCCTTTGGATTCCCCCAAGTCCTTGACCGACTTGTCCAGGTCCTCCCTGAACAAAAGCTTTCCTTTAAAGGGGAGGTTGCTAAGACAGGACTTGGAGGAACTGTCCACTGCCCAATTCCGCAGCCAAAGATAGCGTTGAGTTGCCACCACCAACGCCATGCTCCTAGCCAACCCACGAATGAGATCATAGTGGACATCGGCAAGGTAAGCCGCCCCCGATTCCAGCTTCGCTACTTCCGCCGTCTGCTCCAGCGCTGTATCCCCCAGCTGTTGCAGCTACTGCAACCAATGAAGACAGGCTCTCGCCACCCAGACCCCGCAAATAGAAGCCTGCAGAGAGAGCGCACTGACAGCAAAGGCCTGCTTCAACAACGTGTCCAACTTCCTGTCCTGCCCATACATCAGGGCCGCACTCCCTTCAACCGGGACGATTGTTTTCTTCGTAACGGCTGACATTGCTGCATCCACCATGGGGAACAAAACATTTTGCGCTCCTGATCCAATAGAGGGTAGAGATGAGACACTGTCCCCACCCCTTTAAAACCTCCGGCAAGTCCCACTCGCCATGGATCATCTGCTTGATCACCCGGTGTACCGGAAAGCACAGTTACTTACCTGTAACAGGTGATCTCAGGGAACAGCAGGAATTAGTCTTCACATGTGGGTACGTCGGCGCCGACGGAGCCCGCACAGGAATGCATCCCAGCATCCAATCAGAAAGCCTTTGGGAGCATCCCTCACGCCTGCGCGGTGACTTCCCGCCTTTCCCACTGCCTCTCCCCAGTTGAGTTTCATAGCTGAGACAGAAGGAGAGGAAGAGGAAAGGAAACAGATAGATACAACTCCTAGAGGAGGTGGGAGGGTTGTGAAGACTAATTCCTGCTGTTCCCTGAGATCACCTGTTACAGGTAAGTAACTGTGCTATCTCCAGGAACAAGCAGGAATGAGTCTTCACATGTGGGGACTCCCTAGCTGAGGGTGCCATGGGAGATCCCATAAAATGCGTATCCCTGGACAGGAGGGCATTTTCCCAACCTGGATCCCCGGCATCCCCTGAGGGATGGGGGGTAGGAGTTGAGGAGAGAAGAGTTGCAGAGGAACAACAAAAAACTAAAGACCACAGGGGAGATGAGTCTTTAGAATGCATGTCAGGTATCATTAAAGCATTTAATGAACTAGTACCATATAGAACTTACCTACTGGATTGTAGGAAGTAGAACTGTGATGGAAGGTACTGTAGATGCAGTAGCGGAATCTTCAAGGGAACTTCACAGCAGTGAGGATGAAGTTCCAAATCCGGAATGGGCAGGTGACCCAGGTGTCAACTGGAGCAGGAGAAGAACGGCAGGTCTTCAATGGAAAGCTTTATGTGAAAAAGCTGAGAACTCTTTTAGGCACAGAGTTATTAACATTGAGGATTAAAAGAAGAAGACTGACCGATCTGGAATTAGCCCAGTCCGGAAGGGAAGAGAAGGTATGGAAAAAAACCCTTTTCCCAGGGAAAACAGGAGGGTACTCCGGAACACTGAAGATGTACACTGTCTTTCCTAGCCAATAAGAAATAGGAAGACATTGAAGTTTGATACCTCATAGATAAGGAGGTGTATAACAAAAATAGAAGCTGTTGACGCCACAGCAATAATTGTGAGTATAACCGGACCCAGTTACCGAGCCGTATGATAATAGGCAAGCGGACTGTCTGGACCCTTTAGAAAATAAAAAAACGTTAGTACCGACAGTTAGGGAGATAGTGGGTAATACACAGGGTGCTATGACCATCTCCCAAAAAGCGCATACATATATATATATATATATATATATATATATATATGAATATATATCAATACAGATGTGAATATATACGTCTAGACAAGTGTGACATATATAGCTATATATAGATATAGATGGGCATGGTTTATGCCCACCCAGGGTACAAAAAACATGTATGCATAGGGCACATACATACATGGAAACAATACTGCCTGCAACTGGGCCACAGAAGAAACATCCACATGGAAATGTGATGCGAAAAACTTCATCTAATAGTAGGGGGCGAAAACCACCCGAAGAGTATAGAGAATCTATTTCTGTGGTACAGGGATGCAGATCAGTGGAATTAGCAGTATAGTTGCGTGAAGAACAGAGGACAATATCAGTCTGGGGAGAGCATGTCAGGAGCACTTTAGGCTGCTGATGCGTCCCAAGGACAGAAAACGCATAGACCAAGATACCAGGATGACCCAGCCAAGGGACTCAGGGGTATCATGTACAGTAAAAGAGTATGCGTTGTCCAAGTGGAGCAGAAACATAATGCCAAGCTGTAAGGAAAAAGGGGGGGGGGGATTCCTGCCAGATTGGGAGCTCCTTGGACATTCACGCAGAACAAACTTGTCTTCTACATCACAACGGAAGACAAGAGAGTATAATTATCTAGATAGCCATGGACTGACTATATAAGTCTCTTCTATTATATGGAAGACCCTCAGAGACAAAGTCCAATGCTCTATGGCAAGGGCCCATAGTGGGAAGCCTCTCTGACGATTGCAGAGAGCATCGTGCAGGAGATGGGACTGACAGAAGTCGACAGGTTGCCACATCCTCGATAAGGACATGGCCAGGAGAAGATAACCTGCAGTGAGTGTCAGCATGCAGATAGTTGAGAGCAGCGTGCAGAAGCATTAAAGTACGCACTGGAACTCCTGCACGCACAGCAACTGAACAAGATAGCAGAGGGGATTCTTCTGTATGAAACAGGGAGAAGACAGACCAAGGGAACGGGGATATTCCGGCCCTGTCTGAGGAGTTGTCCAGAACATGCGTTGAAGGATAATAGGAAGCCTACACTGGAAAGAAAGAGAGAGAGACGTTCCAGTATGGTACCGACTCAAGCAGGGGAAACCCTGGAAGAGAGGGGTTGAAGGTGACGTATCATATGGTAAGTCATCAGAAGGAAAGAATGTCCATGTGGGGACAGAAGCTATCATGGGATAGTGGTGATCTCCCTTTATAGCAATAAGAAAGGGAGAATAATGTGACCCATGGACAAAAGCATACTGAAAAGAAAACCCAGTGTAGAGTTGGAAGAAAAACTTCTGGTAAGAAGAAGTTAATTGTAGACTGCAGCATACAGGAGCCTATGGCTGCCGGTTATGATTATCCTGGTGAGAGCCTGGGAACTGCAGACCAGGATGAGATGTCCCTTGCTTGGGGACATCTGGAGGATGGGCAGAAGGAGGTTGAAACTTTCTTTTCTTAGGGAAAGAAGGTTTGGTAGGACATTTCCTACATCCTGGGGAAAAAGAAGGCTTAGGATGGTTTCCAGAACTAGGAAAGTCAGTGGAGCACTGAGCAACCTGACGTAAAGCCTCGATATTGAAAAGATTTTCTCCAGTACACGGAGAATTACCCAGTGTATGTTGTGCCCATCTGCTCAGGTCTGAAGCCTGCAGCCAGGCTGTACGACGTGCTCCAATGGCAATAGCAGAGGACCTGCTAACAGACTCAAAAGAGTCTAGAGAAGCACGAGAAAGAAACCAAGAGATATTCCTGCTATGGTTAAGAAGCAAGGAATAGTCAGAGGCCTTAGGTTCTGACAAAAAAGGAGACAAAAGAGATAAATTCTCTGTGACCTCCCGAAGTGTTAGACTCATATAAAAGATATATGAAATAATTCTGGAAGCCAACATGGAAGTTTGGAAGGTTTGACGCCCAAAGGCATCAAGTGCTTTAGATGCACGACCTGGAGGAGAAGAAGAATGCTTCTTCTTGCTTCTGACCTTCCTCATTGCCGATTCCACTACAATGGAATGATGCAGAAGTTGGTTTTTCTGAAACCCCGGAGAGGGGGGCACCTGATACAGAACATGCATGGCTGTAGAAGGCGCAGGAACCTTTAAAGGCGACTGCCAAATCCCCAAAAGAAGGTCCTGCAAAGAAGGATGTAAAGGAAGCATCATGGTTGCTTTTTCTGCAGGACCTTGGTTAAGAGTAGGGCCAGGAATAGGAATGGCAAGAAAGTCTGCCATGTCAAGGAGAAATTCCTGAAAAGAAGGAACTTCCAGAGGAACTATTCCTGGGTAGGCTGAGGTTGAATGATCAGCTTGAACACCAGAAGACCTACCGGACTGGTGCACCAAAGGAATCCTGCTAGATGGAGAATGATACCGACAGTTCTGATTCGAGGCAGTTAGTACTGCATCGTCGGTTCCCGGTATCGATTCCAAGCTAGGTATAGAAAGGATCGATGGCACCGATGGAGCTGCAGGAGTCGACCTCGATACCGACACCGGCATCGGGGACGGCAATGCCCTCGGAGCCGGCAGCGACGGCTGCCGGAGTGATACCGAGGCAACTAGAGAGCTTTGATACCGACAGCTCCGGTTCGAGGCAGTTAGCACTGCATCATCAGTTCCCGGTATCGATTCCAAGCTAGGCATCGAGAGGATCGAAGGCACCGATGGAACTACAGGAGTCAACATCGGTACAAGGGACAAGGATCGGTTCCGAAAACCGTCGGAACCAAGTCATCCAGACTGGATAACGATTCTAGACTGGGCATCGAACCGAGCGAGGTTATCGACGCCCGTCTAGAGGGCACCGACGTCGGTGGTGGTGTCGGCGACGCCGATCCCGGAAAGTTAATCGGAATCGCATCGATCGGCGCCGAAGACATCCGATGACGATGCTCGGCGAAGAGAGGAAACACTCGACGCCGGCGCCGATGTTGGGGCATAGGTACCACCCGAAGCCGGTACCTCCTCCGAGCATGGCGTAGCAAGAGGAAAAACCATCTGGGGCGTATCGCTCGGCCCCGAGGCCCAGGAAACCCGACGCCAAGCCCCGGTGGAAAGTGGAACACTCGACACCGACGCCGATGCCGGGGCATCGGCGTCGCTCGAAGCCGGAACCAACCTCGCGGTTGGCTGGGACAGAGGAAAGCCAGTCTGGGTCGTATCGATCGAAGGCACCGAGGACCCCAGATGACGATCCCTAGTGACAACCGGAGCACTCGACACCGGCGTCGATGCCGGGGAATCGGCCCCGTCCGAAGCCGGCACTAGCCCCGCTCGTGGCGGGGATGCAGGAAGGCCAGTCTGGGTCAAATCGATCGGTCCCAAAGGCACCGAGGACACCAGTTGACGATCCTCGGCGAAGAGTGGATCACTCGACGCCGGCGCCGGGGAATCGGCACCGCTAGAAGCGGATACCACCCCCGAGCATGGCTCAGGTATGTTCTGTGAGGAACGAACCCCAGGAACAACCTGAAACCCTGTGGATGCTTTGGAGCCCGAAGACTCCCGCCGGGGTTTTATTGCCAAAGGGGTCTTGAGGGGAAGGCCGGAGCCGTCGTCATGCTGGGCATGAGACTTACCCCTCAAGAATTGGCTAGTCTTAACAGACTGTTTGCGGGTTACCTGATCCTGGGGAGAAGAATAAATCGATGTCCTCACCTCAGGAGGAAAAACAGCATCGAGGGATACCCGAAAAAGAGAGGGTCTCCTCCCAACCCTAAAGCCCGATGGACCGGGGGAACAAGGGTCAGGACCCAAACAGAAGATACACCAAGTGGTGGAGTCTAAAAAGAAGACTAAGTCTCCACAGTGGGTGCACTTCTTAGGGGAAGAAGGCTCCATGCTGGAAAGGCCTGGAAGGCCTCAGAAAGGACTTGAGGAGAAAAAGACCTCGAAGTGGTAAGAAAACTAAAACAAGGCACCGGCGGGAAAACGGCCGCGACCACAAGAAAACAAAAAATAAGGATTTAAGAGAAAAAGTTTCTGCGATGACAGGAGGTACGTCCTGCCGGCTCCGCGGAAAAATGAAAACTGGGGAGAGGCAGTGGGAAAGGCGGGAAGTCACCGCGCAGGCGCGAGGGATGCTCCCAAAGGCTTTCTGATTGGATGCTGGGGAGCATTCCCGTGCGGGCTCCATCGGCACCGACGTACCCACATGTGAAGACTCATTCCTGCTTGTTCCTGGAGATAGACTGCCTGCGTCTTCTGCACTGCCTGAATGAGAGGATCTTCCAGTGCCTCATCCTCAACCAGCTGGCTGGCTGGCAAATTGAGGGCTTGCAGAGATTACGCAATTAGGGCAGGCAGATGATCTCGACGAAAAACCCGGACAATCCTAGCCTGGTCTTCTGGCTCTGGAATCTCCCCTTCCTCTAGCTCCTTGCCATCCACCTTCCGGCCACTCGGACAAGGAAAGCTGCTCTTCCAAGGACGGGGCCCTCTTGACCGGCCCCATGCCCTTTTGGTCGGCCCCATGCCAGAGACCTCCCCTCTCTCAATGGGGGCCCAGCCCACCCTGGCCCCCGTTGCCAAGGGATCCCCCCCCCCCCCCCGGAAACCTGCTGGCACAAGAAAAAGGCCTAATGCAGCAAAAACACAAACTACGGGGAGAAGCCCCCCAGTGCCAGCCCCCCAAACTGTGGGGGGTAGAGGCACCGGGGACTGCCGCAGTCTAGCAGAGGAAGAACATCTAGGGGGGCCTGGACTCCCTGTGTGGATGAAGGCGCAAACTCTCTAGTCTTGTCCTGCAGCGCCTGTTCCATGTTGGTGGCCTCTGCAGCGCAGCTGCAGCACACCCTAGAGTCCGACAGCCCCTCACCGGGTACCACAGACGAGACACTGCGGGAATGCAATCATTAGCACCGGACCCTTATTCACTGAATACAATTAGCCCAGAGTAAAGGAGGAGAAGAAGGGATGCCAGTCTAACCTATCTATCTCCTTATCCTAGTACTGGCCTTAAAACTTCTACTTAACTTTTATTTTGTTTTATTTTATGGGTTTGTTTTTTTTGTACCAAAGAAGTCACAGCACCACAAGGGAAGAAGAAAAAAATCAGAGACAAAGTGCCCCCCAGAGGCCTGAGAGCGCGATGAGCGCACAGCACAAAGAAAACCGGGCCCTCCGATACTGCTCTGCAAAAGCGCAGGAACGCGGCCCACCACTCAGCCTTCCCGCCTCTTTGCTGCCGCCTCACCCCCAAGCTAGGCCGTGCCCCGCTGCACCGCAATCATCAACCCCCTGTACCTGGATGCAAGGAACTGCTCGGGATGCCGCTGATCCAGATAAAGAAAACCCCGCGCTCAGCTCAGTCACGACAGCGGCTCCTCACCCGCTGATGGGATCGGGAGCCGCCAAAGCCCCGGGACGTCGACAGATGCCCCAGCACCTCTCCGGACAAACAAGGGAGGGGGGAAAGGAAGGAAGGGGACATCCTCCTCTGCAATGTCAACGAAGAGGCCCCGATAGACTGCAATCCGGGGCTGATGCCTTTTTCCCTTTTTTTTTTTTAATCTCCCAACTTTCCCAAATAAAAAGAAGCAAAGGCAAAGGAAATCAAGAAAAAACCTATCTAAACTAGCTCCTTATTTGTTCCTTCAGGGAGCCCAGCATCTAGGCTCACTACTTCCTCCATCTGTTTGGAGACTAAGCGCACTGGGATCTGATGGGAGGTGCCAGTGGTATTAGTACTGGTGACTTCAGAATGTGACATGCTCAGTCTCCAAGCTGCTGGAGGAGGTGTACTACCCAGAGGTGCGGGACTGGACTGGAGGGACGATAAGGAACCATAGGTCTTTTAAAGTAATATCTTGAGCTGGCTCAGTCAGAACAGAAGCCCCTTCAGCATATAACACTGAGTCCGGTATCGGAGGTGGGGTAAAGCACAGTTACTTACCTGTAACAGGTGATCTCTGGGAACAGCAGGAATAAGTCTTCACATATGGGTACGTCGGTACCGACGGAGCCTGCGCGGGAATGCTCCCCAGCGTCCAATCAGAAAGCTTTTGGGAGCATCCCTCAGCGCCTGCGTGCTGCCTTCCCGCCTTTCGAACTGTCTCTCCTCAGTTGAGTTTTATAGCTGAGACAAGAGAGAAAAAGAGGAAAGGAAGAGAGATAGAGAGATACAACTCCTAGGGGAGGTGGGTGGGTTGTGAAGACTTATTCCTGCTGTTCCCAGAGATCACCTGTTACAGGTAAGTAACTGTGCTATCTCCAGGAACAAGCAGGAATGAGTCTTCACATATGGGGACTCCCAAGCTAAGATGCCTGGAGCCCTAGCATGTTGGTGATTGAAACATGCTCCACCTCATATGCCCAGGCATCCCGAGGATGGAGGGTAGGAGTTGAAGAAGAGAGGAGCTGTAGGAGACAGCTGACTTAAAAGAGGACTACAGACAAGGAGTCCCTGTATATATGATAAGCATCATGAAATGTATTGAAATGAACAATCACCATATGGACCTCACCTACTGGATTGCAGGAAGTAGAGAGGCTGATGGAATCTACTGGGGATCCAGTAGAGGAATCCTCAAGATGACCTCACAGAAGTGAGTTGAAGGTCAAAATCTGGAACTGACAGGTGACCCCAGGATTCAACTGGGGAAGAACAAAAACGGTAGGTCTTTAGTAGAAAGCTTTATGGAAAAAGCTGAAAACTCTTTTGGCTACAGAGTTAATTATAGTTAGGAGCAAAAGAGGAAGACTGACCGAGTTGGACAAAAATTGGCTTAGTCCTTGAAGGAAGAAGGGGTATGGAGAAAAACCCCGTAATCCCAAGGAAGGACAGTTGTCTGAGGAGTTGGAAACCTCAGAGCTACTGAAGATCCCCCATGTCTGTCCTAACTGACGAAAGGTAGGAAGATAAAGGAATAGGGAGCTTCAGGGATACCTGAACCTAAGGTTATGGTAAACGCTGTCAGTACCACAGCAGTGGTTGTGTGCATAAAACCGAAACATACTGTGAAATAGTATGAACATGTGAAAACCCACTGTTTGGAACAGATAGGAAGGAAAAAACACCTTTATGAGCACAGACAGTTAGAGAGATAAGTATGTGAATACATATCTACCTAAAAGAAGTATCTCGACATATAAACACATATATATATATATATATATGTGTGTGTATATATATATATATATATATAGGGCCATATATATATAGATATAGATATGTTTATGGCGAGATCCAGGGGGTATAGTCTATGCACACATGGCTGACAGACATATGCATCTAAAGAAAGCATATAGACATATGAACCTATATGAATATATACATAGGTTTAAAGAGAAATGTCTGCAAATAAGCAGAAAGAGATATGTCTACAGGAATCTTCACATGGAAGATGTGAAGAGGAATGATTCATCTCATAACAAGAAGGTGGAACCTACTTGAGAAGATATAGAGAATCTATTCCCTCTGGTTAAGATGGAGTAGAATGCTATCCAGTAAAATAACCAGGTTGGTTGCGAGAAAAACAGAGGATAATATTAGTCTGTAAACAGCAAGTCCTGAGTCCAGTAGAACTCTAACATGGTGAAGGGACAGAATACGCATAGGAAGAGACACCAGGTAGACCCACTTGAGGACAAGGGGTGGGATATCATGCGTTATTTAGTTAAATAGGTGCTGTCCATTGAGGATTAGGACACCATGAGGACAAGCTGCAAGGAAAAAGAGCATATTTCCTGTAGGAATTTGGTAACTCTTTAGACTGTCACGTAGGAAAGGCTTATATCCCTTATTAAAAGGAAATAGAAGGGTGTAAAGAACCCTCACAGTCATGGGAGGTGACTGAGGAAGCCTTTTTCAACCATATAGGATAGTCATTAGAGAAAAAACCCTCATGCTCTCTAGCAAGGGCCCAAAGTGGAAAGCTTCTCTGTAGGATTGCAGAGAGCATTATGCAGGAGAGTTGGGAAAGAAAACTGGCTGTTGGAGACAACCAGCCGCCAGCTCAACTATGCTGCCAAAGCCAAGGATTTGGAGATGGCAGAAAAGAAGTTATAAGGATTATCCAAGATAGATGAGCACTATCTTGGAAGCACTACTAAGGTTAGACAAAAAGTAGTGGAAGACAATACTGGAACTTATAGAAAAGTACCAGTAGACCAATCATTGAAGCTCCTGCATGGGCAGCTGCTGAATGGCAGAGCAGAAAGATCTTTCTGTTTTTAACAGAGAAAACAGACAGAACAAGAGGAGAATATCCTGTCCCTGTCTGACAAGCTGCCCAGATCAGGAAAAAAGGGGTTTACTCAAGAGAAAGAACTCTACACTGGAATGGAAAGGAAGACTGGAAAGGCTAAGGAAGCCTTCCATTGGTATGATACCACTCTTACAGGGGAACCCTGGAAAGAAGGTAAAGAAAAAATAGGAGCTGAGGTGAGACTTGCCATATGGTAAGTCTGTAGAAGGAAAAATTCATGGTGGTACAGAAAAACTATCATGAGATAGTTGGCAAACCTCTCTTCAGTGCAGGAAGAGGAGGAAAATCCTGTGACCCATAGACATGAATATCCTGACAGCTCAGCATACCTAAAAACAAGTGGATGTCCTGGAAACAGGAATCCAAGTGTAGAGGTTTAAAAGAAAAAACAGTGAAAAAATGTCTAATGAGAAGAAGTGAACTGTATGTTATAACAGATTAATTGGAACCCTATTGAGGGTTAATTTTCCTGGCTTGAGTTTGGATTCTTCAGACCAGGGCGAGGTTTCCCCTGTTTGGGAACATTGGCATGATGGGCAGGAGAAGAATAAAACCTTCTTCTTTTAGGAAAAGGAGGTTTGGTAGAGCATTTCTTACCTGCTGGGGAAGGAGAAGGTTTAGGATGGCCCTCAGAAGCAGGGAACATAAGAACATAAGATATGCCATACTGGGTCAGACCAAGGTCCATCAAGCCCAGTATTCTGTTTCCAACAGTGGCCAATCTAGGTCATATGTATCTAGCAGTTTCCCCAAGAGACACAAGTTCCACAATGCTTGTACTGGGTCAAGCATTGATATCTTCGGTCACTTCTTAATAATGGTTTATGGACCTTTCCTCCAGGAACTTGTCCAAACCTTTTTTAAACCCAGCTACACTAACAGCCTTTACTACATCCTCCGGTAACAAATTCCAGAGTTTGATTGCACGTTGAGTGAAAAAATATTTTCTTTTATTAGTCTTAAATAGTTTACCCTGTAGCTTCATTGCATGTCCCCTAGTCTTTCTATATTCTGATAAGGTAAACAATCGATCTACGTTTACCCGTTCCACTCCGTTCATTAATTTATAGACTTCTATCATATCTCCCCTCAGCCGTCTCTTTTCCAGGTTAAAGAGCCCTAACCTTTTTAGTCTTTCTTCATAGGAGTATCCTTCCATCCCCTTTACCATTTTGGTGGCTCTTCTCTGTACCTTTTCTAAAATCGCTATATCCTTTTTAAGATACGGCGACCAGAATTGCACACAATATTCAAGGTGCGGTCTCACCATGGAACGATATAGAGGCATTATAATATCTTTTGTTTTATTTTCCATTCCTTTCCTTATCATACCTAGCATTCTATTTGCTCTCTTGGCCGCTGCTGCACACTGCGCCGAGGGTTTTAACATGGTATCCACAATGACGCCTAAATCTTTTTCCTGGGTGGTGGTTCCTAATGTGGAACCTTGCATCGTGTAACCATAGTTTGGGTTGTTCTTCCCTAGGTGCATAACCTTGCACTTGTCCACATTAAATTTCATCTGCCATTTTGATGCCCAGTCCTCCAATTTATCAAGATCCTCTTGCAATTTTTCACAATCCTCTTGGGTTTTAACAACTTTAAATAGTTTTGTGTCATCTGCAAATTTGATAACCTCACTCGTTATTCCACTTTCCAGGTTATTTATGAATATGTCAAAAAGCAGCAGACCCAGCACAGATCCCTGGGGTACACCACTATTCACCTTTCTCCATTGGGAAAATTGGCCATTTAGCCCTACCCTCTGCTTTCTATCTTTTAACCAGTTCCTGATCCACAATAGTACATTGCCTCCTATCCCATGACTCTTTAGTTTTGCCAAAAGTCTCTCATGAGGGACCTTGTCAAAGGCTTTCTGAAAGTCCAGATACACAATATCAACCGACTCACCTTTGTCAACCTGTTTATTCACTCCTTCAAAAAAACATAACAAATTAGTAAGACAAGATCTTCCTTGTCTAAAGCCATGTTGGCTGTCTCCCATTAGGTCGTGACTATCTACATGCTGAGTAATTTTATTCTTTATGATGATTTCTACCATTTTTCCCGGTACTGACGTCAGGCTCACCGTCTGTAGTTTCCCGGATCACCCCTGGAACCCTTTTTAAAAATTGGTGTTACATTGGCGATCTTCCAATCTTCAGGTATTAGAGATGATTTTAATGATAGTTCACAGATTACTGATAGCAGTTCTGCAATCTCATATTTCAGTTCTTTCAACACCCTTGGATGTATACAATCTGGCCCAGGTGATTTGCTACTCTTCAGTTTATCTAATAGTTGTAAGACATCTTCCCGATGTATCGATATTTCCTTCAATTCTTCCGCACCTTTAAATACCACTTCAGTCATGGGTAACATCCCTACATCTTCCTCAGTAAAGACCGAAGCAAAGAATTCATTCAGTCTCTCCGCTATCGCCTTGTCGCCTCTTAGTGCTCCTTTAACCCCTTTATCATCTAATGGACCAACTGACTCTCTCACAGGTTTTTTGCTACGAATGTACTTGAAAAGGTCTTTATTTTGCGTTTTTGCTTCCGCAGCAAGCTTCTTCTCAAAAATTCTCTCTTTGCCTGCCTTATCAATGCCTTGCATTTGACTTGCAAGTGCTTGTGCTGTTTCCAGGTTTCGTCGTTTGGCTCTTTTTTCCATTTCCTGAAAGATGCTTTTTTGGCAACAACAGCCTCTCTGACCTCACCTTTAAACCATGCTGGCAGTTTTTTGGACTTCCTTCCACTTTTCTTAAAGCGTGGAATACAGCTGATCTGGGCTTCCAAGATAGTATTTTTCAACAACACCCAAGCTTGATGTACGTCTTTAACCTTTGCAACTGCTCCTTTTAGTTTTTTCTTAACTGTTTTCCTTATTTTATCATAGTCTCCCTTTCAAAAGTTAAAAGGTAGTACTGTGGATTTCCTTACTATCCCTCCTCCATTAATTAAATCAAAGGCGATCATGCTATGATCACTATTGCCAAGTGGCCCCAACACCCTTATCTCTTGCATTAGATCTGGTGTTCCACTAAGGACTAGGTCTAATATGGCTTCCCCTCTGGTCAGTTCATGAACCAGCTGCTCCAAGAAGCAGTCATTTATTTCATCTAGGAACTTTATCTCCCTAGCATGTCCTGACGTGACACTGACCCAGTCGATACCGGGGTAATTGAAATCACCCATTATTATTACTGTGCTGTAACTTTTGTTAGCTTCCTTGATTTCTTTGAGCATTTCATCATCCATTTGGTCATTCTGGCCAGGTGCTCAATAGTACACCCCCACTGCCATCGCCTTCCCCCTTTTATATGGAATTTCAATCCATATAGATTCTACAGCAGATTTTGTTTCCTGCAAAATTTTAATCCTTTCTGAGTCAATGCCCTCTCTAACATAGAGCGCAACCCCTCCACCAATTTGATCAGCTCTATCATTACGATATAGTTTGTACCCAGGTATCACAGTGTCCCACTGGTTGTCCTCCTTCCACCATTTCTCTGATATTCCAATCATATCTAACCTTTCATTTAGTGCTATATATTCTAACTCTCCCATATTATTCTTTAGACTTCTAGCATTTGCATACAAGCATTTTAGAGAATGTATTTTATTCATGTTAATTTGGCTATTGTTAGACATGGGTAAATTGGGATCTAAGTTCTGTCTGCTCCATACTCGAGGGCATTTGGGCTACTTTACTCTTTTGTGGAACCTCTCTACTTTTGGTAGTATCCTTCAAGGATACTTTCTTCCAAACCATCCGCTCTTGGGCGACTGTCGGCTTTCCCCTAATATCTAGTTTAAAAGTTGCTCTCTCTCCTTTTTAAAGGTTAATGCCAGCAGCCTGGTTCCATCCCGGTTAAGGTGAAGCCCATCCCTTCGGAAGAGCCCCTCCTTTCCCCAGAATGTCCCCCAGTTCCTAACAAATCCAAAACCCTCATCTCTGCACCATTGTCTCATCCACGCATTGAGACTCCGGAGCTCTGCCTGCCTTTTGGGTCCTGCGTGTGGAACAGGAAGCATTTCGGAGAATGCTACCCTGGAAGTTCTGGATTTCAACTTCCTACCTAAAAGCCTAAATTTAGCGTCCAGAACCTCCCTACCACATTTTCCTATGTCATTGGTACCAACATGTACCAAGACAGCAGACTCCTCCCCAGCACTATCTAAGACCTTATCTAGGTGGCGCGTGAGGTCCGCTACCTTCTCACCAGGCAGGCATGTTACCAGGCGATCCTCACGTCCACCAGCCACCCAGCTATCTACATGCCTAATGATCGAATCACCAACTATAACGGCTGTCCTAACCCTTCCCTCATGGGCACATGGCCCTGGAGAAACTTCCTCGGTGCGAGAGGGTTTTACATCACCTGGAGGACAGGTCCTAGTTACAGGATCACTTCCTGCCACACCAGGGTGATGCTCTCCTGTCACGTGACCTCTCTCCTCCATGGCAACAGGGGTGCTGCCAGACTGGAGGTGGGACTTCAGGACTATATCCCTGTAGGTCTCGTCTATGTACCTCTCTGTCTGTCTTATGTTTTCCAAGTCTGCTACTTTAGCCTCTAGAGAACGGACTTGTTCCCTGAGAGCAAAGAGCTCCTTGCACCTAGTGCACACTTAAGACCCCTCACCAACTTGGAGAAAATCATACATATGACACTCAATGCAAAAGACTGGAAAGCCCCCATCCCGCTGCTGGACTGCTATCTGCAACTTAGTTTAAGTTTGTGTCTAGATCTTTAAGTTCTTACTTACTAGGGGTTGCTATGGGTATTTATAACAATAAAACTGTACCTAATACGTTTAGTATACCTTGTTCACCTGAAGCTTAATTAATCTCAGGTCCTTAGTGTATGACTGATTTGGGTAATGAGCTTCACCTGAAAGCACCTCCTGTCTTTTAAGATGTGTAAGTACCTATAAAGCTATGCTTATCCCAGGGGAGGGTGGGTGGGAAATAACACTTATTAAAAGAGGGCTGCTACACAGTACCTTGTCTTGTGCTGCTGAGGTAAGCTAAATTCTGATTTGATTTAAATTATAGCTCTTAGCTGCTGCTAGGCTCTAACTTCTTATGAAATTTAAACTACAAGCTCTCTGCTGGGTACTAAATTTAACCAGAAAGCTCTCTTCTGTGTGTTAAATTTAAACTAAAAGTACTTTGCTGTTACTTGGCCCTGAGTGACTATTAAATTTAAACTACAAGCTCTCTGCTGGGTATGAAATGTAACCAGAAAGCTCTCCTCTGTGTTTTAAATTCAAACTTTAATTGCTGCTACTAGGCCCTAACTGATCCAACAAAAAACAGTGGGTTCACAGATTAAGTAGCTTTAATACAAAGAATTCTTTTTAGAAAATTACCAGAAGTATATACTCACAGTTGCAGATTTCTCTCCAGAAGTAACAGTCCCCCTTTCTAGTCCTTCAAGAAGTCAGTGGAGCAATGAGCAACCTGACGCAAAGACTCCTTGTTGAAGAGATTTTCTCCAGTACAAGGTATGTTAGCCAGTCTTTGTTGTGCCCATCTGCTCAAGTCTGAAGCTTGTAGCCAGGCTCTACGTCGTGCTCCTATGGTTATAGCAGAGGTTCTGCTAACAGACTCAAAGGAGTCTAGGGAAGCACGAGAAAGAAACCTAGAGATATTCTGGCTATGACTAAGAAGCAAGGAATAGTCTGCAGCCTTGGGCTCTGAAAGAAAAGGAGTCAAAAGAGATAATTTCTCTGTGACCTCCTGAAAGAATAGACTCATATAAAAAATATATGAGAGAATCCTTGTTGCCAGCATAGATGTTTGGAAGGTTTGACGTCCAAAGGCATCTAGTGTTCTAGATGCACGACCTGGCGGAAAGAAGAATGCTTCTTCTTGCTTTTTACCTTCCTCATTGCTGATTCCACTACAATGGAATGATGGGGAAGTTGAGTCTTTTGAAACCCTGGAGAGGGGGGCACCTGATACAGAAGAGCAGTTGCTGTAGAAGGTGAGGAAGCCCTTAAAGGTGTTTCCCATATTTTCAGAAGAAGTTCCTGTAAAGAATGATGTAAAGGAAGCATTATATTTTCCTTTTCCCCAGAAAAGCCTTGTGTAGGATCATAGCCAGGGATAGGAATAGCTAGGAATGTTGCCATGTCAAGGAGAAATTTCTGAAAAGAAGGATCTCCAATGGGAACAATCCCTGGACAGGCTAAACTCGAAGAACTAGTCTGGGCACCAGAGGATGTACTTGTCCGGTGCAAAACAGGATCTCTAATGAATGGATACTGGGACTGGCGGGTATGACCTGAAACCGTCAGTACTGTATCGTCCATGCTAGATATCGACTCCAAACTAGGTATAGAAAGGAGCGATCCTGGTGAAAAAAGCATGGATGAAGCTGGTCCCGATGTTACTGCAGGTACCAGCATCGACACCGGTACCGGTAGCTGAGCCAGAATCGGAGGCGATACCGACATCGAAACAGTCATCGGAGGCTGCTCAAACGGTACCGAGGAAACTCGAAAGTCTCGGTGAATATCCTCGGTACTGCGCATCCGGAATCGGTGTGTGTCGGTTCCGAGACGCGTCGGTAACCAGTCTTCCAGACTAGATATCGATTCTAGACTCGGCATCGAAGGAAGCGAATCTATCGATGCATGTCTAGATGGTACCGACGTCAGGGGTCGTATCGACGGAGCTGCCGATACTGGAAAGTCAATCTGGGTATCGATCGGTCCCGAAGGCACCAAGTACACCAGATGATGATCCCTGGTGAGGAGTGGATCGCTCAACACCAGTGCCGATGCCGGGGTATCGGTACCGCTCGAAGCGGATGCCACCCCCGAGCATGGCTCAGGTATGTTCTGTGAGGGGTGAGCCCCAGGAACAACCTGAAACCCCTGAAAGGCTTTGGAGACCGAAGACTCCCGCCGGGGTTTTGAAGCCAATGAGGTCTTGAGGGCAAGGCCGGAGCAGTCATCATGCTTGGCATGAGACCTACCACCCAAGGATTGGCTAGTCTTAACAGACTGTTTGTGGGTTACCTGATCCTGTAGAGAAGAAATGGTCGGTGCCCTTACACTGGAAGGGAAAACTGCATCGAGGGAAACTCGAAATGGAGAATTTCTTCTCATAAAATTGTAGCCTAATGGCTCTGGAGGAAAGGGGTCAGGACCCAAACAGGTTAGACACCAGTTATTGGAGTCTAAAAAGAAAACTGTATTTCCACAGTTAAGGCACTTCTTAGGAGAAGAAGGCTCCATAATGGAGAGGCCTTACAGGCCCAAAAATTTAAGACAGAAACAGAGGGAAAAAAACTCCCTGAGTTTTAGGAAAAAGAAAAGAAAAAACCACCGGCGGTACCGGTGGAGTCGGGGAAACAGCCACGACCACAAGAAAACAAAAAGTAAAAGATTTAAAGAAAAAAATTTCTGTGGTGACAGGAAGACGTCCTGCCGGCTCCGCAGAAAAATGAAAACTGAGGACAGTTGGAAAGGCGGGAAGGCAGCACGCAGGTGCTGTGGGATGCTTCCAAAAGCTTTCTGATTGGACGCTGGGGAGTGTTCCCGCGCAGGCTCCGTCGATACCGACGTACCCATATGTGAAGACTCATTCCTGCTTGTTCCTGGAGATAGGGAGCATCCATCACAGGAGAGACAGGCAAAGCAACTGTAGATGAAAGTTGCGGTGCGGGGAACGGGGGTGTGGTCATTTCTAGTGAGCTGATAGACACCCCTTCAGCTGAGGACTGTGGAACAGCAGCAGCACCAAAATGCTTGTCCAAAGGCCCTATTTCTTATTTTTGTCCATCTGGTCCACTTTATTCCATTTCTGTTTCAGAACCCTTCACCACTTTCTCACCCAGCTACTTCATTCTTTTAGGCTCAGCTCTTGCAATGCCTCTCTTAATTCCTTTGCCATTTGAATTCTCCGGGTAATTCCATTCACTGTAAAAGACAGTTCCTTCGGGTAAATCCATTTATATCGGATATTTTCTTGCCTCATCCATTCTGTCAGATCACAAAATTCTCTCCGTCCCACTATGGTGGCCAGCGCCAGATCTGTATACATGATGATCCTATTTCCATACCATTCAAATTTTCTCACTACTCACAATTGTGCTACTGTCTGCTTCTTCACTGTGTAATCATGCAGGTACACCACAATGTTCTGCGAAGCCTGCTCTCTGATTGGGCCAAGAGCCCTGTGTGCTTTATCCACTTTAATGTTCTCCACTTCTTTCTCACCCCCTTCTCATGCCAGCAGTGCACTAAAAATGTCTTAGCAGTAGCTGTGCAGTCCTTAAACTCTGTCGTCTCCAGAACCCTTTCAATGTGGAGATTTTGCCTCCTCGATCTGTTCTCCAGCGCCTCCAGTTTTAAGGCCAGCACCTCCTTGTCTTCTTCCAGAGTCTCTACCTGCTTCAGCAGCTTTTCCGGCTCTGCCTCTTCCTCCTCTACTTGGCCCTCCAATCTTCGGCCCACTTCCAACATCTCCGAACAGAGCTCAACCACCATCTCTCCCACCCTTGTTTTTACTCCAGCAATGTCTTCTAGAATCGCAGAGAACCACAACCGGAACTCTTCCTTAGAGGTCTGCACCACCGCTCCTATTTGTCCACGTAAGTCGCTCCTGTCACTGCAGCCTCATGCTCTCCCAACTGCAACTGTCTGTCGACCATTTTCTCTGCCTTGCAGTCATCAGTCTTATTCTCTTGATAGGCATACTCTTTAAGGTTTGCTGTTTTGTGATGGGTGGCTGCCATCCCGACGATCCCGGAGGCTTACCAAGATAATCTCTTACTACTAATTAGTGTTTGCGAGAGTAGGTTATGGTTTTAACCCCTTGAAACAGGGTATCTTTTGCGGAGCTCCTCGTTCAGCTGACCATTATGTCTGGGATGTCACTTACTTGCTGCTGAGACAAATTTTAGTTATAAAGCAGCACAGAGAATCTGAATTATTTCCATCTGCCTAATCTCAGCAGCTGAGCTTGACTACTTCGCTTAAATTGGTGCTCTGCTTGTTGGCTGTTTGAGTATTATCCATAGATTGTTACAATATAATGATGACTGTGTCACCAGCAGTGTTTCCTCTAAGCTGCATAGGAGTGCTGCCACACATGAATTTTTAAGTGTAGTGCAGAGCCCAACTTCCATCCCTGACAACTTATGCCCTACAGTTTACCACACCTCTCCAGCTTCCACCCAGTTTCCAGCACCACTTCCGTCCTGCAGCTCACAACTCTCCCTGCCATTTCCATTTGGGAGTGATGTTGATGGTGGTGATGGGGGGGAGTTGTTGGGGGATCAGCTCAGGTCTATAAAATTGTGACAATCTGTCAGCAATAAAAAAGGTATACTTTTGAAGGAGTCACTTTTCAGAAAGAATCTCTGCAACTCATATGAAAGCGTAAGAAAGACAGAAATGATATTAATGAATTACTATTAAAGTAGTAATCAAAATTTAATAATTTCTTTAATTTTGTTGCCTTTTTGATAAATACCTTCCACTGCACACAATAGTTGCAATTTTGACCAGTGGAAAAGTTTTGCACATGTGCTGAAAATTTTGCACACAAGATGTCAATCCTTAGAAGGAAAATTGCTGGCCACCCCACAAAAAATACCCATCTGCAAATGTCATACCATCCTGTAAACCTCCAAAAATTATCCGCCCAGCAAACACTCCTACTGTTACAAATTATCTCCTTGCAACTGCCCTCGCCTACTCAACTACCTAGCCGCAACTGCTCTCACTCACAAAATCCAACTGCACAACATCCCCAAAAGTCTATCCCTTTTTTTAGATATGGCGACCAGAGCTGCACACAATATTCAAGCTGTGGTCCTAACATGGAGCAAATACAGAGGTATTATAATGTCCTTGGTTTTATTCTCCATCCTTTCCTTATAATTCCTAGCATTCTATTGCTTTTTCTTGGCCGCAGCTACACACTAACGCCTAGATCCTTTTCCTGGATTGTAATTCCTAATGCAGTGGGAGGTTCTTCCACAAATCCTTAACTTTGCACTTGTCCACATTAAATTTCACCTGCCATTTGGACACCCAGTGGGGCATTTTCAAAGGCATTTACACGGTGTGCAGATCTGCAAACCACGTAAATGCCACTCTGCAGGATATTCAAGCAGCACTAACACGGTTAGTGCCATTGAATATCAACGGGTGCTGCTGCTACACGCCACAATGCAGCGAGAGGGGCACAGGAAAATTTGGCCTAACTTTTGCCTGTTAACTAACCGGGCAGCAGCTCAATATCTCCACTGCCTGGTTAGCCTCACGGCAATTCAGTGAAAAACGAATATTCAATGCCGGGGCTGGATATGAACCTAGCACTGAATATTCAGGTTGAAATTTCAGCACTGGTGCCGGCAATTTCTCGTGCAATTTTTCACAATCCTTTTGTGATTCAACCACATTGATTAAATGGCAGCCTATCTGGTAATATCAAGTTGTGCCCTTAATGCTGAAGAGACCGGAGGGACCTATGAGATATAAGGTATTAATACATCAGAGAGATAAAGAGGGAGCCCACCATAAGAAACTTTATGCGCTGTGATCAAGATATTAAATTTTACTTAATAGTAAATAGGTAACCAGTGATGATCCCTCAGGATTGGGGTAACTCCCTAAAGCACATCACTAACGCGATGGCTATTGACTGAATGGTTTGTAATTATTTTGAATTGCAGTAATCAAGGCGACTAACTTCAACTGTATGTATTAGAGTAAGCACTGCTGATTTATCTAAGTATGAGCAAATTGATCAAATTCTTCGTAGGGCTCAGAAATATATTTTGGAAATTGTTGTAAACTAAAGTTTAAATGTTAATTGAGAATCCAGATTGCAGCCAATAACTTTCAGAATGGACACCAGGGGTACCTGTTGTCCCTGAATGATAGGAGCTACGTTAATAATCTGAGAGTGTTCTGCAATCCACATTGCTTGAATTTTAGTAAAGTTCAATTTAAGTGAATTTATTGTTAACTAGGCAGATACAGATGAAAAACCCTACTAAATGCAGTTAAATCAGGATTTCTTCAGTCTTTATTCTCACAGGCCAGGCTCAGCCTTAAGTATTTAGGCTTTGTTAAGCAATCAAGATCTGATTAACTTAAAGCGTAGTTACACACCTGTAACAGGTGTTCTCTGGGGAAAGCAGGAATCAGTCCTCACGTATGGGTGACGTCAGCACTGACTGAGCCCTCAAAGAAGCATCCCCCCAGCTTTCAAACAAAGCCTTTGGGAGATGCCACCACGCATGCGTGATCCCCTTCCCGCCCAAGGGTGCCATCTTGCTCAGTCAGATGACATAGCTAAAAGATGGCAAAAACAGAGGATGATAAAGAAGCAACTCCAAGGGGAGGAGGGAGGGTTGTGAGGATGATTCCTGCTGTCCCCGGAGAACACCTGTTACAGGTGAGTAACTACGCTTTCTCTGGGAAGAAGCAGGAAGTCAGTCCTCACATATGGGACTCCACAGCTACAGGCTACCGAAAGCCCATATCAAGAATAGGACTCCCCCGAGGGGAGCCGCAAGCAGCAGCAATTTGGTCTGTGTCCACAGACCACAGTAGGGCCCCTGTGTCCAATGAATGAGAAGGGTCGGTGGGTAGGAGTTGCCTAGACCCCGAAAAGGTTACGGAGCACAGTCTGGCCAAAGGCACTGTCCCATCGGGACTCTCTTTCCAGGCAGATGGCAGCCCGGCAGATTCTACCATCGGGACAGAGCACAAGTTTGTCACCATGGCCCTGACATGGTGCACCGTGACGCGGCCCTCCAGCGGGAGCCCCGCCTGCTCATAAGCGAGGGCGATACAGTCTGTCACCCAGGTGGACAGACTGTATCGCCCATGCTTAGTCACCATCTCCCCCAGCCTACTGGGGTCGTAGGAGATAAACAGCTGAGAAGCCTTGCAGTGGCTCTGAGTGCACTGGATGTAGAAGGACAAGACCCTCTTGCAGACCAAGGTGTGAAGGACCGTCTCTGCCTGACTGGAGTGAGGTCTTAGAAAGAAGATAGGGAAATCACTTCCTGGTTAAGATGGAAGGGCGACACTACCTTCGGCAGGAATTTGGGCACCACTCTGTTTTTGTAGAACCTGGCATAAGGTGCCTCCGCAACAAGGGCTTGGATCTCGCTACCTCTGCGCGAGGAGGTGAGCGCAACCAGGAAAACCACCTTCCATGAGAGGTAGCAAAAGTGGCAGGAAGCCAGAGGCACAAAGGGCGGGCGAGTGAGCTGCTCCAACACCACGTTGAGGTCCCATTCGGTTGCCGGAGGGAAAACCGAGGGCTTTGATAGGAGAAGGCCCCAAAGGAAATGGGTCACCAACAGATGGACCGAGAGTGGCTTACCATCCACTGGATGGTGGTGCACCACCAGGGCACTAAAGTGCACCCAAACAGAGTAAGACGAGCCCAGACTGAGAAAGGCGGAGAAGGTACTGTAACACCAGAGGAACCAAGCAGGAGAAAGGATAAGCCTCCTGTTGGGAGAACCAAACAGAGATCCTGCGCCATTTGAGGGCATAAGCCTTCCAAGTAGAGGCCTTGCGAGAGGCCAGCAGAATGTTCTCCACATCAACCGGAAGCTTGAGAGGGGCCAGAGATACCATCTCAGCAGCCATGCTGTCAGCGAGAGGGACCCGAGGTTGTGGTGCAGGAAAGAGCACCCCTCCTGGGATAGAAGACCCAGATCAGTCCCCAGGGGATGGGGACATCCACTGCCAACCTCAGAAGCTGTGGAAACCACAGCTGTCTAAGCCACCGAGGGGCAATCAGGATGAGTGAGGCCCTGTCGCGGAGTGTTCTGTACAGGGTCTTGGCGATCAGCGGCATTGGAGGGAAAGCGTACATGAGGCCCTCCGACCATGGGACGAGGAACGCGTCCACTGCCACCCTGAAGGGGTGGGCTTGCTGGGAGCAGAAGCGGGGCAACTGAAAGTTGTCCAGACTGGTGAACAGGTCCATCACGGGTTCCCCTCCAGAGACGGAAATGACGACTGGCTACCCTGGTGTCCAACTGCCACTCATGCAGCTGGAGAACCCTGCTGAGCCTGTTGGCCAGTAGGTTGTCCTGGCCTGGTAGGTACACTGCCTGCAGGAGGATTCTCTGATGGATTGCATACGAGCAGATGACCAGTGCCTCCTGACAAAGGGCACGAGACCCCATGCCCCCCTGTTTGTTCACGTAGAACATCGTCACCTGGTTGTTTGTCTGGACAAGCACCAGCTGGTGACGCAGGTGGTGACAGAAGACCCTCAGGGCCCGGAGCTCCAGGAGGTTGATCTGCTGGGTGCTCTCGTCTGGTGACCAGTTGCCCTGAGTGCGGAGATCTCCGCAATCGGCTCCCCAGCCGAGCAGGGAGGCGTCCGTGTTGAGGACCCTCGAGTAACTTGGGGCCTGAAACGCCATGCCCGCTTCAAGATGCTGGGGTTACTGCCACCAGTCCACGGAGTCTGTCAACTAGCAGGTCACCGAGACTTGGTCCCGGAGACGGCCCGTAGCCTGAGACCACTGGTCCCGAGACACCACTGTGCCATCCTCATGTGGAGGCAAGCATTCGGAGTGAAGTGGACCGTGGAGGCCATGTGCCCGAGGAGGCACAGGAGAAGCCTGGCAGACACTGAGGGACGGTGCTGTACGTCCCAAGCAAGAGACAGAAGCCGATCGGCTCAGTCCTTGGGCAGGAAAGCCATCGACTGGAGGGTGTCGAGCTTTGCTTCAATGAACTCCAGGCACTGTGTCATGAGGAGGTGAGACTTGGGTTGTTTATGATAAAGCCCAAGTGTTTCAGAACCTGGATGGTGCGAGTGGTGACCTGTTGCACCTCGGAGGCTGTGCCTCCCTTTATGAGCCAGTCATCCAGGTAGGGAAAAACAAAGATTCCCTGGAACCAGAGGAAGGTGGCCATGACTGCCAGGCAGTTTATGAAGACCCTTGGGGCAGAGGCTAGGCCGAAGGGGAATACCCTGTATTGAAAGTGCCTGACCCCTACTAAGAACCGCAGGTACTGTCTGTGGTTGGGGTGGATAAGGCTGTGAGTATAAGCATCCTTGAGGTCTAAGGAGCATAGCCAGTTTCCCTGCTGGAGGTATGGCAGCAATGTTCCAAACAAGAGCATCTTGAACTTCTCCCTCACCAGTAATTTGTTGAGGTTGCACAAGTCAAGGATGGGCCTAGGCCCCCTGTCCTCTTTGGGACGAGAAAGTATCTGGAGTAGAAACTCTTGCCCCTTAGGTGGAGGGGCACCGGTTCCACTGCCTTGTCCTCTAGAAGACCTGCCAACTCCTTCAAAAGAAGGTCCCGGTGAAGGGGAGACCTGAGAGGCTCTCCCGGAAAATAAGACAGAGGTATCTGAGCCAGATGGAGGAGATAACCCTCCATGACTACCTTCAGTGCCCAAGAATCAGTGGTGATAGCCATCCATCTCTGGGCATAGAGGGCCAGGCATCCCCCTGTGGGCTGCTGACTTCCTTGGGGTAGAGCGGCTATGCTCAAGGAGTCAAAAGCTCCCCCCTGGCTGGACCGGGGCCAGTGCCTGGGGTTTTGGAGCTTTTTGCTTACGCGGGCCATGCCCATGTCCTTTGGCCTACTGACCCTGTTGGAGAACCAGGGAGGCCTGATAGGGTGGGTAGTTTTGATAAGCAGCTCCCTTCCTCGGGTAAAAGGGCTTTTTACCCGAACCCTTCCATTGCGGAGAGGCAGTGGTCTTCTTAGAGAGCCTGGTCCTCGTCATGAACTCAGTCTCCAGGTCGGCAGCCTTGTCGGTCATGGGTTTGCCAAAAAGGTTCTCTCCTTGGCATGGGACATCGACCAATTTGTCCTGAACCCACTGCTCGAGATCGAACGTCTGAAGCCAAGCTTGGCATCGTGCACAGATGACTGTCACAGCTGCTCGAGCCGCTGACTCGAACCAGTCATAGGCCGCTCGAGACATAAATTTGGAGCACTCATGGACGGCCTTGGCCAGGCTCTTGAAGCACTGCAAGGGTTCCTCGGAGAGGCCAGCTGAGAAACCGGCGAGTTCCTTTCCCAGATCTCAGGTACATGCCCATGTACAGCTGGGAGGCCTGATAGCACTTTCTGCCGAGGGCGTCCAAAGTGCAGGCCTCCCTGTCGGGGGGGGGGGGGGGGAGGACCGAGGAGTGCATCTTCTGGCTTTTCAGCCAACACATGGCCAACTCCACCACCATGGAGTTATGCGGCAGTTGTGACTTCTGGAAGCCCGGGCTCCGGCGGACCCGATACATCGAGTCGACCCATCTGCTCACCACCAGTACCGAGGCCGGTGTCTCCGACATGTGGAGCATGAGCCGTTCCAGGATGGGAGGGATGGGTATCATTAGCAATTCCTGCAGAGGGGCCTCGTACTGGAGAATCTCTAACTCACCCGCCCGAGGGTCCTCCTCCGACTCGGCCGGGACTGCCAGGGCCTTGGACATGGCCTTGTCAAACCCATGTCCTCGGGCGGGGACCACTGCCGAGGTTCCAACACAGGGGAATCGGAAGGGATGTCATGGTGGCGACTGGTATCAGGAGATTCCTCGTCCTCCGTCTCCCATTCGGAGTAGTCCGTGGAGGACTTGCCCGAGGGCTGCTCCGCGAGCCTCAAGAGCCCTGACGCTCTACAGCTGGCACCCGGTAGACTTGCCGGGGATGACCAGGGTCCCAACGAGTGGGACTCGGAGCATGACCCCGGCCGAGGATCGGCTCGGCCTCCGGGGACATCTTGGACGTCGACAGCCCGGTGGTCAGGGCGGATGAACCGGACAACAGCGCCTGCTGCTGGTCCATGAAGGTAGACAAATTGCGCTCCAGGGCCACCATTCTGGACTCCAGACCAGAAGGCTCCGTAGTCTTCGGTGCAGGCACCGAGGGACTTGGGCCCAATGCTGGCTCCACTGAAGGGGAATCCTCGACAAGGTTGGTGTCTGGGGACCGAGGCCGGTCCGGGGCCAGATCCTTCCGGGGGAACTATGCAGGACGCTCCTTCTCCAATGCCTTGGACGAGCGCCTCGGACTATGGGACCGGGCCCGAGGGTTTCTTCTTCTTTCTGGGTTCCCTCAAGGGAGATCCCCTTTCTGAGGACCCACGACGAGGCTCGGGCTTGGAGAGCTCCGACCGAGGTGTCAGGCATCAGACAAGGTCCTGGCTTTGGAAGGCAACAGGGACTCGGCGGAAAAACTTGTCATGCTGCTGCTGGTGGCTCTTGAGGGCCTTGCTGGACATCCTCTTGCAGAGACCGCAGGCCGCTGGGTCATGGTCTGGCTCAAGGCAACGAAGACAGCAGTTGTGTGTGTCTGTCAAAGACATGATTTTAAAGCACCGATCACACTTCTTAAAACCATTGGTAGCCATGGGGGAAAAAAGCACCCCTGCGAGGTCGATAACTCTCTGGGTTGCCAGCGGGAGAAATAAGACGCGAAGGCACCAAAAAAGAAAAAGGATCATAAACTATAAAAATTTGAACTGAACCCAAAGCCGATGCACCGAGGTCGGTAGGCGGGAAGAGTACCAGTGCAATATCGGAGGAGACTGGAAACTCGAGAAACAAAATAATCAACTTTTTCCAGGGACAAGCCAGACGACATCTGAAGGGCTCCACGGAATAAAAGAGAATGAGCAAGATGGCACCCTTGGGTGGGAAGGGGACCACGCATGTGTGGTGGCATCTCCCAAAGGCTTTCTTTGAAAACTGGGGGTATGCTTCCACGAGGGCTCCGTCGGTGCCGATGTCACACATATGTGAGGACTGACTTCCTGCTTGTTCCCAGAGAACACAAATTTAAGAACTCTTCTTGGCTAAAGGATGTTTTGTTATCTATGGGAATACACCAGGCTTTTACTAGGTTCAGAGGTATAGGGTGAAAGTGAATGGGCAGAGGATTTAGGGAAATCAATATGTTAAAGAAAGACAGGAAGGACTCACCTAGTGGGATCTGTGGCACAACTGGATCCACAGGAGAAGATCTGACTTTCACAGGGATGGGAGTTGTTGGTCCATTCACCATCACATGACCTGTGAAAACAGGCAAGACAGTTCAGTGCTTCCCTAGGACTAACAAATGCCTTATTTGCCAAAAGGATATGGTGTGGGGGATGCAATTCCTCCCCCACTGGAGGTCCTGGGTTGAAAGGCACTGTCTCTTTTTTAAGCTTAAAAGATTTGATTTTGTGGCCATAATACCTGCTGGCATCCAATTGGTTTTTCAACAGCTATATTTATTAAATCAAGTCAGTGCAGACCCAGAGAATGAAATGATTTTTGAGTTGTTTCCAGAAACAGCTTCTTGTCTGGCACTAAAAGAAAGCAATTTATATGATTTCACAATTAAAACCTTAAGAGGTGAAAAAAAATCTCAAGTGCCAGGATACTTCACTACCTAAAAATTCTATGACTGGCACTGGATTGGGCCTGGTAAGAGCCACTGTGGTTTTTCTTTGCCACACAGAAGAGACTGGAGAACTAAAAGGATTTGTAGAGGACTGGGGGGGGGAGGGAAAGGGGGGAAGAGAGAGGGCAGACAGAAGCTGGGGGGTGTGGGGAGAGGAGGGAAATGAAAGAGGGAAGAGGAGAAAGGCTTCTATGAGAAAAGGGAATGCAAAGAAAGGCAAAAATCAACAAAACTGAAAAAAATTAGCAAAAACAGTTGTGGTCAACATTATTGGCACACTTGCATTTTAGGTATGTTGTATACAATATCTTGAGAAGTAATTTAAAATATTCCAACTACTTTATATATTATCATAATATTGTAATAATATGTTCAAAGGTATACAACAAAAAAAAGATGTCTCTGCAAATTAGACGTAGTATTTTCTGTGAAAAAAACAAAACAAAATATGAGCTGGACAGGATTAATGGCATCCTTCACTAATATCTGGTTGCACAATCCTTGGCAGCGATGACATTTCTTTAAGCCATCTATCAGTTTCATACATCTGTCTGCTGGAAGTTTCTCCCACTCTTTAACTGTGATTTGTTCCAGCTCATGAATGTTTCCAAGATTCCTTTTAATAATGGTAGATTTCAGCTCTTTCTAAAGGTTCTCGATTGGATCGAGATCAGGACTCATTGCTTAAAACAGTTGTTGTTGTTTTTTAATCATTCTTTTGGATGTATGTTTTGGGTCATTGTCCTGCTGGAGGACCAATAACCTTCAACCCAAATCTAGTTTTCTGACACTAGGTAGCACATTTCTCTTCAGAATACCTTGTAGTGCTCTGACTTCATGATTCCTTTAATATGTTCCAGGCCTCCAGTTCCTGAAGCAGCAAAACAGCCCCACAACATTATGGAACCTCCACAATATTTAACTGTTAGAAGGGTATTTTTTTCCTTAAAAGCTTCATTTCTTTGTCTGTAAATGTATTGCTGGTGTGCACTGCCAAAGAGCGCAAGTTTGGTTTCATCTGTCCACAGAACATTTTCACAGGATTGTGGTTTCTCAAGGTGGATTTGGGCAAAGATCAGGCATACCTTTTTATGTCTGTCTTTGAGCAGTGGGGTCCTCCATGGCCTTCACCCATGAAGTCCTTTTGTTTAGTGCGTGGCATATGGTGTGGGTTGAAACCACCACTCCAGATTGCTTCAGGTCAGCCTTAAGCTCTTTGGATGTTGTATGTGGTGTTTTTCTAAGAGTTCGTACTAACCTTCGAAGACTTCTTGGATTAATTTTCCTCTTCCCACCATGTCCTCGGAGGTTCTCAACAGTTCCATTAGCAGAAAACTTCTTAATAACATTGCGAACTGTAGACATAGGAATGCCATCGCTCTTTCAGTGTTTGTTCTGGTGGATCCTCTTCGCTGCTATCCCGCTCTCAGTTGGTGTACCTGTCTTGGGTCCAATTCCTTTTCTCTCTCTCTATACCCAGTCCCTTGGTGCCTCATCTCTTCCCATGGCTTTCAGTACCATCTTTATGCTAATGAGTCCCAGATTTACACCTGAAATCTCTCTGGCAATCAAGGCCAGGATCTCTGCCTGCCTTTCTGACATCGCTGCTTGGATGTCTCACCGACGCTTGAAATTGAACATGGCCAAAACTGAGCTCCTTATCTTTCCCCCTAAACCCACCATCCCCCTTCCTTCCGTCTCTATTTCTGTAGATAACACTACACTTCCCCCTGATTCCTCAGCTCGCAACCTTGGGGTCATCTTTGACTCTATTTTCTTTCTCTGCACACATTCAGCAGATAGCTAAAACCCGTCGCTTCTTTCTCTATAACATTGGCAAAATTCATCCCTTCCTTTCTACATACACTACTAAGACACTCATCTACTCTTTAGTCACTTCCCGTCTAGACTATTGTAACCTAGTCCTTGCTGGCCTCCCCCTGAATCACCTATCCCCCTTCAATCTGTTTAACACTCTGCTGCATGGCTAATCTTCTGCCAGCCTCAACATGCTCATATTACTTCTCTCCTCAAGTCACTTCATTGACTCCCTATCCGTTTCTGCATCCAGTTTAAACTTCTCCTGCTGACCAATAAGTGCATTCACTCTGCAGCTCCTCACTAGCTTTCCTACATAGTAACATGACAGCAGATAAAAAACATCATGGCCCATCTAATCTGCTCAGCAAAGTGGCAAGAGTAGGTGCACCTGTCGCTGCATGCAGGTCACCGCCCCCCATGCCTTTTCTTAGGCATGTACCCACTGCTCCGTGCAGGTCATCCCATTTGTTGAGATAGCAGAGACAATTAAGGTTATTTTGATTTTATGCTGTTGCTATAAAGGGATCCATTGTGTCTGTCCCAAGCCATTTTGAATTCTGTCACTGTATTTGCCCTTACCACTTCCATCAGGAGGGCATTCTAAGCATCCACTAACCTTTCAGTGAAAAAGTATTTCCTGACGTTGCTTTTCAGTTTACCCCTTGTAGCTTCATGTTATATCCTCTAGTTTTACAGCTTCTGTCTTTGAAAAAGGTTTGTTTGTTCATTAATACCCTTTAAATCTTTAAGGGTCTGCATCATATCTCTCCTGTCCCTCCTCTCCTCTATAGTATACATATTTAGGTCTTCAAGTCTCTTCTCATATATCTTCTGGCGCAGGCAACAAATCATTTTGGTTGCTTTCCTCTGAACAGTTTCCAATTTTTTTTATATCCTTTGCGAAATATGATCTCCAAAACAGAACACAATATTCCAAGCGAAGCCTCGACAGCAACTTGTACAGTGGCATTAGTATCTCCTCCTTTCTGCTGGTAATTCCTTGCTGTATGCAACCAGCATCCTTCTGGCTTTGGTCACCACTTTGTCATACTGTTTTGCCACCTTGAGATCTTCAGAAATAATCACTCCAAGGTCCTTCTCCTGTTCCGTGCACACCACTCTCTCGCCCCCTATCGCATACAATTCCCTTGGATTTCTGCATCCCAAGTGCATGACACTACACTTCTTCACATCATCACCAAACTTCAAAGGGGGTACAAGGCCACCTCCAAACTACTACTACCACTACTGAGCATTTGTATAGCACTACAAGACATACACAGCACTGCTGCTTCCTTCTCATCACTCCCTACACCCCCTCCTCGGGAACTCTGCTCTTCTGGCAAATTGCTTCTATCTGTGCCCTTCTCTTCTACTGCTAACTCCAGACTTCGCACTTTTCACCCTGCTGCTCATTATGCCTGGAACAAACTACCCGAGTCTGTACATCAGACACCTTCTCTGGCCCTTTTCAAATCCAGGCTGAAAACTCACCTCTTCACTGCCACTTTGCGATCTTGACTCATTTAGTTTCCTTTGTGTTCCCTTACCATTCATGCTAGATGTCCCATGTCTACAGCTACTGTGCTGTCTCTGTCTGGACTAGACTTTAAGCTCTGATGAACAGGGACCATCTTTTACATGTGTCTGTGCTACGCTGTGTACGTCTTGTAGCGCTATACAAATGCTCAGTAGTAGTGGCCTTGTACCCCCTTTGAAGTTTGGTGATAATGGCTTTTCTGACTGTCTCGGGCAGTTCCTCTTGTCTTCACCATTGCAAAAATGCAGCAGGGAGTGAATGTAGCCATTTTAAACATTAGAGCCATCATTCATTGATTGATTCAAGTCATTTGAGAACTGACAATTGATCAGAGGTGTGTCTAATTGTACTGCAATGGAAATGTGTTTTTTCTGTTCAAACTGATTTGAATTGTTTATAAGCCTGCCAATTATCATGTCCTGGCAGTTTTTATGCTATTTCCTACTATTTCCATTTTTAATTGGTCTTGTTTTATTTTATTCTTTTAAGTGTGCATATATAGTCCAAAGCCATTTCACTGGCTACTTTCCTTTAGGAGATACTGGATTAAGGGGTTGAACTGCAAGGGTGCCACTAATGTTGACCCCCAACTGTAGCAAATAAAGATATAAGGACAAACATCACCCTGGTACTTAGATTGGCTGGCACCCAAGCTTTTAAAACTGTTCACTGGCAGTGAAGTAGCTTAGAATAGCAGGGCTGAGAACCAGAGAAATCCTACTGACACTCCTTGTGACCTTGGGAAAGTCAGTTCATCCTCCAGTACTTGAAGTACAAACAGACTGTAAGCCCTCTGGGGACAGGGAAATAGCTACTGTACCTGAATGTAACTTGCCTTGAGCTATCAATGAAAATTTACATAGCAACCAAAGTTGAACAATCCATTCAAATTTCTCTCATTCCCTTTATGATGGCAATGTTGAGTATTCCCATGGTTATCTGTGAGCCTGAATAACAATTTTCAAACGTAAATTCTCAGTGGAGTAGCAGAGTAGTTAGAGTAACAAGGTTCAAATCCCACTGACACTCTTTATGACCTTGGAAAAGTCCCTTCCCTCTCCACTGCCTCATGTTCAAAGACTGCAATGCTCTTTAGTGATAGAAAAATAGCTACTGAATTTGAATCTAAGGGGCAGTTTACTAAAGTGTGTTAAGTACTATCAGGGCACTTTGAGAGCTTACACAGAACTAGCACAGTGATTTTTTGTGCTATCTGCACTTTCCATGGCAGATGTGGACAGAGGTGTGATAAGGGCGGGGAGAAGGTATAGAAACATGATGGCAGAAAAAAAACACATGGCCTATCTAGTCTGCCCTTCCATATCAACCACTACAACAGTCCCCTTTTTTCCTTTAGAGATCCTCTGTCCCATGCTTTTTTGAATTCAGATACTGTCCTCATCTCTACCACCTCCACTGAGAGACTATTCCACGCATCTATCACTCTTTCTGTAAAGAAATATTTCCGCATATTACTCCTGAGTCTATCCCCTTTCACACTCATCATGTTTACTTGTAGCAGAGAGCTTGCTTTCAATCTAAAGAGGCTCTCCCCTCCTGTGCATTTATGCCACGGAGGAATTTAAACGTCTCAATCATATAACCTCTATTCCACCTTTCCTTTAAAGTATACATATTAAGATCCTTAAGTATGTCCTCATATGCTTTATAACGAAGACCACTAACCATTTTGGTAGCCACCCTCTGTACCGACTCCAACCTGTTTATATCCTTTGAAGGCATGGTCTCCAGAATTGCACACAATACTCCAAATGAGGTCGCACCAAAGACCTATACAGAGGCACTATCACCTCCTTTCTTTTGCTGGCTATTCCTCTCCCTATACACCCAAGTATCCTTCTAGCTTTCACCATCGCCTGTTTAGCTATTTTAAGATCATCAAACACAATCACGCCTAGGTCCCACTCTTCTTTTGTAGACAGAAGTACTTCACACCCTATACTATATCGCTCCCTTGGATTGCTGCAGCCCAAATGCATAACCTTGCATTTATTGCATTAAATCTCAGCTGCCAAATTCTAGACCATTTTTCAAGCTTAGCTAGATCCCTCCTCATGTTATCTAAATCTTCTGGGGTATCTAACTCTATTGCAGATTTTGGTATCATCCACAAAGAGGAAAACCTTACCAGACAGCCCTTCCACAATATCACTAACAAAGATGCTAAAAAGAATCGGACCAAGGACAGATCCCTGGAGCACACCGCTGGTAACCTCCTTCTCCTCAGAATGAGCTCCATTTACCTGTACCCTTTGTTGCCTCCCACTCAACCTGTTTCTAACTCAAGCAGTAACTTTGGGGTCCATCGCAAGGGTGCTCAATTTGTTTCTAAGTCGCCAGTGCAGAACAGTGTCGAAGGCTTTATTAAAATCTAAATACACCACACATCTAGGGCTCTCCCTCGGTCCAACTCCCTGGTCACCCAGTCAAGCAGATTTGTCTGACAAGACCTACCTCTGGTGAGTCCATGCTGCCTCGGATCCAGCAATCCGTTGGATTCCAGAAACCTCACTAATTTCTCTTTCAGCAACATTTCCATTAATTTACTTACCACCGAGGTTAAACTAACCAGCCCATAGTTCTCAACCACATCCTCACTTCTGCTTCTGTGTAAAGGGACCACATATGCCTCTCTCCAATCCTCTGGCACCACTCCCGACTTCAACGAGGCATTGAAAAGGTCAGTCAGTGGAGCTGCTAGAACGTCTCCAAGTTCCCTCAGTATTCTTGAGTATATCCCATCTGGTCCCATCACTTTGTCTACTTTAAGTTTAGCTAGTTTCTCATGACCACAGTCTTCAGAAAATTTTCAAGATGCCCCTCGCTTCTGTTCCTGTTTGTGCACATTTGCTGTCAAAAATGCTGAAAATGTGGCTGCAGGTAATGCCACCTCAAAAGGTGGTGTTAAGTGTATCCAAGCTATCGGCACTGTTATTGTGTGGCTGCTGCTGATTGCAGTGGTGGTACTGGAACCCTCCCACAGTCCCCCTCCAGCTCTCCTTCAATCATGAGCCCAGTGAAACAGAGAATAAGATCTGTGGTACCCACACAGCCATTCAGTCCCCTTCCCCCACACATCTGCATCCCCTCCCCCTCAGGCAGCGCACAACAGCATGGGTCTGGCTGTCCTCCCTCCCCTCCCAATCTGACATGGAATGTCTTTGATAACCAGATGGGCCCCCTGAATCTACTAAGTCCTACTGGGACTTCCCTGATAGTCCAGCAGTGTATGGGGCAGAAGCAGTCACCTTCTGTTTCTGCCCCATCTCTTTTTGGCTGACAAAATGGTACCAGTCTTCTGGTGCTGATCCCTAGTGGTAAGGATTGGGGTGGGGAGTTGGGGTGGGGGGCCCGGCTGACTATTGGGTGCTGTCTGGGAAGAAGGGCTGCTGTCAGATGAGGGAGAGATGGGGAGGGGGAGGCTGTGTGTGTGTCATGGATCATCTGATCAGCAGCACTGGGCTCATGATTGAATGGGGAAGGCAGATTGGAGGGGGGCCATGGGGGGATTCCAACACTGTTGCAATCAGGGAGGACATAACAGCTGCTGCTGTTTATCCTCTCCCTGCTCCCTTGCTCTAGCCCACGTTCCCTGCTGTGGTAGATAGCGCGGGTCCTCTCATGCTGCCTGTCGATGCAGGGAATGCAGACTGATACGGAAAGTATAAGCCCTGTGCCTTATCTGCAGCACAGATACTGGCCACTTCCCCTGTATTTACTACACAGGTTTTGTACCTACTGCACGTTATTTTGACACTTACCACACTCTAGTAAACAGACCCCTAACTTGCCTTGAGTTGCCAATGAAAAGGTATGAGATAAATCCAAATTTACACAGCAAGTAAAGCTGAATATAGCCCTTAATTTTACTTACCCTCTCTTTTAATTGAAAATTTGAGTATTCCTGTGATGCTTGCAGGCCTCCAACATTTGTGAGCTTTCAAGCCAATTTTCAAAAGGAATTTCCCAGTCAAGTTTCCCTTTCAAAATCCCATGATGAACTGCCCTGTTTTAAAGAACATGTTGGGATTTCCAAATGAAATCCCTGTATGGATTTTATTGGGCCTGACCTAATCCAGCCCTCGTGTCACTTTTTTTACCCAGATAGAGAACCCATTTTTTTCCCATTTATATACAAATAATATTCTGCACGAATTAACTTTCGAATGTATGCACAAAGTTCTTCAGGGTCCCCAGCACATCGCTGCAGGAGAAATTAACCACATTCAACCACAGTGAAGCCAGTTCCTTACCCAGGTAGTGCAGTAGTTTCTGGGCTCGGTTCTGTCCTGGCCGTAGGTTGAAGAGGTCGGCATTCTCATCAATGAACTGAGTGTCCACTGTGCCATGAAGGAACTGGTCATTACTCAGCACATTCTGCAGGAAGGGGATGTTTGTCTGCAAGAGAGTGAAGGTGGGAGGCAAGTAGACAAAGGAGTAAAGGGAAGGAAAGAAACCGAGATAAAAGAAAAGTCAGAGATAGAAAGGGTGTGGGATAGACAGAAGAAGAGGGAACAAAAAACAAAGAACAAAATAAAGCAATCCATTATCATTTCTTTTTTCTTTAGCCAGATAGTAATTCTTTTTCCCTTTTTTTCTGCTCTTGTAGCTAGTGCTAGGATCTTGGCACCACAAACCTTTTTTTTTTCTTTCATTTGCAACTACCCAGGAATGGTCATGATAGAAATGGTCCTGAGGCCAGGAGCCCAGCACACCTTGGCTCTTCCCAGAACCTTGTATCATGGGCTGGCTCTTCCCAGAACTTGTATCATGGGCTCTTCATTGGCCACTCTCCCCATAGTATGTGACTGCAAATAAAGCTGGGATACAGAGACTTCATCTGGGAATCAAATCAAGAGTCCCCCAACATGGCACAGTGCAGAACTGTTACTAAGCTACCGGGTCTGGCCCCCAGTATCATTTCTGGATACACCAATGTCAGTCTCTGCAATTCAACGTCTTCTAAGCTAGCAGGCTAGTATAGTATAGAGTGTGAAGTACTTCTGTCCATAATAGAAAAGGACCTGGGCGTGATTGTTTTTGATGATCTTAAGGTGGCTAAACAGGTATAAAAGGCAATGGCAAAAGCTAGAAGGATGCTTAGGTACATAGGGAGAGGAATGGTCAGCAGGAAGAAGGAGGTGATAGTGCCTCTGTATAAGTCTTTGGTGAGATCTCATTTGGAGTACTGTGTGCAGTTCTGGAGACCACACTTTCAAAAGGATATAAATTATTGGGTGCAGAGGGTGGCTACCAAAATGGTCAGTGGACTCTGTCATAAGGCATACAGGGACAGACCCAAAGATCTCAATATGTATACTTTAGAGGAAAGGCAGAAGAGAGGAGATATGATAAAGAGGAGGTTTAAATACCTCCATGGCATAAATGCACAGGAGACGAGCCTCTTTCAATTGAAAGAAAGCTCTGCAATGAGGGAGCATAGGATGAAGATGAAAGGGGATAGACTCGCGAGTAATATGCAGAAATATTTCTTTACAGAAAGGGTGGTAGATACCTGGCAGTATCTGAATTCAAAAAAGCATGGGGCCAACACAGAAGATCTCTAAAAGAAAAAAAAAGTAGTTGGTATGGAAGGGCAGACTGGATAGGCCAAATAGTCTTTTTATGCCGTCACGTTCATATGTTTCTATCATCCTGAATGTTTTCTAGGAGACAATTCTTGAAGAAGGTGGCCTAGCAATTAGAGTAGCAGACTAGAAACCAGGAGCCAAGGATCACATGCCTGCGCTGTCACTGTCAATTTGAAAAGTCACTGTCATAAGCATCTCCAATTTTGCCTCAGGCACCTACTCAGATTGTCACCTGTTTGGGGAAGAGACTAGTAACTACTTATTTCGAAAATGTTTTTTTTTTGCCAATCCTAATGCTCAGAGCTGTGCTTTTCAACCCTCCCCTGGAGGCACACCTAGGTTTTCAGGATTATTGCAATAAATATGCATGAGACACACTGGCATACAATGGGGCTCTAATATGTGCAAATTTATTTATGCATATTTATTGTGGTAATTTTGAGAACCAGACTGGCTTGGAGTACCTCCAGGAGAAGGTTGAAAAGCAATGACCCAGACAATTTATAACAAACAGAATGAAAAATACATCTGAATGCACAGCCAGTCTAGCAGGATTAGAGAAATTACAGGAGAGGGGGGTTGATATAGAAAGCAGAGCATGTCTCATGGAATTATTTCCAACCTCTTTGCATGTGTGTGCTTGTACATCTGTGTGTGCATGTATCAGTGTTTTGTTTGTGTCTGTGTGAGTGTGACTATAGATGTATTTGTATGAGTGTATGTATCTGTGATGGCTGTGTGTGTGCATCTGTGATCGAGATAGTAGAGAGGGAAGTCTCATTATAAAAGGAGAAATTCCTTACCACTATGTTTTAGTGTATCGATGTAGCAGCTGTCTTGTCTTATCTATGTTATTTTTGTGTGTCTCTCACAAAGAAATTCTACATGAAAAGGGAACCATCAACCTGGCCAGAATGAACAGACAGATGATAGAATGTTAACCAAAATTAGTCAACAAATTCTCTCCTACAAATCACCTTTCCCCTCTTTTCCCAATCATTGATGCACTTTGCATTCACTAATTAAGAGTTCTATGTCCATCTGACCAACTCTCTTCCCTCTGATCCTCACTGTCTCTTTGCAGTGCTTGACTCCCTCCTCAACGTGCCTCCACTACTGACCCCTTCTTCCCAAACCTTGGCTGACTACTTCCACAATAAAGTTCATAAGATCAGTGTTGAGTTCTCAACCGAACACCTCCATCTCCCCTTTCCCATCCTTATTCTCAAATCTTTCCTTCAACCTCTATCACCCTTTCTTTCTTTTCTAGAATCACTGAAGAAAAAACTGCACATCTTCTTCCAACAAACTCACCACCTGCGCACTCCTCTGATCCCATTCCCACCAGTCTACTAAACCCCATATCTTCCACTGTTGTTCCATTCCTCTGTCATAGCCTCAACCTATCCCCTTTCACTGCATATGTTCCTGCAGCCTTCAAACATACTGTAGTTACACCTCTCCTCCAAAAACGTTCACTAGATCCTACCTGCCCTTCCAATATCAGCCTATCTCCCTCCTCCCTTTTACATCTAAATTAGTTGAGCATGTGGTTTACCGCCGTTAGCTCGACATTTTTCTTCTCAAGCCATTCTGGACACCCTGCAATCTGGCTTTTGTCCTTTACATTCCACTGAAACAGCCCTTGCCAAAGTCTCCAGTGACCTGTTCTTGGTCAAATCTGAGGGCCTTTACTCTATCCTTCTCCTTCTTGATCTATCTGCTGCTTTTGACACTGTTGCTCATCACCTTCTCCTTGACACCCTGTTCTCATTTGGATTTAAGGACTCTGTTCTGTCTTGGTTTTCCTTCTATCTTTCCCATCGCACCTTTGGTGTATGTTCTGGGGGATATTCATCCACTGCTATCCCACTTTCAGTCAGTGTACCTCACAGCTCTGTCTTGGACCGCTTCTATTTTCTCGTTATACTCACTTATTTGGGGCCTTGATCTCTTCCCATGGATTTCAGTACCATCTTTATGCTGATGACTCTCAGATCTACTTCTCTGCACCAGAAATCTCTCCAGGGATCCCAGGCCATATCTCAGCCTGCTTGTCCAACATAGTTACCTAGATGCTCCTCATCTTTCCCCCTAAACCCACCTTTCCCCTTCCTCTGCATAACTCTACCATTCTCCTGTTGTCCTCAGCTCACAAATTAGAGTCATTTTACACACATCCAACACAGAGCCAGAACCTGTTGCTTCTTTCTTTATAATATCAACAAAATTCATCCATTCCTGTTTAGACTATTGCAACTTGCTCCTTCTAGTCTCCACCTGAATCACCTATCTCCTCTTCAATCCATTCAAAATTTGGCTGCCTGGCTAATCTTTGATCAGAGTCGTTACACCCATGTATCCTCTCTTTTCAAGTCACTTCAAGTGGTCTTCCCATCCGCTTCTGCATTCAGGGAATAACCAGTGAGGTTATCAAATTTTCAGATGACACAAAACTATTTAAAGTTGTTAAAATCCAAGAGGATTGTGGAAAATTGCAAGAGGATCTTGATAAATTGAAAGACTGGGCATCCAAATGGCAGATTAAATTTAATGTGGACAAGTGCAAAGTTATGCACCTAGGGAAGAACAACCCAAACTATGGTTACACGATGCAAGGTTCCACATTAGGAAACACCACCCAGGAAAAAGATTTAGGCGTCATTGTGGATAACATGTTAAAACCCTCGGCCCAGTGTGCAGCGGCAGCCAAGAGAGCAAATAGAATGCTAGGTATCATAAGGAAAGGAATGGAAAATAAAACAAAAGATATTATAATACCTCTATATCGTTCCATGATGAGACTGCACCTTGAATATTGTGTGCAATTCTGGTCGCCGTATCTTAAAAAGGATATAGCGTTATTAGAAAAGGTTCAGAGAAGAGCCACCAAAATGGTAAAGGGGATGGAAGGATACTCCTATGAAGAAAGGCTAAAAAGGTTAGGGCTCTTTAACCTGGAAAAGAGACAGCTGAGGGGAGATATGATAGAAGTCTATAAATTAATGAACGGAGTGGAACGGGTAAACATAGATCGATTGTTTACGTTATCAGAATATAGAATGACTAGGGGACATGCAACGAAGCTAATATTTTTTCACTCAACGTGTAATCAAACTCTGGAATTTGTTACCGGAGGATGTAGTAAAGGCTGTTAGTGTAGCTGGGTTTAAAAAA
The DNA here is from genome assembly GCA_033557465.1 of Ichthyophis bannanicus. Lineage (NCBI taxonomy): Eukaryota > Metazoa > Chordata > Amphibia > Gymnophiona > Ichthyophiidae > Ichthyophis > Ichthyophis bannanicus. Next base: position 152,614,675 of record CM066039.1, on the reverse strand, counting down.
GGTTTGGACAAGTTCTTGGAAGAACCATTATTAAGAAGGGACCCAGGATATCAATGCTTGACCCAGTACAAGCATTGTGGAACCTGTGTCTTTTGGGGAAACTGCTAGGTACGTATGACCTAGATTGGCCACTGTTGGAAACAGGATACTGGGCTTGATGGACCTTGGTCTGACCCAGTATGACATATCTTATGTTCTTAGGTCAAACCTCTCCTATTGACCTAGAAGTGCATTCATTCTATGGCTTCTCATTACCTCTCCTCTCTTATTTCTCTGTACACCCCTCCTTGGAAACTCCGTTCATCAGACAAACCCCTTTTATCTGTGTCTCTGTCTTCCATTGCCAACTCCAGAATTCGCACTTTCTACCCTGCTGTACCCTATTCCTGGAACAGACTACCTGAGTCGGTACACCAGGCTCCATCTCTGTCTTTATTCAAATCCAGGCTAAATATCCACTGCTTCAAGACTGCTTTTGGATCCTAACCCCCTTATTCTGCTATTGACCACTCTTGTGTGTCATAACCATTCCTCTTTGTTCTACTCTAGTACCCTGTTAATTGTATGCATCTGTGCTGTGTAGAGACAGTCTTTTACATGTTGTGTATAGCATTGGGTATGTCTTGTAGTGCTATACAAATCTTCAGTAGTAGTAGTAGTAGTAGTAGAACCAACACACATGCACACATACATACATAGGAAATGAAGACAATCCTATGAGCTATGCTTCACATTCTTTGTCCACCATCCACTCCTTCCTACCTCCACTGCTTACTACATTCCTCTCCCTGCTGGATTGTCTCTTAGTGATTTGTATGTGAAACCTAATGGCTGAACAGTATTGCTTTTTTCATGGTTGCTATATAAGGTAACAATTAGTGATTCAACCGAGTAGTTTGTTACTGGTAAAGTGTAGTTACTAACCTGTAACAGGTGTTCTCCGGGGACAGCAGAAATCAGTCCTCACATATAGGTGAAGTCGGCACCGACAGAGCCCTCGCAGAAGCATCCCTCCAGCTTTCAAAGAAAGCCTTTGGGAGATGCCACCACGCACACGTGGTCCCCTTCCTGCCCAAGGATACCCATCTTGCTCAGTCAGATGACATAGCTAAAAGATGACAAAAATAAAAGATGGTAAAGAGCAACTGCAAGGGGAGGAGGGAGGGTTGTGAGGACTGATTCCTGCTGTAACCGGAGAACACCTGTCACAGGCGAGTAACTTATGTTTTCTCCGGGAACAAACAGGAAGTCAGTCCTCACATATGGGACTCCCCAGCTACAGGCTACCAAAAGCCCATAGCAAGAATAGGACTCCCCCGAGGAGAGCAGCAAGCAGCAGCAATTTGGTCCGTGTCCACAGACCACAGTAGGACCCCTGTGTTTGATGAACCAGCACTCCAGTAGCCTGAACACAGAAGGGTCGGAGGGTAGGAGTTGTCTAGACCCTGCAAAGGTTACAGAACACAGCCTACTGGGGGGGCGGAGCCTGATGTCCAGCGGGTTAGACGCTTCGCGCTGAAGCTCCCGAGAGGCCTACTCAGAATCCTGACTTAATACCTACATAAACTTAATATTTTGCTCCGAACTTACCGGGGTACCTCAGGGGGGATGGCGGCCCACAAACCAGCGCGCTTAGACTTCGGGTCTCCCTCTTCTTCACACGGAAAACGCTCCAAAACAGAGTTGTCCTCCCCACAAAAGACAGTTCCACTTCGGGAAAACCCCGAAATGCAACAGGAGATCTTGGAGGAAATACGCGGTGTTAAGGAACTGGTACAGTCCAACGGAGAAGCGCTCCGAGCCATGCGAGAAGACTTCGGTATGCTTCAGGACCGGCTTGAAGGTCTTTCACTACGGCAGGACAATATGGCGGGGGTCCTCGACTCGCACGCGGTGCGGTTGGTGAAACTGGACAAGGCTGAGCGTCAGATACAGAATCTTCAAAAAGAGTTAGAGGATAGCAATAATCGAGCCCGTCGCAACAATGTAAGGCTCATTGGAGTACCGGAGGGGGCGGAAGCAGGAGATATAAGAGAATTCCTGGTCAAAACTCTTCCCTCCTTGCTGAAAATCACTTTTCACAGAGATCTGGAAATTGACCGAGCACATCGTGTTCCTACCAATATGGCGCTCAATCGGACGACCCCCCCGGCCTATCATCTTTCGCTTACTGAGATATCAGCAAGTTGAGCAAATTCTAAATGCTGCCCGGGCGAATCATCATCTGGAGTTTGAAAGTCATAAAGTCTCCTTCTTCCCTGACTTGGCAAAGCCCACAGTTGACCGTCGGAAGAGACTCCTTGCTTTTCGCCCTAGACTTCAACAGCTACAGGCTCGCTTTGGCCTATTGTATCCAGCGAAGCTCAGAGTGACTCTCCATAACCAAACTAGAACATTCGAAGATCCTGATCTACTAGCAACATTTTTAGATTCCAAAGAAGCAGACCAGATGCGCTAATCCAACAACTTGGATCTGTAATCCGCCGGATCTGCCCGCCATTTTGAATGGCCCGACGCGGTGATCACAGCCTGGAACAGAGACTGCCTGGACTTTTCTTTCTTTCTATATATAACTTTCTTGGTCTCCTATCCCTCCATGATGTGCACCTCGGTTGGATTCGGAACACGCACAGCTATACAGGTTATATGTTTCAATTTAGGCCTTCTCTGGGGTTTCTCCCCGCAGACATATGGTCGCCAGTAATTTCTGGGGTTCTGCTTCTTCTCTAATGCACTTCGGTGCTTATTTTTTTATATGGGGCGCTTCATTGTTTTTCATTAGCTTATTTTCTATTATGTCATGTGTACAGCCATATACAGTTAATATGAGGGACATTGTGAAATTATGTGCGTTATCATGTTCTTTTTCAGAATTTTTAACCCTTCTGAATGGCCTTATGTAAGATCTTATCACTGAACGTAAAAGGCATCAATAGTCCAATCAAAAGAAAGAAAATCCTTAGCTATCTTAATCATGAGCATGCTGATTTAGTGTTTCTTCAGGAAACGCATTTAAACTCCGCTGAAACACTGAAACTTAATGCTAAGCCTTACATGGTGGCTGCCTACTCTCCCGCCGTTTCCAAACGGTGTGGGGTAGCCATCTTGGTTAAGAAGTCTTTGCAAGCTACTGTAATGGATACTAGCTCTGATAAGGAGGGTAGATGGGCCCGTGCACACCTTAAGGTTGGAGATAGTGAATTCACGTGTATTTGTATTTATGCTCCGAATGTGGATAACCCTGCTTACTATGCAAGTATTGCGCAGTTGGCACAGGCCTCTGCCAATACTCCATTAATACTCGGCGGCGATTTCAACCAAGTACTTGATCCTTTGATAGATAGACTGCCGCCTAGAACGAGTGGTCCACCCAAGAGTCTTGATACCCTTACAGCTCTGATGAAAGATCTTGCGTTAGTAGATATATGGAGGCTGCTTCACCCCTCCGACTTAGAGTTCACCTTTTTCTCAGCCCCCCATCACTCACAATCTAGAATAGATTTTTTTCTTATCTCCAAAGCACTGGTATCCCAAGTGGACACGGCTAGAATTCATCCTCTCCATATTTCAGATCATGCTGCCATATCTTTCTCATTACATGTCACTACGCAAGGTGAACATCCCCGTGCTTGGTTTTTTGATAGATCCCTACTAGACCAAAAAGATTTTCAGGTTGACATAAAGGCCGCTATCCAAGACTACTTCCATTTTAATTCACCCCATGACACTGCGAGCTGGGCTTGGTGGGAGGGTTTCAAGGCGTCTATCCGTGCAACTATAACTAGCTATCAAATTCGACAGGGGAAACAAAGAAAGCAACAGTTACTGATTCTAGAACAACAGATACAAGCTGGAGAGCGTCTCCTCACGTCCCGTACTGACCCATGTATTTTACTTCGCTTACAACGCCTTCGTTTTCAATACAATCAGCTTTTATATACCGCTGCTGCTAAAAATATTGAATCACAACAAGGGATGTACTATCGGGAAAATAACCGTGCTGGCAAATTGTTAGCCAATGCCCTGAAAGGTCAAAAAGAAGCCAAGCGTGTTACCGCTCTCCGCAATCCGTCGGGGGGAGCTTGGTCACTAAAGATACAGAAATATTAGAACTCTTTCGTGATTTTTATACTCGGCTTTATCAATCTGAATGTGACTTCGAGCCAGAAGCATTTGAACGATTACTGTCAGGGGTACAACGGCCGACCCTATCTGACGAAGATAGAGAGGCCATGGACAAACCATTCACTTTATCAGAAATTCAATCTGCACTCAAGAGATGTGCCACAGGTCGAGCCGCAGGCCCGGACGGTCTCCCAGCTGAATTCTACAAAACTTTTAACGCTGACTTAGCTCCGTTTTTGAAACTTTATTTTTCTGCTCTGGCCGAGGAGGGATCTCCTTCTGGATCCTTCTCAATGGCAAATGTAGTAGTTTTTGAGAAAGAGGGGAGAGATCCGCAACTAACAGCTAATTATCGTCCAATTTCCCTACTAAACGCAGACTATAAAATATTTGCCACCATTCTCTCCACCCGGCTCTCTGACAAGATGTCTACTTTAATACACCCAGATCAATGCGGTTTCATTCCCGGTAGATCAACTGCTGACAATGCTAGGACCCTATGTCATGTACTGACTGCCGCAGTTAATCTTGATCGACCATTGGTTGGCCTCTCACTTGATGCTGAGAAGGCCTTCGACCGCTTAGAATGGCCCTTCTTGTTTGCAACTCTCCGCTGGTACGGATTCGGAGAAGGCTTTCTCCGTTGTCTCCAAACCATGTATGCACAGCCTACAGCTAGTATCTGTGCTAATGCTTTAAAGTCTCAGCCATTTCCCCTGCAACGCGGTACTCGCCAGGGATGCCCACTGTCTCCACTTCTTTTCGATCTCGCACTCGAACCCTTAGCTTTACTAATCCGGCAATCCAAGGATATTCATGGAGTCCCCTTCTCTCATAGGGAAATCAAACTTTCAGCATATGCTGATGACCTTATGCTCTTTGTCTCCCTAGACTCAGTGCCGGCTGTCCTAGAGCAAATTGGTAAATATTCACAACTCTCGGGCTATAAGATAAATTGGACCAAATCGGTAGCCTTTCCACTAAATCCTCTGATCCATCAGGCAGATATGCAATCCTTTCCCTTCTTATGGCAACCTCGCATGGTCAAATACCTTGGGGTGCACTACTGCTCTCCTTTGGAAGACACCATCACCTTTAATGCCAAAGACTTAACCTCTAAGGTCCGGGCGCTTACTCAACGCTGGACTCCTTTAACACTTACTTGGTGGGGCCGCCTAGAAACCATTAAAATGATGATTGTTCCCAAAGTGAACTACATTTTAGAAATGCTGCCATGTCTCCTACCTCGACGTACATATAAAGATTTAGAGGGTCTTCTGACTAGATACTTATGGCAAAACAAGACACCTAGGATAGCGAAACATAAGTTACAAGCAGATAAAGAAAATGGTGGTGTCAGATTCCCTGATTTCCTGAAATACCACCACTCTTTTCTTCTCAAACAAGGCGCTCGTTGGCTGGAAGACCTAACACCGAGTAGACCAGTGTGGCTAGATATAGAGGAGGACCTTTGCAAACCAATTCCTCTTACTTATCTCCCTGGTATGACTCTCCCATCAGACTCCCACTATCCACCAATGCTTTTAGACACTTTAGGTGCCTTTAATACCCTTGAGCAATCTCTAGACTCCCAACTTTGTCCGCTAGATAGACTCCCGCTTTGGCACAATGCTCGATTTCAAATACAAAATAAACCGATGGCGTGGAGCCCCTGGTACACTAGGGGCATTTGGATCCCTAACCAGCTGTTCTCTGATGGTCGCTGGAAAACTTTTAGCGAATTACAAATTGAATTTGGTCTCCCAGCGAAACACTACTTTCAGTTGGTGCAACTTCAGCATTGTCTTCGGAGTGCTAAGGTGCTCCCGCCATCGGAAACCCATACCCAAGGATTGTCGGAGATTATCCGATCTATCGGGAGCTTATCGGGTGTGGCATCTAACTTTTACAAAACTTTATGTAATACTGTAAATAGAGGCACTCCTACAGCACAGAAATCCTGGGAGCGGGAAATGCATGTAACTTTGACCCCGGAGCAATGGAGCCTAGTCTGGAGCAAGGTGACACGGGTCTCTCGATCCGCCTCACTCACTCAGACACTTTTCTTTCTAGCCCACCGATGTTTCTATACTCCTGACAGGTTAGCCAAATGGAACGCCACCCAGAGCAATAGATGCTGGACATGCCATGCGGCCATTGGTTCACTAACTCATGTTATGTATGAATGCCCCGCATTACAGTATTACTGGAGTCGGGTCTGGGGTCGTATTCAATCTATTTTGCACTTTCAAGAGCCCCTCTCTTGGAAGATAGTGGGACTCCGCTCAGCTGCGGGGATCCCCTCTCTTCCCAAATCGGCTTACTTCCTTTTAGACTTTATGCTGGGCATAGCTATTTCCCTAATTACGAAATACTGGAAAAATAGCTCCCATCTGAGCCCCAATGAATGGTGGAATCATGTCTGTCTCTACAGTAAATATGAGCAAATACCTCGTATGTTGGCTTCTTCCGTTCAGACCCCCCACCACTTGTCTAAATGGAAGATGCTCAACGACTATGTTCAAACTGCTAAATGCTCTCATCTGACTGTTTTAAATCTGTGTAAATCTCTGTCACATGATCATTCTGTATCGCAGATACTATTTCTGTTTGTTTTGATGTACAATTACTGTTGTTTGTAAGCGCTTATATGATGATACTTATCAGCTTAGAGAAGAAGCATAGGGGTGGGGGGTAATTGGGGTTGCTTTTCCTTATTGTATGCTTGTATTTGTCTCCTTTGGTGTGTTGTTTCTTTTTGCTTGTTGTAAAATGAAAATAAAAGTTTAAAAAAAAAAAAGAACACAGCCTACTGAGGTTGTAGGAGACAAAAAGCTGAGAAGCTTTGCGGTGGACCTGAGTGCATTGTATATAGAAAGGTAAGGCCCTCTTACAGTCCAAAGTGTGAAGGACCAACTCCGCCCGACTGGAGTGAGGTCTTGGAAAGAAGGTAGGGAGCACCATTTCCTGGTTGAGATGGAAGGGTGACACTAACTTTGGCAGGAATTTGAGGTGCATGCGAAACACCACTCTGTTCTTGTAGAACCTGATGTAAGGGGCCTCCGCCACAATGGCCTGAAGCTCGCTAACTCCGCGAGCAGAGATGAGTGCAACCAGGAAAGCCACCTTCCAAGAGAGGTAGCAAAAATGGCAGATAGCCAGAGGCTCAAAGGGTAGGTGAGTGAGCTGCCCCAACACCATGCTGAGATCCCATTCGGTTGCCGGAGGGCGAACTGGGGCCTTTGATAAGAGCAGGCCTCGAAGGAAACGGGTCACCTACGGTTGGCCCGAGAGGGGCTTACCATCCACTAGATGGTGGTGTGCCACCAGGGCACTGAGGTGCCCTCGGATGGAGTTAGACTTGAGCCTGGACTGAGAAAGGTGGAGAAGGTACTGTAACAACAGAGCCACCAGGCAGGAGAAAGGATCATCCCTGTGTTCGGCGCACCAAACAGAGAACCTGCATCATTTGAGGGCATAAGCCTTCCTAGTAGAGGCCTTGCAAGAGGCTAGCAGAATGTCTTCCACCTCAACTGAAAGGGGTCAGAGTCACCATCTCAGTAACCATGCTGTCAGGACCCCAGGTTGGGGTGTAGGAGAGAGTCCCCCTCCTGAGATAGGAGTCCTGGGGTGGTCCCCCAGGGGATGGGGGCCTCCACTGTTAACTTTAGAAGCAGCGGGAACCATGGTTGCCTGGGCCACTGAGGAGCTATCAGGATGAGCGAGGCCCTGTCATGGAGGGTCCTGAATAAGGTCTTGGCGATCAGCGGCATCGAAGCCAGAGGAAGGCGGCCACAACTGCCAGGCATTTTGTGAAGACTCTTGGGCCCGAGGCTAGGTCGAAAGGAAGCACCCTGTACTGAAAGTGCCTGCCTCCCACTATGAACTGCAGATACTGCCTGTGGTTGGGGTGGATGAGGATGTGAGTATAAGCATCCTTGAGGTCTAAGGAGCATAGCCAGTCTCCCTGTTGGAGGTATGGCAGCAATGCTCCAAGGGAGAGTATCTTGAACCTCTCCCTCACCAGTAATTTTTTGAAGTTGCACAGCTAGAGGATGGGTCTTAGGCCCCCTGTCCTCTTTGGCACGAGGAAGTATCTGGAGTAGAACCCCTTGCCCTTGAGGTGGTGGGGCATCGGTTCCACTGCTTTGTCCTCGAGAAGACCTGCCAACTCTTTCAGAAGGCGGCCCCGCTGGAGGGGTGACCTGAGGGGCTCTCCCGGGAAATAAGGGGGAGGTGTCTGAGTCAGGTGGAGGAGGTAACCTTCCCTGCCTACCCTTAGTGCCCAGGAATCAGTGGTGATGGTCACCCACCTCTGGGCATAGAAGGCCAGATGTTCCCCTGTAGGCTGCTGATCTCCTTGGGGTACAGAGGCTATGCTCAAGGAGTCAAAAACTCCCCCCCTGGCTGGGCTGGAGCCAGTGCCTGGGGTTTTGGAGATTTCTGTTACTCGGGCCATGCCCATGTCCCTTGGCCTGCTGACCCTGTTGGGGAGCTGGGGAGACCTGATAAGGTGGGTAGCTTCTGTAAGCAGCTCCCTCTTCCTTGGGTAGAAGGGCTTTTTAGCTGAGTCCTTCTGTTGGGGAGGGGCATCAGTCTTTTTAGAGAGACTGGTCCTCATCATGAACTTGGTCTTCAGCTCGGCAGCCTTGTCGGTCATGGGTTTGCCAAAGAGGTTCTTTCCTTGGCAGAAGACATCAACCAATTTGTCCTGAACCCACGTCTCAAGGTCGGATGACTGTAGCCAAGCTTGGCGGTGTGCACCAATGCCAGCCGCTGCTACTCAAGCTGCCGACTCGAAACCGTCATAGGCCGTCCGAGACAAGAATTTAGAGCATTCACAGACTGCTTTAGCCAGATTCTTGAACTGCTGCAAAGTTTCCTCGAAGAGACCAGATGAGAACCCTGCGAGTTCCTTCGCCAGGTCTCTCAGGTACATGCCCATGTACAGCTGGTAGGCCTGGATGTGGCCAATGAGCATTGAGCCCTGGTAGCAGTTTCTGCCGAGGACGTTCAGGGTGCAGGCCTCCCTGCCGGGGGACATTGAGGAGTGCGTCTTCTGGCTTTTCAGCCGACGAATGGCCAACTCCACCATCATGGAGTTATGTGGCAGCTGTGACTTTTGGAAGCCCGGGCTCCGGCGGACTTGATACGAGTCAAGTCACTTGCACACCAACAGCACCAAAGCCGGTGTCTCCCACATTCGGAGCATCGCCGTTCCAGGATAGGAGGGATGGGCACCGTGAGCGATTCCCACAGAGGGGCCTCGTATTGGAGGATTTCCAACTCATCCGCCTGAGAGTCCTCCTCCGACTCGGTCGGGAATGCCAGGCCCTTAGACATGTCCTTGACAAAATCAAGGAAACCCAAATCCTCAGGCAAGTACCACCGTTGAGGCTCCGAGTCGGGAGAGTCAGATGGGACATCGTGGTGGCGACAGGTATCGGGGGACTCCTCATCTTCCGTCTCCCAGTTGGAGTAGTCCATCGAGGACGCGTAAGAGGACTGCTCCACGGGCCTGGGGCCCCCGATGTTCTGCGGTCGGTGTCCGGTAGACTTACATCGAGCGGGACTCGGATTGTGACCTCAGCCGAGGACGACTCGAGGCCTAAAGACCTTGAGGATTGGTTCGGCCTCCGGGAACATCTTGGACGTCGAGGGCCCTGTGGTCAGGGAGGATGAACCGGTCATGACGGATAATAGCACCCGCTGCTGGTGCATGAAGGCAGACAAACTGCGCTCCAGGGACACCATTCTGCAGACCATAAGGCTCCGCAGCCTTCAGTGCAGGCTCCAAGGGGCTCGGATCATTCGCTGGCTCCCCCGAAGGGGAATCCTAGACGAGGATAGTGTCTGGGGACCAGTCGGATCCTTCCAGGGGAACTTTGCAGGCCGCTCCTTCTCTGATGCCTCGGACGAACATCTCGGACTGCGGGACCCGGCCAGTTGGAACTGTCCAAGGATGCCGTCTTCAAAGGTTTCTTCTTCTTCCTGGGTTCCTTCAAGGGAGACCCCTTTTCTGAGGACCCACGACTTGGGTTCGGGAGGCTCCGCCTGAGATGTCAGGGCCCCAGAAGGCTGGTTGGGCCTTCTAGGGCTTTTCCCTGCGCTGTTGCTGGTGAGGAGCCTGCTGTTTCTGATGGGAGGTCTGGGGTCCTGGGAAGTACCGACACCTATGGAAGTAGTATGTCTTCTTATGGCCCCCCTCCTTGGAACCTCCAACAATAAGCCAGTTCAGATGTGCTCTGGAGAGTCTGGTAAGAGTGATAAGCTGCTTCTCTATAATGCCAACCTTCTCCTCCACCTGCTCCCCAAAAAAATTCTTACCATGGCATGGTATGCCTGCCAGTTTATTCTTAACCGACTGTTCTGAGGACTGAAGCTGGGCGAGTCTCTGGACCCCAATATCTACTGCAGCAACTCTCGACGCTTTCTCAAAGGTGTCATAGGTCGCCCGAACCAGGAACTTTGAGCAGTCCTTGCTGTGGTCAGCGAGGTTTCGCATAACGTCCTTTAGGACTATGCTCATGTAAAGCTGGTATGAGGCCATTTGGGCTACGAACACCAAGCCCTGAAAACATCTTCTCCCGAAAGAGTCCAAGGTCCGAGCCGCCCTTCCAGGGGTATTGAAGAATTGAGTCTCAGTACTCTTAATCCTCTTCCAGGCAGATTTGACCACTAAGGAGTGGTGTGGGAGCTGAGGTGTCTCGAAACCAGGAGCTTTCTGGTCCTCTCTGCATACCTTTTCCAAGCACTACAGACTGGATGTGCAGAGTAGAGCAGACACCAGGTTTGCGGGTGCGGTACTTCGGTCCAGGTTGGCGAACCCCACCCAGGTCTGAACTGCTCTGTTACATCCCGAGAGTAAAGGGACTGGACTGGAGTTCTGCTAAGGAAAAAGTAATTAGTCCTTACCTGCTAATTAGTGTTCCTGAAGGAACTCCAGTCCAGTCCCTGATCCCGCCCAGGTTCGGTTTTCTAGTGTTCAGAAGGGAATAAAGGACCGAAGTCGGGGAACGGAGCGGGGCGGAAGCTGAAAACTCCGGTCGGAAGAGCCCCAGCGGCGGGGCTAAGGGCTAGGGAGGTACGGGGAGGAGTGACTAAAGGCTGGGTCAGCCTCGGGTAAGCCTTCTCCTTCCCTCCCCTCCCTTACCACTGTACTGTTAGCCTTAAAAAAAAAAAAAAAAAGAAGTGTTTTTGGTTTCCTGTTTCGTTAGTTTTGGGTTTGTTTTACGCATTATAGTTACGGGTACCTGTCAGGACTGCTTTTTCATCAGATTACTGGTGCCTATGGGTGGTGCCAGTGGTATTTATACCACACCATCATCAAAACGATGATGGGCTCAGCCTCCAAGCTGCTGGAAGGGTTGCGCAACCCGCGAGAGTAAAGGGACTGGACTGGAGTTCCTTCAGGAACACTAATTAGCAGGTAAGGACTAATTACTTTTTCCTTGGCTAAATCCATGTTGACTTTCTCCCATTAAACCATGACGATATAAATGATAACTAATTTTATTCTTTATAATGCTCTTCTTCTGGGATCTCCCCCTCCTCAAGCTCTTCCTCTTCCTCCCCCACTTCTCTGTCTGATCCCTCCTCATCCGGAGTAGTCGGAGAAGGAGACGTGTGAGGTTCTTCGCTCATTAGTCTAGAGCGCTTAGGGGGGGCTCCGGGGTCATGGGAGCTTGTCTTCCCTGGACCGGGCCGGCTACCTTATTTCGGCAGCAGCGGCTCCATGAATCCCTGCTGACGCATACAATAAGCTTTGTGTAACAGAAGGACAAATTCTGGAGAAAAATGCTCCCAGCCTCCCTCCGCTCCACTGGAAGCAAGGGGGAGGGACTGAGAGGGGCCTGGAAAGACAGATGTAGAGGGCGGGGGAGTGGAGGAAGAATCCCCTCCCCCTTCCCGGGGACCTTGAGACCCCTGAGAAGTCTGATCCATGGACAACTGAATCTCCTGCTCCACAGAAGCTGCTTCCGCAGCACAACCCCGGCAGATCCCGGCCTCAGAATCCGCAATTCTGCGTGTGCCGCAGGACGGGCAGCGTAATTTTCCCGTCATTCTTCCTCCTCTCTAAAATTAATATTTTTGAGCCCCCCTAGAGTGAGAAGGATCCAAAGGACAAAACAAACCTGGCAATCAATGAAATGAACTGAAATTAAGTGAAATTAATGAAACTAAATGGAACAAATGAAAGTTTTCCTAAGCACAGGAAGGGGGGGGGGGAGCCCTGGGCGAGGACCCTAACACCAAGCTCCAAATAAATCAAAATAATAAATGGAATAAAGTAAAATAAATTAAGAATACAGTCAAGGGAGATAGAGTCTCTGCAATACTTGCGATTTCGCTGCCCCGATGCTCTGCGGGCCGCGCTCCTCACGCTGGGCCCGCTGACTGAAGATAGGCTCCACGTGGTAGGCCTCAGCCACGTGGAGTCAGTACATGCGGCCGGCGAACTTGTTCTCGCCGTCGGATCCCCCAGCCGTTAGGGCAATCGCCTCAACGATCTGACGCTGCCTCTAGCGCTCAGTCTGGACAGCCGCTGTAAGCGCGAGGCGGCAGTGAAGCAGGAAGAGGAGCGTTGCTGTTCCCCGTGCTCAGCCCCCAAACCGGGGCTTCAGCGTGGAGTTGCCTCTAGCGCTCAGCCTGCCTCGGGGGCTTCGGCGCGAGACAAATGAGAGCGGAGAGGAGGCCGAAGAACCGGATGCCGCACCCGCGGGGGGGGGGGGGGGGAGAGGGATTGCCCGAAGCGCCCTGCTGCCCAGTAAGCCCTCTCCTTCCCAAGGACCCCGGAGAACCGAGAAGGAGGGGGAGGGGGGGAAGGAGAGCCAAAGAAAAGGACAAATTCACCAACAATTTAGCCAAAGAACACACGGGAGTAGGAAAAACTCCCTCAACTAAAGTAAAGGTAGATTAAAGAAATTAAATAAAAGCAATAAAAAAGGTATCAAAGGAACTAAAGACCAGTAAGCTCCTGGCTTACGGTAACCCTCCAGCTGCTTGGAGGCTGAGAATACTGGTGCCTATGGGTGGTGCCAGTGGTATTTATACCACACCATCATCAAAACGATGATGGGCTCAGCCTCCAAGCTGCTGGAAGGGTTGCGCAACCCGCGAGAGTAAAGGGACTGGACTGGAGTTCTGCTAAGGAAAGTCTTGTTTTATTAATCTGTTATATTTTTTTGAAGGTGTGAATAAACAAGTTGACAAAGGTGAGTTGGTGGATATAGTGTATCTGGATTTTCAGAAAGCCTTTGACAAGGTCACTCATGAGAGACTTTTGGCAAAATTAAAGAGTCACAGGATTGGCGGCAGGGTAGTACTGTGGATCAGAAACTGGTTAAAAGATAGAAGGCAGAGAGTGGGGCTAAATGGCCAATTTTCTCAATGGAGAAAAGAAAGTAGTGGAGTACCTCAGGGATCTGTGCTGGGCCCGCTGCTTTTTAACATACTCATAAATGACCTGGAAATGGGAATAAAGAGAGAGGTGATCATATCTGTAGATAAGAACATAAGATATGCCATAACGGGCCAGACCAAGATCCATCAAGCCTAGTATCCCGTTTCCAACAGTGGTCTATCTAGGTCAAAAGTACATAGCAGTTTCTTCAAAGGACACAGGTTCCACAATGCTTGTATTGTGGCAAGCAGTGGATTTCCCAGGTCCCCTTTAATAATGGTTTATGGACCTTTCCTCCAGGAACTTGTCCAAACCTTTTTTTAAACCCAGCTACAACAACAGCTTTTACTAAATCCTCCGGTAATGAATTCCAGGAGTGGAGGAGTAGCCTAGTGGTTAGAGCAACTGCCTAGTACCCAGAAGATCAAGGGTTCGATTCCCACTGGCACTCCTTGTGACTTTGGGCAAGTCACTTTACCCTCCATTGCCTCAGAAGAAAAGGCTGGCAATCTACTTCCGGTGATACATTGCCAAGAAAACCCAGAGGTAGCTGGGTCGCTATGAATCAACACTGACTCGATGGCACTAAACAGATAAGAGAAAATATTTTTTCACTCAACGCGTAATCAAACTCTGGAATTCGTTTTTTGGGAGGGGGTCCCAAAAAACGAATTCCAGAGTTTGATTACGCGTTGAGTGAAAAAATATTTTCTCTTATTAATCTTAAATAGGTTTCACTGTAGCTTCATTGCATGTCCCCTAGTCTTTCTATATTTTGATGGTGTAAACAATTGATCTACGTTTACCTGTTCCACTCCATTCATTAATTTATAGACCTATATCATATCTCCCCTCAGCCATCTCTTTTCCACGTTGAAGAGCCTTAAACCTTTTAGCCTCTCTTCATAGGGGTAGCAAAGAAGAAGGCAATGTGGTTGGAAAATATGGACTTGGCAACAGAAACAAAGCTGGAGAAAGGCTGATAGAATTCTGCAAGACCAATGATCTATTCATCACAAAAACCTTCCAGCAACACAAGCAACGACTGTACACGTGGACTTCACCCAATGGATTTTATACAGAAATCAAATTAACTACATCTGTGGAAGACAACGATGGAAAAGCTCGATAACATCAAAAAAGACAAATCCTGGAGCTGACTGTGGTACAGATCACCAACTACTAGTATTCAAACTCAAAAATATGACCGTGAGAATATACCACTGGAATTTAAAGACTAGCTGAGAAATCGATTTGCTGCTTTAGATACAAATGATAGAGTTACAGAAGAGTTATGGGATGACATCTAGAAAGTTGTATTGGAAGAAAGCGGTAAGTCTCTACATAAGGTGAAAAAGCAAAAACGGCCAAAATGGACAACTGAAGAAACTCTGAAAATTGTCCAGAAACACAGAGAAGCTAAAGCCAGAGGAGAAAGAGAGGCAATCGCAGAACTCAACAGAGATTTCCAACGTGCAGCAAGCCAAGACAAGGAGAAGTACTACAATGACGCATGAAAGGAAATAGAATCAGAAGCTATTAAGAACATAAGATATGCCATACTGGGTCAGACCAAGGTCCATCAAGCCCAGTATTCTGTTTCCAACAGTGGCCAATCTAGGTCTCATGTACCTAGCAGTTTCCCCAAGAGACACAAGTTCCACAATGCTTGTACTGGGTCAAGCATTGATATCTTCGGTCACTTCTTAATAATGGTTTATGGACCTTTCCTCCAGGAACTTGTCCAAACCTTTTTAAAACCCAGCTACACTAACAGCCTTTACTACATCCTCCGGTAACAAATTCCAGAGTTTGATTACACGTTGAGTGAAAAAATATTTTCTTTTATTAGTCTTAAATAGTTTACCCTGTAGCTTCATTGCATGTCCCCTATTCTTTCTATATTCTGATAAGGTAAACAATCGATCTACGTTTACCCGTTCCACTCCGTTCATTAATTTATAGACTTCTATCATATCTCCCCTCAGCCGTCTCTTTTCCAGGTTAAAGAGCCCTAACCTTTTTAGCCTTTCTTCATAGGAATATCCTTCCATCCCCTTTACCATTTTGGTGGCTCTTCTCTGTACCTTTTCTAAAATCGCTATATCCTTTTTAAGATACGGCGACCAGAATTGCACACAATATTCAAGGTGTGGTCTCACCATGGAACGATATAGAGGCATTATAATATCTTTTGTTTTATTTTCCATTCCTTTCCTTATCATACCTAGCATTCTATTTGCTCTCTTGGCCGCCGCTGCACACTGGGCCGAGGGTTTTAACATGGTATCCACAATGACGCCTAAATCTTTTTCCTAGGTGATGGTTTCTAATGTGGAACCTTGCATCGTGTAACCATAGTTTGGGTTGTTCTTCCCTAGGTGCATAACCTTGCACTTATCCACATTAAATTTCATCTGCCATTTTGATGCCCAGTCTTCCAATTAATCAAGATCCTCTTGCAATTTTTCACAATCCTCTTGGGTTTTAACAACTTTAAATAGTTTTGTGTCATCTGCAAATTTGATAACCTCACTCGTTATTCCACTTTCCAGGTCATTTATGAATATGTCAAAAAGCAGCAGACCCAGCACAGATCCCTGGGGTACACCACTATTCACCTTTCTCCATTGGGAAAATTGGCCATTTAGCCCTACCCTCTGCTTTCTATCTTTTTTATCTTTCTAACTTTCTATTAAAGGAAGAAGATCAGCTTTTCTAAAGCTACAAGAGTTAAAGAAAAAATTCCAACCTTGAATTGAAATGCTACAAGATGCTGAGAAGATCAAGAAAAGGTGGAAAGAATATACAGAGTCATTACATCAAAAAGATCAAGTGGACCAACAGCTGTTTCAACCTATATCTTATGATCAGGAACCATTGGTGATGAAAGAAGAAGTCCGAGCAGCATTGAAGGCCTTATCAAAGAACAAAGCACCATGCAGTGATGGCATTCCCATTGAGTTATTACAGCAATCAGATGAAGCTGTTACTATACTTACAAGGCTCTGCCAGGAAATTTGGAAGACAAATTCATGGCCAACTGACTGGCAAAGATCTGTGTTTATACAAATACTGAAGAAAAGTGACCCAGCTGACTGTGGAAATTATCGCACAATCACTCTGATCCCACTTACCAGCAAGATTCTATTCAAGATCATTCAGCAAAGACTACAACCATACCTGGAATGAGAACTGCCTGAAGTGCAAGCAGGGTTCAGTAAAGGCAGAGGAACAAGAAACATTATCACGGATGTGAGAAAGATCCTTGAAAAGACAAAAAAATACCAAAAGGATATCTATATGTGTTTTATTGACTACAGCAAGACTTTTGAATGTGTAAACCATGCGAAACTCTGAGCCACATTAAGAAGCATGGGTATACCAGAACACTGATCGTTCTCTTGCACAACCTTTACCCGATCAAGAAGCAATAGTTCCAACAGAAATAGGAGAAACAGAATGGTTTAAAATCGGCAAAGGTGTACGACAAGGCTGCATACGTTCCCCCTACCTCTTTAATTTATATGCAGAACAAATCATCAGAGAAGTAGGACTGTAAGAAGAACATAAGATATGCCATACTGGGTCAGACCAAGATCCATCAAGCCCAGTATCCTGTTTCCAACAGTGGCCAATCTAGGTCATAAGTACCCAGCAGTTTCCCCAAAAGACACAAGTTCCACAATGCTTGTATTGGGTCAAATAGTGATATCCTGGGTCCCTTTTAATAATGGTTTATGGATGCTTCCTCCAGGAACTTGTCCAAACCTTTTTTTTAAAACCAGCTACATTAAAAGCTTTTACTACATCCTCCGGTAACAAAGTCCAGAGTTTGATTACACGTTGAGTGAAAAAATATTTTCTCTTCTTAATCTTAAATAGTTTACCCCGTAGCTTCATTGCATGTCCCATAGTCTTTCTATATTCTGATGATGTAAACAATCGATCTATGTTTACCCGTTCCACTTCATTCATTAATTTATAGACCTCTATCATATCTCCCCTCAGCCGTCTCTTTTCCAGGTTGAAGAGCCCTAACCTTTTTAGCCTCTCTTCATAGGGGTATCTTTCTACCCCCTTTGCCATTTTGGTGACTCTTCTCTGTACCTTTTCTAATGACACTATATCCTTTTTAAAATACGGGGCGACAAGAATTGCACACAATATTCAAGGTGTGGTCACAATACAGAGGCATAATTATATCCTTTGTTTTATTTTCCATTCCCTTCCTTATCATACATAGCATTCCAATTGCTCTCTTGGCCGCCACTGCACACTGAGTAGAAAGTTTTAACATGTTATCTATGATGACACCTAAATCTTTTTCCTGGGTGGTGGTTGCTAATGTGGAATCTTGCATCGTGTAACCATAGCTTGGGTTGTTCTTTCCAAGGTGCATAACTTTGCACTTGTACACATTAAATTTAATCTGCCATTTGGATGCCCAGTCTTCCAATTTATGAAGATCCTCTTGCAGTTTTCTACAATCCTCATGGGTGTTAACAATTTTAAATAGCTTTGTGTCATCTGCAAATTTGAAAACCTCACTCGTTATTCCCATTTCCAGGTCATTTATGAATATGTTAAAAAGCAGCAGCCACAGCACAGAATCCTGGAGTACTCCACCATTCACCTTTCTCCATTAGGAAAATTGGACATTTAGCCCTACTCTCTGCTTTCTTTTAACCAGTTCCTGATCCACAATAGTGCACTGCCTCCTATCCCATGACTTTTTACTTTTGCAAAAGTCTCTGATGAACGACCTTGGAAAAGGTTTTCTGAAAGTCCAGATACACTATATCAACTAACTCACCTTTGTCTACCTGCTTATTTACACCTTCAAAAACATATAACAGATTAGTAAGACAAGATCTTACTTATCTAACACAATGTTGAGTGTCTCCCATTAAGCCAAGACTATCTATATGTTCAGTAATTTTGTTCTTTATGATGGGTTCTACCATTTTTCCTGGCACTGACGTCAGGCTTACCTGTCTGTAGTTTCCCCGATCACCCCTCGAACCTTTTTTAAAAACTGGTGTTAAATTGGCCATCATCCATTCTTCAGGTATTACAGATGATTTTAATGATAGTTCATAGATTACTAATAGCAGGTCTGCAATCTCATATTTCAGCACTTTCAACACCCTCGGATATATACCATCTGGTCCAGGTGATTTGCTACTCTTCAGTTTATCAAATAGTTGTAATACATCTTCCGGGGGAATCAATATTTCTTTTAATTCTTCCACAGTATCACCTTTAAATACCACTTCAGTCATCATGAGTAACATCCCTACATCTTCCTCAGTAAAGACCGAAGCAAAGAATTCATTCAGTCTCTCCGCTATGGCCCTGTCCCCTCTTATTGTCCCTTTTACCCCTCTATCATCTAATGGTCCAACTGACTCTCTCACAGGTTTTTTGCTACGAATGTACTTGAAAAAGTCTTTATTAAGCGTTTTTGCTTCCACAGCAAGCTTCTTCTGAAATTCTCTCTTTGCCTGCCTTATCAATGCCTTGCATCTAACTTCCCAGTGCTTGGGTTGTTTCCAGTTTGTCATTTGGCTCTTTTTTCCATTTTCTGAAAGATGCTTTTTTTGGCAACAGCCTCTCTGACCTCACCTTTAGAACATGCTGGCAGTTTTTGGACTTCCTTCCACTTTTCTTAAAGCATGGAATACAGCTGGTCTGGGCTTCCTAGATAGTATTTTTAACCACCACCCAAACTTAATGTAAGTCTTTATTTATTTATTTAACAGTTCTTATATACCGCGCTATTTATCATCAGTGCGGTTTACATAAAACAGATTTTTACTCAGACATTTAGGACATGTCTTGAGTTTACAAATAACAGGGAACGTAACATGGGCTTACAACTGGGGTAAACTATGTACAATCCAACAGGAAACATGGTTGCAATTTCTATTTACATTATGGTAACGCATGCGTAGACTATATGGTTACATTAACTGTTCAGTGGGAAGTGTGAATGGTTTGTCAATGTGAGATCTTGAGGTATTGAGGAAGGCAGTGATTCGTTGATGAGTCCAGTGAAGTACATAGTGAACAGGTGGTGTTTTATGGCTTTTCTGAACTGCATAAGATCTATGATTAACCTTTGAAACTGATCCTTTTACTTTTTCTTAACTATTTTCATTATTTTATCATAGTCCCCCTTTAGAAAATTAAAAGGTAGTACAGTGGATTTCCTTACCATCCCTCCTCCATTAATTAAATCAAACGCGATCATGCTATGATCACTATTGCCAAGTGGCCCCAAAACCCTTATCTCTTGCACCAGATTTGGTGTTCCACTAAAACTAGGTCCAAAATGGCTTCCCCTCTGGTCGGTTCATGAACCAGATGCTCTAAGAAGCAGTCATTTATTTCATCTAGAAAGAGTATCTCCCTAGCATGTCCTGCCGTGACACTGACCCAGTCAATACCGGGATAATTGAAATTACCCATTATTATTACTGTGCTCTAACTTTTGTTAGCTTCCCTGATTTCTTTGAGCATTTCATCACCCATTTGTTCATTCTGGCCAGGCGGTCGATAGTACGCCCCACTGCCATCGTCTTCCCCTTTTTACAAAGAATTTCAATAAACAGAGATTCTACAGCAAATCCTGCAAAACTTTAATCCCTTGTGACTCAATGCCCTCTCTAACACAGAGCGCAACCCTTCCATCAATTTGATCTGCTTTATCATTACAATATAGATTATACCCAGGTATCACAGTGTCCCACTGGTTGTCCTCCTTCCACCATGTCTATGAGAAACCAATCATATCTAACCTCTCATTCAGTGCTATATATTCTAACTCTCCCATCTTATTTTTTAGACTTCTAGCATTTGAATACAAGCATTTTAGAGACTGTATTTTATTCATATTAATCTGGCTATCAGTAGGCAGGGGTAATTTGGAATCTTTAAGCTCTTTCTGCTCCGTACTCAAGGACATTTGGGTTACTTCTGTCTTTATTGGAATCTCTCTGCTGATATGTCCTAACATCATTTTTTTGGTAGTATCCTTCAAGGATACATTGTTCTGAACCACGCACTCTTGGGCAACTGTCTGTTGCCCCCTATTATCTAGTTTAAAAGCTGCTCTATCTCCTTTTTAAAGATTAATGCCAGTAGCCTGGCTCCATCCCGGTTAAGATGAAGGTCATTTCTTCGTAAAAGCTCGTCCTTTCCCCAGAATGTTCCCCAGTAACTAACAAATTCAAAACCCTCTTCCTTGCACTATCGTCTCATCCACGCATTGAGACTGCGGAGCTCTGCCTGCCTTTTGGATCCTGCGCGTGGAATGGGAAGCATTTTGGAGAATGCTATCCTGGAAGTTCTGGATTTCAACTTCCTACCTAAAAGCCTAAATTTAGCCTCTAGAACCTCCCTACCACATTTTCCTATGTCATTGGTACCGACATGTACCAAGACAGCAGATTCCTCCCCAACACTATCTAAGACCTTGTCTTGGTGGCGTGTGAGATCTGCTACCTTCTCACCAGGCAGGCATGTTATCAGGCGATCCTCACGTCCACCAGCCACCCAGCTATCTACATGCCTAATGATCGAATCACCAAGAATAACGGCTGTTCTAACCCATCCCTCATGGGCACATGGCCCTTGAGAAATTTCCTCTGTGTGAGAGGGTTTTACATCACCTGGAGTACAAGTCCTAGCTACAGGGTCACTTCCTGCCACACCAGGGTGATGCTCTCCTGTGATGTTACCTCTCTCCTCCATGGCAACAGGGATTCTGCCAGACAGGAGGTGGGACTTCAGGACTATATCCCAGTAGGTCTCCTCTATGTACCTCTCTGTCTTTCTTATGTCCTCCAAGTCTACTACTCTAGGCTCCAGAAATTGGACTCGCTCCCTGAGAGCAAAGAGCTTCTTGCACCTAGTGCATATGTAAGACCCTGCACCAACTTGGAGAAAATCATACAAGTGACACTCAATGCAAAAGACTGGAAAACCCCCATCTCGCTGCTGGACTGCTGTCTGCATCGTAGTTTTAAAGTTGTGTTTGGTATTTAAGTTCTTTACCTACTAAGGGTTGATAGGGATACTTACATTGATAAAACTACATCTAATATGTTTAGCGTACTTTGTTCACCTGAAGCTTAATTAATCTCAGGTCCTTTATCGAGGGAGAGAGAATCAGGACTCCTCCCTGTCCCAACGCTGCCCCGCCAATCATCCACTACAGCCCCAATTTAAAAGAAGGCGCGCAATCGGACGCTGAGATCGCCCCTGACCCCACCATCTCACTGCCGACGATCGGGATAGAGCGAGGGAGAATCAGGACACCTCCCTTTCCCAATGCTCCTCCGCCAATCATCCACTGCAGCCCCAATTTAAAAGAAGGAGCGCCATCGGGTGCTGAGATCGCCGCTGACCCCACCATCTTGCTGCCGACGATCGGGGTAGAGAGAGGGAGAGAGAATCAGGACTCCTCCCCGTCCCAATGCTCCCCCGCCAGTCATCTATTGCAGCCCCGATTTAAAAGGAGCACCATCGGGCGCGCCCGTGCCAGGCGGGCCTCGCCAGAGGGCCCTTTGGCGTGGCCCTTAGGGGAGGAACAGAGGCGCACACAAGAAAGCAGCGTAAACCTGAGGAGCAATCCTACACCCCTCCTGGATACATAGACCCTCTCCTCCGTAAGTCCAGACACCTACCCTGCTAACCATGCCCTCCTTAGCAACAATCTCTCTCTCTCCTAACATTTACCCCAGCCCACTCACACAAAACAAAGAAAGCAAACATGAATACACTACCCAAAATACCTCACACTCATATACCTCTCTTCTCTACTGGCACACTGCCTTTCAACCTACCTCACCCTTCCCTCATTCATTCCTATCATTCACCTTCCAAAGCCCCTAATTCACTACACCCAGATCCCCCACTACAGCCAGCAACATAGGAGGCAATCACACCTACTCACCATTCCCACCGCACCACTCACCACAACGATGATACCTAACACACACTCCCTTCAACCAATCAAATGCAGTTTAGTCAACACCCGTTCCGCCAGGAACAAAATCCAAACCCCTGCTGACCACATCACCGACAATGCAATTGACCTCCTCTGCATCACTGAAACCTGGTTCAGCGAGATGGACAATGTACTCCTCATCCAACTCAACCCCAACACCCACCACATCCACAACTGCCCACGAACTAACAGCAGAGGAGGAGGAGTCTGCATCCTCTCTAATAAACAACTCTGCTTCACCACCACCAGCATGACATCCTCTCATGGAATCAACATCCTCATCATTAGCAACAAATGCCTCATCATATGCCTCGTATACAGAGCTCCACACCACAAGGCAGACCAACTGGACTCTCTTCTTGAGTTAGTCTGCTCCATTGTCCCATGCCAACAACACCTTGTTCTACTTGGAGACTTTAACCTCCCCTCAGCTGACTTCATCCACAGCAACGCCTTTCTCCAAGCCATGAATGACCTCCAATTCACCCAAATCAAGATATCTACTCACCAAAAAGGAAGTACCTTGGACATGATCTTCCTACCCAATGATTTGCTCTCCTTCCCCCATTCAATCAACCCCACATCCACTCCAGTTCCATGGTCCGACCACCACCTTATTTCCTTCACCCTACCCAACCCACAACTCAAACATCCCACACTACCCAAACCCCACACGACAAGATGATTCACAAACTTCCATGAGGAAACCTTCATCCACCAAACCATTCCTCAATTAAAGCAAGCCTTTCAACACTCAGACCTTGATCTCCTCATTCAAACCTGGAACACCATCATCACCACAGCCTCTCAAGCTCCACAACACAACCATTCCAAAACCCAGGAACCATGCCCCCTGGTACTCATTCTACTTCAAAAATCAGAAGCGCCTACTTAGAAAAACAGAACGAAGATGGAGAAAAACCAAAGACGCACAATTGTTGACCATTTACAGTGAACAACGTATAGCATACTCTGCCAGCACTCTCAATGCCAAGCGGGAACACCACAGCAACTTACTACTCCATGCCACAAATAAACCCAGAGAACTCTTTCAACTCGTCAGGAGCTCCACAAATGACACAATCACAGCCCCCCCCAGGAAGACATCATCCACCCCCAAGTGATGGCAGATTTTTTTTTTCCTGCCATCAAGTCAGTGTTGACTCATAGCGACCCAGATAACTCTGGGTTTTCTTGGCAATGTATCACCGGAAGTAGATTGCCAGCCTTTTCCTCCGAGGCAATGGAGGTAAAGTGACTTGCCCAAGATCACAAGGAGTGCCAGTGGGAATCAAACCCTTGATCTTCTGGGTACTAGGCAGTTGCTCTAACCACTAGGCTACTCCTCCACTCCGATGGCAGATTATCTTATAGCTAAACACAGCCACTCTGCCATATCTACCTTAACCATTCCGTCCACCATCTTCACAACCCAACTCTGGATCTCTTTTCAAGATATTCATCCATAGGAAATCCAGAACATCATCACCTGCATCAATGCCACCTCTTCCCCCCTAGATCCATGCCCAGTAACATGGATCAAGCAGACAAAGACCCTGATGCTGCCACTCATCTCCACAGTTCTCCACGCCTCTCTCAACAAAGCCTACCTCCCCCCAGCACTCAAAAAAGCCTCCATAAGGCCCCTCCTAAAGAAACCCAACCATGATCCCACCTCACCTGCATCCTACAGACCCATTGCCAGTGTCCCTTTCCTCTCTAAAATCATCGAAAAAGCGGTACAAATTCAGCTTCAGGAGCACTTGGACAACTTCTCACCACTCGACAGCAACTAGCATGGATTTCGCCCACTCCACAGTGCGGAAACCCTCCTCACTTCCCTCCTTAACACCCTCATAACTGGGAGAGAAACCCCACTCAGGTTTCATCCTACTATTCCTCGACATATCCGCAGCTTTCAACACAGTATCTCACCAGACCCTCATCAACCAACTCAACACCATTGGCATCCAAGGCACCCCACTACAATGGTTTCACTCCTACCTCTCCCAATGAACCCAACAAGCGAGAACTGGAAACCAATCCTCTTCACCATTCACCCTCCCCCAAGGAGTACCACAAGGATCAGCCCTCTCCTCCCTCCTCTTCAACATATACATCAGACCCCTCTGTCACATCTTCAAGAGCCTCAATATTGAATACCAAATCTATGCAGATGATATAATGCTCTTCACCCCCTTCAACACCACCTCTCCTGATTATTCCACACTTGCAGCCTGCTTCACAGAAGTCACTGCATGGCTACAACAACACAATCTCTCAATCAACTTGAACAAAACAGAGCTCCTTCACATATCCATAGATCCCAGCTTTAATCCTCCACACAGCATCAAACTGGGCAACACTGAAATCCAAGTCAAACCCCAGATCAAGTACCTTGGTGTAACCTTGGACCTCTTGAACTTCCAGCCACACATCCTAAACACCACCAGCAGTATCTACTACAAAATCAAAATTCTCCGCAACCTATGCCCTCTTCTACCCCAAGATAGCTGCTGCACAGTCTGTCAAGCATCAATCACCCCTCTCCTTGATTACTGCAACTCCATCTTACAAGGACTACCTAAGACCACCCTTGCCCCCCTACAGCTGGCTCAAAACACAGCTGCACGACTCATCACCGGAGCAACCAGGCACACCTACATCACGCCCATATTGAAATCCCTACACTGGCTACCAATCTCATCCCGTATCAGCTTCAAGACCATTGTCCTCAGGCATAAAGCCGTCCTCAACACTACAGTGGAACAGCTATAACTACTAATTGAGCGCCCCAACAGCAGCAGACTCTGGCGCCAAAACACAGCAAATCTCCTCCTTCTACCTGCACAGAGCTCAAGAAATCACAATGCACCTGCACAAGTGCCTTCCAATTCTATGCCCCCACCAACTGGAACAAACTACCCCCACCTTACGGGCCCTCCAATCCCACACCCTCTTCAAAAAACATCTTAAGACCTCCGAAGAACATTTCAACACAGCCACTGCCACAAACCATACACAAGAGCACACTCTGCCCCCCTCATCCACCCTCACCACTCAACCCCCATAAGCAGGCCAACACAATGCCTCACCAGATAGCAGCTATGCCATTTGTAAATAATCACTTTGTTCTCTTATACAATTGTAACAATATAAATCTTTTACCAGTTATCTGTACATAGTTCCAACTGTTTCATAGAAAAGATACTACTTGTTTCAATGTAAACTTTCTACCAGTTAACTGTACATAGTTCTAACTGTTCCATGTAAACCGTTTTGCCTTGAAGAAAAACGGTATAAAACACCAGTTAAATAAATAAATAATGTATGCCTGATGAGGACAAACAGCTGCACCTAACAGTGAATGTAGCACCTCCTTTCCTTTTGAGAGGTTTATGCACCTATAAAGCTACAATTACCCCAGGGGTGGGTGGCTGTTGGGGAGGGAGGGAGGGTAAAGACTTATTAAAAGCTGGCTGCTACGCAGTACCCTGTCCTGTGCTTCTAAGGTAATCTGTGACCAATTTCCAGGGGGAGTTCAACAGCCCTTGTTTGGAGAGAGGGAGTCTTGGGTTCTAAATTTAAACTGAAAGCTCTTTGCGGTTACTAGGCCCTAACTGATTTAACAAATACACTGTGTTCACAGATTAATCAGTTTTAATCTAAAGAATTCCTTCTTACCCAAGATTTAGAATACTTCCCAGAAGTAAATACTTACAACTGAAGATCTCTCTCCAGAAGTAGCAGTCCACTTTTCTAGTCCTTCAAGACAATAGAGGTGTAAAATTTGGTGGAAGACTCATCAACAACCTTCGCTATGCTGATGATACCACATTACTGGCTGAAAGGGAAGACGATTTGAAACATTTGCTTCTCAAGATCAAGGAATATAGTCTTAAAATGGGTCTCCACCTTAATGTTAAGAAGACAAATATTCTGACAACTGGCAAAATGAATAAGTTCATTGTTGCTGGAGAAGAAATTGAAATAGTTGACAACTTTAACCTACTTGGATCAACAATAAAGAAGCAACAAGCAGCCAAGATATTTGACAACGTATTGCTCTTGGCAGAATGGCTATGAAGGACCTAGACAAGATTCTCAAGAGCAGAGATGTCTCCCTCCATACAAAGATTTGACTTCTTCAAGCCATGGCATTTTCAATAATATCATATGGATATGAACGTTGGACAGTGAAAAAGATAGACAGGAAGAAAATTGATGCCTTTGAATTATGGTGCTGGTGAAGAATACTGTGTAAACCATAGACTGCCCGAAAAACAAACCAGTCAGTACTACAGATCAAACCTAAGCTTTCTTTAGAAGCTCAGATGACAAGACTTTGACTTTCATACTTTGGACACATCATGCGAAGAGAGACATCATTAGAGAAAGACATCATGCTTGACAAGGTAGAAGGTCAACACAAAAAAGGAAGGCCAGCAATGAGATGGATCGATACAATAACAGCAGCTATGGGTGCCAGTCTGTCAACGATGAACCGCCTGACTGAAGATCGAACACAATTTAGGACAACTATCCAGAGAGTCGCCATGAGTCAATACCAACTTGAAAGCACTTAACAACAACACAGGAGTATCCTTCCATCCCTTTTACCATTTTGGTGGCTCTTCTCTGTACCTTTTCTAATCACGCTATAATCTTTTAAAGATACGACAACCAGATGACACAAAATTATTCAAAGCTGTTAAAACCCAAGAGGATTGTGAAAAATTGCAAGAGGACCTTAATAAATTGGAAGACTGGGCGTCCAAATGGCAGATGAAATTTAAAGTGGAGAAGTGCAAAGTTATGCACCTAGAAAAGAACAACGCAAACTTTGATTACCCGATGCAAGGTACCACCTTAGAAACCGCCAGTCACGAAAAAGATTTAGGCGTCATCATGGATAATACTTTGAAACCCTCTGCCCAGTGTGCAGCGGTATCCAAGTAAATAAAATGCACGGAATCATAAGAAAAGGAATGGGAATAAAACCAAGGTTCGACTGCACCTTGAATATTGTGTGCAATTCTGGTCACTGTATCTTTAAAAAGGATATAGCGGATATGAGTGCCACAAGGAAGACGGCCTTCCAGGAGAGGCTCCTCAAGTGGTAGCTAGCCAGGGGCTCAAACGGCGGCTTAGTGAGCTGCGAGAGTAGCACATTGAGATCCCATTCGACGCTGGAGGGCAGACGGGGAGTTTGAATAGTATGAGGCCCCGCAAGAACAGAGATACAAGGGGCTGAGCAAGAGGGGCTTGCCCTCAACGGAATGGAGTTGAGTCGCCTGCTGACAATGGGCACCAACGCTGGTGTTTCCCACATCCGGAGGAGGAAGCACTTGAGGATCGGAGGCACCGATACTGTAAGGGTTTCCTTAGGTGGGGGGGGGGCGGGGGGCGTCATACTGGAGTATCTCCAGTTCCTATGTGTGTGGTTCTTTCTCAGCCTCGGTCTCGATGGTGAGTGCCTTAGCCATATCCCACACAAAGTCGAGGAAGGTGACATCCTCGGGCGGGGAAAGGCATCAGGACACCAGAGGAGACAGGTCCATAGACGTGTCTCATCGCTGAGTGTACGGGGACTTCTCATCCTCGGTCTGCCATTCAGACTTGAAGTCCAAGTATGAATCCGAGGCTCCGTGATCACCATGGTTGAGGTCCACGCTGGGCAGTCCATGACCTCCAGAGAATCTGCGGTCCGAGCCATGGGCACTTGTCAGAGAGGACTGGCGTTCCGAGGAATGGGACCGGGACCTCGTCCAGAACCATTGGGTGGCGCTTGAGGATCGGCTCGATGTCTGGGGAAGCCCTCGATGTTGAGGGTCTCATAATCGGGGCAGATGAACCAGACATAAATGCCCGCTGCATGGCCATGAGGGCAGATACTGCTCTCTAAGGCCACCATCCTGGTCTCCATGCCAGTTAGCTCTGCAGACTTCGATGTGGGCACCAAGGATTTCAGGCCTGGCGTCGATACTGTCAAGGGGGAGTCCTCAATGAGCATGGCCTCAGGTGTCTGAGTCCAGTCAGCGGTTGCTGACGACTCCTTGTGGGGCAGCTTGAGAGGCCGCTCCTGCTCCGACTCACGCCAGGAACTGCAGGGACTGGTGTGGGATTTCCTTTTTTCCCAGACCTGTCCTCCCTCTGAGGTGGTCTTTGAAGATTTTGACTTCTTGCATTCCACCTCTGGGGATTTCCTCTTAGAGGAACCACGGCAGTGGGATTCCAAGGAAACTCAGGCTTCATGGGTCACCGATGTACCGGAAGGGGCCCTGGAGCGTGGTGTCACCGGAGACTCCGGAGTGGAGTCAGACTTTTGGAAGAATTTCACCTGCTGTTGGTGACAGCTCTTTAGGGCCTTTGAGGTCATGGTTCTGACAAGTTAACAGTCCTAGTTGTTGCGTTCCGGGCCGAGGCACCGGAGGCGGCAGTCAAGAGGATTGGTGAGGGACATCATTTTGCCGTACCGATCGCACTTGTTTAAGCCGCTGGAGACCATCTGAAAAAGGGGGCCCTGCCACCTGGCAGGGGTCCGAGGCCTTCGGCCGAAAAATGGCACAAACGCCGGTCGAGGGAAATCTCAAGATAAAAAAGGGAAAAACAAAGGAACGTACACAAGAAGCAATGCTGAGGCGACTTGGCCCAGGGCCTGGAAGGAACCAGTACGCAAACCGAACAGAAATGTATCAAAAAAAATCATACTTTTTCTGGGGGAAACTGGACAGACGTCCGGAGGGCTCCATGGAATAAAGACTGAGGGAAGATGGCATCCTTGGGCAGGAAAGAGACCATGCATATATGGTGCATTTCCCAAAAGCTTTCTTTGAAAGCTGGAGAGATGCTTCCGTGGGGGCTCCGTCGGCGCAGACATCACCCTTATGTGAGGACTAACTTTCTGCTTGTTCCCAGAGAAACATTCTATTGACCCCATCACAGGGACTTTATAAAAGAAATAAGTACATAGTTTAAATCCCAGGGAACAAGGGCTTTTGCAAAAGTGGTTTACATAAGAATAGAAAAAATGATGGCAGATAAAGACCACATGGCCTATCCATTTGGTCCATGCATAGGAATTATTAAGCTATACAATCCCTTCCTCTCTCTTAGAGATCCTTTGTACTGTCCAATGCTTTCTTGAATTGAGATACAGCTCTTATTTCCTGGAGGAAAGGTCCATAAACTATTATTAAGAAGGGACCCAGGATATCAATGCTTGACCTAGTACAAGCATTGCAGAACCTGTGTCTTTTAGGGAAACTGCTAGGTACGTATGACCTAGATTTTATTTATTTATTTATTTATTTTACAGTTTTTATATACCGCGCTCTTTGGTATCAGCGCGGTTTACAGATAACAAATTTCGCATTAGAACAGTCCTTTGCTTACATTATAACAGTGTCTTTTGCTTACATTATAACAGGGTCAGTAACTTGGAGACAACATGGTAAACTATATACAAGCTATATACAGAAAGATAAATTACATCTGGAAATTTACAGTTAAATTGGGTCATAAATTTGGGTGTGCAGAGCGTCTAGTTCGTGATTGGCCACTGTTGGAAACAGGATACTGGGCTTGATGGACCTTGGTCTGACCCAGTATGGCATATCTTATGTTCTTTCCACCACCTCAATGGGGATGAAGAAGACCGTCTATAGACCATGCTGATCTTTATCTGCCATCATTTACTATATTAATATGAAACGAGAAAAAAACAAAACAAAATTGTAATACTTATTGTAATAAGCAGATGGGGCACTGAGGAGCATTCTTTGTAAGAAGGTTTGAGGAGTAAGATGATATAAGTGAGAAAAAGACTGTAGTAAGGTACTAGGATGACACATGATAGGGTTTGCAGCTCTTATTAAGACACCATATTGACAATCCCTTCCACTTGAAAACACATGGAACACTTTGCCCCATGTATGCAAAACAGAAGCTTCCCATAAGAAGTTCTCGGAGAGCTTAAAAACGTACCTCTGTTCAGTGGCTTTGAGTGATCTGGTATGAGTGTCTCTGCCAAGTTTCGGCACCTGATTCCGACTAGGATTCTAATATTTTATTTGCATTTTGTTTTATCATTTTCTGCTTTGTTACTTTATTTTCCTTTTACTTTACTGCTCTTCTATTGATTTTAGCTCTTTTCTTTCTCTTTTATGTTATTAGTTGCATTATTTGTATTTGTAAACTGCTCTGTTTTTAAAGGGGCAGTATTCCAAGAATAACAATAGACATGGCATTCTAAGGTGAAGAATTTTTAGAAACATAGAAATATGACGGCAGAAAAAGACCACATGGCCTATCTAGTCTGCCATTCCATATCAACCACTACCACAGTCCCCTTTTTCCCTTTAGAGATCCTTGGTATTTGTCCCATGCTTTTTTGAATTCAGATACTGTCCTCATCTCTATCACCTCCACTGGGAGACTATTCCATGCATCTATCACTCTTTCCGTAAAGAAATATTTCCGCATATTACTCCTGAGTCTATCCCCTTTCACCATCATCCTATGCCCTTTCAATTGAAAGAGGCTCTCCTCCTGTGCATTTATGCCATGGAGGTATCTAACCGTCTCAATCATATCACTTCTATCCTGCCTTTCCTCTAAAAAGTATACATATTAAGATCCTTCAGTCTGTCCTCAAATGCTTTATAACGAAGACCACCCTCTGTACCGATTCCAACCTGTTTATATCCTTTTGAAGGTGCAGTCTACAAAATTGCACACAATACTCCAAATGAGGTCACACCAAAGACCTATACAGAGGCATTATCATCTCCTTTCTTCTGCTGGCCATTCCTCTCTATATGCACCCAAGCATCCTTCTAGCTTTTGCAGTCACCTTTTCCACCTGTTTAGCTACTTTAAGATTATCAGACACAATCACGCCTAGGTCCCGCTCTTCTTTTATGGACATTAGTATTTCACCCCCTATACCATATCGATCCCTTGGATTGCTGCAGCCCAAATGCATGACCTTGCATTTTTTAGCATTAAATCTCAGCTGCCAAATTCTAAACCATTTTTCAAGCTTAGCTAGATCCTTCCTCATGTTATCTACACCTTCCTGGGTGTCTACTCTATTGTGGATTTTGATATCATCCACAAAGAGGCAAACCTTACCTGACAGCCTTTCCACAATATCACTAACAAAGATGCTAAAAAGAATCGGACCAAGAACAGTTACTAAAAGTTATGGCTTTTATTAAAATGTCTGGGATAGGCTGTTGCAAATACAGCATAAGAAATAGGAGTTCCTCAATTTCCAGACCATGAAGGCTAGAGATTTAAAGATTGGATAAAAAAAACAGCCTCTGGTTGAGTTACTAATTCTGGGATTTGGTATGGTTTGCAAAGAGGAGTATTCACCAGCCTTTAGAGAAGAGGACACCAGTTCTTCCTAGGGCACTAAACTCCTATGAGAATCATGGTGGCTTGGATTTGCTGGAATTTGTGTTGTTTTCTTAATATGAGAGGAACTGAAGGATAAGGGGGAAGGAAGGTCCAAGCTCTTGGAATTGTGAGGGCATCTGGGACTATAGGCCGGTTCAAAAGGAGAATGGAGTAGTAAAGGGAATGCTGTGCATCTGCTTTACTGGCAAAGAGATCAATCTGAGGTGTTTGCCAATCTTGAAATAGGGAATGTAGTTGAGTCAGAATTAGGGACCACTCATGAGACAATGCATTCTGCTGAGACGGTCAGCTAACTCTGCAGTCTGGGGATATAGGTAGCGTGTATTCAGATGCAATATTGTATAAAGGAAGTTTCATATACTGGCTGCTTTTTGGCAGAGGTGCAGACAGCTGGTCCATCTTGTTTGCTGACCGAAAAGACAATAAGAGCATAACATAACATAAGATATGCCATAGCAGCCATTCCAGGTCTCAAGTACCTGCCGGGTTCCCAAAGTATACACATTCCAGGGGTAAGCACTGGATTTCTCCAGACCTCTAATAATGGTTTATGGACTTTTCCTCCAGGAACTCATCCAACCTCTTTGGAGCCCAGCTACACTAACAGCTTTTACTACATCCTCTGGTAATGAATTTTAGAGTTTGATTACGCGCTGAGAGAAAAAAATATTTTCTCCAGTTAGTCTTAAATGTGCCACATTGTAGCTTCATTGTGTGTCCCCTAGTCTTTCTACTTCTTGAAGGAGTAAACAACCAATCTACATTTACCGTTCCACTCCATTCATTATTTTATAGACCTCTATCATATCTCCCCTCAGCCGTCTCTTTTCCAGCTTGAAGAACCTTTCCTCATAGGGATATCCTTCCATCCCCTGTACCATTTTGGTCGCTCTTCTCTGTACCTTTTCTAATTCTGTTATACTCTTTTTAAGATATGACGATCGGAATTGCACACAATATTCAAGGTTGGTCGCACCATGGAGTGATATAGAGGCATTCTAATCTCTTTGGTTTTATTTTCTATTCCTTTCCTTATGATTCTTAGCATTCTATTTGATTTTATAGCTGCGGCTGCACACTAGGCAGAAGGTTTCAGTGTACTATCCACGATGACGTCCAGATCCTTTTCCTAAGTGGTGATTCCTAATGTGGAACCTTGTATTGTGTAACTGTAGTTTGGGGTGTTCTTCCCTAACTGCATGACTTTGCACTTGTCCACATTAAATTTTATCTGCCGTTTGGATGCCCAGTCTCCCAATTTTTCAGAATCCTCTTGCGTTTTTTCTAATCTGCAAATTTGATCACCTCACTCATTATTCCCATTTCCAGGTAATTTATAAATATGTTAGAAAGTAGCGGGCCTAGTATATATCCCTAGGGTACTCCACTATTCACCTTTCTTCATTGAGAATATGTCCATTTAGTCCTACTGTTTGTTTTCTATCTTTTAACCAGTTCCTAATCCACAATGGTACTTTGTTTCCTAGCCCATGACTTTTTCATTTCCGCAAAGTCACTCATGAGGGACCTTGTCAAAGGCTTTCTGAAAATCCAAATACACTATATCAACTGGCTCACCTTTATCTACCTATTTATTCACACTTTCGAAAAAATATAATAGGTTAATGAGACAAGACT
Organism: Ichthyophis bannanicus; assembly: GCA_033557465.1. NCBI lineage: Eukaryota > Metazoa > Chordata > Amphibia > Gymnophiona > Ichthyophiidae > Ichthyophis > Ichthyophis bannanicus. The sequence goes on along the minus strand of CM066039.1, from coordinate 152,581,067 downwards.
TTCCTTGGCTAAATCCATGTGCTTTCTGCCATTAAGCCATGACTAGGTCCAACACTCAGGCACGAACCCACGTCAAAGGGAACAGAACCAGTACTTTTTATATGTAATTTAATTACTACTGTGTATGTTATTTACATATTTAGTATCATTCTAAGGCTTATGCAATTTTAATGTTTATTGGTGTTATTAATATGTTTATTTATGTATTTTTAGCTTTTAAGTCCACTTTAAGCCCCTGAAGAAGGCAGCGAAACACGGCCTGTGTCGGGCCAGTGGCATATGGTTTCTTAATAAATTTTGATTTATCCTTCTGAGTATTCCCGTCTTTGTACTGGATTAAGCCATGACTATCCACATTTTCAGTGATTTTGTTTTTTCTAATGGTTTCTACCATTTTGCCTGGTACAGATGTCAAGCTCACCGGTCTGTAGTTTCCTGGATCACACCTGAACCCTTTTAAAAATTGGCGTTACACTGGCTACTCTCCAATCCTCAGGTACTACAGATAATTTTAAGGATAGTTCAGAGATTACTGAAAGCAGGTCTGAAATCTCATATTTCAGTTCTTTCGAAATTCTGGGATGTATGCCATCTGGTCCAGGTGATTTGCTGCTCTTTAGTTTATCAAATAGCTGTAATACATTTTCCCAATTTATCGAGATTTGTTTGAATTCCTCAAATACATCACCTTTGAATATTAACTTTGTTGTCTCTCTGAACTAGAACAGAGGAATCCTTGAGTAAAGACTTAAAGGATATAAAGAAGATAACAGAAAAAAAGAGTTATTCTGTAACTCCAACACATTCCTTTGAATGATGATCATCAAGATATGTACTCCAACCTTGGTATGAGGCATCTGTCATGAGAACTAAGTGATGATGTCACAGCGAGAAGGATATCACAAATGACATATTGTATCCCAGAGTGCACTATTTTAAGTGTTGTAAACCATCATGATGCTGATACAGTATTTTCAAATGGTGGTATAACAAAGAGCAATAAACTGAGGTGGTGGCAGAAGCAGCAACGATAGTAATTAAGAAAGCTGAATACATAGACTTAACATTTTTTTAAAGGATAAAGGGACAACATGAAGGTCAGCTGCCATATGTTCCATCATTAGTAATTATGCTTTTGCGATGATCTTGGGTGCCAATGTTATGGCACTCTCATGAGAGATTAGAGTATGAATTCTGTCCTTTGGAACAAAAACTATGAACTAAATAGTATCAAATATGACTTCCATAAAGGAAATAATGCTGGTATGGCGTTAGGAGGATCTAGAAAATTCTAGAGACCGAAAGAGGACAACTGCATAGAAACAAGAGGGCTTGAGATTGACAGCATGCTAGCACAATCCTTCATGCCAACAGAGAGAAACAAAATAGCCTTGCTAAGTGGCTGTATACAGTCAATACTATGATATATCTGAAAATATAGCCCCCTGTGTCTAGGAATGCTCAAAAGAAAGAGCTTCTACTGAATATAACTGGATGAAATAGTTAAAATGAAAGTAATTAAAGAACAAGAAATGTTATGAGTCCGGATAAGCTGGTCAAGTATTGAAAGGCAAGGAACAAAGTGCACGAAGCATAGTGGAAAAATAGGATTCCCATAGAGAGCTTGATTTTAAGCAGCCAAGGGAGATTTCTTTAATGAAGTATTTCTATGATGTATAGTTCCATTTGCTCACAACGTGAAACCAATATCACATTTGTTTAGTGTAGCATCGCTCCCATAATTGCCCAGAGTGCCTATTATAGCACATGTGTAATGTACATCCTACTGTATGTATACAGCCCCCAACATAGAAAGGATACACCTCACAAGTGAGCCTATTCAGAAATCCAATATGGTTCCTCCTTGGTTCAACTGAAGCCTAGCTGCCAATTGTTATTAAAAAAGAAAGAAGAGTAAAGGCTAGAATATCCTATTTCACTTAGAAAATTATGTGAAATAGCTAGCTTTTATTATATTCAATCTGAATTATTTATTTGCTATTTATTTATTACAAGGAACAGATACTAGAAAATGTAACTTGGAACATCTTATGCTTTGTTAGTAACAAGGCTACAATGGAGATAGCAATTTCCACAATTACTATAAGAAAGTGTACCAGAAGTATCGTTCTGCTGCAGAAAACAATACCAAGAATACTGTAAGGAGGCTGTTATGTTCATAGTATTGCAGTGGAATAATGAGCTGGAAATCATACAATTTGCATTGCAAGGTAAGGGCAGCAGGAAAAATCACTGTGGTCCTTTATCCTCCTCCTCTGCCTTTTTTGTGTCTTTTTAAAATCTTTACTTTATTCATTTTTTTTCCATTTAACATTTTTTATTTGAGCTATTCCATGCATAGTACAAAATCGTTCTGCTCAACTCAACATTATTCGTATATGTTATATCAACAATCTGTCAACATCTTAACTATCCCCCCCCAAATTTCTATTACAATACTTATTGCTTATTCTTCTTCCCACCCCCTCCCCTCCCCAGCTCTCTAAGTTATCTCTGCCTCTTAACCCTCCTTATTGTCACTCAGCTCCTCTATTGTGTGTATCTCTTATACTTATAAATTTCTTCACCAGGTAGCACAGCACCATACCTTTGTTTACAAAACAGCTTTACATTGGCCCTCCCTCCTGCTCCCTTGCTTTCCATGTACCCAACCATTTCCAGACCCGCTGCCATTGTGCCATACATTGTTCCCCTTTCCCATGTCGCATCCCTGTCAATCGATGCATCAAACACAGATCCTCCATTCTTCTAATAAATCCTGCCCTCTGGGGTTCCCCCACCCCTGTCCAGTGTTGTGCTATCTCATTTCTTGCTGCCACTATACAGTGATGTAGTACCCCCCTCTCCCCTGCCGGGATATCCTCCCCCACTTGATGCAAGAGACATATTTCTGGCTTCTTTTGTAATCTGTGTCCTGTCATTTCGTAGACTAGCAGAAGTATCTCATCCCAAAAGCCTTCGCACTTCCACCACATGTGTATCATATCCCCTCTCTCCTGGCACCCTCTCCAACACCGATCAGATAAGCCCAACCCCGCCCTCTTTTGACGTGTCGGTGTCCAATACCACCTATAAATTACTTTATATGCATTCTCTTTTATTTGGGTAGCAACAGATATTCTCGCAATTGTCTGTAGAACTTTATCCCACCGCTCTTCAGTCCATTGTATTTCTAAATCTATCTCCCATTTCTTCATGAACTCCAGCTTACCCTCTCCTCCCTCCATGAGCCCTTTATATATCTTCGATAAGGCTCCCTTTTGTCCTAGATTCCCTGAACAGAGAGCCTCGAACCACCCTCTATTACTCCACAGGTCCCTCCATACACTCTGCTGCCGCACAAAATGGCTGATCTGGGTATAGATATATATCATTGCTAGATAATCCATATAGATCCTTGATACCCTCAAAATCCCTCCTGAACCACGATCTGGGAAATGTGCGAGACCCTCCTGAGCCCTGTCCCTTCTCAAAACAGGCCTCTAATGTCATTCCTTGTATGTATCGTTTATCTTGGACTAACGCTTTCCTGTGTTGTTTCCAAATGCGTAAAGTGTATACGGTATTGTATGATTTCAGCTTGCATAGCATTTAATTCCACTCTAACCGCCAACACTTGACCCCTATATGTCCCTTTTCCATCTTCCACATCTAATGCTTCAAGTTCCATTAATCTTTCTCTCAATTCCCGTTCTCTCTTTTCCCTCTGACTTTTCTTACGTGCCCCCCATTTGAGAAAAACTCCCCTCACTACTGCCTTGTAACCAATCCCAGACCGCCACCTCCCCATTGTCATTCCATCTAAAATATGTAACTATCTCCCGCTCTATCTCCTTTCTAACCCTCTCATCCTCCAACAGGGATTCATTTAATCTCCAAAATTGGATTCCTCCTCCGTCCCCCTCCAATGCCAGCCTAACCTCCACAAGCGCATGGTCTGACCATGTTATAGAAGCCATATCTGCCCCTATAACTCTACCCGCCAATTCCTTTGTCACCCAAATGGCATCAATTCTGGAGTATGATCCATGCACTAAGGAAAAAAATGAGAACTGCCTTTTGCTTAGATGCAAGAGACGCCATGCATCTATCAAACAATGCTGCAATACAAAATTTTGATATTTTCTTCTATCTGCCCTTTTGCCCTCTCATTTCCCCGTAGCATCTCTTTCTGGGTTCCATGTTAAATTAAAATCTCCCCAACATATGAGTTTTCCCTCCCCTACTGACCCCACTTCAGCTTCTAGTTTTGACCAAAATGCTCCCTGCCCCCCTGTAGGTGCATAGATATTCAGTATGCAGTACCATTCATTCCCTATTTGTATTCACATCAGTATGTATCTCCCCTCTTTATCTTGAATGATCTTCTGTGCCTCCCCCTTGATTTTAGAGGCTATAAAGATAGCCACCCCGCCCTTCTTTTTCTCCACTGTGTTTGATGAATATAGACATAGACCATATCCATGTAATTTAACCAGATGTTCTGTTGCTCATGTTAAATGTGTCTCCTGTATAAGCACCATCGACGCTCTTTGACGTCTTACTTCTTTGTATAGCTTCTGCCTTTTAATTGGCGAATTCAACCCTTTAGCTTTCAATGTTACAACTTTTAACTCACCTTGTAAATGTTCTCTCCCCCTCTGCTTTGCCTCCCTTCCTCTAACTTCCCCCTCCCCCTGCCCCCTCTCCTTCCCCTCCCCCTCCTACCCATCCCTCCCCCTCCCCTCCCGTCCTCCCTCCCACCCTGCCTCCTTCCCCCCCCCTCCCTACCATCCTTCCCCCCTCCCTCCCTACCATCCTTCCCCTTCCCCATCTCTGCCACAGAGACTTGACTTCCATAATTTATGGCTATCAGAAAAACCACCTGCCCTATCCCCTCTACTCCTATGCCTCCCTCTGCTCCCACTCCCTTCCCTTAACCTTACTCCCCTCTACCCATGCCCCTGCCCTCCCCTGATCCCCCTTCAATCCATTAATAAGCTCTTTTGCCCCACCATATATACAACATCACCCCTCCTCGCCCACCCCGCCCAACTCCCACCTCCCCCTACCTTCACCTTTTAATACAGATCATGAAACAATATCTAACCCCCCAATCCCTTTATAGCTCTTTGAGATCGTGGCTTCTCTATCTCCTCTTCCTCAGCCGTCTTCATTCGTCGCTGAAGCATCTCTTTGACTTCCTTTTGCAAGGCGCGTCAATGTCTGTCCGGTGGTCGGTACTCTGTGCCATCTCAAACTTTCTAACCTGGATTTAGGTGCAGTATGTGCTCTGTTGTTTGCTGGTCCCGTTACCCCTTCCGGGAGATTAGGTAGCCCCAAATTCCTGAGTACAGTCTATGCTTCCTCTTTGGTCTTCACCTTCTTATTTACACCTTTCACAGTTATTAAAAGGCCAAAAGGATATAGCCACCTGTAGCGCACACCCTCCCTCCTCAGGAAGGCTGTCACCTCTTTCAAATCTCTCCGGCGCTGTAGCATACCCTGGGACAAGTCCTGAAACAGTTCCACCTCGTGGCCCTCCCACTTAATGTGCCTCAGTTTTCTGGCAGCCTGCAATAGGCGTTCCTTGATCTTGTAAGTTGTCGCCCCCAGCTGGCCAGGTTGATAACCAACACCAGGTGAGGTCGCCTTTTTCTTTAAAACAAGTTTCCCCAGATGGCTGCCAGGAGGGCTGCTGGGAATTATAGTCCCATTTTAAAGTAAGGAGTTGTGAACCAGTGATTTAGGCAATAGACAGAGAAATTTATTAATCGTATTCAGGGAATCCTTTACACGCAGGATGGGAAATGGAAAAACCCAAAATACAGGCTTTTGCTTCACAGCCACAAATTCAAAAGAAAAACAAGCAGAACTTTGCTTTGTTCACAATTACAACTTCTTTCCAAAACTTTTATCTTCTTTAAAAGTTGCTCTCTTCATAGGAACCAAACTCTTGTATCAAACAATTCTTCAAATGTTCCTTGAGCATTTAATAGCAGCTTCTAACTTTATAAGTTGAGCTTAGCACTCAGCAGCTTTATCACCTACTTGTGACGTCTTCAGAAATCAGGCTTCTCTCTCTCTAAACAGGCATTCATTCAATGGCTTTCTGTTTTAACATTCTTCCCTGTCAGAAGCTTGGCATACAGCACATTGCATTTCAATAGAGCTGCATTCATCATCAGCAATTTCCATATCTTCAATACTCTCTGTATCACATACATTCAATGGCAGCTGGGATGAGAGCTGGCTATTCTCTTTCTCTATCAAGTCACTTAACCTTTTAAGTATGGCTTGTTTCTGCAGCAGCTCTTCAGCTACCTGGGTTACTGGATACTTAGCTAAACGGTTCCCCTTTATCCTGGGACACTGCTTATGATTAGAATCAGCTTGAAAATCTAAAGCTAATTCTTCTAAGCTTTTATTAGCTATGAATGGAGGAAGACACACTTGCCTGGAGCCAGAGGGGTTTAGTATCTCTCTCTCTCCTGTGAGCCAGCCATGCTGTCTTCTGTTTGTAGCAACTCCGTCTGATTGCAACAGCGTTTCATTCCTTGTTCTCTCAGCTGTTTTTAGCAATCTCTCATCCGTTCTCACACTTCTGCTTCCAGTGTTTCCTTCACACTTTCTTTCATTCCTTGTCAGCACTCTCTCACTTGCTCCTTCACTGAGACCATGCCTGAGACCTTGTCCTCCGTGTCTCTCTTGTCCAAGTCTCTCCCTGGCTTCCTTGGCTCTGTTTGCTCCCCTCGCTCCTTCCCCCTTTGAGTTTCTAAAACTCAGGTTTTTCAACTGTTCCTCTTCCTGTGCCACACCTTGCTCCCAGCACATGTGACCAGGGTCTGGCTTCCCTCTGACGTGCTGCTGTGGGCGGGGCTTAGGAATGACTAACTTGTGAGTCATAGACTCTTGGTTGCTAGGGAAACCTCTGACACATTCAGAATTAAAGGTAGAGGTTCTATTTCCCTGTGCATATCTGTGCGTAGTGGTGCTTTCCTCACCACAAGGTGCTCATGCATACCATAATGTCTCTGGGGCGATTATCCCTTATTGGCCCCAGCCCCCTGTGTGTTCACTCTATTTTCAAAGGTTCCTCTGCTTGGCCTTCCTCCTGAGCCGCATCACGTAGCACACAGCCAAAGATTTTTGTAACAACTTCTTCACAATTTTTGTATTTAGCGTCCTCTCACTCTTAAATTGCATCTCCTAGACCGGTCCTCCGTTTTTTCTCTCAATTCTCCTTGAGCTAGCTTTAGCTCTTCCCATTCTTTTTGTAACCCCTCCAGGACTTCTCCATGCTGTTCCATCTGCTGCTCTGTTTCTTTTACCCTGGAGCCCAGATCCGCGATGTCTTGTCGTAAGGATTGCAGGGTTTCTTTTATTTCATTTTTTACCCCACTGATTTCCACTTTGAGCTCCTCTTTCAGCTCCTCCAGCCATGTCTTGATCATATCGGCTACTCCAGGGCTCCCTGGTCTCTCCGTTCCTTCTTCCTCATCTCCTTGTGCCGTCCCCTTTTTGTTTTCCTTCTCCCCCTCCTGTCTTCCTTTTGGGGTCACGTATGATGATTGAAATTCTGCTAATCTTTTCCTGGCAGTCATACCCCCTCTTTGTTTCTCCATCGCACTCTCCCCTCCTTTTTCAATCTCCCACCAGGTTCCGACACTTGGCTCAGGCAATTATGGTCTGCTACTTCAGGGACCTGCTCTTTGCTATTACCTTCTTTTGCTGTTATCTGGCTTTGTTTAGCAGTTTCCCTCCTTTACTATCCTGCTTTCCACTCACTCTGCTGGATCCCTGCCGTTTAGTCTTCTGCAATCCTTCTGCACACTTCAGCCCTTCTGCAGCGTTGCTCACTCGTTTTCGGCCGTGCTCCGCACTCTGGCTGCTCAAACTGACTGGCCACAGTTTCCCAGCCAGCTCATCCTCTGCGGGCCCTTCAGGGAGCTCGCTTACCCGTGGCTTCCTTACTCTTTGTTTGCGCTGCTCCGGTACAGCTCCTCCGACTGTAATCTTGGCCTCGTCTGTGCTCCGCTCGGGTCTGCCACATGGCTCCCCTCTCCGCTTTCTCTCACAGCCCTCGCTGACGCTGCAGGAGCCAACCGCTGCTCACACCACCTACCACTAGAAAGCGGCTTACCACTCGCCAGCCCATCGGGGTCACCACTCTTGCTCTCCAACCCTCTCCACCAGAACGCCTGGGCCTCTCCTTCCTCCACTCTTCACACCTCATGACTCCTCGCGCCAGCTGCCCTACTGCTGTTCAAAGCATTTAGGGGCGTTCATGAGCTGCGCTCCTTCCCTTTATCGCTGGGGTCTCTCTTGCTTTACCATCAGATTTTATTTTGCCATCCCGCTACTCGTTTTGCGTTTTTTCCCCCACCTTTGACAGGTTTTACCGGTGGAGCTCCGTTATCGCACTGCCATTGGGCTCTCTGACGTCACCAGAAGAACACTTTATTCATTTTTAACAATAATACAACCATGATACAAAAATCACCTTCAATGAACAAATATTCCTTTTCTTTTGTCTTAGCTGAACAATGAAATAAAAACTTATGGGCACAAGAAACCATCAAATTTTTAAGAACCTTTAATAATAAGCAAGTACCCAACAGAAGCAGCAGAATACATGTTTCAGTATTGCAATGAAGCATATAAATAGTGAACACCTTTGGAAACAGTTAACGCTAAAAGATGGATGCATATCGTAAAAAGAAAGAAAGCACAAGCAAGTCTGGTATACATGAATCTCTTATGTCTCCCCTTCTCCTTTCTTCTTATTTTCCTCCTAAACCCTCTCCCTTTCTCAGTCTCTACTCCTACCTGTCTCCTCAGCTCGTAACCTTGGGGTCGTATTTGACTCCTCTCTCTCCTCCACACACATCCAAGTGATAGCTAAAATCTGACGGTTCTTTCTCTATAACATCAACAAAATTCACCCATTCCTTTCTGAACATGCTACTAAGACACTTATCCACTCCTTAGTCACCTCCCATCTAGACTATTGTAACCTACTCCTTGCTGGTCTCCCTCTGAATCATCTCTCTCCCCTTCAATAATCTGCTGTATGGCTAATCTTTTGCCAACCTCGTCATGCTTATATTACACCCCTCTTCTCAAGTCACTTCATTGGCTCACTGTCTATTTCGGCATCCAGTTCGAACTTCTCCTGCTTACCTATAAGTGCATTCACTTTGCAGCTCCTCACTACCTTTCCGCTCTTATCTCTACACCCCTCCTCGGGAACTCTACTCTTCTGGCAAATCGCTTCTATCGGTGCCCTTCTCTTCTACTGAAAACTCCAGACCGCTCCTTTCACCATGCTGCTCCTTATGTCTGGAACAAACTACCCGAGTCTGTATGTCAGGTGCCTTCTCAGACCCTTTTCAAATCCAGGTTAAAAACTCACCTCTTTGCTGCCGCTTTCAGATCTTGACTTAAATGATCTTCTTTGTATTTCTTTACCATTCCCCCTAGATGTATCCCACGTCTACAGCTACTGTGTTGTCTGTCTTGACAAGATTGTAAGCCCTGATGAACAGGGAGAGTCTTTTACATGTGTCTGTGCAGCACTGCATACTTCTTGTAGCACTACACAAATGTTCAGTAGTAGTAGTAGAATCGAAAAAAACCACTATTATTGTTCTATTTGTTAAGATCATTTGGAGTATTGTGTGCAATTCTAGAGACGGCACCTTCAAAAGGATACAAACAGGCTGGAGTCAGTACAGAGGGTGGCTACTAAAATGGTTAGTGGTCTCCATTATAAAGCATATGAGGACAGACTTAAGGATCATAATATGTACACCTTAGAGGAAAGGCGGGATAGAGGAGATATGATTGAGACATTTAAATATCTTCGTGACATAAATGCACAGGAGGAGAGCCTTTTTAGATTGAAAGCAAGCTCTGCTATGAAGGGACATGGGATGAGGGTGAAGGGGGATAGATTCAGGAGTGATATGCAGAAATATTTCTTTACAGAAAGAGTGGTGGATCTGTGGAATAGTCTCTCAGGGAAGGTGGTAGAGATGAGAACAGTATCTGAATTCAAAGTAGCATGGGACAAACACAGAAGATCTCTAAAGGAAAAAAGGGGACTGTTGTAGTGGTTGATATGAAAGGACAGACTAGACAGGCCATGTGGTCTTTTTCTGTCATCATGTTTCTATGTTTCTAAGTATTCCTTGCAAGAACTCACAAACAAGTTGACAGTCAATTGAAGAATCTCTCTGGCATAAGAATTACAGATGGAGCAGAATGCTATTATTTATTTATTTGAAGTAGTAATTTACACATTTGATATACTGCCTTGGGCACAGTAGAACTGATTATGGTACTTACAGGCATCATAAAAGATGCTGATGAACAACAGACAAACATACAACAAAGAACAAGGACATAATAGAGTATAAGTAATCAATAAGGGCAGTAACTTGCCTGCCTGCTGCGTAGGTAGCGGACCTCACGCGCCACCTAGACAAGGTCTTAGATAGTGCTGGGGAGGAGTCTGCTGTCTTGGTACATGTCGGTACCAATGACATTGGAAAATGTTGTAGGGAGGTACTGGAGGCTAAATTTAGGCTTTTAAGTAGAAGTTGAAATCCAGAACTTCCAGGGTAGAGTTTTCCGAAATGCTTCCCGTTCCATGCACAGGACACAAAAGGCAGGCAGAACTCCTGTCTCAATGTGTGGATAAGACAATGGTGCAAGGGATAAGAGTTTTGGATTTGTTAGGAACTGGGGAACATTCTGGGGAAAGGAGGGGCTCTTCTGAAGAGATGGGCTTTACCTTAACTGGGATGCAACCAGGATGCTGGCATTAACCTTTAAAAAGGAGATAGAGCAGCTTTTAAACTAGATAATAGGGAAGAGCTGACAGTCACTCAAGAGCGCATGGTTCGGAACAATGAATCCTTGAAGGATACTACCTAAAAAATGAAGTTAGGGTATATCAGCAGAGAGGTTCCAATAAAGACAATGGTAACCCAAATGCCCTTGAGAACGGAGCAGAAAGAGCTTAAAGATTCCAAATGACCCCAGCCTACCGATAAACAGATTAATATGAATAAAATACAGTCTCTAAAATGCTTGTATGCAAATGCTAGAAGTCTAAAACATTAGATAGGAGTATTAGAAAATATAGCACTAAGTGAGGGTTAGATATGATTGGTATCTCAGAGACATGGTGGAAGGAGGACAACCAGTGGGACACTGTGATACTGGGTACAAATTATATCATAATGATAGAGCTGATCAAATTGATGGAGGGCATTGAGTCACAAAGGATTAAAGTTTTGCAGGAAACAAAATTTGCTAAAAATCTCTATGGATTGAAATTCCATGTAAAAAGGGGAAGGTGATGGCAGTGGGGGTATACTATCGATCGCCTGGCCAGAATGAACAAATGGATGATGAATGCTCAAAGAAATCAGGGAAGCTAACAAAAGTTACAGCACAGTAAAAATAATGGGTGATTTCAATTACTCCGGTATTGACTGGGTCAGTGTCACGGCAGGACATGCTAGAGAGATAAAGTCTCTAGATAAAATAAATGACTGCTTCTTGGAGTAGCTGGTTCATGAACCAACCAGAGGGGAAGCCATTTTGGACCTAGTCCTTAGTGGAACACCAGATCTGGTGCAAGATTGCGTTTGATTTAATTACTGGAGGGGGGATGGTAAGGAAATCCACAGTACTACCTTTTAACTTTCGGAGACTATGATAAAATGAGGAAAATAGTTAAGAAAAAACTAAAAGGAGCAGTTGCAAAGGTTAAAGACTTATATCAAGCTTGGGTGTTTAAAAATACTATCTTGGAAGTCCAGACCAGCTGTATTCCATGTTTTAAGAAAAGTGGAAGTCCAAAAAACTGCCAGCATGGTTTAAAGGTGAGGTCAGAGAGACTGTTGTAACCAAAAAAGCATCTTTCAGAAAATGGAAAAAAGAGCCAAATGACGAAAACTGGAAACAACACAAGTGCTGGCAAGTTAAATGCAAGGCATTAATAAGGCAGGCAAAGAGAGAATTTGAGAAGAGGCTTGCTGTGGAAGCAAAAACGTATAATAAAGACTTTTTCAAATACATTCATAGCAAAGAACGTGTGAGAGAGTCAGTTGGACCATTAGACGACAGAGGGGTAAAAAGGACTCTAAGAGGGGATAAGGCTATAGCGGAGAGACTGAATGAATTCTTTACTGAGGTAGATGTAGGGATGTTACCCATGACTGAAGTGGAATGTGAAGGTGATACTACGGAAGAACTGAAATAAATATTGATACACTGGGAAGATGTATTACAACTATTTGATAAACTGAAGAGTAGCAAATCACCTGGACCAGATGGTATACATCCAAGGGTGTTTAAAGAACTGAAATATGAGATTGCAGACCTGCTATTAATAATCTGTGAACTATCATTAAAATCATCTGTAATACCTGAAAGACTGGAGGATGGCCAATGTAACGACACTTTTTAAAAAGGGTTCCAGGGGTGATCCGGGAAACTACAGACCGGTGAGCCTGACGTCAGTACCGGGAAAAATGATAGAAACCATCATAAAGAACAAAATTACTGAACATATATGTAGTCATGGTTTAATGGGAGACAGCCAACATGGCTTTAGAAAAGGAAGATCTTGTCTTACTAATCTGTTATGTTTTTTTAAGGTGTGAATAAACAGGTAATCAGTTGATATAGTGTATCTGGACTTTCAGAAAGCCTTTGATGAGGTCTGTCAACAGAGACTTTTAGCAAAACTAAAAAGTCATGCAATAGGAAGCAGTGTATTATTGTGGATCAGGAAATAGTTAAAAGATAGAAAGCAGAGGGTAGGGCTACATGGCCAATTTTCCCAATGGAAAAAGTGAATAGCGGAGTACCCCAGGGATCTGTGCTGGGCCCCCTGCTTTTTGACATATTCATAAATGACCAGGAAAAGGGAATAATGAGTAAGGTTATCAAATTTGCAGATGAGACAAAACTATTTAAAGTTGTTAAAACCTATGAGGATTGTGGAAAATTGCAAGAGGATCTTGATAAACTGGAAGACTAGGCATGCAAATGGCAGATAAAATTTAATGTGGACAAGTGCAAAGTTATGCACCTAGGAAATAACAACCCAAACTATGGTTACATGATGCAAGGTTCCACATTAGGAGCTACCACCAAGGAAAAAGATTTAGGCATCATCGTGGATAACATGTTAAAACCTTCCGCCCAGTGTGCAGCGGCAGCCAAGAGAACAAATAGAATGCTAGGTATCATAAGGAAAGGAATGGAAAATAAAACAAACAATATTATAATGCCTCTGTATTATTCCTTGGTGCGAGCGCACCTTGGCTATTGTGTGCAATTCTGGTCGCCATATCTTAAAAAGGATATAGCGTTATTAGAAAAGGTACAGAGAAGAGCCACCAAAATGGTAAAGGGGTTGGAAGGCTACTCCTATGAGGAGAGGCTACAAAAGTTAGGGCTCTTCAACCTGGAAAAGAGACGGCTGAGGGGAGATATGATAGAGGTCTATAAATTAATGAATCGAGTGGAACGGGTAAACGTAGATCGATTGTTTATGTCATCAGAATATGGAAAGACTAGGGGACATGCAATGAAGCTAAAGGGTAAAGTATAGTTACTCACCTTTAACAGGTGATCTCCAGGAACAGCAGTAATTGAGTATCCACATATCGGTGACATCGGCACTGACGGAGCCCGGACGGGAACACTCCACAGCGTTCTATAGGAAAGCCTTTGGGAGCATCCCACTGCACCTGCGTAGCTGCCTTCCTGCTTTTCCAACTCTCCCTCCTCAGTTGGGTTTGTAGCTGACAAAAAAGGAGAGAAGGAGAGAGAGAGAGAGAGAACTCCTAGAAGAGGAGGGTGGGTTGTGAAGACTCAACTCCTGCTGCTCCCAGAGATTACCTGTTGCAGGTGACTAACTACGCTATCTCCAGGAACAAGCAGGAATGTAGTCTTCACATATGGGACTCCCTAGCTTGGAGATGCCAGGGAGATGACCACAGAGAGAGTGGTGAAACACAGGCCTAAGTGGGTCATGTATCCTCCCCAAGGATCTCTGGTATCGAAACTTAAGACGGGCGGTAGGAGTTGATTTAATTCTGAAATTGATGCTGGAGAACAGCCTGGCCAAATGAGGCATCCGGGCGGGAGTCCTTGTCCAGACAATAATGGGCCGCAAAAATGTGGACAGAGGACCAGAGTGCTGCCTTGCATATTTCATCAATCGCCACTGAGCGTAGGTTTGCCATGGAGGCAGCCATTGCTCTCACATTGTGTGCTGTGACATGATCTTCAAGAGAAAGTCCCTTACTCTCATAAGCAAAAGATATACAGTCTGCAATCCATTTGGAGAGTGTTCTTCTGGAAACTGGTAGACCTAGGTGACTGGAATCAAAATCAACAAAAAGCTGTGAAGCTTTTCTGTGCTGCCTAGTTCTCTGAAGATAAAAGGTCATGGTACGCTTGCAATCCAGAGTATGTAGATTCTTTTCTGCACTAGAGGTATGAGGTCTAGGGAAGAAAACAGGAAGGTAAACAGACTGGTTTAAATGAAAAGGTGAAACCAAGTTTGCCATAAAGTGAGGATGAGTCCTAAGGACTACCTTATCATGGTGGAACTGGGTATAAGGAGGGTCAGCCACTAAAGCTTGGAGTTCACTGATGCGTCTTGCAGAAGTGAGGGCAATTAGGAAGATAACTTTCCAAGAAAGAAACTTTAGAGATGTAGTGGCTAGGGGTTCGAAGGATGGCTTCATGAGCTGTCCGAGGACAACATTGAGGTCCCATGCCACAGGTGGTGGCCTAATGGCAGGCTTAGTTAAGAGTAGGCCCCTCATTAAGCGCGCTACAAGCGGCTGAGAAGAGACAGGTTGTCCATCAAAGGGCATGTGAAATGCCGCAATGGCACTTAGGTGGACCCTTATCGAATTGGTTTTGAGCCCAGAGGATGGGAAGTGGAGGAGATACTCCACAGGAATGGAAAAGGATTAAGATCCTTTTTGGACCACCAGATTGAAAACCTTTGCCACTTAAAGGCTTAAGCACGCTTTGTGGAAGGTTTCCTTGAGGCCAATAGGATATCACTAACCTGTTGAGAGAGGGTGATATCCTGGAGTTCTAAGCTCTCAGCAGCCACGCCGTCAGATGTAAGGACTGGGGGTTTGTATGCAGAAGCGTCCTGTTTTCCTGGGATAGGAGATCCAGAGCAAATCCCAACTCCAGAGGTTTGGCTTGAGAGAGATGTAGAAGCAGTGGATAACACGTTTGACGTGGCCAATACAGGGCTATGAGGATCATGTAGCCCTTGTTTCTCTGGAGTTTGAAAAGTCTTGGGGATTAGGGGTATGGGAGGATAGGCATATAGGAAGTCCTAACCCCAGTGGAGGTGGAAAGCATCCATTGCCTGACTGTTCTGAGCAGGTATTCTGGAACAGAAGCGGGGAAGTTTGGCATTCTGAGGACTTGCAAACAGGTCTATATCTGGGGTTCCCCAGATCTGAAAGATTCAAGCAATCTGATCCACTCATGTGGCAGCAGTACTCAACTGAGTTTGTCTGCCAGCAGATTTTGTTTGCCAGGGAGATATGCTGCTAGTAGGTGAATCTGATGCTCTATGGCAAAGGACCATAGATGTAGGGCTTTGTTGCACAATGCCTGAGAACCTGTTCCACCTTGCTTCTTCACAAAGAACATGGCTACCTGATTGTCCATCTGGACTAAAACTGTTTGGGAGCGAAGGTGGTCTTTGAACACCCTGAGAGCATTGTGGATGGCTCTGAGTTCTAACAGATTTATGTGAAGTCATGCCTCCTGCTGAGTCCAACGACCCTAGGTGGAGAAATTGTCCAGTTGAGCTCCCCAACCCAATATGGACACATCCGTCATCAGGGTGGATTAGTGTGGTGACATCTGAAAAGGTGACCTTACGAGAAGGTTTTCTAGTGATTGCCATCATTGGAGGGACGAAATTAGACGTGCAGAGATTCTGATTCTGTCCCCCAGATGACCTGATGCTTGAGTCCACTACGAAGCCAATGTCCATTGAGCTGCATGCATATGCAGACGAGCACAGGGAACCACATGTACAGTGGAAGCCATATAACCCAGCAACTAAAGCATTTCTCGAGCAGTTAGGAAAGTCTTCATACCTGCCTGAGAAGCTAGTTGAACTATTCGAGCGCAGCGGGCCTGTAGTAGAAAAGCCCTTGACTGCTGCGGGTCTACTGTAGGAGAGCCCTTATGAACTCTAAGGTTTGAGAAGGGGTGAATTGGGATTTTGGAAGATTTATTACAAATCCCAAGTGTTGAAGAACCTGCATTGTGCGGGAGAGAGCAGGGCTGGCCTCTGGAGCTGACGTTGCTCGGATGAGCCAGTCGTCTAAGTATGAGAAGACAAATATCCCTAGAGATTTTAGGAATGCTGCCACTACTGCCATGCATTTTGTAAAGACTCTTGGGGCAGAAGCCAGGCCGAAGGGTAGAACCCTGTACTGGTAATGTCTTCCTTGAAAGAGGAATCAAAGAAACCTCCTGTGTTCTGCGTGAATAAGGATATGTGTATACGCATCATTTAGATCTAGAGAACAAAGCCAGTCCTGACTCTGGAGTTAAGGGAGAAGAGTTCAGAGAGAGATCATTTTGAATTTCTCTCGGAGCAGATACTTGTTTAATTCTTTGAGGTCCAGAATGGGCCTGTATTCTCCTGTCTTCTTTGTGATAAGGAAGTAGGGGGAGTAGAAGCCCAGGCTTTGCTGAGAGAGTGGCACCTCCTCTATCGCACCCTGAGCGAGAAGAGTGGTAATCTCCTGGCACAAGAGAGTGGTAAAAGGAGGCCGAGAGCTGAATTCTCTTGGAGTAGAAGGAGGGGGCATACTTTGGAAGTGAAGTTTGTACCCCTCTGCTACTATGGAGAGAGTCCAATGTTCTGATGTTATCTGGTGCCACCTTTGGGCAAAGTAACATAGTCTGCCTGGAATGTTGACTAACTCTGGAATTTCCAGAGGTAGTTCTCTAGAAAGGAATCAAAGATCTTGTGGAGGCTGGGTCTGTTGAGCTGGCTGAGCTCTGAGGGCCTGAGCCTTCCTTTGTTGCTTCGGTTGTTGCTGTCCCTTCTGGGAAGCATGGACCGGACAGTGCATGGCATGGGTATAAGAATAAAACTTCTTTTTTTGTTGAAAAAGGGCTTCTTTATAGCCTTTTTCTTAGCTGGGTTGGCAGTGGTTCTAGAAAGCCCATTGAGAGTGGTATTCTTGGACTCTGGCTGAGAAGTCTTGTCCTGCCAATCCTTGCCAAAGAGGTTTTCCCTTGTGCAAGGAATATTCCCCAGCTTATCTTGCACCCACTGCTCAAGATCAGATGCCTGTAACCAAGCAATCCGACGTGCACCGATGCAGATAGCAGAAGTCCTGCTAATACTCTCAAAACAATCAAATGTTGCCTGTTCATGAATTTGGAAACATTCTGGGCATATTTAACAAGTGTCAGGTAATCAGCCCTCTTGTCATCAGGGAGAAGAGGAGCCATTAGTTCTAAATCTTTAGCCACCTCCCGAAGGAACATACTTATGTAGAGTATTTAAGAACTTATTCTGGCCGATAACATGGAGGCCTGAAAACATCGAGAGTTCTCTCCTCGCGGCCCGGTGGATTAGAGGAATGTGTCTTGGCACTTTTGATTCGACGCATTGCCGATTCCACTACCATGGAGTGGTGTGGTAACTGCGTCTTCTGGAAACCGGGACACTGCGGTACTCAGTACATGGTATCAAGCCTCCGAGAATGTGGAGAAACCGTTAAGAGGACGGAACAGTTCTCCTATGAGGAAAGACTAAAGAAATTAGGGCTCTTCAGCTTGGAGAAAATAAAGCTGAGGGAAGATATGACAGAGGTCTCTAAAATCCTGAGTGGAGTGGAATGGGTAAACACAAATCTATAGTTTACTCTTTCAAAAAGTACAGAGACTAGGCGACATACCATGAAGTTACAAAGTAGTACATTTGGAACAAATAGGAGAAAATATTCTCTCTCAATGCACAGTAGAGTGTTGGAACTCATTGCCGGAGGATGTGGTAAAAGCAGTTAGCATAGGCGGGCTTAAAAAGGTTTGGGTAAATTCCTGGAGGAAAAGGCCATAAACTGTCATTAAGGTAAACCTTGGGGAAACCACTGTTTATCCCTGGGGATAACAGCAATGACATTTGGCTTCTTTTGTCAATTAGACAGTAATGTGATGGACTGCAAGACAGCGCTGTTTCTTGTATTGCCGAAACACAGCCATGTCAGGATGCAGCAAATAAATGCATTCTTTACAAAACTCTTAGAGTCCTGGCCATTTAACCTGCTGTGCTGTTCCTATTTTTGGGATATACCAAGGTACTTGGGACCTGGAATGGCCACTGAAGAGCTGAGGAAACCTCTGCAAGCTGTACTCCTGCTGGAGTTCTGCACACAATAATTCAAAATATTGCATATTTTTGTGACATTTTATTTCTTAAATTAATTATCACTCAAAAACAATATGCTTTGTTATTCTGACAGGCAAAGAATGCAGAATGTTGCATAATTCAGACCTTTTGATACAAGTTTGAATTTTGTGTGCAGAATTCCAGCAGGAAAGGCCTTGCATGCTGAGAACTTTACAAAACATTCTGAGCTTTGAGAGAGCACGTTCTTCCCAGCACTGTGAGATGTGTCACCCACTTGTGTGCCTGACTCAATCCTGCATGTTAATGGAAAAACTGTTAGCCTTATAGCTTAAACAAAGAGCAGAACACAAGACTATGGGGAAAAAGAATGGGGAGAAGGGGGAAGCTAATTACACAGGTACACTACCAAAAAACTGCCTCCAGTTTTGCAACTGATTCCTATAGATTTTGGGGTGCTGAATCCAGGAAAAATAGCCAAAATGTTCCATCACGTCACGTTTTCTTGCAAAATTAGATTTCTTACCCATATAAGGAATGTTCACATAATTTCTTTTTAGCTGACTGCAGTTTATTTTCTTGGTCCAAAATAGAGGTTGTAATGGTTAACTAACTAGAAACACTCCCTCATGATATTTTAGAGTGTTTTGTATTCATTTTATACATTAACAGGACAATTGGGAGGCGGGGGGCTAAATCCAGTACTCGCGCTGGCGCATGTTCTTTCCTGTTCGCCTCGCCTCGTTCGCTCGCTCGCTCAAACACGGTGGTTGCGACATGAACGTTCCTGTCAAATTTCAGTTTCTTGCAAGTTCATTATTACCTTTTGTTTTCTCAGTCGTAATCCAGCTTTATTCCGAAGTGGTTCACTACAGTTGTAGTTTGCAGTGCTGTGTATTTGTGATGGCTCACAGAGCCAGAGGTTGCGTCAACTCTCCGGACAGTTTTTGTTTTATTTGTGGGGAATATACCGTGAAAAAGCGGCAGAGGAACATTTCTGCATTTATTAAAAAAGTATATTTCGCCTATTTCGGTTTGAAGTTAGGCGATCAAGACAAACCGTGGGCTCCTCACAAAGTGTGCAAGACATGTGAGGAAGATCTACGCTTATGGATGAAAGGTAAAAAACAAGCATTTCGTTTCGGAATACCTATGATGTGGCATGAACAAAGAGACCACAGCAGTGACTGCTATTTTTGCTGTTGCATTGTGAAGGGATACAACTTAAAAAATAAGAACGTAATAAGTTACCCCAACCTTCCCTCAGCAATTAGGCCTATGCCTCATAGCAACGAAGTACCTGTGCCTGAACCACCAAAATCTTTGGATCATATTTGTGTGGACGGTTCTGATCATGATGAGACTCAGATGGCTTTTCTCGATGAGTCCAGTACTTCCGAGTTTGAAACTGAACCAGATCCGAAACCTGAACTTTTCTCTCAAGCTGAATTGAATGATTTAGTCCGGGATTTAGGACTCCCAAAAGATGCTGCCCAACTGCTAGGTTCTCGGCTTAAACAGAAAAATCTATTGTCACCAGGAACAACTTTTTATTGGTACCGCAACCGCGAGACACAATTTTTGAAGTATTTCAGCAAAGAGGAAGATTTGGTATTTTGCAACGATATATACGGAGTGATGGAAAAGTTTAAACTCAAGTATGATCCTGCTGAATGGCGGCTGTTCATTGATTCGTCAAAAGACAGCATAAAAGGTGTTCTTCTTCATAATGGCAACACATTTGCTTCAGTTCCTATTGCTCACTCTGTTATTCTCCAAGAAAAATACGAGAATTTGGCCCTGATTCTTCAGAAGATTCGTTATGATGAGCATAAGTGGATGATTTGTGGAGACTTTAAAATTCTATCCATGCTATTAGGGCAGCAATCCGGTTTCACCAAATATCCCTGCTTCCTTTGCTTGTGGGATAGCCGGGCCCGCGACCTACACTGGGGGAAAAAAGACTGGCCAATTCAGGAGTATTTGAGACTCGGTGAGAAAAATGTTCTTCATGAGAGCTTGGTACCTCGTGATAAAATTCTATTACCACCTCTCCACATTAAGTTGGGTCTCATTAAGCAATTCATCAAGTCCCTTCCAAAAGATGGTGAGTGCTTTCGGTACCTTTGCTCAAAGTTCCCCCGACTTTCTGAAGCAAAGCTAAAGGAAGGAGTGTTTGTTGGCCCTGATATAAGGAAACTCATTTCAGATGGAGCATTCGCTGAAACGATGTCTGAGAAGGAAAAAGAAGCCTGGGATTCCTTCAAGGATGATGTTCTCAAATTCTTGGGGAACAGGCGGGATGAGAACTAAGGATATTGTTGCCAGGATGCTCAATGCCTTCAAAGAACAAGGCTGTAACATGAGCCTGAAAGTCCATTTCTTGCACTCCCATGTGAACTACTTTCCCGAAAACTTGGGGGCGTACAGTGAAGAACAAGGTGAAAGGTTTCACCAGGACATCAAGGACGCAGAGAGAAGGTACCCAGGAAGATGGAACACCACTATGATGGCTGATTTCTGCTGGTTGCTGCTGCGGGAAACCCCAGATGAAAAATACGCCAAGCAGCACACCAAGAGAAGCATTCGGGGGAAGAAGAAACGGGCCCACCAGGAGATTGACCCAAGAATGACTTTAAAATCTAAACTGTGTTGACAAATATCGTGTTTTTACTAAACTTTGAAATAAAAATTTGCTAGTTATTACTACAGTGTCGGATCTCATTTATTAGAATTTTATTTTCACACCATCGGGTGTTTGTCTTCATGTATTGCAATGGTGCGGTTTGTGTTTTCTATTCTTACATACATACCTGTACAACATTTTTTGCACATTTCTTTGCTTTGCTTTGTGTCTAACCTCGCTCTTATATGCTCAATGTTTGTGCACATGTGGCTGTTTTAAGTGCAGACAATTTTGCTACCATCACAGTGTGTTTTGTTGACATTACTCTATTCTTATGTGCTGCCTTGTTACAATTTTCTTTATTCTTATTTGAATAACTACTAAACAATTAGTATAAAGAATTCATCCAAGAAACTTTTATCTCGATCGCACTCAATCTGAAACGTTCACCTCAAACTGCTAACCCAATGTAGCAAAAAATCTGTACGTGATGGAGCAAATTGGTTACCAGATTTGGATTCAGCGCACCAAAAAACGTAAAAATCAATCGAAACATTAGAGGCAGTTTAAAAAAAAATTATTTTAGTGTACCTGTGTTTATTTACAGAAGGGAAATTATACACTTCAGAGGTACAATTTTTATAAGAGCAAAGTTATTTTCAAATATGCGAAAGAGAAACATTAGAAATGTTTAGATGCCTCAATTAGAGGAAGAAATATGAGAGAGAGCTTGAACTAGGTCACTAGGCAAGGCTGCAGATGGTTTTCCAGTTGAGTAGTTTTGGAATGTAGTGGAGGAGAAGCCTAGTGGTTAGAGCAACTGCCTAGTACTCAGAAGAGTACTAGGCAGTTGCTCTAACCACGCTTATTAATACAACAGACAACATCAGAAATGGAGTTGCAATGATCTTCCTAGACATTGCAGCAGCCTTCGATTCTGTTGACCATGTTAAGCTACTTAACCGACTACATGAAAAAGGGATTCAAGGAATGGCATGGAAGTGGTGCAAATCTTACCTGGAAGACCGCTGGCAGCAGGTCCGGACGGGTAACAATACGTCTATGCCTTTCCAACAGAACCAAGGTGTACCACAGGGTTCCTCCCTCTCGGCCCTGCTATTTAACATCTATATGCAGCCCATCTGTAACATCGCCCGGTCATTTGGAATATCTTGCCTCATCTATATGCAGATGATGTGCTACTATTCACACCAGTCAACGTATTGAAACCTGACTATACCACACTAACTACCTGCTTCAATGCAATCTCAGACTGGCTGCTCTCACAAAACCTCTGAATTAACTTTAAAAAAACGGAAGTTTTGATTGTAACAAGGAACAAAGACTTCTCTCCCCCACCAACTCTAAGAACAAGAGATGCCGATTTACCACTCAAATCAACAATACGTTACCTAGGCATTACACTCGACCAGCGACTTGAGTTCAAAGAACATATAAAAAATACAGTTAAAGCCATCTATCACAAGATCAGGACTCTACGACACCTCAGACCAATGCTTGAACCACATGACTTCCGAACAATCTTCCAAGCGTTGGTCACCCCACACTTCGACTACGCAAATATTGTGTTACAGGGCCTACTCAAGAGTATGCTTAATCCACTACAATTGGCCATGAATACGGCTGCCAGAGTTCTACACGGAGCCCCAAGGAGTCATCATATCACTCCCATTCTATTCGAACTTCACTGGCTCCCGATATCATATAGGATTTTATACAAAGCCCTCCTCATTACCTTCAAGGCAGTTCACCAAATCTCATCATCATCATTATCTGACCTCCTGCATCACCCACAAAGCTCCAGATCCCGACGCTCCACAACAGAAAACACACCATCGATCCCAAAATACCTAGCAAAACTCAACCAGACAACTACCACAAGAGCATTCTCATCCTTCGCACCTAGATGTTGGAACATGCTGCCACCCAACATCAGATCACAAAAGGACCTCTCACAATTTAGAAAAGCTCTAAAAACACACCTCTTCCTACAACACTTCTCTCAGAGTATGAACTCCCCAAGCCATTCCCTCCCAACACGAACCAATGATCATGGTTAGTCAAGTAAACCCCCATTTCAAACCCTCTTAGATCCCCAAGCTTTAGAACTATAAACATATGATAATTTGCTGTAAATAGTTTGAATTCTTGTTATTTATTTAACCCCAGTTATCCATGTTTATTCCCTGTTATCTGTAAACTTAACATATGTTCATGCTTAAGTACGAATTGTTAAAATGTAAACCGCGCTGATGATGAAGAGTGCGGTATATAAAAGCTGCTAAATAAAATAAAAATAAATAAGATCAAGGGTTCAAATCCCACTGGTATGCCTTGTGACCTTAGGCAAGTCACTTTAACCTCCACTGCCTTGGAAGAAAAGGCTTGGCAATCTACTTCCAGTGAAACATTGCCAAGAAAACCCAGAGGCAGCTGGGTCACTAGGAGTCAGCACTGACTCAACAGCACAAAGAAAAATGTTTTGGCATATAGATGGTAATTTGTTTTTAACAGGGTGCCATATGTAGGCAGCTTATGGAGGCATTCAGGTAGGCGCTATTTTATAACTACATGTAGGCACCTAATTATTTTTATAAAATACCTGGGTATGTGGCAGAGAAAGTTCTTTGAATATAGACCTGATCACTTACACCAGCTTGTAAGCAAGTGTAAATGACTGCACATACAGCGTAGTTACTCACCTGTAACAGGTGTTCTCCAGGGACAGCAAGAATCAGTCCTCACATATGGGTGACACTGGCACCAACAGAGACCCACAGAAGCATCTCCCCAGCTTTCAAACATAAGAACATAAGATATGCCATACTGGGTCAGACCAAGGTCCATCAAGCCCAGTATTCTGTTTCCAACAGTGGCCAATCTAGGTCATACGTACCTAGCAGTTTCCCCAAGGGACACAGGTTCCACAATGCTTGTATTGGTTCAAGCATTGATATCCTGGGTCCCTTCTTAATAATGGTTTATGGACCTTTCCTCCAGGAACTTGTCCAAACCTTTTTTAAACCCAGCTACACTAACAGCCTTTACTACATCCTCCGGTAACAAATTCCAGAGTTTGATTACACGTTGAGTGAAAAATATTTTCTTTTATTAGTCTTAAATAGTTTACCCTGTAGCTTCATTGCATGTCCCCTAGTCTTTCTATATTCTGATAAGGTAAACAATCGATCTACGTTTACCCGTTCCACTCCGTTCATTAATTTATAGACTTCTATCATATCTCCCCTCAGCCGTCTCTTTTCCAGGTTAAAGAGCCCCAACCTTTTTAGCCTTTCTTCATAGGAGTAGCCTTCCATCCCCTTTACCATTTTGGTGGCTCTTCTCTGAACCTTTTCTAAAATCGCTATATCCTTTTTAAGATACGGCGACCAGAATTGCACACAATATTCAAGGTGCGGTCTCACCATGTAACGATATAGAGGCATTATAATATCTTTTGTTTTATTTTCCATTCCTTTCCTTATCATACCTAGCATTCTATTTGCTCTCTTGGCCGCCGCTGCACACTGGGCCGAGGGTTTTAACATGGTATCCACAAGGACGCCTAAATCTTTTTCTTGGGTGGTGGGTCCTAATGTGGAACCTTGCATCGTGTAACCATAGTTTGGGTTGTTCTTCCCTAGGTGCATAACCTTGCACTTCTCCACATTAAATTTCATCTGCCATTTTGATGCCCAGTCTTCCAATTTATCAAGATCCTCTTGCAATTTTCCACAATCCTCCTGGGTTTTAACAACTTTAAATAGTTTTGTGTCATCAGCAAATTTGATAACCTCACTCGTTATTCCACTTTCCAGGTCATTTATGAATATGTCAAAAAGCAGCGGACCCAGCACAGATCCCTGGGGTACACCACTATTCACCTTTCTCCATTGGGAAAATTGGCCATTTAGCCCTACCCTCTGCTTTCTATCTTTTAACCAGTTCCTGATCCACAGTAGTACACTGCCTCCTATCCCATGACTCTTTAGTTTTGCCAAAAGTCTCTCATGAGGGACCTTGTCAAAGGCTTTCTGAAAGTCCAGATACACAATATCAACCGACTCACCTTTGTCCACCTGTTTATTCACTCCTTCAAAAAAACATAACAGATTAGTAAGACAAGATCTTCCTTGTCTAAAGCCATGTTGGCTGTCTCCCATTAGGTCATGACTATCTATATGCTGAGTAATTTTATTCTTTATGATGGTTTCTACCATTTTTCCCGGTACTGATGTCAGGCTCACCGGTCTGTAGTTTCCCGGATCACCCCTCGAACCCTTTTTAAAAATTGGTGTTACATTGGCGATCCTCCAATCCTCAGGTATTAGAGATGATTTTAATGATAGTTCACAGATTAATGATAGCAGGTCTGCAATCTCAAATTTCAGTTCTTTCAACACCCTTGGATGTATACCATCCGGCCCAGGTGATTTGCTACTGTTCAGTTTATCTAATAGTTGTAAGACATCTTCCCGATGTATCGATATTTCCTTCAATTCTTTCACACCTTTAAATACCACTTCAGTCGTGGGTAACATCCCTACATCTTCCTCAGTAAAGACCGAAGCAAAGAATTCATTCAGTCTCTCCGCTATCGCCTTGTCGCCTCTTAGTGCTCCTTTAACCCCTTTATCATCTAATGGACCAACTGACTCTCTCACAGGTTTTTTGCTACGAATGTACTTGAAAAGGTCTTTATTTCGCGTTTTTGCTTCCGCAGCAAGCTTCTTCTCAAATTCTCTCTTTGCCTGCCTTATCAATGCCTTGCATTTGACTTGCCAGTGCTTGTGCTGTTTCCAGGTTTCATTATTTGGCTCTTTTTTCCATTTCTTGAAAGATGCTTTTTTGGCAACAACAGCCTCTCTGACCTCAGCTTTAAACCATGCTGGCAATTTTTTAGACTTCCTTCCACTTTTCTTAAAGCGTGGAATACAGCTGGTCTGGGCTTCCAAGATAGTATTTTTCAACAACACCCAAGCTTGATGTACGTCTTTAACCTTTGCAACTGCTCCTTTTAGTTTTTTCTTAACTGTTTTTCCTCATTCTATCATAGTCTCCCTTTCGAAAGTTAAAGGGTAGTACTGTGGATTTCCTTACTATCCCTCCTCCACTAATTAAATCAAAGGCGATCATGCTATGATCACTATTGCCAAGTGGCCCCAACACCCTTATCTCTTGCACTACATCTGGTGTTCCACTAAGGACTAGGTCTAATATTGCTTCCCCTCTGGTCGGTTCATGAACCAGCTGCTCCAAGAAGCAGTCATTTATTTCATCTAGGAACTTTATCTCCCTAGCATGTCCTGTTGTGGACACTGACCCAGTCGATGCCGGGGTAATTGAAATCACCCATTATTATTACTGCACTGTAACTTTTGCTAGCTTCCTTGATTTCTTTGAGCATTTCATCATCCATTTGTTCATTCTGGCCAGGCGGACGATAGTACACCCCCACTGCCATCGCCTTCCCCTTTTTACATGGAATTTCAATCCATAGAGATTCTACAGCAAATTTTGTTTCTTGCAAAACTTTAATCCTTTCTGATTCAATGCCCTCTCTAACATAGAGCGCAACCCCTCCACCAATTTGATCAGCTCTATCATTTCGATATAGTTTGTACCCAGGTATCACAGTGTCCCACTGGTTGTCCTCCTTCCACCATGTCTCTGATATTCCAATCATATCTAACCTCTCGTTTAGTGCTATATATTCTAACTCTCCCATCTTGTTTTGTAGACTTCTAGCATTTGCATACAAGCATTTTAGAGACTGTATTTTATTCATATTAATTTGGCTATTGGTAGACATGGGTAATTTGGGATCTTTAAGTTCTGTCTGCTCCATACTCGAGGGCATTTGGGCTACTTTACTCTTTTTTGGAACCTCTCTGCTTTTTGTAGTATCCTTCAAGGATACATTCTTCCGAACCATGCGCTCTTGGGCGACTGTCGGCTTTCCCCTATTATCTAGTTTAATAGCTGCTCTATCTCCTTTTTAAAGGTTAATGCCAGCAGCCTGGTTCCATCCCGGTTAAGGTGAAGCCCATCCCTTCGGAAGAGCCCCTCCTTTCCCCAGAATGTTCCCCAGTTCCTAACAAATCCGAACCCCTCATCTCTGCACCATTGTCTCATCCACGCATTGAGACTCCGGAGCTCTGCCTGCC
The DNA here is from genome assembly GCA_033557465.1 of Ichthyophis bannanicus. Lineage (NCBI taxonomy): Eukaryota > Metazoa > Chordata > Amphibia > Gymnophiona > Ichthyophiidae > Ichthyophis > Ichthyophis bannanicus. The sequence goes on along the minus strand of CM066039.1, from coordinate 152,553,808 downwards.
TATTGGGTCCTGCGCGTGGAACGGGAAGCATTTCGGAGAACGCTACCCTGGAAGTTCTGGATTTCAACTTCCTACCTAAAAGCCTAAATTTAGCTTCCAGAACCTCCCTACCACATTTTCCTATGTCATTGGTACCAACATGTACCAAGACAGCAGACTCCTCCCCAGCACTATCTAAGACCTTATCTAGGTGGCGTGTGAGGTCCGCTACCTTCGCACCAGGCAGGCATGTTACCAGGCGATCCTCACGTCCACCAGCCACCCAGCTATCTACATGCCTAATGATCGAATCACCAACTATAAACTGCTGTCCTAACCCTTCCCGCATGGGCACTTGGCCCTGGAGAAACCTCCTCGGTGCGAGAGGGGTTTACATCACCTGGAGGACAGGTCCTAGTTACAGGATCACTTCCTGCCACACCAGGGTGATGCTCTCCTATCACGTGACCTCTCTCCTCCATGGCAACAGGGATGCTGCCAGACTGGAGGTGGGACTTCAGGACTATATCCCTGTAGGTCTCGTCTATGTACCTCTCTGTCTGTCTTATGTTTTCCAAGTCTGCTACTCTAGCCTCTAGAGAACGGACTCGTTCCCTGAGAGCAGAGAGCTCCTTGCACCTAGTGCACACGTAAGACCTCTCACCAGCTGGGAGAAAATCATACATGTGACACTCAATGCAAAAGACTGGAAAGCCCACATCCCGCTGCTGGACTGCTGTCTGCATCTTAGTTTTAAGTTTGTGTTTAGATCTTTAAGTTCTATATGTACTAAAGGGTGCAATGGATATTTATACCACTAAAACTGTACCTAAGAAGTTTAATATACCTTGTTCACCTGAAGCTTAATTAATCTCAGGTCCTTGGTGTATGACTGATTTGGGTAATGAGCTTCACCTGAGAGCACCTCCTGTCTTTTAAGGTGTGCAAGTACCTATAAAGCTGTGATTTTCCCAGGGGAGGGTGGGTGTGGTGGGGGGAGGCTTGCGAGGTATATAACACTTATTAAAAAAGGGCTGCTACACAGTACCTTGTCCTGTGCTGCTGAGGAAAACTATATTCTGATTTGATTTAAATTACAGCTCTTTGCTGCTACTAGGCTCTAACCTATTATGAAATTGAAACTACAAGCTCTCTGCTGGATTCTAATTTTAACCAGAAAGCTCTCTTCTGTGTTTTAATTTGAAACTAAAAGTACTTTGCTGATGCTAGGCCCTGAGTGACTATGAAATTTAAATTACAGCTGTCTACTGGGTATGAAAGGTAACCAGAAAGTTATCTTCTGTGTTTTTAAATTGAATCTTAAACTGTTGCTACTAGGCCCTGACTGATTTAACAAAAAAAATAGTGGGTTCACAGATTAATTAGCTTTAAAAGAAAAAAAATTCCTTTCAGAAAAATTCCCAGAAGTATATACTCACAATTTCAGATTTCTCTCCAGAAGTAACAGCCCCCCTTTCCAGTCCTTCAAGACAGGGTCACAGAGCTCTGGTTGAGCTATTTATGCTTGTGCTGATGATGTAAGCAGTGACCTACTTCCTGGGTAATTAACAGTCCTTGCTTGGATAGAAGGAGTCTTTCAAAATGGCCTTTTGAACTGCCAGCTGATGTTAACACCTATTGAAAAAGCTTCACAGGTTGCTTGCCCACTAGGTAGAAGGCCTCTTTGTAAAGGTCTCTAGAAGACTTTATATGCTGCTCAAGGAGAATTGACCTTGTTTTGCCTCTTGTGCTAAGCTATATTCTGATTTGATTTAAATTACAGCTCTTTGCTGCTACTAGGCTCTAACCTATTATGAAATTTAAACTACAAGCTCTCTGCTGGATTCTAAATTTAACCAGAAAGCTCTCTTCTCTTCTGTGTTTTAATTTGAAACTAAAAGTACTTTGCTGATGCTAGGCCCTGAGTGACTATGAATTTAAATTACAGCTGTCTACTGGGTATGAAAGGTAACCAGAAAGTTCTCTTCTGTGTTTTTAAATTGAATCTTAAACTGTTGCTACTAGGCCCTGACTGATTTAACAAAAAAAATAGTGGGTTCACAGATTAATTAGCTTTAAAAGAAAAAAAATTCCTTTCAGAAAAATTCCCAGAAGTATATACTCACAATTTCAGATTTCTCTCCAGAAGTAACAGCCCCCCTTTCCAGTCCTTCAAGACAGGGTCACAGAGCTCTGGTTGAGCTATTTATGCTTGTGCTGATGATGTAAGCAGTGACCTACTTCCTGGGTAATTAACAGTCCTTGCTTGGATAGAAGGAGTCTTTCAAAATGGCCTTTTGAACTGCCAGCTGGTGTTAACACCTATTGAAAAAGCTTCACAGGTTGCTTGCCCACTAGGTAGAAGGCCTCTTTGTAAAGGTCTCTAGAAGACTTTATATGCTGCTCAAGGAGAATTGACCTTGTTTTGCCTCTTGTGCTAAGCTATATTCTGATTTGATTTAAATTACAGCTCTTTGCTGCTACTAGGCTCTAACCTATTATGAAATTTAAACTACAAGCTCTCTGCTGGATTCTAAATTTAACCAGAAAGCTCTCTTCTGTGTTTTAATTTGAAACTAAAAGTACTTTGCTGATGCTAGGCCCTGAGTGACTATGAAATTTAAATTACAGCTGTCTACTGGGTATGAAAGGTAACCAGAAAGTTCTCTTCTGTGTTTTTAAATTGAATCTTAAACTGTTGCTACTAGGCCCTGACTGATTTAACAAAAAAAATAGTGGGTTCACAGATTAATTAGCTTTAAAAGAAAAAAAATTCCTTTCAGAAAAATTCCCAGAAGTATATACTCACAATTTCAGATTTCTCTCCAGAAGTAACAGCCCCCCTTTCCAGTCCTTCAAGACTGGAAAGAAAGCCTTTGGGAGATGCCACCACGCATGAGTGGTCCACTTCCCGCCCAAGGGTGCCATCTTACTCAGTCAGATGATATAGCTAGAGCTGACAAAAGAAGATGGCAAAAACTTATACAGCAACTCCAAGGGGAGGAGAGAGGGTTGTGAGGACTGATTCCTGCTGCCCCTGGAGAGCACCTGTTACATGGAGTAACTACACTTTCTCCAGAATCAAGCAGGAAGTCAGTCCCTAGCTACAGGCTACCGAGAACCTATAGAAAAATACGGCCCAGCCATGAACAGCCACAAACGAATATGAGGAAAGATTCTGAGGACCACAGTGTCCAGGGAGAGCCAATCCTCCGATAGCCTGAACAAGAAGGGTTGGAGGGCAAGAGTTGCCTAAACCCTGAACAGATTATGGAGTATGGCCTGGCCAAAGGCGCTGTCCTGTCAGGACTCCCTCTCCAGGGAGTGATGAGCTGCAAAGGTATGAACTGAGGACAAAGTGACAGCACGGTAGGCTTGCAACAGAGGTCGCCAAAGCCTTGACATTGTGTGCCATGACCCGGTACTCCGAGAGCCCAGCCTGATTGTGTCGAAAACGATGCAGTCCGCCACCGAGGTAGACAGGGTCCATTTGGTAACAGCTTCCCCCAGTCTACTGGGGTAATATGAAACGAAAAGCTGCGAGGTTTTGCGGTGGCCCAGAATACATTGCAGGTAGAAGGACAAGGCTCTCCTACAAATCCAGAGTATGGAAAACAGCTGCCGCCTTCTTGGTGCGGAGTCGTGTTAAGAAGGTGGGGAACATCACCTCCTAGTTGAGGTGGATGGCGGATATCACCTTCGGAAGGAATTTAGGGTGGGTGTGAAGCACGACCCTATTCTTGCAGAACCTGGTGTAAGGCCACCAAAGCCTGAAACTTGCTGACTCTGCGGGCAGAGGTGTTCGCCACCAGGAAGACGACCTTCCAAGATAGATAACGTAAATGTCAGGTAGCCAGAGATTTGAAAGGTGGTTTGGTGAGTTGTGTCAGAACCACGTTGAGATCCCATTCCTCCAGAGGCGGGCGGATGGGAGGCTTAGAGAGTAGCAGGCCCCACATAAATCGGTTAATGAGGAGCTGCGCAGAATGAGATTTTCCCTCTATGGAGTAATGGTGCACTGAGAGCGCACTCAGGTACACCCTGACAGAGTTGGACTTGAGTCCGTACCATGTGTGCACCTGGCAAGAGAACGGGTCTACTTGTTGTTCCACACACCATACTAAGAATCTGTGCCACTTGAAGGCATAGGTCCGTCTCATGGAGTTCTTATGAGAGGCCAGGAGGACTTCTCCCACCTCCCTTGGGAGGCTGAAGGGTGCTAAGGGTCGAGAGGCGGAGTAATAGGGGAAACCAAGGTTGCATGGGCCACTGAGGGACCACCAGGATCATGGAGGCTTTGCCCTGCAGGACCTTGAAGAGGGTCTGGGCAATTTGTGGCATGGGAGGGAAGGCATACAGAAGGCCCACTGACCACAAGATGAGGAAGGCGTTTGCCGCTATCCGGGACAGATGCGGTTGGGGACAGCAGAAGCGGGGCAGCTGAGGGTTGGCTGGGCTGCCAAAAGAGGTCAGCGCAACATGGAGGGGGCTTTTGATTCCTTGGGCATTGCCTCTCTTTCCCCAGGAGGAACAGCCTTGCAGCACACAGGGGGTTGTCTTATGCTCTTTGCCCACAGGTAGTCCTCGGCCAGGCTGTACTCCATAATCTGTTTGGGGTATAAGCAACTCCTGCCCTCTGACCCTTCTTCGGCGGCTACCAAGAGCTTAGTCCCGTGGACCCAAGGACTCGGGCATCGGCTTCTGCTCATGGCCTCGCGGAGGCATTTTTGGGTTACAGGTTCGATAGCCTGTAGCGGGGGAGTCCCATAAGTGAGGACTGACTTCCTGCTTGTTCCTGGAGAAAGCGTAGTTACTCACCTGTAAACAGGTGTTCTCCAGGGACAGCAGGAATCAGTCCTCATCTTAATTAGGAGATAGTCTTGCCAACTTTCTTGCCGAGACCACACGCAGACCGCGCATCGGTGGTCCTGCATACTCTCGACTGCAAGAGGGCTCTTGCCTTCTATCTGCAGTGCACCCAGGATCATCGCAAGTCCAACCGGCTCTTTATCACCTACGATCCCAACCGCCTGGGGCTGGCAGTTACCAAGCACATTCTCTCCATCTGGGTGGCAGCCTGCATCTCCTTTGCAAAGGCTGGGGCCCTGCTGGATCAATGGGTCACTGCGCATGGCGTCCGTGCCAAGGCGGCATTCGTGGCTTCGCTGTGCTCAGTGCAGCTGGCGGACATCTACCTACTGCAACCTGGTCTTCAGCGAACACTTTTACTTCGCACTACTGCCTGGAGAGGGAGTCCCTTTAGTGTAGTGTGGACTAGAAATGTTTTTAAATAAATAAAATTATAATCGCAGCCGCGCGGCGTTTCAATTTTGAGCAGTAAGTTGAACAGCTTTTAGGACTATGAGTTTATTGTCCCCTGAAGAAAGTCTCAGTCTGAAAATTTGAGATAAGTAGTCTTGTTATAAGACATAGAGCAGCTGAATGTATTCAAATTACCTGCAAATGTGCTTTTCATTATGAGGTCATTGATGCAAACGGGCAAACTAACAACGGACGTGAGTCCCAATAGCAGAGCCGAAAAGTCTGAGACCTCGAGTTAAATAATTTATTGATACATGAACGATTTTTCATTGATACTGTGGAATACTCTTGAGGTGGCAATATTGTGGGGTGAGGTGACCATATTAATTTAAGCATCAGTGCTTAAATTAGTATATATATTCAGTACTGTGGTAAGTAATAGAAGCGACAAATGTATGTATAGGTTTTTGATCTAGTGGATCATGATATTTTGCCGACATGTTTAAATGAGATAGGTCTGTCAGGAAACATTTGGAACTGGATGAGGGGGTTTTTGGAGAATAGAGTTGTAAAAGTCAAGTGGGGAACTGAAATGTCTTTATCTTGGAGAATGGTCTGTGGGGTATCGCAGGGTTCACTTTTATCACCCATATTGTCTTGAAAATAGGACTCAGTAGCCTGCCAAATCTTTGAGGGTTGATTTACAGAAACTAGGGTTGTCTATATTTATGTATGCAGATGACATTATAGTTATTATTGCAGCTCAAACTGCTTTGACTAGTACTTACAGGAAATTAGTGGATTGCTTTTACATATAGATTTATGGATGAACAGGCATTTGAAGAATTTTAACCCAGAAAAAACTAAGGAGGGATATTCAGAGGCATTTATATGGTTTGCAGACTTACAACCTGTGTAAATGCTGGTTAGCGGGATATTCAGTGGCACTAACATGGTTAGTGCCGCTGGATGTCCACGGGTGCCATTGCTAAACGCCCTGATGCTATGCAATTAGCATCAGGGCATTCCAGGGCAAAATGAAGGTGGCACCCGTTGCTAACTGGACAGCAGCTCAATATCACCTCTGCCCTATTAGCATCCTATGGGTAAAGAAAGGCACAGTAAAAGCTAGCCTATCTTTACCCATGGGAACTAACCGGGCAGCGGCTCAATATCACTATGCCCAATTAATTTTTGTGCTATGCGGCGCCCGGGATATTAAATGCCGGTGGCTGGATATAGCCCCTGCATTGAATATCCGTGGTTAGTATTCAAAGGTGATGGCTATGTGCTTTAGAATCATTAGCCACTGCCGCTGAATATTCCCCCTAAGCTATAATAGTTAGGTCATAGTTTAGCCTGTTTTCCAACTACTAGTAAAATTCCAACTATGAAAATATTAGGAATTCTGTTAGACTCTACTTTCTCCATCTAAGAGCAAGTAAAGACAGTGACAAGGAAAGTGTTTTTTAAACTGTGTCAGTTGCAACAAATTTGAGCAAATTTTGAAACTGACCAGCTGAAAATATTGGTACAGCCCTGGAAGTGGAGGAGGTGAAAGCATCCCTGGAAAGGGAAGAACCACAGCTCAAGTACCCCAAAGTTGCAGAATCAGTGATCACAAGGAAGAGAAGGGTAGTGGTGGTTGGTGACTCTCTTCTGTGGGGTACTGAGGCATCCATCTGCCGACCAGACTTGATGCCCAGAGAAGTATGCAGTCTGCCAGGTACCAAAATCCGAGATGTTACGGAGAGTTTGCCGAGACTTATCAAGCCCACTGACTATTACCCAATGTTGCTAATCTATGTCGGCACAAATGATACTGCGAGGTATCTCTCTGAGCATATCAAAAGTGACTTCATGGCTCTGGAACAGAAAGGGGAAGCAGATAGGTGCACAGGTGGTGTTCTCTTCAATCCTCCCTGTTGAGGGTAAAGACTAAGGCAGAGAAGCTTGCATGCTGGAGATGAATGCATGGCTGCGTGGATGGTGTCATCGAGAGCGTTTTGATTTCCTGGACCATGGGATGCTGTTCCAAGGGTTGCAGAGCAGAGATGGTGTCCATCTGTCCAAGAAAGGTTGATGTGTCTTCAGTAGCAGACTGGCTGATCTACTGAAGAGGGCTTTAAACTAGATTCGTTCGGGATGTGTGAAGAAAGCAGCCAGGTAAGTGAAAGCCCCCAGGTAAGTGAAACATTAAATACATTTATGGAAAAGGGTAAAAGGGGCAACATATGGAAAGCGGTATGTATAAATGCCCGTAGCATGGGAAATAAGATCCCAGATGTTGAAGCTTTAATGGGAGAGGCTGACCTAGATTTAGTGGAAGTTACAGAAACATGGTTCACAGAAAACCATGACTGGGGTGTAATTATACCAGGCTATACTTTATTCAGAAAGGACAGGGGAAGAAGAAGGGGAGGGTGGAGTGGTAATATATATAAAAAATAATATTAAAGCTTTGGAATTACAGAGCTTAAAAGGGAGAGAGGAGGCACTGTGGGTTAAACTAGAAAGAGGGAAAGAGAAATCTATTTGTAACGGCATGATATAAAGACCTCCCTCACAAGAGGAAGAGGTGGATGGAGAGTTAATTGAAGACATATGCAGCATTGCTAGGAATGGGGAAATGCTACTTATAGGGGATTTCAATATGCCAGATGTTGACTGACACATTCCTGCTGCAGTATCATCTAGAAGTAAGGAGATCCTGGATTCTCTACAGGGAGAACTATTCAGGCAATTGGTAACAGACCCCACACGTGAAGGGGCCATACTGGACTTGGAGCTTACCAATGGTGAAAGTGTTTCTGATGTTATAGTGGGAGATCATTTTGCATCCAGTAATCACCAGATGGTGTGGTTCAGTATTAGGACTAGGGCTGATAGAATCCATTCAAAAGCGAGGGTCTTAGACTTTAGGAAAACTAACTTTGCCAAGATGGGCCCATACCTCAGGGAGTCGTTAGCGGGATGGGAACAGCTGGGGGATGTAGAAAAACAGTGGGCAAAACTGAAAGGGGATATTTTAAGGGCAATCAACCTTTTTGTTAAAATGGTAAATAAATGTCAAAGGAAAAGGAGACCGGTATGGTTTTCGAAAAAGTAGCTGAAAAGGTGAAGAAAAAGAGGGAGGCCTTCATGAAATACAAGAGATCACAGAGAGAGTAAGACCAGCAACTATATTTGGAAAAACTTAGAGAAGCTAGCAAAGTAGTCAGGAAAGCAGAGTCAAAAAAGAGGATGAAATAGACAATGCAATAAAATGGGGGGTAAGTCATTTTTCTGATATGTTAGTGAGAAGAGGAAAGGCAAAAGTGGTATTGTCAGACTGAAGAGTAAAGGGGAGTAATATGTAGAAGCTGATGAGGATAAAGCGGACTTGCTTAACAAATATTTCTGTTCTGTGTTCACAGATGAAAAATCAGGAACAGGACCTTAGAAAACACCCAGAAACAGGAACAGAAGGGCGGGGCATCTTGAAAAATTTACAGAAGACTGTGTTTGTGAGAAACTAGCTAAACTTAAAGTAGACAAAGTGATGGGACTGGATGGGATATACCCTAGAATACTGAGGGAACTTGGGGACGTTCTAGCAGCTCCACTGACTCACCTTTTCAATGCCGAGTTGGGAGTGGTGCCAAAGGACTGGAGAGAGGCTTATGGTTTCCTTCACACAAAAGTGGAAGTAAGAATGTGGTTGAAAACTATAGGCCAGTTAGTTTAATTTCAGTGGTCAGTAAATTATTGGAAACACTGCTGAAAGAGAAAAAAGTGAGGTTTCTGGAATCCAGCGGATTACAGGATCCGAGGCAGCATGGATTCAACAGAGGCAGGTGTTGTCAGACAAATCTGATTGATTTTTTTGACTGGGTGACTAGGGAGTTGGACCGAGGGAGAGCCCTAGATGTGGTGTATTTAGATTTCAGTAAAGCCTTTGACACTGTTCCTCACAGGCGACTTATAAACAAACTGAGCACCCTAGGGATGGAACTTAAAGTTACTGCTTGGTTTAGAAATTGGTTGAGTGGGAGACAACAAAGGGTACAGGTAAATGGAGCTCACTCTGAGGATAAGGAAGTTACCATTGGTGTGTCCCAGTAATTTGTCCTTGGTCCGATTCTTTTTAACATCTTTGTTAGTGATATAGCTGAAGGGCTGTCGGGTAAGGTTTGCCTCTTTGGGAATGATACCAAAATCTGAAATAGAGTAGACACCCAGGAAGGTGTAGATAACATGAGGAGGGATCTAGCTAAGCTTGAAGAATGGTCTAGAATTTGGCAGCTGGGATTTAATGTTAAAAAATTCAAGGTCATGCATTTCGGCTGCAGCAATCCAAGGGAGCAATAAGTATAGGGGGTGAAGTACTTTTGTCCACTAAAGAAGGGCAGGACCTCAGTATGGTTGTGTCTGATGATCTTAAAGTAGCTAAACAGGTAGAAAAGGCAACAGCAAACACTAGAAGGATGCTTGGGTGCACAGGGAGAGGAATGGCTAGCAGAAAAAAGGAGGTGATAGTGCCTCTCTATAAGTCTTTGGTGCGACCTCATTTGGACTACTGTGTACAATTCTGGAGACTGCACCTTCAAAAGGATATAAACAGGATGGAGTCAGTATAGAGGGTGGCTACTAAAATGGTTAGTGGTCTTCATTATAAAGCATATGAGGACAGACTTAAGGATCTTAATATGTACACCTTAGAGGAAAGGCGGATTAGAGGTGATATGATTGAGACATTTAAATTCCTCCATGGCATAAATGCACAGGGGGAGAGCCTCTTTCGATTGAAAGCAAGTTCTGCTATGAGGGGACATGGGATGAGGGTGAAAGGAGATAGATTCAGGAGTGATATGCAGAAATATTTCTTTACGTAAAGAGTGGTGGATCAATGGCATAGTCTCCCCGTGGAGGTGGTAGAGATGAGGACGGTATCTGAATTCAAAAAAGCATGGGACAAACACAGAGGATCTCTAAAGGAAAAAAAGGGACTATTGTAGTTGTTGATATGGAAGGACAGACTAGATAGGCCATGTGGTATTTTTCTGTTGTCATTTTTCTATGTTTCTATTATGACACAATTAGATAACTTATCTGTTCAACAATATTACACTAATCTAAACAGTGACAATCACTGGTATCCAGATAATTTTAAAGCTTGCTTTGTCCTCAACCCAGTCACATATTTTATATATAGTTTCTGGCTGCTCTATGAAAATATTCACCAATTCACCAATATGGCCACTGCTTCAACCTTGTATTTTTCTCCAACTACTCACTCTCAAACATTTCCATCTCTGTTCTGTCCCTGTCAGCCCATCATCTGTTGTCTTTGATACTTAACCACTCCTTTCCACAATCTCATCCAATCTTCACCAACACATTTAGGAATCTTCAAGCTATTAAGATAAGAACTGCTCACTGTTGGATACAGGATACTAGGCTTAATGGATTTTGAGGAGAACGAAGAATGCACAATGCATGCAGGCTCTTATATAGAATGGGCAGGCGCAAATGATCAACAATAAGGACATAATGGCTGGATTTCATGATTACTATAGTACCCTATACCAGTCCCAGCAGACCACTGATGATGCTTTCTTGGAGCATTTAGAGGGACAAATTCTTCATAGGGTGAGAAGCTATGAATAAGGAGATCAGGGCAGCCACCAAGTCACTTTCACTGAGGAAGGCACCTGGCCTTAGTCATACTGGACCAACACCTGAACCTGCAATCATACATCAGCAGAACAATGAAAATAGCCTACTACAAAATGAGGATCATACGAAAACTAAGACTTTTATTCAACCATAACAATTTCCGAAGCTACAATAACCCCTCTTCTGGGCTACTGTAATATAATATATCAAGGTCTCCCAAAACATAACAGTTCACCCCTACAGATGGTGCAAAATATGGCAGCACATATAACAACAAGAATTACAAGGCACAATCATATAACACCCATCCTAAAATAGTTACACTGGCTCTTAATACATACACGCATAAAATCAAAAGCAATACTCATCATATTCAAGAGCCTACAGCAGACATCAGCTGATTCCCTCCAAACTCTAATCCCAAAAAAAAAAGAAAAAAGAAAACAGATAAAGAACATACGTACAATAAAAACTCAGTTGTCATTCCCACAAGTAAAACTAAGAGCAAGCAAACAATATGCAATAGGGCATTCTCCCTATTCACGCCATCACTATGGAACTCATTCCCAGAAGATTTCAAATCCATGGATGACACCCAAGGTTTCACAAAGAGGCTAAAAACATTCCTATTCACCGAGCTCTTTGGAACAGACACCTAACTCTATCCACCAGGTTCTACCTTGTATATAATGTTATTATAACCCATCACTGTCGCCCAAATAGTTAATTGTATATTCCAAGTTATACTCACCCATGTTAAATGTAATTAATCCAGTTTCTTTGTAAACTGCTTTGACTAAATTTTATTTATTTATTTATTACAATTTCTTATATACCGCACTATTCGACATCAGCGCAGTTTACATTAAACAAAAAGACCAGAACAACAGGCTGTTCGGTTTTACAGAGAACAGGTGTACAAACTTGGATAACGTGGCTGAACTATTTACATGAAATATCTACAAGTAGGCGTTATGACCAAGCTCTAGAGGTATAAAGTAAAACCCGGTATCAAATAGGCCCGTTGTGTAGAAAAACATTTAAAGTAACTTGATTTTTTTTTTGTCGGAATGGCCAACCCAGCTAAAGGAATTCAACCTTATGCCGTTGTGGCCCGTCCATTTTATTAAATAGAACACAGTCTTAATATTTTGAAGACAGCATCTATTATACGTTACTTAGCTGAGTTTGTTGAGAAAGGCTGTGTAGAAATGCCACAGATAGCGGAAGGACAAAGATAATCCCCTGCTTCAGGTCTAATCCTCTGTGCACTTTCAGCCCAGAAACTGAAAAAACGGCGTCTTTATAAGTACTGGCCGTGCAAACATTTGCTTAATCACTTCAAGGTGCTCCAATCAAAGGGCTAGAGAAGGAAGATCCAATCAAGGTAGTCATGGGGAGGGATCAGTAAACAAAGCTCCGCCCCCTAAACCTTTGTTGGAAAAATGTTTAAGAAACAGTGTGCCAATCAATTTGCATATTCATACCATGTGGCTGCACAGAGTTCAGTAGAAAGATCCATCTTTGTTCAGAGTTCTGAAGCGCTTGGAGACGATCACCGCCTCTTGGATGTTCAGGTATGAAATTCAAGACACGCCATCTCAAGTCTTGAAAATTGTGCAATGACTGCAAGCAATGTTCTACCATAGGAGCTGTTAAAGTTCTCGTCCTCAAACGAGAGGCATGTTCTGCCAATCGGATTTTAAAAGAACGTGATGTGTGGCCGACATAATAAAAAGAACAGGGGCACACTATTAGGTACACCACATAACAAGTTAGACAATTTGTCTGCCAACGGGATGAATAGGTGATTGATGTATCCACCCATACAGAGCCAGAGATCGTATTAAATCACTACTCATATAGTTAATGCTCCACTCTAACTAATACGTTGTGACTTCATAAAAAATGGTGTGAAAACTTTCTGTTTGCAGATAGACCAAGTGGAATAGAAATCATAAACAAAAACAGAAAATTAATTAACTAACTCCGGAAAGGTCTCAGACTCAATAGCGCTGTGTTAACTTCAGTATGTTCAATACTGTCAAATGCGCTGGCAGCATCAATGACCAATCCGGAGATTTTTACAAAACTCTTCCAAAATCACTAGAATAATATGGCAACTTTCATCTAAAAAACCACACCATTGTGTCAGAAAAATGCTTATCTTAAAGCGTATCGAGATGTGATTTTTACTGGTGGAGGATGTGTTTAAATGACCCCCTGAGGAAACTCTACTGAGAGAGTGAAACGTTCAGAGTGGCGCCAGAAGAGGCGTAGGGGAAATCACATCTCGATACGGACAACCTCCTTCTCAATGCGCCTCCGATGCAACAAAGCTTAGCTATGGCCCAGCCATGCCCAAGAGACACCAAACAAGGATCTATGCGCCAATCAGACCTTGAGGGTAGTAGAACAAAAAGTCATTAGTATTGGAATGGAGCAACCAACTGTAGTCAAAAGCCAAGGGAGACTGGTAAGTCATCTCATACTGTGCACCACTACAATGCTCACTAAGAAGAAACACTCTCCAGAAGCACTTTTGCTGATCAACACAAAAAAACCCCAAAGGTCTAGCGTCCGAGCTCCCCTGTGTCGTTCCGGAAGCATCCTAAGACTAACTATCCTGGAAGCCTCTGGGGAGATCATAGACCGAGGTGGTCAGCTACGGCACTGTACATGGAGCCACCCACCTAGGCAAGGAATCACCTGTATCCATGCCGATTCTACTTGACTGGACCAAAAACATAACAATCTTATAATCCGTTATTAAACACCTCCAGCAGGGAACCACAGAGAGCCTGGTGAGGGGACAGGAATGATGAAATCTAAGCATGTCCCCAAGCTTAGCAGAAAAGGAAGGAAGAGAAGACATCTCCTGCACCCAAATGGTAACAGACGAGCGCTGCTTTCCACAGCCGAGAACACACCGCACATCAGCAACTTCAGTTATCGGCCACCCATTTGGCTTCAGAATGAAGAGCTCTGTCCTTTGTTCCAACAAAACTGGAGTGCTCTGTTTGATCTGTAATTAACTGGCACAAAGCTTTCACTCAAAGAGAACAGCTATGACAGTCGAAAGGAGAGCGTCTCCTTCTGAGGCTGGCCCTCATGATAGCCCCCATGGGAATGTAATGAGTCATCCCTGTTCAGGAACACTGAACACCTAAGGCCAGAACTGGCCCATGCCAGCCACAGACACTATGCAACCTATCACCTCAAAACACCAAAAACTCTAAGGTGACCACCTCGAGGTCCCTGACTGCTTCAGAAGCACTTAGCCCAAACAGGAAGCCTACCGTGTTGAACTGTCATCCTTAAGACACCAAGGCAGAAAGCTGAAGCCCCATAATGGCTACCAAAAGAGAGGTATCTGGCCTCCCAAGCCAAACCTCCCCCAACCAACTAAAGCGGCTGACTAAGCCAGCTATCCAGACTATGGCCGTACAGATGAGCCCCCCAAATGTCCAAGCACAGGCCTCCGGCCCATGGACATGGCTGCCTGCAGTTGATGTGACAGATATTGGAGTAACCTAAGAAAACTGCCCCGGTATCAAGCTCCTCCTAGTTCACCCTATGGAAGGTCATAGGGAGCATGTGTATGGAAGCAATAGAGTTCATCTGAGTACTCCTCCTGCCATGCCCGGGGGAACCATAAATCTCCAAGAAAGTAGAGCTGACCCTCTGCAAGGGAGATCCGTCCCCTAAAAGGCATCATGAACCTCTCACTTATGGAGGCTACCCGAAAACACAGGAAACCGTGAGCGCGCTTCCTGGCTACCATGGGCATGTCACTGTATCTTAAAAAGGATATAGTATAATTAGAAAAGGTACAGAGAAGAGCCACCAAAATGGTAAAGGGGATGGAAGGATACCCCCCTATGAGGAAAGGCCTTAAAAGGTTAGGGTTCTTCAACTTGGAAAAGAGAAGGGTGAGGGGAGATATGATAAAAGTGTATAAATTAATGAATGGAGTGAAACGGGTTAACGTAGATCGGTTGCTTACGCCATCAAACAGTAGAAAGACTAGAAGACACGCAATGAAGCTACAATGTAACCCATTTAAGACTAATAAAAGAAAATATATTTTCACTCCATGCGTAAATTCTGGAATTTGTTACCGGAGGATGTAGTAAAAACGTGTTAGCTAGCTGGGTTTAAAAAAGGTTTGGACAATTCCTAGAGGAAAAGTCCATAAACCATTATTTAAAGAGGACCCGGGAAATCCACTGCTTACCCCAGGTCGAGACTTGTGAAAGCTGTGGACTTTGGGTACCTGCCAGGTACCTGTAACCTAAATTGGCCACTGTTGGAAACAGGATACTGGGTTTGATTGACCTTGATATGACCCAGTATGGCATTTCTTATGTTCTTAAGTTAGTCCCTCGCTAAAGACTTCGCTCATAACCAGAATCAAAACAACCAAGTCTCTGAGCTCTTACCTCAGGCATCAACATACTGAATAGTACTGCCACTTCCCTGGGGCACCAAAAGGAACCTTAGGAGACCAACCTCGCCAAACTTTCTCCCGACGAAACCAGGAAGTGGACAGACTTCTAGTCATATACGCCCCTCACGGAACCCAAAATTCCCAAGACTAGAATCCTACCCAAGTTCAATGGAAAGAATTAGACTGACTGACTAACCGTACAGTCCAGTTTTGAAAGGATAGAGAAGAACCGCACTCAAGACGACCAGCCAAAGGGACAGCAAATGCCAGGAAAGAGAACATGAACATACAGCCACTGAAACCAAAAAGACTCAGTAGGAGAGCAAGATCTACAACCCTACTTCCTCCCCCACTTCGTAGAGAAGAAACATGAGCAATGACCAAGCTGCTATACCTGTGAGGTATACCAAAGAGGATCTGAACAGCCTTTAGCAAAGAATGTGCTACAACTAATACGATAGGCCTAGGAAAGCACAGTTACTCACCTGTAACAGGTGTTCTCCAGGGACAGTAGGAATCAGTCCTCACATATGGGTGACATCAGCACCGACAAAGCCCGTGCAAAGCATTTCCCCAGCTTTCAAAGAAAGCCTCTGGGAATGCCACCACGCATGCGTGGTCCCCTTCCCGCCCAAGGGTGCCATCTTGATCAGTCAGATGACATAGCTCAGGCAAAAAATACCAAGAACAGTGGGCAACTCCAAGGGGAGGCAGGTGGGTTGCGAGGACTGATTCCTGCTGCCCCTGGAGAACACCTGTTACAGGCAAGTAACTACACTTTTTCCAGGAACAAGGAGGAAGACAGTCCTCACATATGGGAATCCCCAGCTACAGGCTACTGAGGACCCGCAGGAAAAATTCTACAGAGAGCTGTGAGCAGAAATTGGTAACCGAAGACAGCCCAAGGACTCCGGGTCCCTGGAAGACCACACTCCTGGTAGCCGCAGAAGAAGGGTCGGAGGGCCAGAGTTGCCTAACCCCCGAACAGGTTATGGAGTACGGCCAGGCCAAATGCACTGTCCCGACAGGACTCCTTCTCCAGGCAGTAATGCGTCGCAAAGGTGTTAGCCGAGAACCAGGTTGCGGCTTGACAAATGTCCGCCAGGGGCACGGAGTGCAGATGTGCTACCGACGCTGCCCTCGCATGGACACCGTGCACCGTGACTTGGCGGTCCAGGGGTAGCCCAGCCTGGGCCTGGGTGAATGCGATGCAATCCGCCACCTAGAGGGAAAGGGTCCGCTTGGTGACGAAAAGCCCCAAATGGGCAGGGTCATAGGAGACGAAGAGCTGCTCGGACCTGCGGTGGGCCTGCATGCGCTGCAGGTAGAAGGAAAGAGCCCTCCTACAGTCGAGGGTATGGAGGACCGCTGACGCCCAGTCGGCATGAGGCTTAGGAAAGAAGGTCGGCAGCACTATCTCCTGATTGAGGTAAAATCCGAGACCACCTTCGGAAGAAACTTGGGGTGCATTCGGAGAACCACCCGATTCCCGTAGAACCTCGTGTAGGGAGCATCGGCCATCAGGGCTTGGAGCTCACTGACCCTCTGGGCCAAGATGAGGGCTACCAGCAAAACCATCTTCCAAGAAAGGTGCTGAAGCGAGCAGGACGCCATCGGTTCAAAAGTCGGCTGTGTTGGTCGCGGAAGGACGATATTGAGATCCCACTCCGCCGGAGACGATCGGATGGGAGGCCTGGAAAAACACATGCATGAAGTGGGAAACCAGCAGCTGGCCCGAGAGGGGTCCGCCTTCAACTGGGTGGTGGTTGGCTGAGATTGCGCTGAGAAGAGAAGATGATGCTGAAGAAGGCAGTGTGAGGCCTAACCTCCACTCTGTAAGCAATGGGTTATGGTCCTCAGCCTGTGGCAGACACAAACATGCTCCAGGAACTGCAGCTGCGACTACCATAAGAAGTGGCATAGGGAACGCCACTCCAGTTGAAACAACCACTGACTTTCTTTTTTTTTTAAACTATACACATCACTCAATCCTTTTGCTCCCTCCCCAAAGAGTGAAGAGGGGCAGGGAACATCTCCATGCAGCCTTTAGAACCATCGGAAGGCAGGGGGTGGGGGGATAACCTGATACCACTGGATTATGCACCCCATTGCAGGGGAAAAGAACTTGTGTCCATCAGGCTGAGAACTCCAGGAGAAGAAAGGAGGAACTGGATCCACTGGTTTACACACCCCAAAAGAAGCGGGGAGACCTGGAACCACTGGGTTCTGCACCCAAAGGCCCTCCAGTCAGCATTACTACTTAGGTGAGTCTTCCAATTCCATCCAGACTGCACAGGTTTAACCACCTCTATCTGCTGGAGACTGAGAAATACTGGTCAGAGGAGGTCAGCACAAAACCCTTATGGGGTGACATCATTAATACGGTTTGTTCTGAGTCTCCATCTGCTGGTAGGGGTGCATAACCCATGAGGCTGGACTGGAGGGACAATGGAGGAAGTTCTTTTATTTGAGTACATCCTCAGGCCCCTGGGTTTTAAACAAGTTTAACCAGTTTTCAGCAATTTTGGGGTACAAGATAAACTGGCTAAAATCAATCCCTTTCAATCCCTCAGATCCACTTCTGGAAATTGCCCTCCACCCTTGTCTCCCCATCCACAATCACCTGGCTCCCAAGAGTCACTAAACCCCTTTGACCTCGACCTCTCCTCTAGCTCGTCCTTATCCCATACCTGGTCATCCTTCGCTCAGTATCATCTGCTGAAATCATTAATGTCATTAGTTCATCTCACAAGACCATTTCTGCTGCTGATCCCATCCGTCATCCTTACCCTATCCCTTGTGCTCTCCACCCTACCCCTTGTGCTATTACCCTTAACTCTGACAATTCTCAATAATAGCCTATCCTCCGGTACCTTCCCAGCTTCCTGGAAACATGCTGTAGTTCATCCTATCCTCAAGAATCCATCCCTGGACCCTTCTCTCCTTGCTCATTACCGTCCTGTTTCTACCCTCCCCTTTCTTTCTAAGCTGTCCGAGAAGCTGGTCTTTGCACAACTATCTTCATACCTAGATTTGACTCATGCTTTTCATCCCCATCAATCTGGTTTCCACAGAAACTATTCTTCTTTCCTTTCTTAGAGAACTTCTTCAGTCTCACGACTGAGCTGACATTTCAGTGGCTTGATCTCTCTTCGACTTTTGACATCATCGATCATGTTACTATTCTTGCTTGACTTTATGAATTTGGTCTTTGTGGCATGGTCCTTAATTGGTTTGTTCTTTTCTCTCTCAGTGGTCCTTCTCGGTTTCTCTAGGTAACTCTTCTTCCTCCTCTCCACCTCTTCTCTGATCACTTTGACCCTTCTGAGTCAACAACATGGTATTTCTGCTCATTATTATGCTGATGACATTTTACTACTTCATCACACCAATATGGTTGCCCCTGATCTCTCCCTTCTCAAGGCTTGCCTAGCCAGTATTTCAGTTTGGTTATCTAATAACTTCCTCCATCTCAACCCCAACAAGTCTGCTGCTTTATGGTTCACCTTTGGTTCCCCCCCCCCTCCACACTGGCCCCCTCCTTCTCTGGTTCTAGCATCCCAATAGTTGACTCATTCCGGTATCTAGGTGTCATGCTCCATTCTACCTTATCTTTCCATGTTCATCTCTCTTCACTAGTCCTCACTGCTCCCTCACTCTGTCAGATTTGCACTATTCGTCCTTTCCTTTCCGTCTCATCTTTGACCACTTTACTTCTCATACTTGTCATATGCAAGATTGACTACTGCAATATTGTTTATCTTGGCCTCCCTCAACACCAACTTTACCGTCTTCAGTGAATCCAAAACACTGTAGTCCGTATCCTTACTCAAACCTCCCGGTTTGAACATATTACCCCACTCCCTGATTCTATATCATTGACTTCCTGTGAAATTCCATCTCCAATACAAACTGCTTATTCTGGTCCATTGTGCACTGTATTCTGGTTCCCCCTGCTATCTTTCTGATTTCCTGCTTCTACACTCCCCACATCACGCACTCTGTAACATTCACACCAATCACTTACACCTTCCTTCTGCTTCTCAGGCACAATTGACATCCACACATTCTTCTGCTTTTTACTGCATTGCACCTGCCTCCTGGAATTCCTTGCCTCCAACTCTCATATGCCAAATTTAAACCTCTACTAAAGACCCATTTTTTTTAATACCGCCTTTGACTTACTATTTCCCTGACTATTCCATTCTGTCCTACCCCCCTTGTTTTTAAACTGTCCTATTATATTATGGAGTTCTTCTCTATCTTTATATTTTAATTTTATTTTAATTTTGTACACTGCTCTGCTGCATTTGTGAAGAATGGTTAAGCAAATACAACAAACAAACAAAATGCCCACATGGTCAACACTACAGGATATTCTTTTAAAGCATCAAGGTCATGTTTGAAATATCTTAGCATATGGGTGGTGCCCTCCCTGGATAATATGATTACCAAAAATTTAGGGGTTATGATGTTGATAATAAAAGAACATGTGGAACAATTTGCCCCCAACAGTGGGGCCATCTGTAGGCCATTAAAATGTTCCTTATGCCTTATTCCCTCACTGTCATTTCCTGGGGGGAGGAGGAGGAGAGGGGGGAAACATAAAAAAAATTAGAAAAGGCTTCCCATGGTGAAACAAGCTTCCAGACATTTTTGAGAAAAAACTGAAACTGAAGAAATCTGTTAGTGGAGTAAACTATCCTGATACTTGAGAAGTATCATACTATTTTTTTGTTAAATTAAAGCAGCTATTGGCCCAAGTTCCTTAACAAACAAAATGGGCTAACACTGGGGCTACCCAATCTAGCTTTTACAAACTTGAGACCTGTTGTAACCTGACAACCAGTTCACTGGGTTGGGTAGCTGGTCAGGTAAAAATATTTAGACAGCTGGACAGCTATTAGCAAATGTGAAGTTTTAAAAAAATTGGAGGTGCTCCACAAGGAATTTGGAGTACTCCAATGCAGTTCTTCACTTATATGCAATTGCAGGATTCATTGCCTTCCAGTGGAATAGACTCTGCAGTGACAGATGAAAAATGGACTCTGGCCATGACAGGGCACATGCACCCACAGAAAAACGAAGCAACAGGAGCAGGGCAAAGAGAAAGTCCACTCTAAGGTATTCCCAAATCAGCTTTATTAAAATTCACCCCTACACTGGCAATGTTTCAGCTGACCTGCCTTGAAATATTGGAAGACTTCTAGTCCAAGGAAATTTGGATCTCTCAATCTGCACCTATGGTGCAATCCATATTTTTTCTAATGCACCGTGCATACTAGATCCCAGTGAAGGTTGCCAAATTCTCCAAGGACAACAGCAATGGCTGCTGGAACTGCAAAGCTGATGTTGGGATATTATCTCAAATTATTTATTTCTGTCAAAATCTGCAAACCTATTCAATGGCAGTTTGGGAATGCATTAGCAATATTCTGCATATTCAAATCTCTCTGAGCTACAAAGTAGTTGTGTGTGCAGTCAAGGCAATGCTGACTTCTGGAAACCCAACCCCTGTGTTTTCTTGGCAAGGTGCGACGAAGTAGATTGCCAGACTTTTCTTCCATGCAGTATTCCAAACTGGTCATCCATCCAAGTACTAGTCAGGCCCAACCCTGCTTAACCTCTGAGAGCAGGCTCACTCAGAGCAGCAAAGTCATAGTAAAGTGAAAGTTTGTGCTGCCGAGTCAATGCTAATTATTGGCTATTTGGAAAGCTTAGGAGTCAGGGTCTCTCTACAGAGAGATTAAAGATTCTTGCTGGATTTTATGTTAACTCTAGTGGTGAAAGTGATAACAGGAAGACAACAGAACAAGTTGAAATGACCGTATTGTAGAATACTCTCTGCCTGTATAATACCTAATAAGGCAAATCCTTAATTTAGGACAACCACTGAGCTTGTAACTTCTTTCTCTCAATCTAGCTCCTCCCCTGATCCATGCAGCAGATATGAATGAGTGGCAGCAGAAAGGAGAAAGGGTGGCCATGATCTGCTGCTCAGATAAAGGAGGTTGAATGTTAATTTGGAAAATAGCATGTGATGCGTTACATAGCGCAGCTGTGCTTCTGTTGTTCATTGTCATTTGTCTTTAAATGTCTGATAAAGCGTAGTTACTCACCTGTAACAGGTGATCTCCGGGAACAGCAGGAATTTAGTCTTCACATATGGGTGATGTTGATACCGACTGGGCCCATGCAGGAAAGCTCCACAGTGTCCAACAGGAAAGCTTTTAGGAGCATCCCACTGTGCCTGCATCACTGCCTTCCCACCTTCCCAACTCTCCCTCCTCAGTTGAGTTTGTAGCTGAGAGAAAAAGAGAGAAGAAACCTACAACTCCTAAGGGAGGAGGGTGGATTGTGAAGACTAAATTCCTGCTTGTTCTCAGAGATCACCTGTTACAGGTGAGTAACTATGCTTTCTCCAGGAACAAGTAGAAATGTAGTCTTCACATATGGGACTCCCTAGCTCCCAGATGCCAGAGAAAATTACCTCAGAACCGGTAGGTTGCCTCAGGAGGTCCTGAATCCTCTATGGTATCGTTCTGAGACAGAGGGTAGGAGTTGCCCTTAAGTCTGAAAGAGATGCTGGAGAACAGCTTAACCAAACATGACATCCCGGTGGGAATCCTTGTCTAGACAGTAATGAGCAGCAAAGGTATGGACTGAAGACCAAGTTGCTGCTTTACAGATTTCATCAATAGCTACAAAGCATAGATTTGCCATCGAGGTAGCCATGGCACAAACATTATGGGCAGTGCCATGACCTTCAAAGGACAGTCCTGCTTTGTCATACGCAAATGAGATGCAATCTGCTATCCATTTAGAAAGAATACATTTGGATACTGGCAACCCCAAGTGACTGGAATCAAAGAGGAGGAATAACTGAGAGCCTTTACGGTGCTCAGCTGTCCTTTGAAGATAGAATGCCAAGGCACGTTTGAAGTCAAGAGTATGGAGGGTTATCTCTGCCCTAGATGAATGTGGTCTAGAAAAAAAGACAGGAAGGTAGACTGTCTGATTCAAATGGAAAGGAGACACCACCTTTGGCATGAAATGGGGGTGAGTCCTAAGGACAACCTTGTCATGGTGGAACCGTGTGTAAGGTGGGTCTGCCACCAAAGCCTGTAGCTCACTAATGCATCTAGCTGAAGTGAGTGAAATAAGGAAGATGACCTTCCTTGTCAGAAACTTTAGCGAGGTAGTGGCTAAGGGTTCAAAGGGTGGCTTGAGAAGTTGCCCTAGAATGACACTGAGATCCCAGGCCAATGGTGGTGGTCTAATGGGAGGTTTGGTGAGCAAGAGACTTCTCATGAAGCACGCCACAAGCGGCTGTGAAGAAAATGGTTGTCCATCCAGGAGATGGTGAGAGGCTGCGATGGCACTCAGGTGAACTCTTTCAGAGTTGGCCTTGAGACCAGAAGAGGACAGATGGAGGAAATACTGGAGGAGTTCCTTCACTGAAGCAGAGAAGGGACTAAGGTCCTTCTGGGAACACCAGACAGAAAATCTATGCCACTTGAAAGCGTAAGAACGTCTGGTGGATGGCTTTCTAGAGGCTAAGAGGATCTATTTTACCTCCTGAATAAGGTTAAGACCCTGTAATACTATACTTTCAGCAGCCATGCCGTGAGGTGGAGAGACTGTGGACAGGGATAGAGCAGCGTCCCCTCCTCTTGAGAGGGGAGATCTGGAGCAGATCCAAGATCTAGGGGTTGAGTCTGAGACAGACGTAGTAGGAGAGGAAATCACGATTGGCGTGGCCAACATGGGGCTATGAGTATCATGAGGTCCCTGTCCGCCTGGAGCTTGAAAAGCGTCTTGGGAATCAGGGGAATGTGAGGAAAATCATACAGGAACTTGCGACACCAGTGGAGGTGAAAAGCATCCACCTCATGGTTGCCCAACATAGGAGTCTAGGTGCAGAAGTGGGGAAGTTTGGCATTCTGCAGAGTGGCATACAGGTCTATATCTGGAGTCCCCCAGGTCTGAAAAATGAAGGATGCTGTCTCCGTGTGGAAAGACCATTCATGGAGAAGGAAAATCTGACTCAATCTGTCTGCTAAGACATTTTGCTCCACTGTAAGATATTCCGCTTGGAGGTGTATCTGATGAGTAATGGCAAAGGACCAGAGATGAAGAGCCTCTCTGCAGAGGGACCAAGATCCTGTCCCCCCTTGTTTGTTCACATACAACATGGCTACCTGATTGTTTGGACCAGGCCTCTCTGAAAACTTAGATGTACTGAAAGACCTTGATGGCTTTGTATACTGCCCAAAGTTCTAGTAGATTTATCTGGAGACTGGACTCTGTCCAGAGGTCCTGAGTGGAGAGGGACCTTAGATGGGCCCCCACCCCTATTTGAGGTATCCGATGTCAGGGTACATTGATGTGGAGGCATCTGAAAAGATATCCTGATGAGGAGATTCTCTGGGGAACACCACCATAGGAGAGATGTGACCAGAGGGGCAGACACTGATATTTTGTCTGAGAGACGGTCTGAGGTCCGTGTCCACTGGGAAGCCAAAGCCCACTGGGCTGTGCATATATGCAGGCGTGCATGTGGCACTACATATACTGTTGAGGCCATATGGCCTAGAAGCTATATCATCTCTCGGGCAGTGAGAGGAGCTCGAACAAGGGCCTGAGATGTCAGCTGAAAGACGAGTAATAATGTGGTCACTTATCACAGAGTACCGAATGCAGATAGTAGTGTTGCTCTGTATTACAACAAAAGAAGTGTTTTATATATCATGTTGAACTCATGGCTAAAGAGGTCTCAGAAACCATAGGCTGCCACTGCTTTATGAAAATTTGCAGTGGACTAATGCCTAAATGCACATCAATGACCTCACTCATTAACTATTAGCCACTTTGTTTCTTGAAATTTTTTTAGTATCACCAAACTATGACGTTTCCCTTGACAAGCCTCATAAGTATAATATAAAAATATGCCTTTAAACAGTGAACCAATGCTTAGATGTGCGATGAATTCCCAATGCTTGTTCACGCGCTATGAAATGCGTTTCTCCAAATTGGTTTCATCAGGGGAATCTTTCATATCAGCACTGCAAAGAGAAATGAGTTCAACTAACTTTTTTATCAGAATTAACCAGGCTGACGTTATTCCATAATCATTTTGTTTATGATGAGATTATCTACCGTCAGGTATCTGGAGTAGCGATGGGGGCCACTTGCGCCCCCCTCTATCGTCAATCTATATATGTCACAATTTGAAAGGGACTGGATTATAGCCTCCCCCTATGCCAATTTTTTTAAAACTTGGAGGAGATATCTAGAAGATGTTTTTGTTATCTGGCAAGGGGAAACCTCTGATTTATTACAGTTTTGTGATTGGTTAAATTCCAGGGAAGCTAACATTAAATTTACTCTCAATTTTCATCCTGATTATATAACTTTTTTAGATGTTTTAGTACATAAAACCCCACAGGGATGGCACACTTCTACATACCGTAAACAAACGGATAGAAACACTCTATTGCACTATGACAGTGCCCATCCCATACAATTGAAAAACAGCTTGCCGGTATCACAATTCATCCGGTATCGAAGAAACTGTTCCGATGTACAGGGGTTTAAAGATCAGTCAAAACAATTGAGAAACAACTTTTTACAACGTGGATATCCCCCTCGGGTCGTCAATCAAGCTTACAAGAGGGCGAGATTTCTGAACAGAGATCATTTAATTAATCCTCCAACCACAATGACAGCCGCCCCTCAGACACATATTAATTTAGTAACTTCGTTCTCACCCTTCAGTTCTTTTTTGCAACGTAGTATCAAACGACATTCCAACGTTTTACAGAGCATTCCAGTGCTAGAAGGTCTTACAGTTCGCTGCGTTTGGCAGAGGCAAAAGAACTTTAAGGAGTTGCTCAGTCCAGCGGTTTTACGTTCCCCTTCAGCTTCATTATCCCTCATACAAGGAGGCCACACGCGGTGTGGTAATTGTAACATCTGTTCAATCACTTTAGAACTGACTGATTTTTACTACCATAACATTCCACACAAGTCATTTATGCAATTCGCTGTCCTTGTGACCTACTATATGTGGGGAAAACTACTAGATTCCTTCAAGTAAGAATTAATGAACATAAAAGCAAACTCAAGTGTCAAAGACAAGAAGCCCCGATTGTTGATCATTGCCTGCAGTTTCAGCATACCTTCTCAGAACTACGCTGTTTTGCCATTGAACGGATAATTTTTCCAACTCGTGGGAGAACATTGGATCAAACCTTGTTATATCGGGAACAACGTTGGATTTATACCTTAGCTTCCACAATACCCCGGGGATTAAACTCACGAATAGAATGGGAAGTATGTCTGTGAGAGAAAAGATTGATGGTAGTAGATTGTTTTGTCTCCCAAATAGGGGTGCTAACATCTTCTCTAGTGGAATCAATCATGTTTAAGTATTTAACCACCCCGCATGCGCGGCGTTTTAGTTTGTAGGAATGTACGTATCAGACAGAGCCTAACGGAGCCGTACCGGTGCTATCAAAGGTAGGAGGTTCCCGACACGCGATTGAAATTTTATTGAAAAAATGTATATATTGTGCGAAGTGTATATCTTAAGAACTCATTTCTCTTTGCAGTGCTGATATGAAAGATTCCCCTGATGAAACCAATTTGGAGAAACGCATTTCATAGCGCGTGAACAAGCGTTGGGAATTCATAGCACAGCTAAGCATTGGTTCACTGTTTAAAGGCATATTTTTATATTATACTTATGAGGCTTGTCAAGGGAAACGTCATAGTTTGGTGATACTAAAAAAATTTCAAGAAACAAAGTGGCTAATAGTTAATGAGTGAGGTCATTGATGTGCATTTAGGCATTAGTCCACTGCAAATTTTCATAAAGCAGTGGCAGCCTATGGTTTCTGAGACCTCTTTAGCCATGAGTTCAACATGATATATAAAACACTTCTTTTGTTGTAATACAGAGCAACACTACTAGCTGAAAGACGAGAACAGCAGGGCTGAGGTAGAAACACACTTGACTGTTGAGTATTTAAGAGAGCTCATATGAACTCTAGTGTTTGAGTAGGAGTGAGATGGGACTTTGGAAGATTTCACAAATCCCAAGTGTTGAAGTACCTGCATGATACGAGAGAGAGACAGATGAACCTCTTGGAAGTCAGTCGTCTAAGTTAAGGAAGACAAGTATCCCTAGAGATCTTAGAAATGCGGCCACAACTGTCATGCGCTTTGTGAAGACATTCAGGGCAGAGGCGAGTCCAAATGGCAGGACCCTGTACTGATAATATTTTTCTTGAAACATGAAGCGTAGATATTTCCTGTGTTCTGGATGAATCAGGATATGTGTGTATGCTTCCTTGAGATCTAGAGAACAGAGTCAGTCCTGACTCTGGAGATACGGTAGGAGGGTCCCTAGTGAGACCATCTTGAACTTCTCGCAGACAAGAATCTTGTTTAGGTTTCTGAGGTCCACGATGGGTCTATATGTCCCGGTTTTCTTTGGTATGAGAAAGTACGGAGAGTAGACACTCACTCCTTGTTAGGATGTTGGGACCTCCTCTATGGCACCTCCTGATAGCAGAAAGGTGACCTCTTTTAGCAAAAGAGCAGTGACAGGAAGCTGAGAAGGATATTCCCTCACCATTGTGGAGGGGGGCAGAGTCTATAGGTGAAGTCTGTACCCCTCTGCCACTATGGTCAGCGTTCAGTGCTCTGAAGCGATTAGATGCCACCTGTGGGCATAGTGACAGAGCCTGCCAGCAATGTGGGGGGAAGCAGGGGGTGGGGGATCTCCAGAGGCAGAGTGGCTATGTTTTCTATGAAAAAGTCAAAAACCAGGCACAGGTTGAATCTGAGGAGCTGGTTGGTTTTTAGAAGTCTGTGGCTTCTTCTGCTGCTTGGGAGGCTGTTGCCTCTTTTGAGTACCCTGAGGTTGGTACTGGGAAGCAGAGGTGTAAGAAGGGTAAAATTTCTTCTACTTACTTTAGAAAGTCTTCTTTGCAGCTACTTTCTTCTTAGCCGGGTTGGCAGTGGTTCTAGAAAATCTGCTTAGGGTAGTATTCTCAGACTCCAACTGAGACGCCTTGTCTTAATCTTTACCAAAAAGGTTTTCAGCTGTGCAAGGAATATTGCCCAAGATCTGATGCTTGAAGCCAAGCAATCCTGTGTGGCCCAATACAGATTGAGGTGGCCCTACTGGTACACTCAAAGCAGTCAAAAGTTGCCCTATTTCCAAACTTTGACACGTTTTGGGCATGTTTAACTAATGTGAGATAGTCAGCTCTCTTATCATCAGGAAGAAGAGGAGCCATTGACTCAAAATCTCTAATAACCTCCCTAAGGAACATACCCATATAGAGTATGCATGAACTTATCCTGGCTGAAAGCATGGAGGCCTGAAAGCATCGAGAGTACCAGGAGTGTTCGAAGAATTTGTCTTTGAACTTTTAATTTGACGCATTGCCGATTCCACCACCATTGCGTGATGAGGCAACTGAGTCTTTTGGAATACAGGAGACAATGGTACTCGATACGTGGTATTGAGTCGTCAAGTATTGGGAGAGATGGTAAGAGGCGACTCCCACATCCGTAGCATGAGGTCCTAAAGGATGCGACCGGAAGGATGGCAGCCTCTTTAGGAGCCGTAGGGTATTGGAGGATTTCTAATTCCTCAGCCTTAGGTTCTTTTTCAGATGTTACTGTAACGGACAGGCCCCTGGCCAGGTCCTGAATAAATTCTTGAAAAGACATGTCCTCAGGAGGGGACAAGTGGCATTATGGAGAGGGAGATGGATCCTCCGGCATATTTTGAATCTCTTGAATATCGATCGATTCCTCATTGGATGAATCAGAATCGGAAGATTCAAAGTATCGACAAGAGTGATGTCCATGCTCCGCTAAGGCCGAGTATCGATTGAAATCGGTATTGGATCGGGTAGGTTGCCTGGAAGAGCTACCGGTACAGGGATGAACTCAAGGGCAGGCATGGGTGGTAGCGATTCAATGGGTACAAACTCCAGTGCAGACTGCATCAGTACCGTGGATGGTGCCAATTGCGGCGGTACCGTCAGTAAGGGTTTGATTGGAACCAATGCTGTCAAGCTGCACTCGATGGCGAGGATACGTTGATCCATAGAGCTCGCCGATGCTTGGGTATCAGTACCGGACATGCGAGCTACCATCCTAGAGCATGGCATCAGTTCTCCAGAGGTGGAGGCCTCGGGAGCATCCTGGGACTCCTAGAGGGCTTTGGAGGAAAGGTCCCCTCGCCAGGGTAGTTTGGCTGGCCGATCCACCTCTATGGCAATGCTCATGGCATCTCAATTCTTAGAAAGAGCTCTATGCTTGGGAGATCGGTGTGTCTTTTGAGAGTTATGTTTTGATACCTGAGATCCGTGAGAGGAAGACAATGTCCTCGAAGACGTCGATGCTAAAGAGACTGCGTCTGAGGCAAAGAGTGTGCCTAACTTTGCAGCTTGATTCTGCAGGCCTCTCTTTATCATCTTCCTACATAAAGGACACTCTGAAGGCTGGTGGTCAGGCCCAAGGAATTTGAAAACACCAGTTGTGAATGTTGGTAGCCAAGATGGTACTGCCACACTTAGAACATTTCTTAAAACCACTAGCTGGTTTTTCCATTATGCCGAAGCAAATGGTAGGCTTAAGGTCTAAAATGGCGTTGATGCGCCCAAGAAAGTTCTAATTCACTTTCTAGAAAAAAGAAAAGAAAGAAGAGAATAAAAAGGAACCAACAGTAGTCAGTCCTGGCGTTGACAGGAAGGTAGACGCAACCACAAAAAAACAAAAGAAATAAACAAATTTTCTGCGGTGACAGGATTTGCTTCCTGCTGGCTCGGCGGAAAATGAAGAACCAAGGAGGGAGAATTGGGAAGGCGGTAAGGCAGCAACGCAGGGGAGCGTTCCCGCGCGGGCTCTGTCGGTACAGACGTCACCTATATGTGAAGACTACATTCCTCAGCACATATATGTATATTTTAGAAGTGGAGTAGCTTAATTGTTAGTGTGGCTGAGAACCAGGGAAGTCAGAGTTCAAATTCCACTGGACAAGTCACTTAACCCTCCATTGCCTTAGGTACAAACTTAGGGCTTGATATTCAAAGGCATTTACATGGTCTTCAGACCTCCAAGCCTAAATGCACTAAGTGGGATATTCAGTGGCACTAACATAGTTAGTGCGCTGAATATCCATGGGTACCACTGCTACACACCCCAATGCTAACCGGTCAGAATTGGGGAATGCCAGAGGTCTTCTGGGGCGGCACCCATCACTAACCAGACAGTGATATTGAGCCGCTGCCTAGTAGTGACATGCAACGAAAGTAAGGCGCAGGAAAGACTGGCTGAACCATCACCGCAGAAGCAAACCGGGTAGCGGTTGAATATTGCCACTACCTTGTTAGTTTCATGGCAATCTGCACAACCTTGATATTCAATGCTGGAGCTCGGATATGGCCCTGGCATTGAATATCCAGGTTTAAAGTTTAGCAGCAATGGCTAGCTGCATTAGATTGGCTAGCTGTCGCTGCTGAATATCGGGCCCTTATATTGTAAACTCTCTCTATTCTAACTGAATGCAACTTGTCTTGAACTACTATTGATAAAGGCCTGAGCTAATCTAAAATCCCATTCTAATAAAATGCATAAGGGCCAATACCCCCTCTTCGCCCCCAAGAATGCCTACAACTAAATCATACAGAAGTAGATGCTATGTTATCCTAGTGCCTACTTTTATACATGTATATGTTGATGACATTTTATAAACATCTTCGAATTCTGCACACAATAATTCAAAAATCTGCACTTTTTTGTGATTTTTTTTTCTGTATTGTATAATAAATTTGGCATTACTCAAAAGAAATGGTCCCGATATTCAGCGGGGGTGGCTAGAGCTATTATTGCTGCTAGTCGCTGCCATTGAACTTTAAACCCAGATACTCAATGCTGGGTTAGCATCAGCAGCAAAAGTTAGGACAGCCTTTTCTGCTGAATATCACTGCTGCCTGGTTATCCCCAGGTGCCACACACAGAATGCTCCTGTGCTAACTGGTTAGTATTAAGATGCCGAGTGGCATTATTCATCTTAGTGCCGCTGAATATCCCGTTCACTGCAATTAATACGGTTAGCAGCTCCACTAACTGCGTTAATCACTTTGAATATTGGGTCCAATACGCTTTATTATTTTGACAAAGCATGCAGAATTTTGCATAATTCAGACATTTCAACACAGAATTTTGAATTTTATGTGTGAAATTCCAGCAGGAGTAACACCTACTTGAACATGTAAAAAAAAGCTGTTCTATATGTTCAAATTGCTTATAAAATTATACCCATGTGAGGGATTGCTGTGCATATAGTGGGTGCTGAGTCAATACTATGGGCGCGTTTCTGAGAAAATATCCTAAGTGCAGCATGAGCTGAATGTACAACACAGATATGTGTATAAGTCTATATTGTGAGCATGTTGTAGGTATTTTGGTGAGGCAGCTTTATAAACTGAGTGCACACTGTATGTGTTTGTTTCATACTGTGCTGTAAGTGTGTGCTATTGTTCGAAATCAGTGTTGTCAGCATGCATGGTGATATTGCATTGTGAGCATGCTGAAAGTTAAGTGTATGCTGTGTGTCTGAGACAGTATTGTCAGTATATACTGGTGAGACAGTATTGTCAGTATATGCTGGTGAGGCAGCATTACAAACTGAATGTGTTTGTCTACATGCATTCGAGGCAGTGTTGTGAATGTGTGATGATTTGTCAGTGCTCTGTATGTGTAAATTGGTCAGGAAGTGTTCTGAGCACGTAGTGTGTTGTGTCAGTGAATGTGTGTTGGTAAGGCAGTGATGTAAGCTGAGTGTACTGTATGCCTTGAGAAAGTGCTGCCAGCATGTTGCTGAGACATTGCTGCGTGAGAGGGGATGAGGCAGTATTGTGAATGTTTGTCTGTGTGAACTGATAAGGTAATGTGAGTGCGCTGTGAGCTCAATACGTTTGAATATGTGTGTATTGTGCTGCAAGGGGTTACAATTCCATTTTATTCCCTGCACCCGAAAGGAGGAGGAGCGAGGGGAAAGCTAGATCAATGCTCCCTGAATGCCATCTACTGTAATGAGGAAGCATTGCTCTCTTTCAAAGAGATTTGCTGACTGAAAGCAGATGAGGCAACACTCCACTGCAGCAGCTGCATCCTGTGAGAAAGAATGGGAATTCTGGGGGTATGGATTGTGCCCTGCTGTCCCCAGGGTTCTGAAACGCTCTGTCCCCTGCATTTCTTCCAAAACCCCATTGGAATGAGCATAGCAGCGTACAATGGTAGATAAAAAAGGAAAGACGAGAAAGAGAGAAACAGACACTGAGGCACTAAAAGGTGGGGGTTAATGGGTGGGGTGGGCAAGGGAGATGGTGGTGAAGATGCAGCAAACAACTAAGGATTACAATATTGAGACCAGTGCCAGCTGAACCCCCATGATCCCCAGCTGGATGTGACCGTTATCCTAGAATTGTACGCAGCTGGCTGAGGGATTAGCAGTGAAGGAAAAGAAAAAGAGATTCAGGTAAGGATGCGCCTTACAAGTCTGTGCAGAGAAGCAGGCAAACAGAAGCTGCAAGGGCCACAACAAGTATCCAACCTGGCTCTGGGTGCAGGGGATGATGTGCTCTGCTGGGGCTTAATGTGATGCATGGTGGCAGTGGTAGTGATTTCTGTGTAGAGTATCTGGTGCTGTGTGAAGTTTCTGCAGTTGCATTTTTCTGTTCTGTGATATATTTTACGGTGTGTGGGTGGATTTCTATACTATACTAGGAAAGTATTGACAGCGGGGGGTTGGGAACTGTATAGTGTGTTTGGATGTTTTTGGTGTGTATCATCTCTAGTATTAGTGGGGTTTGAGTAGCATGTGCTATCAGGACCGTACCGAGCTCTGTGCGGGCGGTGCGGCTGCACAGGGCGCAAAGACTTAAGGGGCACATTTCGGCTCTCTGCCGTTGCCTGCCGCCGCCATTTTAGCGGCAGCAGGCAGCGGCAGAGAGCCGAAATGTGCCCCTTAAGTCTTCTCGCCGGCACACTAAGCAGGTCTGGTCTTTCCAGGAGGGTCCAGACCTGCTTAGTGTGCCGGCGAGTTGCACATCGGGTGCGCGCCTCTTCTCTCCCGCCCCCATAAAGTGGCTAGATGGAGGTGCGGGAGGGAGGGGGGCGCGCGCCTGATGTACAACTCGCACAGGGTGCTTTTCACCGTCGGTACGGCCCTGTGTGCTATATTATCTTAGGTTTGTATAGGATGTCAGAGGCATTTTTTGTAGTATATTGGATATGTTCTATTCTGTGTGCGCTAAATAGTGTGCATGGTATTTCATGAGAAGTGAATGCTGTACACATTGGGCAGAATGTAATGTGTGCCATGTGTGGGGCCTGTGCAGTTGAGTGATTAGGGGGAGAGGTTACTATAATATGCTTGTGTTGTAATGTGTGCAGGGACAGTGCAAGGGTACATACTAGGTGCTCTAGGTGAAAATTCAGCCTTTGTGCCACTCACAGTTAGCTTTTAGATTCCTAGAACCCTCCCCCTCCAAGATTTTGATTACTAAATTGTAATCATCTCAACAGCATGCCTGCCCCCCAGAACAATCCTATAAAAATGCATATTTGGACGTTGCATTTTTAAACATTAAATTTTATTTGTAAATATATATATAATAAGGGAAATTTCAAAAAGCCGCTTACAATGATAAAGGAACTATTTCCATATTGCCATTCTTTCTGCAGGTAAAAACAAGCACTGATAGTCTCTGAATTTGTGTGGCTGTTAGAACCCATTGTTTTGCTTTTTAACTCTAACTGCTCTTTGTTGCCCTAGGCAGCTGCTTAGTTTGTGTCTAGTGATTGAGACAGCCCTGAATGTGTACAGTAGGTTTTCTGCAATGTGTGCTTTGTGCTGTGTGAGAAATTCATGTGTAAGAGGTTATTATAGTGTGTATGGGTTTGCCTAGCAAGCGTGTGAAAGAAGTATACATTGAGTTGTATAATGTTTGTGTATATTTACAGGGATTATACTATAGGCACCTAGGAGTTGTGTAGCATATGTTTGGGCATGCATGGGAAAAGCACTGTACAATATGTTTGGGTGGAAGAGAGGGGTTAGGTAGCACATGTGATGAAAAGGAGGGTTGTTTAATGCATGGGGGTTTGTAGTATGTGTGTGGAGGGGAAGGATGATGTAGCATGTGTTGGAGGGAGGGACTGAGAGGCAGTTGTGTGGTGTCTGTATGTATGTACTGTACCATGGGTATGTGGAGCACAGGAGGAAGGCAGTATGCAAAGATATAAAACAGAAAATACTCCAAGGATGAAGGAGGGGTGCTGGGTTGAATACATTTAATGTAAATTAACCTAGAACAAAGTCTGCCTTCTCTTGCATCTTTATGTGCCCAATTCATTATATCTGAGTAGAATGGCAGGAGGTCCGCAAACATGAGTGCAATATCCTTTAAACATGTAAAATTAAAAGGTAATGACAGTACATTCAGAACTAAAAAAAATCTCCTCTTCCTCTCTCTTATAGTGACACTAGATTTTTCCACAGCAACACCTTGGAAGTCAGGAAGTAACCTAGGACATATGCATAACCCTCTTAACCCCTAGCCCCACAGTCCAACCAGGGAGGAGGCTTGATCTCAAACCCAACAGCTGTCTGTTAGAGCCTAAGTAATCAATATGAAGAGAGGTAGGGAAAATTCAGGAGAACCACCGATACCCCTTTCCTTTCTCCTCATTTAGGCCTGATCGTAAAGAGCTGGTCAAAGATGGAGCGTCTTATTTCTGGCAAAGACCAGGCAACCTGAAACCCACATATAGGTGATTCCTGGGAGAATCCAAGAGACATCAAAGATAGCACAGGAAAGGGAGTGTAATGGGGCAGTGAGGGCCAAGCCAACCTAGCCCATGGGGGCCAGTTCTTCCTACCCTCTTCTCAATCTGGATACTTCCAAGTTGTGACTGCGACTAGAAGAGGTTGTGCTCTGGCTTGTGAGATTCTTTTCCATCACCATCTGGCTTGACTTTCCCAGCTCAAGCCAAAGCCACTGAGAGGCTTCCATTCTAATGCAATGCAAGGGGAGTTATGTAGGTATGGCTTCCCCAGAGGTTAAGAGATATCATTAATAGGGATTAGTGTAAACAAATTAACTAATTATATTTGGGGAGGGGTGGCCTGCACCTACTCTTGCCATCTTACTGGGCAGACTAGATGGGCCATACTGGTCTTTATCTGCCGTCATTTACTATGTTACTATATTTTACATTTGGAAGCAATAATCAAATAACTACCCCAAGAACCTCTCTCATCTGCTGCTCTTCTCTCCCCAATGAATCTTTTCTTTTGTGGAAGGACTATTTTGCTGTGAAGGCATATGGGCTGGGACTGTTATCTACTGCTCCACTCCCAGGCCTGCCTCTGGCATAGACACTAGGAAGGATCTGGAAGTGGCACACACATTGGCTCAGTCCCAGCTGCATGTCTTCACAACCCATTGCTGCTACAGTGGGAAAAAAACAGCTGTGGGGGGTTAAGGGGTGGGCGGAGGAGGAATAGAGGGTATACTGGGAAATCAAAGTCAACAAGGAACAGACTGAGTTACTCCTGGTTTTAAATCCCCCAGTGCATTTATAGAGTTGTAGAGTATTGATTTTACTAGAGAAACTGCAACCGCAAGTCCCACTGCAAACCATCCCGAGTACTGTAATCTTGTTTCCTAAGTAGGAAAAAAAGCAGGTTTTACAAATCTTAAAATGCTCTGGGATAAAGTGAAATTTAAAATGCCACCATACAACAGGCTACTTTGGTAAGAATTAGGCAGGCAAGGAGACAACAGAATAGTCCCAACATGTGAAAGGGACATTCCATCAGAGTACTGCATGGCAATAGGTGCTTACTGCAATGATACAACAGATACCAAGATCCTGTGGTCCATGAATGTGGCAGGCCCACTCCCAATTACAGATTGCACTCTCTGACAATACAAGTTGGAGACATGAAGACATGGTCTTGCCCAATTATGAAGGTGAATAAAATACACATGGCAAAGTGTCTCAAATGGTGTCAGTCAGTCAGCGTAGTTACTCACCAGTAGCAGGTGTCCTCCGTGAACAGCAGGAATAAGTCCTCACGTATGGGTGACGTCATTGGCAGAGCTCACACAGAACACTCTCCAGTTTCCATTGGAAGCTTTTGGGAACTGTACTGCGCATGCGTGCCTGCCTTCCCGCCTGCCACAGCACCATCTTCTCCAATCAAATTTCAAAGCAGCAGCCAAGAAAAAACAATTCCTCGTGGATGTGGGAGGGTTGTGAGGACTTATTCCTGCTGCTCACAAAGAACACCTGCTACAGGTGAGAAACTACTCTTTCTCCGTCAACAAGCAGGAAGTAAGTCTCCACATATTTATTTATTTTATTTTAAAGGATTTATATAACGCTTTGTCCTGAAATCAAAGCGGTTTACACGTCAAACAATCAAAAATCAGTGTCAGTAGGGGTAGGCATATAGTGTTATGGGACTCCCGAACTACAGGCTACCGAAAACTAAGTGGCCCAAGCCCAACAAGGGCAACAAAACTGCTGAACAGGAAGACAGTCCCTCTAGGGACTCCATCAATTCAGCATCTTCACTGTACAGCAGCACCGAAGTTGGTCAACGTTTGCAGGTAGCCTGGACAGACAGAAGGGCCGGTGGACAGGATTTGGATCTAATACCCAAAAAGGTGCCGGAGCACGGCCTGGCCGAAGTTGCTGTCTTGTTGGGAATCCCCATCCAGACAGTAGTGGGCTATGAATGTGTGGACCAAAGACCACGTGGCAGCCTTGCAAATATCCTCCATGGAGGCCAAGCGCACCCGAAGCACCCATGGCTCGAACGTTATGAGCCATTACATGACACTCAAGGCTCAGTCCGGCCTGCGAATACACCAGTGCAATGCAATCTACCAACCACAGGGACAGCGGGTGCTTAGAGACAGCAGTCCCCAACTTACTAGGGTCAAACAAGATAAACAGCTGCTTGGACCACAAGTTGGTCTATGTAAAATGCCAAGACATGCTTACAATCTGCCATGTGCAATACTGCACCCCTCTGTTGGCATGTGGCCTCAGGATGAAAGTCGGCAGGACAATCGACTGCTTGAGACCACCTTTGGCAGAAATAGTGGGTGCATTCACAAGACACCCGATTCTAGTGGAACTTGGTGT
Organism: Ichthyophis bannanicus; assembly: GCA_033557465.1. Taxonomy (NCBI): domain Eukaryota; kingdom Metazoa; phylum Chordata; class Amphibia; order Gymnophiona; family Ichthyophiidae; genus Ichthyophis; species Ichthyophis bannanicus. Next base: position 152,517,207 of record CM066039.1, on the reverse strand, counting down.
AAGGTAGATGGGCCATCAGAGCCTGGAGCTCACTGACATGGTGGGCCGACGAAACCGCCTTCCAGGTCAAGTACTTAAAGGGGCAGGAGTCCAGCAGCTCAAAAGGAGCCTGCATGAGCTGCGTGAGGACCACATTAAGATCCCAAATCACTGTAGGGGGCTTGATGGGAGACTTTGAGAGAATCAGGCCATGCATGAATCGAGCCACCAGCAAGTGAGCTGAGATGGGCCTGCCCCCCAAGCTGCGATGGAAGGTGCTAATCCCGCTGAGGTGGATGAACCTGGATAGAGCTGGACTTCAGAGAAGGTATTCTAGCAAGCGATCCACTTCACAGGAGAAGGGGTTCAGCGCCCTACCCATGCACCAAGCTGCAAACCTCCGCCACTTGAATGCATAAGCACAAAGTGTCTAATCCTTGTGCAATGCGAGGACATCCCTGACTCTGTCGGGTACATTAAGCCCAACAGGACTTCACGCTCAGCATCCAGGATATGTAGGCCAAGGAGTGGATGTTGGGGTGAAAAAGGATCCACCTGTCCTAGGAGATGAGGTCCGGAGTAGAGTCCAAATGGAGAGGCTCCTTCTGAGCGAGCTGGAACAGAAAGGGGAACCACAGCTGCTGGGGACAGTACGGGGCAATGAGGATCATGGTGCCCTTGTTGGCTTACAGTTTCAGCAGCATTTTCCCCATGAAGGATATTGGAAGGAAGGCGTAAAACAGGCATCCAAGACCACCTGGTTGTTGGCTGGACTCCGGGAGAAGAACCGGTCCACTTGGATATTCTGTGATGTGGGAAAGAGGTCGATCATGGGAGTGCCCCGCTCCCGGAAGATGCGCTCGTCCAACCCCCTTGTGGAGAGTCCACTCCTGTGGTTGGAGGACTCTGCTTAGCTGATCTGCCAGGAGGTTGAGCTTGCCAGGCAGATAAGTCGCCCGGAGCGCCATCCCTTGATCCAGCGCAAATTTCCACAGATGGACAGCTTTCTCAGCAGAGGAGGTACGAGCCCATACCTCCCTGTTTGTTGACACAGAACATTGCCACTTAACCCTCTGTTGCCTCAGGTACACATAGATTGTGAGCCCTTTGGGGACAAGGGAATGTATCCAGTACCTATTTGTAGTGATTGCATAATGTAAACCACTTTGATTGAAGGATAAGGTGGTTTAGAAAACCGGCTAAATAAATAAATAATGGAGTAGGGCCTTTATGAACCAGTTGTCTAAGTACGGGAGGACGAAGACTCACATGATGCGCAAGTAGGCGGCTACGATCTCAAAACTCTTGGTGAAAAACCAAGGTGCTGAGATGACCCCGAAGGGGAGCGCCTTGTACTGATAGTGCTGATTTCCCAGTACGAATCTGAGGTATTTTCTGTGACTTAGGTGGATCGGGATGAGTGTGTATGCATCCTAGACAACCAAGGAGCAAAGCCAGTTGTCTCTTAGGAGGTATGGGAGCAGCATCCCCAGTGAGACCATCTTAAACTGCTAGCGCACGAGAAACCGGTTGAGGTTGCAGATGTCCAGAATGGGTCAAAACCCCCATGTCTTTTTGGGGACTAGAAAGTACCTGAAGTAAAACCTTTTGCCAACCTGAGCCATTGGAACTGCTTCGATGGTGAGATCGGTTAACAGGGTGGCGACCTCCTCCTGCAACAGGATTTGGTGCAGGGGGTCCATCGGGTACTCTCCCTGGGCGAAGGGAGGTAGGAGCTGGGCAAAACGAAGCTGATAGCCCTGCTTGACTAGCTACAGAACCCAGGCATCCGAGGTGATGAGAAGCCACCTATGGGCAAAGTGGATGAGTTGCCTCCCACCTGAGGGGGTCTCCGGCATAAACAGGATGGTTGGCTATGCTCCTGAGGAACCTGTCAAAAGCCCACCGTAGCTTGGGCAGCGGGGCTGGTTGGGCTTTTTGCGGCTTCTCCCTCTGCAGTTGGTGGGGGGTGGGCCTCCATCTTTGGCTGGGCGCTCTGGGCCACTGGGTAGTACCGGCTGGCTTAGAGTAGAAAGCCTTCTTATCCTGGTACTTTTTATATGAGGGATCCATGGTTTTCCTCGAGATCCTGGAGAGAGTCATATGTCCCTCCTCGAGTTCACTTGCTTTTTCCTCGACGGGCTTTCTGAATGAGTTCTCTCTAGTACAGGGGACATTGGCTAGCTTGTCCTGGACCCACTGATCCAGGTCGGAAGACTGGAACCAGGCCAGCCATTGGGTGCTGATGCCTACCGTCTCCATCCTAAAGGCAGATTCAAAGACGCTGTACATGGCTCGCACATCATATTTGGAACAATCCTTGCCATGGCCTATCAGTGCACAGGAGTCGTCGAGGCAGTCAAGAGGGACATGGGTGGCAAATTCCGCCAGGTACAGTATGATGTCCTTCAGGAACATGACCATATATAAAGCTGACAAGGACAGGATCCAGGCCACCAGAATAGAACCGTAGTAGCATCTCCTTCCAAAGGAGTCCAATATACTGGTCTCCCACCCCGGAGGCACAGAGGAGCGAATCTTGGTGCTCTTCACGTGCTTGAGGGCCGACTCGACCACTATGGAGTTATGCAGCAGCTGGGGCTTCTCAAAGCCCAGCACCTTCTGGACTGTGATAAGGAAGCTTATCATAGCTCAGGAAGGGGCTATAGAAAAGGTGAAGTGTCTCAGAACAAGCAACCTGTCAGTGCTGGTAGAAATGAGAAAACAGAATTTTGCCATAAAAGACTACCAGTCCCAGAATGCACCAGGTTTCCAACAGCCATGAGAGGAGCTGAAGTGAGAAAACGTGTGTTCAATCAAAAGGGCTATGAGGTAATCCCCAAGCACTCATTGCAAAGGGCAGGGCTTGATTCAGCACAGCTGCGCTGTGCTAGGATGGAACACTCATCTCAAAGGGCAAGGCCTGATTCAGCACAGCTGCGCTGTGCTAAGGTGGAGCACTCATCAAGGCAGAATAAAGATAGAGTCTATTCTACAGAGAATCATCCAGAGCTGGGATGTCATGATCCTTGGTATCTTGATCAGCTTGGAGATCCTGATCTTCATTCTCATCAGAAGCAGAGGTCAGAACGGACGGACAGAGAGAGCAAGAAGCCCTTTAAAAGAAGGAAGAGAAAAGCCTCTGGGAAGTCTACAGGAGTCCAGCACAGTACGTATACTGGGAGACAGACAAGAGGCCAGCATACACCATTGGACTGGGGGAGACCAGAGGAGTGGTATTGCAGAGGCAGGAATCTCCAGACGGCACCTGTGAGGGAAACAGCTGCACGTGGAAGGGACCCTAAGACCCATGCCAGAAGGTATGTGAGGAGAGATCCAGTGTCCAGGGAATTGGATTGGAAGGCTGGACACAGAAACTGGACTACATATTGGCCAGGCTATTTAAAGGGGAACTCTAACAGCAATGGAAGCTCAGGTATGAACACTGATCTATGCCCTAGCTATAACTTTGAAAGGAAGCAGGGAAATGATTATTCTCCTGGTAGTGCTCCATTGAGAAATTCCTTTGTGCCAAGCCAAGATATTGAACCTATGATTATTGAAGAAAGGGGAGAGGTCTTAGAACCAGAATGTGAATATATGGACTGCTCTCTGTCTAAACTCAAATGGTAGTTTTCTGTTATAAAGTACAACAACCATCACAAAGAAATACCAACTTGTTCTTTAATCTACTCAGAAAACCTCCTGAGTAAGATTTTGAGCTACACAGTGAAAGCAAGCCAGCTAAGGGGTTTCAGCTGGGTGATTGCTAGCAATTGAGCTTACCTAATTGCTTGTGTGCTCTAAGGGAATCACTTCTGAAGTTATATGTAAAGATATAAGAAGTTAACCTGAAGAAAAGAACAGTTTTCCTACTTTGTGGGTTTATTTGGTTGCTTACTGCATTGCTAAGACATTATTTGCTAAAGCCTACAAGAAAGACCAGTTTGTTGCCAACCAGGTCTTTAATCCTTTGCTTTAATTACCTGACCAGTTCAGATGTTGTTTTTTTCCTGATTTTGTTTTCCTAACTTTAAAACTGCAAGCAAGTATCCTGAGTTCTGTGCTACCAAGCATTATCTGTGTTGGGAGAAAACCTCATAAATAAAATCCTTATTTGCTTTACCCTTGAGCAAGTATAATTAATTATTGTTCACGGCTGTGTCTGGAATGAATGGACTACATTACCCACAAATCCTTGCAAATCATATAGAGATATGCTTTTGCCAAGACTGTGAACATTGTCACCCAGGCGGCCGTCTGACAGGACGCAGTACATCGAGTCTGGTTCCTGGTCGCAGACAGGTACCATGAGGGGACTCTCCCACAGCTGCAGCAATAGTCTCTGCAAGACATGGTGCATCAGCATCATCACTGCCTCCTTGGGCGCAAAAGGGTATTGCAGGAGCTCTAATATTCCGCCCTTGACTCATCCTCAGTCTCAAGGGAGAAGGGTATGGCCTTCGCCGTATCACACCTGAAGTCCTGATAGATGTGTCCTCCAGGGGCAACTTGCAATGCTTGTATGGAGGGGATGGGTCCGAAAGAAGGTTGAGGGACCGCCAGTCCAAGATGGTTGAGCCCTCCTCAGTTTCCCAGTAGTCTGACTCAGACTCAGAGGAAATCAAACTAACACCGGGTTTCCTCCTGCCGTCTGCTCCGGTCATGCAGGGAGGGCGGGCAGCGGCGGGACCTGTGGTGCCCTGCATGCATATGGGGATGCCTGGAACACTGGACTCTAATATGCTCGACAAGGAGATCACCATGGGAACTGGCATAGATTCTGATCTTCCCCCCAATGCGCCTACCTCTGCCGGCAGCACATTGGTCTCCAAAATGGGCTGGACAGAGTGCAGTGACGATGCTGCAGCCATTGCAGGGCCTGCATTTCACAAGGCTAGAACTGTTGCCATTTGAACCTCCTGACGCGGCTTTCGCCCTGACACGGTGGGTCGTGACTCAACCCTGCAAGGGGAGGTCGGCTGCCTTGTACGCCCAGGCGATACAATCTGCTTCCCAAGTGGACAACGTATGCTTGGAGACAGGTAACCCCATCTTATTAGGGTCAAAGGAGATGAAGAGATGAGTAGCCCTTCAATGCCCCTGCGTACGTTCTATGTAAAAAGACAATGCTCTCTTACAATCCAGGGTATGTAAGACTGTTTCAGCCCGGCTGGTATGCGGCCTGGGAAAGAAGGTCGGAAGAACCACCTCCTGGTTGAGGTGGAATGAGGAGACCACTTTTGGCCTATCAGAAACCAGAGCTTGTAGTTCACTCACATGTTTAGCCGAGTTAAGAGCCACCAGGAATAGCGTCTTCCAAGAGAGGACGTGCAAATGGCAAGAAGCCATCGGCTCAAACGGTGGGCGAGTAAGTTGCTCCAAGACCACATTCAAATCCCACTCAGTCACCAGTGGACGAACCGGAGGCTTGAGAATAAGCACACCTCTGAGGAAGCGGGACACCAAGGGATGAACCAACAGAGACTGTCCCTCCACCGTTGAGTGGTGCGCTGATAGAGCACTGAGGTGGACCCGAACAGAGTTAGACTTAAGGCCTAGGTCTGACAGGTGAAGTAGATACTGCAGTACTACTGGCACAAGGCAGGAGAAAGGATCTTCATTGTGCTGAGCACACCATATTGTGAACCTACGCCACTTGAGGGCATAGGAAATTCTGGTGGACTGCCTCCTAGAGGCCAAAACCACCTCTTCAACCTCCTTAGGTAGAAGCAAGGGAGCTAGCACTATCCTTTCAGCAGCCAGACCATCAGATTGAGGGACCTGAGATTGGGGTGCAGAAGGGAACCCTGATCTTGAGACAGGAAATCGTGTTGCAACCCCAGAGGGAAAGGAGTTTCCACCACCAACTGCAGCAGGAGTGGAAACCATGGTTGCCTCGGCCATCTGGGGGCTACCAGAATCACCGAGGCCTTATCCCGGAGAATCTTGAACAGAGTCTGGGCCACCAGGGGCGTGGGAGGAAACGCATACAGGAGGCCCATAGACCAAGAGATCATAAAAGCATCTGCTGCCACCCGCAGGGGATGCGGCTGTCTTGAGCAAAACCTGGGCAGCTGACGGTTCAGTGGACTTGCAAAGAGATCGATGGAAGGAAGTCCCCATCGTAGAAAAATCTGTTGGACCACCAATGGATTCAACTGCCATTCGTGGGGCTGGAAAATCCTGCTTAGCTTGTCTGCTAAGAAGTTCTCCTGACCAGGTAGATAAACTGCTTTGAGAAACATGCCTTGTTTGACTGCAAAGGAGCAAAGGGCCTGCGCCTCCTGACATAGAAGCCTGGACCCTGTGCCCCCCCTGCTTGTTCACGTAGAACATTGCTACCTGATTGTCTGTCTGAACCAAGACAGACTGGTGAGAGAGGGCATGAGAAAAGGTCTGTAGAGCCAAGCGGATTGCTCGCAGCTCCAAAAGATTGATCTGCTGTGTGGCCTCCTGAGGAGACCAGAGGCCTTAAGTGCATGTGTTCTGGCAATGTGCACCCCATCCCTTTAAGGAAGCATCGGTCGTCAGCACTCTTGTGTGTGCTGGGGCCTGAAAAGGTACCCCCCTGAGGAGGTTTGGGAGATGTAGCCACCACTTCAAGGAGTCCAAAAGTGGTTTGGACACTCTTACTCTGTCTCGGAGATTGCCTGTGGCCTGCGCCCATTGAGCTCTGAGGCACCACTGAGCAGTCCGCATGTGCAGAGAGGCATTCGGTGTCACATGTACCGTGGATGCCATGTGGCCGAGGAGCCGCAGGAAGTGCCTGGCAGAGACCTGAGAATTGCTGTGGAACTGGTTGGGCAAGTAGGCTCTTGCCTGCAGGGTGTCTAATCTTGCCCCTATAAACTCTAGGTTCTGTGAGGGGAGCAAAGTGGACTTTGCGTAGTTTATGACAAAGCCCAGATGCTGAAAAAGAGAGACAGTGGCTTATCTGGCCTCCTGGAGAGACTGGCCCCTGATGAGCCAGTCGTCCAGGTATGGGAAGACAAAAATTTCCTGATTCCTGAGATAGGCCGCCACCACCGCCAGGCATTTGGTGAAAACCCTGGGGGCTGAAGTTAGGCCAAAGGGAAGTACTCTGTACTGAAAATGGTTTCCTCCCACCACAAATCTGAGATATTGTCAGTGATCTGGATAAATGAGGATGAGTATAAGCATCCTTTAGGTTTAAGAAGCATAGCCAGTCTCCCTGCTGGAGGTAGGACAGCAGTATCCCAAGTGTAAGCATCTTGAACTTTTCCCTCTCCAGAAACTTGTTTAGGTTTCGCAAGTCTAAGATAGGCCGGAGGCCTCCTGTCCTTTATTTATTTATTTTTATTTTATTTATTTAACAGTCGCTTATATACCGCTACCTTCCACAGATCAGTGCGGTTTACATTAAACAGGTAAAGAAACAGTGTAACAGATCTGTTTTTACATTAAACATCAGTTGAGTTATATACATATTATCTTTTACATTAAACTTCAATGAACTATGTACAATCAAAAGTTATTAAAGTAAACATAAAGTAACTATTTACAATCAACATCAACCATGTATAAAGGTTGCATTTTCTTGAGATATTAGAGAACTATACACAAGGTGTTGTCCATAATAGGTTGAGCATCATTAATCATATCGTGAAACAATATGGGACACAAGAAAAACTTACCACTCCGAACTCCTCAACCGCTCCCTAAACAAACCCCGGGAGCTCTTCAATATAGTAAAGTCATTAACCAAAGAACCTGCTCCACCTCAACAAGAACCCATACACCCTCAGAAGTATGCCAATTTTATACAATCTAAAGCTATCAGAACAACAACCTCTTCATCCCAAAGTCCTCCGACTCCACACACCTCTTCACCCCAAAGTCCACTCCAGCAACAAGGACAAAATTTCCCACTCTTTCAGCTCTCCTCTCCACTCCTTCAGCTTTCCTCTCCCTCTGCAAAATGCGTTGAAGACATTATCGTCAAAATGAATACTACTACAGCACCTAACGACCCCTGCCCAGCACACTGGATAAGAGCTATGCGATCCGACTTTAGCCCTGTCATAGCAGAAATAATAAAGATGTCCTTCTCAACAGGCACCTTTCCATCGGCACTAAAGCAGACCTCCATAAGACCGCTGCTAAAGAACAATCAACTAGACCCAACAAAAGAAGAATCATACCGCCCGATAGCTAGTATACCGCTGCTATCCAAAATAATTGAGAAAGTAACCAATAATCAGATACAACAACACATAGACACCTCCTCCCCCCTTGACCCCAGTCAGCACGGATTCAGGGAAGCCCACGGAGTAGAGACGCTGTTGACCACATTAACCAACACACTCATCAGTGGACTAGACGACATTAACAAGGGCTTCGCACTAATATTCCTCGACATATCTGCAGCATTTGACTCGGTTGACCATGAAATACTACTAACCCGCCTATACGACAAGGGAATCCACGGGCTAGCATGGCAATGGTGCAAATCATACCTGGAAGATCGCTTGCAACACGTCAGGACTATTACAGGCACATCAGAACCTTTCCAGCTAAAACAAGGAGTTCCACAAGGCTCATCCCTATCTGCACTCCTATTTAACATTTACATGCAGCCCCTGTGCGATATCACTCGATCCTTTGGCATTTCCTCGCTGACCTATGCAGATGATGTGCTAATATTCACACCATTCAATGTCAAGCTCCCAGATTACACATCTTTAGTAGATTGCTTTAATGCAATAGCAGACTGGTTACTCACGCAGAATATGCGAATAAACTACAAAAAAACTGAAGTACTGATTGTCACGAAAAACAGAGAATCCTCACCCCCGGAGACCCTAAGAGTACGAGACGCACACCTCCCAATCAAGCCCTCCATAAAATACCTCGGAGTGATACTGGACCATCGCCTAGATTTTAAAGAACATATCAACCGCACTGTGAAAACCATTTATTTCAAGATAAGGACCCTACGCCATCTGAAAAATATGCTTGACCCAGACAGCTTCAGAACTATATTCCAAGCCATAGTCACACCCCACTTCGACTATGCGAATATAATACTCCATGGTCTCCCAAAGAACTCCATAAATACATTACAACTAGCCATGAATGCCGCAGCCCGGGTATTATACGGTGCTGCAAAGAGCGAACACATAACACCCATCCTAATGGAGCTTCACTGGCTCCCTATATACTGCAGAATAACATATAAAGCCCTTATTTTAACCTTTAAAGCGATAAATACTATAGCTCCGTCAGCAATTTCGAAACTCCTCCATCACACTCCCAACATCAGATCTAGGAGGTCAGCAGCGGCAAATACCCTAGCTACACCACATGAGGCCACAAAATACAAACGATCAACAACAGACAGGGCTTTCGCGTACTACGCACCCAGATGTTGGAATAACCTACCCCCCAACATTAGAGCTATTACTGACCTCAAGCAATTCAGAAAAGCCATAAAGCATCACCTCTTCATTCTACATTTCCAAAGCACATCATCAACCCTCTAACATTTACAGATAAAGTGTAACCGCCCTACTTACTCAAGATGATGAATAGAAATTCTATCCCGTGTATATAGGTTCTTTACATGCTACAAATATGTACATAGTTTCCCCAAGTTATAACCCCAGTTGTATATTTCCTGTTATATGTAAACTCACCACAGTCTGTTGATTGAAATGAGTATTCCTGTTTAATGTAAACCGCGCTGATGAAAAAGAGTGCGGTATAGAAGAACTACAAATAAATAAATAAATAAATAAAAATAGTTAGCCTGATATAGTTAGTCCTTTTTGGTACCAGAAAGTACCTGGAGTAGAAGCCTTGCCCTTCCAGGTGGTGAGGCACCGGTTCCACCGCCTGTTCCTTTAGAAGACTTGCCAACTCCTGAAGGAGGAGGTTTCTGTGCAGAGGGAGTCTTGGAGGCTCCCCTGGAAAGTAGGAGGGGGGTAACTGGTGGAGGTGGAGCATGTAGCCCTTTTGGACTATGCTGAGGACCCAAGTATCCCCTGTGATGGCTGGCCACCTGTAGGCGTACAGGGTTAGCCGACCTCCTGTGCTGAGTGGAGCCAGCGGTGGAGAAGAGGCTATGCTGTGGGAGTCAAAACCCCGCTCCCTGCTGTGCAGGAGCCAGAGCTGGCGGCATGGGGGTCGTCTGCCTACAGGGCCCATGCCCCTGCCCCTTGGCCTGCTGGCCCTGTTGGGGAGCTGGAGAGGCCTGACATTGATGGTAGGATTTGTAGGCAGCACCCTTCCTCGAGAAAAGGGGCTTCATTCCTGAGCCCTTCTTTTTCTGAGAAGGGGCAGAAGTCTTCCTGGACAGCCTTGTCCTGGTGAGAGCCTCAGTCTCGATTTCCGCCGCCTTTTCAGTCCTGGGCTTACTGAACAGGTTTTCACCTTGGCAGGGGACATCGACCAACTTGTCCTGCACCCATGACTCCAAGTCCGATGACTGTAGCCAGGCCTGACGGCGTGCACCGATGCCAGCTGCGGCTACCTGGGCCGAAGCCTCAAAGCCATCATAGGCTGCTTGAGAGATAAACTTCGAGCACTCTCTGATCCCTGTTGACAAAGCCTTGAACCTCTACAGAGGTTCCTCGGAGAGGCCAGTTGAGAACCCGACAATCTTCTTTGCCAGGTCTCGTAGGTACAGGCGACTTATAAACAAACTGAGCACCCTAGGGATGGACCCTAAAGTTACTGCTTGGGTTAGAAATTGGTTGGGTGGGAGGCGACAAAGAGTACAAGTAAATGGAGTTCACTCTGAGGAGAAGGATGTTACCAGTGGTGTGCCCCAGGGATCTGTCCTTGGTCCGATTCTTTTTAACATCTTTGTTAGTGATATAGCGGAAGGGCTGTCGGGTAAGGTTTGCCTCTTTGCAGATGATACCAAAATCTGCAATACAGTAGACACCCAGGAAGGTGTAGATAACATGAGGAGGGATCTAGCTAAGCTTGAAGAATGGTCTAGAATTTGGCAGCTGGGATTTAATGTTAAAAAATGTAAGGTCATGCATTTGGGCTGCAGCAATCCAAGGGAGCAATGCAGTATAGGAGGTGAAGTACTTTTGTCCACTAAAGAAGAGCAGGACCTAGGCGTGGTTGTGTCTGATAATCTTAAAGTAGCTAAACAGGTAGAAAAGGCGACGGCAAAAGCTAGAAGGATGCTTGGGTGCATACGGAGAGGAATGGCTAGCAGAAAAAAGGAGGTGATAATGCCTCTGTATAAGTCTTTGGTGCGACCGCATTTGGAGTATGGTGTGCAATTCTGGAGACCGCACCTTCAAAAGGATGTGAACAGGATGGAGTCGGTGCAGAGGGTGGCTACTAAAATGATTAGTGGGCTTCATTATAAAGCATATGAGGACAGACTTAAGGATCTTAATATGTACATCTTAGAGGAAAGGCAGGATAGAGGTGATATGATTGAGATGTTTAAATACCTCCGTGGCATAAATGTTCAGGGAGAGAGCCTCTTTCAACTGAAAGCAAGTTCTGCTACGAGGGGACATGGGATGAGGGTGAAGGGAGATAGATTCAGGAGTGATATGCGGAAATATTTCTTTACAGAAAGAGTAGTGGATCCATGGAATAGTCTCCCAGTGGAGGTGGTAGAGATGAGGACAGTAACTGAATTCAAAAAAGCATGGGACCAACACAGAGGATCTCTAAAGGTAAAAAGTGGACTGTTGTAGTTGTTGTTATGGAAGGACAGACTAGATAGGCCATGTGGTCTTTTTCTGTCATCATGTTTCTATGTTACATGCCCATGTACAGCTGGTAGGTCTGGACATGGCAAGGGAACATAGAGCCCTGGAGGCACTTTTTATCGAGGGCATCCAAGTTCCGGGCCTCCCGACCGGGGGGCACTGAGGAGTGCATCTTCTGACTCTTCAGGCGGTGCATGGCTGATTCCACAACCATGGAGTTGTGTGGTAGCTGCGTCTTTTGGAACCCAGGGCTCTTACGGACTCGATAAACGGAATCGACCTGTTTGCTCAGAACCGGCGCCGAGGCTGGTGCCTCCCACATACGGAAGAGCAGCCGTTACAGCATCGGAGGAACTGGTACAGTAAAGACTTCCTTCGGAGGAAAGTCATACTGGAGGGTGTCGAGCTCTTCGGCTCGAGGCTCCTTCTCAGCGTCCGCAAGGAAGGCCAATGCTTTGGCCATGTCCCTCACGAAGTCCGAGAACCGGGTATCCTCCGGGGGGACCGTCTCCGAGGCTCGGACTCCGGTGAGTCCGAAGGGACGCACCAGGTCCGGAAGGTTCCGGGGAATCCTCGTCCTCTGTCTCCCACGCCGACTCCTCCGAGGAGGAATTGAGCGGCTCCGGCCGTGTGGGCTTCAGTGCCACCCGCCCCGACGACCTCGACCCCGCACGGGAGGTCGAGGGGGACCTTGACCGAGGATCGACTCGAGACTTCATTGACTCAAGGCTCGGTCTCCGGGGTCGACTTGGACATTGAGGTCCCGGTGGTCGGGGCAGATGCACCATTCAGAACAGCAATCAGCACCCGCTGCTGTTCCATGAAGGCAGCCAAGCTGCTCTCCAAGGCTGTTAACCTGAGTCCAAGCTCAGGAGACTCAGCAGCCCCCGACTCGGGCCCCAACGGCGTTGGGCCCGACGTCGGCTCCTCCAGGGGAGAGTCCACGAGGACAACTGCACTTATGTGACTCGGGGACTCCGGCTCCACATGAGGTAACTTGGATGGCCTCTCTGACTCAGAGAGCCCGGGGCGGCGGTCAGGGTTACGCGACCTGGCCCTCGAGGATCCAGGAGCCTCCAACGATGATGCCCTCGCGAGCTTCTTCTTCATTCTGTGCTCCCGGGTGGGAGACTCCCTCTCAGAGGAACCCCGACGGCGCTCGGGGTCAGATTCCCGAGATGTCAAGGCCTCTGATGAAGTCTGGGCCCGGCCGGAAGCGGGGTCAGAGAAACTTCTCTCGCGTTGATGCTGATGGCTCCGAAGTGCCTTCGACGACATTTTGCCGCATGGGCCACAGGCCAGCGGGTCATGGTCAGGCCCGAGGTGACGGAGGCAGCAGTCATGTGGGTCGGTGAGAAACATAAGTTTCTTGCACGATCACACTTTTTGAACCCGCTGGCAGCCATCGGGGGAAAAAGGGCCTCTGCAAGGTCAAAAGACTGGGCTGCCAGTGAAAACACAAAAAGAGCGTGAATGCTAGTCACGAGGGACAAAAACTGAAAATTAAAACTCCGGACTCGATACTGGTGTACCGAGCCCAGGCGGGAAAGAGAACCAGCATTGAACCGGAACAGAAAAAGCCAAAATAGCTGAAAAAAATCTACTTTTCCCGTGTGACACGAACTTATGTCCGTTGGGCTCCGCAGAAAAAGAAAGACTGAGCAAGATGGCACCCTTGGGCGGGAAGGGGACCGCGCATGCGTGCTGCATTCCCAAAGGCTTTCCTTGAAAGCTGGGGAAATGCTCCGCACGGAGGCTCCGTCGGCGCCGACACCCATATGTGAGGACTGACTTCCTGCTTGGTCCTGGAGAAATATATATGTATTTACTGCTTAATGCCATGAGGAAGAATTGAGTTAAATTTCAAAGTGTGTCTTCTGTATTCTGCGTTGGATGTGCCTAAGAATGTTGCAGAAACAATGTTCACTTCTTCTTGAAGATAGAAAATCTTAGCTATCATTAATCATCACTCAATGACCACACTAAGTGGCCAGACTTAGTGTCCACATTGGCTAGAGGCCTCACAGATGCTATGGTTTCTGGTCCCTGCCCAAGAGCTGGCAACAAAATTTTCTAGACTGAGTTGGGAGTGGGGGAAAGGGGGCTAAAATCTTCCTCCTGGAAATGGGCAACTTGGCAGCTCTGTATTTGCCAAAGCAAATTGATGGCACCACAGCCCAAAAGAAGCTAGTCCTGTTTCAGGTGAAAGTTCAAAGAGCATCAAAATTGCTAGACCAAAAACCTCACAAAATATTACACTGTTCCTCTGATTCACCATTCTCTTAAGAACGAGTGCTTTTGCTTCCCAATACCATTCCACCCATCACGTTTACAAGAGACGTAATATGATCTTAAAAGGTCAAATTCTCTATGTGACACCTGGAAAAATATGCATGAAATTCAATCAATGTCAGTTCCTTGAGTATGGGAATATGTTGCTGCCATACTAGAGACAAAAACACAGGGTCTTTTCTTCAACAACAAAGCCCAATTCTTTCCCCACTCCAACTGTCATTGACCTTACCATTTTCCTCTTGACAATTACAGAGAAGAGTTTATTTGAGTCAGACTGAATGCAGGACATATTCATAAAGATAAAGATGACTTTGAGCACAAGGAACGTGTTTCTGTGCTGGGCATGTCAAACACAACAGTGCATTTGCTGTGTTTCAAATATCTTCCCTTCCTGTGCTGACAAATTAAACACCCTATTCCACTGATAACTGGAGAAAGACTCGACTACTGATTAAAGTTGTAGGGTGTTGTAAATGTCTTATGTGTTGAACTAGCAGTAGTCAGACATACGGGGGCAGAACCAAGATGCAGAGACAAAGTGGCAGGGAATAGAAGAATCTTTTGTGACAGGCGTCTAACCACCAGGCCTGTCGCTCACAGCCTGCATGATTAAAGAGTGGTATTATTAAACCAACAGTGTAACACACCTAAAACTAACAAGGGTAGAAACACATGTTCTGTTTTTGAAGACCCTCTTGCTACTCCCTACAGGTGGTCTGGAATGGGGAGAGGCAAAAATCATTGCTGATTCTCAAAAGTTGTCTTATTCAGTAGAAGTATGTCTTCATCAGAACCCTACAAACAACACTGCCTTAGAGCAGGATCAAAAATATCTAAGCAGATTATAACTACTGTACCTGACATAGAAACATGAAAAATGACAGCAGATAAGGACCATACTGTATGATCCATCCAATGTGCCTAGTTCATTCTTGCTGCATAGCCATAAATTTCAGATTATCTCAGACTTTCCCTTTGTTTCTTTGTATCTACAGATCATCTTATGCTTATGCTCTTAAACTCAGTTATTATTTCTATCTCTACAACCATCCTTAGAAGGCTATTTCATGCACCTACCACACTTTCTAGGCAGCAATATATTCCAGAATGATTCCCGAGTTTACCTCCTTGGAGCCTTGTACTCTGACATCTTGTTCTAGAGCACTCTTTCTCTGAAAAACAGGTTTCCTTCTTGTGTTTCTTGCATCCACCAGAAACTCACTCGTGATATGTCAATAGCTGGAATTAGGAAAACTCTTCCAGGGCCAGATTTAAGATTTTGGCCCATAGGCAGCAGTAGAAGGTGACATCACATATCCCTCTCTTGTAGCTCAGAGAGTTGAGAGGGTCTCCTGGACCGTGGAAAGCAAGCGGGGTTTGGACAGAATGCCATGATAGTATCTCTCTGGAATGATAACAGTGGACGGCCCTAAATTAAATTGCAGAAAGTTCCTTTTTGGCCTTGGCACTTTATATCTTCCAACATATAGTGGAGTGAAGGAGTGGCCTAGTGGTTGGGGCAAGGTACTTCAGGCCGGAAGGTCGGGGGTTCAAATCCCACTAGAGGACAGCAACCTTGGGCCGGAAGGACTGGGGTTTCTAGTCCCACAGGTGCTCCTTGTGGTCTTGGGCAAGCCACATAACCCTCCATAGCCCATGTTCCCTGTAAAATAGTTATCTCCAAGTTATAATGCCCTGTTCAATGTAATTTCAGTTTGTTCAATGTAAACTGTACTGATGCAGAATAGCACGGTATATAAGAGAATGTAAATAAAAATAACATCTGGCACTCTAGGCTGTTGCCTCTGTTGCTTAAGGCTAAATTTGGACATGCACTTTACTCCTTTGTGTAACAGGCATCCTCCTCTGGAAGCCTCGAATCCTATATCTCACTAGTCTTAAAAAGATTACTTTCTACTTTGGTAACAAATGGGTGCCCTCCAATATCCTTGTATCCTTCATCTTTATAATTAATTGACTGCATTTGTATGCACCTTTTTATAATGTATAGCTATCTTTTTTCAAATGTAGAGTATAGCTTAAACATAGAAAGTTAAATAGAGTAAATAGTTACTGAAATAAAGTTGTTTCTAGAGAGCTATTTATCTACATCAGATCAGAGCACAGCTTAGCATACAGGTAGAATAGTCCTGAGTAGGAAGAAATAAACTTGTTTCTTGTGACCTTTACAAAGAGGCCTTCCAGTTAGGAGGCAAAAGATCTGTGAAGTTGTCTTGAATAGCTGTTAAAGGCAAGTGGCAGATCAAAGGGGCAATTTCAAAGGCACCTTCTATCAAACCAAGGGCTGCATGAGTCACCCAGGAAGCCTTTCCCTTAGAAGCACAAGTATAAATAGGTCAACCAGAGCTCTGTGCTCAGTCTTGAAGGACTACCAAAAGGAATTGCTACAAGGAAATAGATCTACACCTGTGAGTATTAATCTTCTGAAATAAACGGTAAATCTTGGGGGGGAAAGGGAATTCTTTGGTTTAAAACTGATAGATCTGTGTATTTTAGAATTCAGGTTTTAGTAACACCAGAGAGTTATGTATTTAAGTAAAAGCAGAGTATAGCTTAGCATAGAAAGTAAATTAAGAGCAAATAGATTCTGAAATTTGTTTCTAGAGAGCTTTTCATTTAGCGCAGTTACTCACCTGTAACAGGTGTTCTCCGGGGACAGCAAGAATCAGTCCTCATATATGGATGACGTCGGTGCTAACGGAGCCTGCGTGGAAGCATCTCTCCAGCTTTCAAGGAAAGCCTTTGTGAGATGCACAACGCAAGCGTAGTCCACTTCCTGCCCAAGGGTGCCATCTTGCCTCAGTCTAATGACATAGCTAAGACAGCAAAAATATAAGATGGTAAAGAAGCAACTACCAGGGGGAGGAGGGAGGGTTGCGAGGATTGATTCCTGCTGTTCCTGGAGAACACCTGTTGCAGGTGAGTACACTTTCTCCGGGAACAAGCAGGAAGTCAGTCCTCACATATGGGACACCCCAGCTAAAGGCGACTGAGAACCTGTAACCAAAAGATGGCAACTTGCAAAGGGAGAGCTGTGACCAGCAGTAGTCAAGTTTCGAGGGAGAGACTCTTGCGAGACCCAAGCATCCAGTGAACACCAGCACTCAGGTAGCCTGAACAGAAGACAGGAGTTGCCTACACCATGAAAAGATTACAGAGCATGGCCTGGCCAAAGGCGCTGTCACGTTGAGACTCCCTCTCCAGGCAGTAGTGAGCTACGAAGGATGGACTGAAGACCAGGTGGCAGTCCTGCAATTTTTCGTCACAGGGATGGAATGCAGATTGGCCATTGAAGTAGCCATGGCTCTGACGCGGAGTGCCATGACTCTGGTCCAGTGGGATCCCCACTTGGTCAAAGGCAAGGGTAATGCAGTCCGCCACCCAAGTGGACAGAGTTCGCTTAATTACAGGAAGCACCAGACGGCTAGGGTCACAGGATATGAAAAGCTGTTGAGCTTTGTGGTGGCCCTGGGTCTGTTGAAGGTAGAAGGACAGGGCTCTCTTGCAAACCAGAGTATGGAGAACGGTCTTCGCACTACAGGCGTGAAGCCTGGGAAAGAAGGTGGGGAGCACCACCTCCTGATTAAAGTGAAATAAGAATACCACCTTCAGCAGAAACTTTAGGTGTGTGCAGAGCACCACCCTGTAAGCATAGTTACCTATAACAGGTGTTCTCTGGGAACAGAAGGAATCAGTCCTCACATATGGGTGACATCGACACCGATGTAGCCTGCACGGAGCATTTCCCAAGCTTTCAAAGAAAGCCTTTGGGACACGCTACCATGCATGCATGGTCCCCTTCCTGCCCAAGGGTGCCATCTTGCTCAGTCAGATGACATAGCTAGAATGGTAGTTAAAAACAAAAGAAAGATAGGGAGGCAACTCCCAGGGGAGGAGGGAGGCTTGTGAGACTGATTCCTGTGGTTCCCGAAGAACACCTGTTACAGGTGAGCAACTACGCTTTCTCCAGGAACAAGCAGGAAGTCAGTCTTCACATATGGGACTCCCTAGCTCCAGGCTGCTGAGGACCGAACTACGACAGCACCACTAGCAACCAATCGGGTAGATGCAAGTTGCAGAAGGTGAGTCCCCACTGAGAGTCTCTGCAAGACACTAGCGTCCAGCGACACTATCACTCCGGTAGCCTGAACACAGAAGGGTTGCAGAGCAGGAGTTGCCTACACCCTGACAATATTACAGAGTACTGCCTTGCCGAAGACTCTGTCCCTATGGAATTCGCTCTCTAGGCAGTAGTGAGCTGCAAACTTATGAACTGATGACCATGTGGCGGCCCTGCAAATCTTTGTCACCGGCAATGACCAGAGGCTGGCCACCAATGTGGCCATAGCCCTCATGCAATGCGTGTGATCCGGTACTCAAGGGAGAGGTCAGCTCACTCATAGGCAAGGGAAATACAATTCGCCACCCAAGTGAACAGAGTTCGTTTGGTCACAGGGAGCCCCAATCTGCTGTGGTTATAGGACACAAAAAGCTGAGGAGCTTTGCGATGGGCCTGGGACTGCTGCAGGTAGAATGACGGGGCCCACTTGCCAGCCTGGGGCCGCGGAAAGAAGGTGGTGAGGATCACTTCTTGGTTGAGGTGGAAGAGAGATATGAACTTCGGGAGGAATTTCGGGTGTGTGAGGAGCACCACCCTGTTCTTATAGAACCTTGTATATGGTGGCTCTGCCATCTGGGCCTGGAGTTCACTTTCCCTACGTGCTGATGTGAGGGCCACCACGAAGGCCACTTTCCAAGACACGTATCTTAGGTGGCAAGTGGCTAGGAGCTCGAAGGGCGGTTTAGTGAGTTGGGAGAGCACCACATTGAGGTCCCATTCCGCTGCCGGAGGGAAGAGGGAGGCTTTGATAGCAGAAGGCCCCAGAGGAACCCGGAGATGAGGGGCTGAGAGGGGTTTCCCCTTGAAAGGACGGGGGAGTGCAGCTATTGCACTCAGGTGCACCCTCACAGTTGGATTTCAGCCCAGTGTGTGACAGATGCAGCAGGTACTGGATTACCAGTTGCACATGATAGGAGAAGGGATTCTCCTTTTTCTCCACATACCAGATGCAGAATCTTCTCTATTTAAAAGTGCAAGCCCATCTGGTGGAGGGCTTCCAGGAGGCCAGCAGGATCGCCTTGAATTCCCCTGGAAGGTTGAAAGGGGCCAACACTACCCTTTCAGCAGCCATGCTGTAAGTGCTAGGGACCCCAGATTGGGGTGCAGAAGGGAGCCCTCCTCCTGGGGCAGTGGGACGGGAAGCACTACTGACAGGGCAAGCAACAGGAGAAAGCAGGGCTGTCTGGATCATCTGCGTGCAATCAGTATCACTGATGCCCCCTCGCTCTGGACCCTGACGAGGGTCTTGGCGATCAGGGGGGTCATTGGGAATGCATATAGAGGGCCTTCTGACCACAAGATCAGGAAGGCATCTGCCGCCACTCTCCCTTGGTGCCGTTGGCGTAAGCAGAAGTGAGGTAGCTGTGTGTTGTGCAGGGAGGCGAATAGGTCCATCACAGGTCTGCCCCAGCGGCGGAAGAGCTCATGAGGGTGAAGGACCCTGCTTAACCTGTCCGCTAAGCAGTTGTCCTGGCCAGGCAGGCATACTGCTCACAGGAGCATGCCATTGCACACTGTGAAAGAAAGAAAAGCCACCGCCTCCTCGCAGAGTATGAACCCGTGCCCCCATTCTTGTTCTGCAGAACACTGCCACCTGGTTGTCCATCTGGATCAGCATCAGGCAGTGCTGCAGGTGGTGGCAGAATGTTATAGGGCCAGGAAAATCACCCTGAGTTCCAGGAGATTGATTTGTACATATGACTCTTCCTGGGATCAGCTGCCCTGTGTGCACTGATCTCTGCAATGCGTTCCCCAGCCCAGGAGGGAAGCGTCTGTGGTCATGGTCCTCTGTGGTGCAGGTGCCTAGAATGGAATTCCCGCCTGGAGGTGGGGCAAGTTTTGTCACAACATGAGGTACTCCGCCAGCCGGCGGGTGACTCTGACCCTGTCCCATAGCTGGCCCGTGGCCTGAGTCCACTGTGAGCGGAGACACCATTGGGCTGTCTGCATGTGGAGGTGGGCTAAGGGTGTGACATGCACTGTTGAGGCCATGTGGCCCAGTAGGGAAAGCAGAAGGTCAGCCGGCACTGAACGGTGGTGTTGTACTTCTTCTACCAGTTGCCTGAGGCAGTCTGCCCTTTCCTATGGGAGGACAGCCTTAACCTGTAATGTGTCCAATTATGCCCCTATGAACTCCAGGCTTTGGGTTGGGGCGAGCTGAGATTTTGGGTAGTTGATGATGAACCCCAGGTAATGCAGCAGGAGGATTGTACGATCTGTGACCTGCCTGTGCAATTGGGCAGCTACTAACACCAGACACTTGGTAAAGACCAGGTAATACAGATTCACCAAGGAGCCCTGATTACTTGAGCAGCTATGCAATGGCGTACTATTGGTCTTTGGCACCTAGGAACCAATGTTTGTATCTGTACTCTTTCCCCCATACACAGGCATATTTTGTCCATCATACATGAGGTTCAGTTCCTCACTCATACTCTTGCACTTAGATTCCCTGGATGTCATTGTTACACAGGCATCCACAGCCACTCCTCTTCCACTCGGACATTTACTCACAGATAAATGGGTGATTCCATTAATGCCATTAAACAAAGAGTAAAAAACTGCAAGTCAATGTAAGTGAGACAGCAAATTATCTCTCACCCTTACTCCTCTGGTATGGAGCAGGCAATGCGATCCCCCACACACATGCGCATGCATTCTTAAATTAAAATGGTTAAGGGTCAACCAGAGTAGAATTAAAGCATCATAGTACTAAAATATTTTTAAACTACCATAAACAATTGGACAACAGTATATCAACTTCTAAGCTAATTATGTCATGAAGGACTACAAAAAAGGACTTTAAGAAAAGTGGAAGGAAGTCCAAAAAACTGCCAGCATGGTTTAAAGGTGAGGTCAGAGAGGCTGTTGTTGCCAAAAAAGCATCTTTCAGGAAATGGAAAAAAGAGCCAAATGACGAAACCTGGAAACAGCACAAGCACTGGCAAGTTAAATGCAAGGCATTGATAAGGCAGGCAAAGAGAGAATTTGAGAAGAAGCTTGTTGTGGAAGCAAAAACGCGTAATAAAGACTTTTTCAAGTACATTTGTAGCAAGAAACCTGTGAGAGGGTCAGCTGGACCATTAGATAATAGAAGGGTAAAAGGGGCACTGAGAAGGGCAAGGCCATAGCGGAGAGACTGGATGAATTCATTGCTTCTGTCTTTACTGAGGAAGAGTAAGGATGTTACCCATGACTGAAGTGGTATGTGAAGGTGATACTGCGGAAGAATCGAAAGAAATATCGATACACTGGGAAGATGTATTACAACTATTTAATAAACTGAAAAGTAGCAAATCACCTGGACCAGATGGTATACATCCAAGGGTGCTGAAAGAACTGAAATATGAGACTGCACACCTACTATTAGTAATCTGTGAACTATCATTAAAATCATCTATAATACCTGAAGACTGGAGGATGGCTAATGTAACGCCAATTTTTAAAAAGGGTTCCAGGGCTGATCGGGGAAACTAGACTGGTGAGCCTGACGTCATTATCGGGAAAAATGGTAGAAACCATAATAAAGAAGAAAATTACTGAACATGTAGATAGTCATGGCTTAATGGGAGACAGCCAACATGGCTTTAGACAAGGAAGATCTTGTCTTAATAATCTATGTTTTTTTGAAGGTGTGAATAAACAGGTAGACAAAGGTGAGTCGGTTGATATAGTGTACATGGACTTTCAGAAAGTCTTTGACAAGGTCCCTCATGAGAGACTTTTGGCAAAACTAAAAAGTCATGGGATAGGAGGCAGTGTACTATTGTGGATCAGGAGCTGGTTAAAAGATAGAAAGCAAGGGCGGGGGGCAAGATGGCGTCAGGAAGTGGTTAGCCGGCGGACACCCAGCAGTGAGTTCCTGAGTTGTTAGTGCTATGCAGTGAATCTGGCCTCGGTAATATGGGGCGGAGGAAAAGAAAGCAAGCGAGCCTACCTGTTGCTCCCTCGCTGCCTTCTGCTGCTGGCCAGAGACCTTTGGACTCGTGCGGGTTTGTGACTGCCGGCCCCGGAGCAGCGTCTTCGCCAGCGCAGCAGGAAGAGCTGTTAGCTGCACTGGGCGTTTCAGGTGTGAGTTTGTCACCTGAGCAGCGGGTTCCCCCAAAACAGCAGGGGAGTGGGTCAACTCCCGATGGCGTCTTTCTCGCTGCCTCGCCGGGCTTGCGGGTGAGTACCCCAGAGCCCTTGGAGGTGGGAGGGGCACAATGATGGTCTCCCTCGGATTCCGGAGGAAGGAATCAGCTGACTGGGGGTGAAGGGAAGGACTCACCTTCGGTCTTGGTGGATGCACAGCTGTTGGAGCCTGGTAGAGGAATGTTACCGGTTCATCGGGAAATAAGGCCCGCGGTAATGACTTTGGATGCGCTATGGGATGCAATATCCGCTATGTCATCGACCCTTTCTACAGTTATGGGAACTGTTACCGTGGAGTTCACCAATGTTAAATTGGCTGTTTCTGAGGCTTCAAGTGTACAGGTGGAGCAGGAAGCTGCTGTATTACATGTGAGGGAAGATCTGAGGAGTCTTCGTGAGGAACATGTAATGTTGATGAAAGAAAGGACAGTGCTGGCTCGAAAGACTGAGTATTTGGAAAACTTGGCACGACGAAACAACTTGAGACTGTTGAACTTTCCGAGATCCCCGCTGTTCTCCCCATGGAGATGGTACGAAAGTATTTTGTGGAGGTGCTTAAAATCCCAACTGAGCACAGTATCTCAATGTTGGTAACAAAGGAGGGGCAGAATGATTCCAAAATATCTGTAGGTGTATAAGTGATTTAACTGGTTTTCTTGAACGTTCTTTGGAAGTAGTTATTGAAAGGTCTACCCTGCTTGTATCCTTTACACTTGAGCCAGATAAGGTTATGATTCTTAAATATTTTTTTAAAAATATAAATGAGAAGTTTTATGGCTCGCAAGTACGGATATTTCCTGATCTTTCTCGGGAGACCCAGCTGAGGAGAAAGGAGTTTCTTAACTTTAGGGCTAGGGCCATCTCCCTGGGAGCAAATTTTTTGTTAAAATACCCTTCTCGATGTTTTATTTCCTTGCATGAACAAAATTTTCTTTTCTTCAAGCCTAAACAGCTTCTTGATTTCATTAATGCTAGGAACAAGATTAAGGTGGATGTGAACATCCCTACGGCTGACCTTTAAGTCTTATCCTGACTATTGTATGATTTCTATGCTGATTTCTACTGTTTGTTAGCTAGAATTGCAAATTTAATTTCCTGTTGCCCCCTTTCTTCTTTTTTTGTGGTCTAATATGGCTGGTGTTAGTTTGTCTAATTGAAATAATTGTGTGATAATATATGAGTTGTCTATTCTTTTCATTCATGTGTTTACTTGGATGTTTATTATATATGCCAATAAAAATTTTAAAAAAAGATAGAAAGCAGAGGGTAGGGCTAAATGGCCAATTTTCCCGATGGAGAAAGGTGAATAGTGGAGTACCCCAGGGATCTGTGCTGGGTCCGCTGCTTTTTGAGATATTTATAAATGACCTGGAAAAGGGAACAACAAGTGAGGTTATCAAATTTGCAGATAACACAAAACTATTCAAAGTTGTTAAAACCCATGAAGATTGTAGAAAATTGCAAGAGGATCTTAATAAATTTGAAGACTGGGTATCAAAATGGCAGATGAAATTTAATGTGGACAAGTGCAAAGTTATGTACCTAGGAAAGAAAAACCCAAACTATGGTTACACGATGCAAGGTTCCACATAAGGAACCACCACCCAGGAAAAAGATGAGGCGTCATCATGGATAACATGTTGAAACCCTCTGCCCAGTGTGCAGCAGCGGCCAAGAGAGCAAATAGAATACTAGGCATCATAAGGAATGGAATGGAGAATAAAACAAAGGATATTTCTAGCTAAAATGATAGATGTATCGTTCTCTACTGGGACCTTCCCTCACACTCTGAGGCAGACCTCCATCAGACCTCTCCTAAAAAACAGCAGGTTGGACCCCTCCTTGATGGAATCCTACAGACCCATCTCCAGCATTCCTCTCCTTTCGAAAATCATCGAAAAGATTACCCAACGTCAACTACAAGATTATTTAGATTCCAATGCACCCTTGTACCCATGTCAGCACGGATTTTGTGAATCACATGGTGTGGAAACTCTACTGACATCCCTGTTTAATGCTCTAACCATAGGCCTAGACACAATGTCAGACAAGGTTTTGCTTTAATCTTCATGGATATTGCCGCTGCGTTTGACACTGTCGATCATGAAGTACTCCTGTCACGTCTTAGAGAGAAGGGAGTTCATGGATCAGCCCTGTCTTGGTGCTCTTCATACCTCAGAGACCGTTGGCAACACGTTCGTTCTGGATCTTCAACCTCTGACCCCTTCCCTCAAACTAAAGGTGTGCCACAAGGCTCTTCCCTTTCCGCCTTACTGTTCAACGTTTATATGCAGCCTATCTGTGACCTCATCCACTCTTTTAACATCAACTGCCTGGTCTATGCTGATGATGTCCTGATGTATATGCCATTCTCGACAGAACTCCTGGACCTCTCCCCACTAATCAAGTGCTTTGACGCAGTCACAGACTGGCTAAATGCACAAATGCTTAAGATAAATTTAAAAAAGACAGAAGTCCTCTTCGTGACCAGAAACCCTGCATTTACCTCACCAACGTCCATCAAGGTGCGTGACGCTGAACTCCTCTGCAAGACTACAGTGAGATACCTAGGGGTTACGCTCGATCAACAACTCAATATGAAGGCTCATATCAGCAACGTAGCGAAATCTGTCTATCATAAAATCCGGACCCTTCATCATCTGCGTCAGCTGCTAGAACCAGACGACTTTCGATCAGTCTTTCAGGCCTTAATAATGCCTCACCTGGACTACGCCAATGCGATCCTACATGGCCTACCAAAGAGCACGATTAACCCCTTACAATTGGCAATGAACTCAGCTGCAAGAATCCTTTATGGAGCCTCCAAGAGAACCCACATCACTCCAATACTGAAACAGTTACATTGGCTGCCTATACAATCTAGGATCTCTTTCAAGATCCTAACTATGACTCACAAAGCGATCAATAACAACTCCGCATCTACTATCACCGACCTGATATCAATTACACCCCCTAATCGAGCAAGGAGATCGACTGCCTCCAACTCTCTTGTACTACCTAAGGCAATCACGAAATGCTCCCAAGTCACTAGATCCAGAGCCTTCTCTTACTTTGCACCATCATGTTGGAACGCCCTACCATCAGGCATCAGAACCATCAGTGACCTCTCCCAGTTCAGGAAGGCACTGAAGCATCACCTATTCTTGCAGCACTACGATGTTTCAGACACCCTCCCATACCAACCCACCTCTACACCCCAGGCCAACACATTAAACCCATGCACTCCATAGTCTTAATCCGTAGAACTGCAATCTCACCTTGCACCTCCTCTCATCAAGAAATTACCTAGATTCATTTAAGCTCTACATATAGCTGCATTTAGTTGCTTTGTACATAGTTCTCATGTTCTCTGTTCTCTGTTTTCACTGTTCATGAAACCTGTTTAATGTATACCCAGTTTATTGTCCTGTTCATTGTAAGCACAGATCAATTTTTGAGACGTGTAGTTTTATGTTCATTGTAAGCCGCACTGATGTCAAATAGCGTGGTATACAAGAAACTGTAAATAAATAAATAAAATAAATAAAATAAAATATTATAATGCCTCTGTATCATTCCATAGTACGACCGCACCTTGAATATTGTGTGCAATTCTGTTCACCGTATCCTAAAAAGGATATAGTGTTATTAGAAAAAGTACAGAGAAGAGCCACCAATGGAGGGATACCCCTATGAAGAGAGGCAAAAAAGGTTAGGGCTCTTCAACCTGGAAAAGAGACGGCTGAGGGAAGATATGATAGAGGTCTATAATTAATGAATGGAGTGGAACGGATAAATGTAGATTGTTTATGCCATCAAAATATAGAAAGACTAGGGGACATGCAATGAAGCTACAGGGTAACCCATTTAAGACTAACAAGAGAAAATAATTGTTCACTCAATTTGTTACTGGAGGATGTAGTAAAAGCTGTTAGTGTAGCCGGGATTAAAAAGGTTTGGACAAGTTCCTGGAGGTCCATAAAATAAGGATTACACTTACCTGGTAATTGTGGTTCCTTGAGAGACTCCAGTTTAGTCCTCAACCTCTGGGTAGTGAACCTCCTCCTGCAGCTTGGAGACTGGGCATGTCAAACTCATGACATCACTGGATATAGCCTGCTGGTCTCTCCCATCAGCCCCCAGTGAGCTATTGACAAAGCAAACTCAAAGGAGCAAAAAATCAGTAACTTTTTTTTGTTTTGTTTTTTAAACTTAACATTATATTCAAGGGCACGCAGAACATATAACATATAACCTATCTACCTTCCAGAAGGAAAGGGACTGCTTCCTGCATGCTCTCCTTTCCGTCAAATGCCTAGCCCTAAACCTTCCAGAACAATATAGCAATATATATAACAATATCATAATATAACAACATAACAATATAGCGCAAAAAGAAATGGAAGCATCAAAACGACTGAACACCAGTGAAGGCCTACATCCACTTTTAACCTTGCACTCCCCCCAACAGAAAGACCACTGCTAAGACCCCATCCTCGGGCGGGAATGAGGACTAAACTGGAGTCACTCAAGGAACCACAATCACCAGGTAAGTGTAATTCCTATTTCCTTATCATTCCTCCAGTTTATTCCTCAACCTCTGGGATGTATCAGAACAGTAATCATTTGTAGGGACCTTTCCAGCCGGATCTGAACATTGCCTACCTGAAAACGGCATCCTTAGCCGCCAGAACATCTAGGCGGTAGTGCTTACTGAAAGTATGGAGAGACAACCAAGAGGCCTCCCTACAGATGTCCACTGTTGGAACCAAACTGTGCTCCGTCCAAGAAGACGCTTGCAATCTGGTAGAGTGAGCTCGTAAGCTCCCTGGGACTGTACGGTCCCGTAGAAGATAAACCAACGCACTCGCCGCTCCAATCCATCCAGAAATGGACTCCTTCACTGCCGCTTCCCTTTGCGGGGCCCTCCGAACACCCCGAAGAGAGATGATCCGCCTTGCGAAAGTTTCTGAAACCTTTAAACACTGCCGCAGCGCTCTCTTGATGTCCAAACCGCGCAACCTATGGTTCAATACACTCCCCTCCGCCGTACCTAGCACTGGAAGAGAGACCATTTTAGTTAGATGAATGTAGAAACCACCTTTGGTAACAACGATGGAATCAGCCAACAGGCCACCTTCTGTCTGGAGACAGACAAAAAACGATTCCTGACAGGTCAACGCCTGCAACTCCGAAAATCGCCTCGCTGAACAGATGACCACCAAACATACCGTATTCAAGGCAAAACTCGTAACCTATGCCTTTTGCAAGGGCCCCAATGGCGCGCTAGCTAACGCTCCTAAAACCAACTTGAGCTTCCCTGGTGGAATTAATATCCTACAAGAGGGCTACAGTCTGGTAATCGCCTGAGAAAGCGTACCACATCGACCTGTGCATGAGAGCCACTCCCTGTCCTTTGCCCCTATAGCAAGACAGAGCTGCTAACTGAACTCTCCAGGACCTGCCTTTACCAAACCCGTCCTGCAGAAAACTTAATACCAAGGGAACTGACACTGTTGTCGCGCGAGCGTGCTTCCGCGAGCACCCGTCCTCAAAGATGCGCCATATACGCGCATATGCAAGGGATGTAGACTTTTTTTTTTTTTTTGCGGCTGAATGCATGGAGCATACACAGAGTACTGACTTCCTCTATGAAACCTTCCAGTGCCCTGGAGCGCTAAGCCCCAGACTGTGCTACCTAGACGTCCTTCTCTTCACCCTCAGCACGGGCCCTTTAACAAGATGGCAAAGATGGGTCAGAGCCCCTGCTAAGTGCTTAAAGCCCTGCTCTGACAGCACAGGCTCTAGAAATAGATGAGAATTTCCTGGGAAGGGCATGCTAAGTGGAGCTATGAAACACACAGGCACCACCCCCCCTTCCGGCCTTCCTGCAGTCAGAGAAATAGCAGTGGGATACAGCGATAACTTTGCAAGTGGAGGTCTTAGAGATTGCTGCCTGTGTGAACCTGATGAAGAATACGATTTCATATTTTACAAACCCCCCCAGGGATGGGGGCACTGAATACTATATGTGATTCATGAGCAGCACTGCCATCCGGTGGCCTTTAGGACACCAGAGCCCGACAAACGATACAGAAGTTAAGAGCTTTAAATCTTGGTCATATAATCTTGATTTGCAGAACATTACAGTTGCTTGTTTATTCACTAACCTCTGAGTGCCCAGGAGGTGGCCCTGTGGTTATTTCTTTCCTGACTTGCAGAGATCAATCTGATGATGGCTGCATACACACGGTCACAGAAAGGCACTACTGAGTGTACCAGCTGCCCTCTGGTGGCCATAGACCGTAGCACAGGCACTTCTTGGATGACAGTTTAACTGTTATTATGATTATATATTTTTTTTATATCCTAAGGTTTCCTAAACCTGTCCCTGTGAAACCACAGGCGTTTGTGAATACAAAAAAGAGCTACTGTCTCAAGCACACTTCCAGCCTGTCCCTCCTTCCAACTACAAGTTAGGGCTCTGCTCTTGAACCTAAAAACTGGTAATTTGCCTAATATCCCGGGACTTAACAGATGTTCCTCAGAGACATGATTAGGAGGGAGAGAACATGTGGCATCAGAGATCAATGCCAAAACTGCTGTCCTATAAAACTAAGAATAAACTTAAAATAAAGAGGACTGACAACAGCCCCCTTAAGGCTGAGGAACCCCCCGAGCCTCAAAAAACCTACAAAACAAAAGAAACACTAGACCTAAAAATCTAGCTATTCTGCCTGTCGTCTTCCTCACACAGGCAGCTCGCTGCAACTCCCGCCACGCGGTCCAAATACCTAGAGAGAAAATGGCCACCCCTTTGCCAACGAATTTTGGAGCCAAGAACAACAGCCGCTGCAAAAAGGAGGCCTCAGCAGACCGACAGAGCCCAAAGGCCTCACCTGCAGGGCCGAAAGCCATGCAGCCTGCTCCTACCGCCTTGAATTCATCCGATCTTCAAGCCACGCTGCCGCGCCTGGCAGCTGCGGCGAGGACCGTTCAGCCGGTTCCACAGAGTAAAAGTAAAATTCCGCAGCAACAGAGAGGCTCCATCTCACACAGCTTCAGTGTGGCTTGTACGGGTCCCGGAGCTCTCTCCCGTACCATCCAGGGAGAGAGATCCACACCGGCGAATGCCTGCAGCAAGTGAAAATAACTGACAAGGAGGGAAGGCGAGAGCTGCTACTAATTTAAAGAGCCAAGCTCAAATTTGAAATTACTGTAAATATAAGGAAATTTGCTCCTAACAACTAAAGGGAACTAATCCCTGATTGCCAATTAACCAAAGGTAACTGAATTAAAAGTAAAATTGAAAGTAAAATTAAAGGTAAAAATCAAAAGTACAATCAGAATAGAATTTGTCACACTAAATGCTCCTTATCTGTTCCCCCAAGGCTCACTACGTCCTCCTGCTGCATGGAGACTGGACACACTGGGGGCTGATGGGAGAGACCAGCAGGCTATATCCAGTGATGTTATGAGTTTGACATGTCCAGTCTCCAAGCTGCAGGAGGTGGTTCACTACCCAGAGGTTGAGGACTAAACTGGAGGAACGATAAGGAAGCATTACTAAAAGGGACCCGGGATATCCACTGCTTGACCCAATACAAGCATTGTGGAACCTGTGTCTTTTGGGGAAACTGCTAGGTACTTGTGATCTAGATTGGCCATGTTTTATATTCTTATGTTCATTAATGCTAGCAGATCTTTAAACCTCCTGTCACTGATGATGTGTCTGACTTGTGGACCCACAAAAATGCCTTCCTTAATCTTGGCATCAGTTATTTTTGGAAACATCTGCCTCAAATATTGAAATCCTTCACCTTCCTTGTTCATCACTTTCACAAGGTTTTTTATCAGTCCGAGTTTTATATGAAGAGAAGGCAAAAATATCTTGCTTGTGTCAACAAGTGGTTCATGCGCCACGTTTTTCTGTCTTGGAACCAAACGCTTAAGAAGCAGACAGTTCTTTTTAATGGAATGAGACTCTAGCACAGGAGTCCCATTCACAAATGAAACAGTACTTGGTATACCCAAGCCACTACTTTCAGATCACCATAGATGTTCCAGTTGTAGTAGCTGTACTGTATGTGTTTCAACAACAGTTCCATGCTGTCGTAGGTTTCTTTCATGTGCGCTGCATAGGCATTGAAGGATGGACATTGCAATTGTGTAACAAGACAGCTTTAGGCTTAATGGTGATGAATCGATAAAAAGGCGCCACTGTTGTGGGTCATGCTCACAACCCAAAGCTGTGAACAACCCATCAATGTCAGTGCAGAAACAGAGGTTGTCAACCTGTGCAAAGACATTTTTCATATCTTCTTGGCGGGTCCAAAAGACAGATATTTCTGTACCTGGTGACAGCAAACCTCAATCCTTGCAATCTTCAACCAAGTAGTTCAGCTTTTGTTTTTGACCCGTGTATTGAGGCATCTCTGTAGTAGAAAAAGTTTGCTTTGTTCATTAACACCTTTTAAATATTTAAGTATCTTTATCATCTCTCTCCAGTCCCTCCTCTCCTCTAGAGTAAAGGAACTCACTTTTCGGTAGCAGTGGCCAGCATTATCAAAGTGGCTGGCAGCTGCTTCTCTGCCCACAGAATGTCCAGCGTTATCCATATAGCTCAAGAACATTTAAACGGATAAATCTTTGAATATTGGTCCCTTTATATTTAGGTCTTCTCATATTTCTTCTGGCACAGGCCACAAATTATTTTATCTCCCTTCATCTGAACTGTTTCAAGTCTTTTTATATCTTTTGAGAGGTATTGTCTCCAAAACTGAACATGACACTTCAAGTGAGACCTCACCAATGACTTGTATAGGGGCATAAATACCTTTCTGCAGGCAGCCTGGCAGCCTTCTGGCTTTGGCTACTGTTTTATTATTTTATCACTTCGAGATCCTGACTGGCTTGACACCAGCACCATGAAGTCCTCTCCTCTGGTCTGTGCACATCAGTCTCTTGGCTCCTCACTGCCTACAGCACCTTTGGATTTCTGCATCCCAAGTGCATCATTCTGCACTTCTTTGCATTAAATCTTAGCTGTCAAGCATTACACCACTCTTCCAATTTTTAAAGATCTTTTATCATATCTACTACCTCTGAAGTGTTCACTCTGTTGCTAATCTTTGTGTCTTCTGCAAATAACTCTTCCTTTTAACTCTTTGGCAATATCACTCACAAAGACAATGAACAGAATTCGTCCCAGGACTAATCCTCGCAACACGTCACTACTTTTCTTTCATCTGAATGAATTCCATTTACCACCAACCAATTTTATTTATCTACCAATCAATTTCTGATTCGGTTGACCACTTCGGGACCCATCCCCAAGTTGCTCAGTTTATTCATAAGCCTCCTATGAGGAATAGTATCAAAGGCTTTGCTGAAATCTAAGTAGATCACATCCAGCACATGCCCTTTGATCTAATTCTCTGAAACCCAGTCAAAAAAAAATCAGATTTGCTTGGTAATATCTTCCTTTGGTAAAGGCAAGTTGTCTCAGATCTCAAAACCCACTGGATTCTAGAAACGTCTCTATCCTCTTTCAGTGTCATCTCCATTACTTTTCCCACCACCAAGATTAGGCTTACTGGCCTGTAATTTCCCACTTCTTCTCTGTTACCATTTGTGTGGAGAGGGATCACTTCAGTCCTTCTCCAATCCCATGGAACCTACCCCCCAGAGAAATATAAAACACATCTTTTGAAGGTCCCTCTCTGAGCTCTGTCAGTATCCTTCATACTTTTGTGAACACAATTATTTGGTTTAGCATTTCCATTTTTCCTCATTGCTATTCACACATTGCTCCTTAGCATTTCTGGGCACCATTTGCCGAATCCACCCAAATCACTACTGTCTAAAACCACACAAACACATGATCAGCCTACAAATTGTATATATTGTATATTTTATGGTTGTACATAGTTACCCTGTTAGCCAAGTTGATTATCCTGTTCATATGTAAACACAAAGTACTATTGGAAATGTGTATGTTCACTGTTTATTGTAAACCGCGCTGATGCTGAATAGCGCGGTATAAAAGAGACTTTAAATAAATAAATAAATAAATACAGTTCCACCACTGGCCCTTCTCCTTTCCCTAACATACTTTAAAAAGCATTGGCATCTCGCTTCATAAATTCTTGTGTGTGTGCTTTTGTCAACCTGGTTTCTCTTTTCACCTCTTTCAGCTTTATCCAGTATTCTTTTTTTGTGATCTTCTATGTTCTGTGAATGCTGCCTTTTTTGCCCTTATTTTTCTAACCATTTCTATGGAAAACCATGCTGCTGTTATTAAGTGTTGTCAAGTCAATGTCAACTCCTGGCGGCCCTGTGGATAGCTGTCCGTATTGTTACTATCCCTGGAAGTAGATTGTCAGGCTTTTATTCTACTCAGTATACCTACTGCACCTGATATTCCAAGGTGGTCTCCCATCTAATTAATAACCAGACCTAACTCTGCTTAGCTACCGAGATCATATGAGATCGAGCGCACTCAGGGTGGTGTGGCTACAGTTTGGAGTAGTATATCAGTTTCCTTTTCACTTGCCGTTCTTTACTTCACTTACATAAAGATCTATTACCCTTGTTATAACCTATTTCGGTTTAACCTATTGCCTTTTCACTTCCTATATGTCCTCCCACACTGCCAGTTCCTTCTCCAGACACATTACCATTTTAATATGGTCAGCATTTTTGAAATCTACCACTTTGAGTTTGCTATGACTGGACACTGCCTTGGCTTTTATACACCATATGGTGATCATTACTGTTTAAGTGGGCACCTACCAAGACATTAGACACATTATCTCCATTGGTGAGTACTAGATTCAGCATTAACCCTTCCCTGGTGAGTTCCATTAACATTTGCCTAAGCAAATCCTCTTGTAAGGCATCCACAATTCTGTCCTTTCCACATTTGCAGACCGGATACATATCCGTTAGATTAAAGTCACAAAGTATTATCACCTTTCCCTTCATTACCAACTTTGCAAGATCATTGATCAAGTCTGAGTTGGAGATCTTTGGACTACACCAGTGTGGAAAGTAGTGCCAGCTTCTCTTTCCAAAACAATCCACACAGCGCTTCTTCTCTTCCTCATATTCTGTGTATTTCACCTGCTTCAATATTGTTTTTGATCCTCCTTTCATTCCCTCTCTATTCTTCCCGAATAGATTATAACCAGGTATGATATCATCTCATTCATGAGATTCATTGAACTATGTTTCCATAATAGCTATCATGACCAAGTCCATATCATCTGGGCTTCCAGGTCAGCAACTTTGTTACTAAGACTGTGAGCATTTGGATATAGCAATTTTTGGATGACTTGTGTTTTGCATAGTTAGAACATACGAACATTAGATATGCCATACCGGGTCAGACCAAGAGTTCATCAAGCACAGTATCCTGTTTTCAACAGTGGCCATTCCAAGGATCAAGTACCTGTCAGTTTCCCAAAGGTATACACATTCCATGCTACTTGTCCCAGGAGTAAGCAGTGGATTTCCCCAGTCCCCTTTAATAATGGTTTATGGACTTTTCCTTCAGGAACTTGTCCAAACCTGTTTTGAACCCAGTTATACTAATACTAACAGTTTTTAATACATCCTCCAATAATGAATTCCAGAGTTTTATTACCCGCTAAGAGGAAAAATATTTTCTCCAATTAGTCTTAAAAGTGTCACACTGTAGCTTCATTCCGTGTCCCCTAGTCTTTCTACTTTTTTTAAGGAGTAAACCAATTGATCTACATTTACCCATTCCACGCCATTCAATATTTTATAGACGTCTATCATATCTCCCCTCAGCCGTCTCTTTTCCAAGTTGAAGAGTCCTAACCTTTTAAGCCTTTCTGCCACAGAACGATGTAGTCCATAATTACAGTGTAGGCTCTTGTTGTTCTATCTACTGCCCTAAATTTATCATAGTACAACTACAGTAGATATGGAAGCCAATCTGGTAGTGAATACATATAAAGTGCTATAAAGATGGTACCTAACTCCCAGTAAGCTGATCAAAATATATGAGTCAATATCTGATGTATGTTGGAATGGTTGCTGTATGAAAGGCACATTTATACATATCTGGTAGGAACACCAGGAAATTGAGCGTAGCTACTCACCTGTAACAGGTGTTCTTCAAGGACATCAGGAATCAGTCCTCACTTATGGGTGACGTCGGCACCAACGGAGCCCGCGTGGAGCAATTCCCCAGCTTTCAAAGAAAGCCTTTGGGATTGCTGCCACGCATGCGTGGTCCTCTTCCCGCCCAAGGGTGCCATCTTTCTAGGTCAGGTCCCATAGCTAGAGTCCTACTAAGCAGATGGCAAGTGAAGCAAATTAAATGGCAACTCTACAGGGGAAGTGGGAGGATAGTGAGGACTGATTCCTGCTGTCCCTGGAGAACACCCGTTACAGGTGAGTAATTATGCTTTCTCCAGGAACAAGCAGGAAGTCAGTCCTCACTTATGGGACTCCCCAGCTACAGGCTACCAAACTTGTAGTCTAAAAAATGCCTCCACGAGGCCGTGAGAAGAAGCTGATCCCCGAAGGAGCCCAAGTACTCAGGTTCTCGGGGGTAAAGATATCGGAAGCCGGAGAAGAAGGGTCGGAGGGCAGGAGTTGCTCATTAGGAACTTGGTTTCTGTCTCTGCAGTCTTGTCTGCCATGGGTTTCTCAGAGAGATTCTCTCTGATGCCGGGATCATCAATATGTTTGTCCTGCACCCATTGTTCTAGGTCAGATGACTGCAATCATGTTTGGCATCGTACTCCGATGCCTGCGGCAGCCATCCTGGCCAAAGACTCAAAGCCATCATAAGTTGCTCAAGACAGAAACTTCAAGCACTCTTTGACCGCCGAGGCCAGAGATTTAAATCTCTGCAGGGGTTCCCCAGTGAGGCCTGCCGAGAATCCACCAAGCTCCCTTGACAGTTCTTTAAGGTATATGCCGATATTGAGCTGATAGGACTGCATCCAGCAAGTCAGCATCGAGCCCTGAAAGGCTTTCCAGGCAAAGGGCATTGAGGATTCAGGCATCCCTGCTGGGTGGCACCGATAAATGAGTCTTGACTCTTGAGCCTGCGCATGGCTGACTCAACACCATCGAGTTGTGAGGAAGTTAGGTCTTCTGGAATCCAGGGCTTCAGCGCACTCAGTACATGGAGTCAAGGCGTCTGCTGACAATGGGTACCGACGCCGGTGTCTCCACATCCGGAGGAGGTGGCGCTTGAGGATCGGAGGCATCTGTACTGTAAGGGTTTCCTTAGGAGGGGCCTTGTACTGGAGTATCTCCAGTTCCTCTGTGCGCAGGTCCTCCTTAGCCTTGGTCTCGATGGTGAGAGCCTTAGTTATGTCCCACACAAAGTCAAGGAAGGAGACATCTTTGGGCAGGGAATGGTGTCAGGACATCGAAGGAGATGAGTCAGAAGGCATGTCTCAGTGTCGCCGAGTGTCCAGGAACTCTCCTTCCTCAGTCTCCCATTCGGACTTGAAGTCTGAGTATGAGTCCGAGGCCCTGTGATCACCATGGTCAAGGTCCGTGCCAGGTGGTTCGCAACCTCCAGGGGATCTGCAGTCTGAACCACGGGCGCTCACCAGAGAGTACCGGTGTCCCGAAGAAAGGGACCTCGTCCGGAGCCATTGTGCCTCTCTAAGGCCGCCATCCTGGTCTTCATACTAGTTGGCTCCGCAGCCTTCAACGCGGGCAATGCATTTAGAAATTTGGAGCGCTTAGCTCTCTGCACCTTGATTGCAATCGACTCACTGAGATTCATGAAGTTGATTTGTAGGAGATGCACAACCTTCGACGAGGATAGCCATGGGCATCCGAGGCTGGTTGGCAGGTGCCGACAACTCCTTGCAGGGCAGCTTGTGAGGCCACTCCCACTCTGACTCCTCAGACTCATGCCGGGGACTGCGGGGCCTGGAGGGGGATTTCCCCTTCTTCCCGGACCCATCCTCCAAGGTGGTCTTCGAGGATTTCATTTTCTTGCATTCTACTTCTGGGGACTTCCTCTCAGAACCACCTTGGCCACGGGACTCTGAGCAGGCTAAGGCTTCATGGAGCACTAAGGAATTGGAGGGGGCCCTAGAGCGTGGTGTCACCGGAGAATCCAGCACAGAGTCAAAAAAGAACTTTTCCTGCTGCTGCTGCTGCTGGCTCTTTAGGGC
Source organism: Ichthyophis bannanicus (assembly GCA_033557465.1). Lineage (NCBI taxonomy): Eukaryota > Metazoa > Chordata > Amphibia > Gymnophiona > Ichthyophiidae > Ichthyophis > Ichthyophis bannanicus. The sequence goes on along the minus strand of CM066039.1, from coordinate 152,480,770 downwards.
CTTTGAGGTCATGTTTAGGCAAAGTTTGCAGTCCAAGTCGTTATGTTCCCGGCCGAAGCACCAAAGACAGTAGTCATGCGGGTTGCTGAGAGACATTTTACTGCACCAATCGCATTTCTTAAAGCTGCTGGAGGCCATCGGAAAAAAGAGGGTCCCTGCCACCCAGCAGGGGTCCAAGGCCTTCAGCCGAAAACGGGCACGAGCGCTGGTCGAGGGACACCTTGAGATAAGAAGGAAAAAAAAAGAAGGAACGAACCTGAGGAGCGACATCGAGGCAAGCTGGCTCAGTGGCGGGAAGGAATCGGTATGCAAACTGGACAAAAACATCTAAAAAAAATCAAACTTTTTCCAAGGGAAACTGGACAGAAGTCAGGAGGGCTCACTGGAGACTGAGGCAAGATGGCACCCTTGGGTGGGAAGAGGACTAAGCATGCGTGGTACATCACCCAAAGGCTCTCTTTGAAAGCTAGGAAGATGCTTCCGCAGGGAGTTCCGTCAGCATCTACATCACCCATTTGTGAGGACTGACTTACTGCTTGTTTCTGGAGAATACATATAAATGGCCTCCAACTTGAATAAAAATTAAGTGCCTTGACATTATGGTGCGTACTTGCCAGTAGGTGTACACAGGATTGGAATTTGGGTAGAGCATAAGAAGAGTGCTAAACTACGTGCATGGATTATAAACTGGCATAATTTACATGCATATCTAAGAATTAAAGGTGCGGACATTTACACCAGTTCCAGGGCTGGTGTAAATGTCCATGGCTTTCAATTTAATCTGAGTCTGCCACTTACACTAGAATTTAATAAAGACAAGAAGATGCTTATTTATCTTTATAAAATTGTTTTAATATAATCGCTTGAAAACACACTTAAACTAGGCAACCCCTTATGAAATTATCCTCTAAGTGACTTAATTCCTTAAACCATCATCCAATTAAATCTGCCCATTCCTCAATTAACTTCACTTGTATTCTATCTAGTTCAGTTTTTCCTAATCACGGCCTCACTGATTTAATGCTATGCCTCCTATTTATTTTTCTTGTGCTTCTTGTCTGTCTGGTCATTTATTACATCCAGCTAAAGTTAACAGGGTGACTTACCCAGTTAACTTTGGACAGATATTTGGGTGGTCCATCTTAACCACTGTTATCGAGTTAGAGTCTAACCATGCCCTTGACTCTAAGTCAAAGATTAGTGGAAATATTTTGTCCAGTCAACAAATTGGCAAGACTAAATTTAAAGCAAGTGAGGGAGGAGGGAGTGGATGATTTTAAAAAAGGTCAATAGTTAGCCACTGTGTTCAGCGTTTTTATAAAATGTCAGCTGTGGAACTTAAAGAAAAAGAAAAAAAAAATATATATATATATTTAGATATCTGAATAGTATCTGGCACTGAATATAGGTATATTGTGTTAAGTGCTGCTAATTATTGAAATATCTGCAAAATTCAGTCTATCCGCTTAATTTAGGAGAGTCTTTTTTGGCCTAAAGTTATACATACTGATTCATCACTACTATCTAGATATTACTGGGTCCATCCACATACTGCCCCTGCACTATCCAGATAGTGTCAATGAATATCCGCATTTAGCTGAAACTAAGGGAAATAACTGGATAACTGACCATTATCCAAATACTTCCCTTTGGATATTAACCCAACAGATATGTCAGAGTAACTCTTGAAACTACCCAAACACTAACCCATGTGAATCTCTGTACAGCACTGCATACATCTGTATGCACTATATAAAGTGGAATAATGCCCATTTCAAGAGTATTAACCTATGAAAATGGTGCATGTGGTATACGGATATCATAGGTCTCAAGCCCACAGAATGGTATGTGGCACCTGTTCACACTACAGTTCTTCTACTGACTTCATGTTTGTTTTCTCTCCTTCCAGGCTGTCTTGACCTTCCTGTTCTACCATGGAAAGACAGGTTTTGGTTTTCCTGCTGGTTGGAACTGCAGTAATAGTGACTGAGGCCTGCCCATTCCATTGCATCTGCCAAAACTTGTCAGAGTCCCTCAGCACTCTCTGTGCCAACAAGGGGCTTCTCTTTGTCCCACCCAATATTGACCAAAGGACTGTGGAGCTGCGCCTGGCTGACAATTTCATACGAATGGTCGAGCAGGAGGACTTCATTAACATGAGTGGCTTGGTTGACCTTACCCTCTCCAGAAACACCATTGACAGCCTGTATCCATTTGCATTTAGAGATTTGGAGAGCCTTCACTCTCTGCACCTTGATGGCAATCGACTGACTGAGATTCATGAAGATGATTTGCGGGGGATGCACAACCTCCAGCACCTAACTATCAATAACAATCAGCTAGTGAGCATCTCCATAGCAGCCTTCAATGACTTTCTGTTGACATTGGAAGATCTGGACCTCTCTTATAACAATCTCAACACTGCCCCATGGGAAGCCATACAAAACATGGTCAGCCTTCATACACTTAACTTAGATCATAACCTTATAGATTACATTATGGAGGGAACATTTGCTGAGCTGTATAAGCTTTCTAGACTAGATATGACTTCCAATCGATTATATACTCTTCCTCCTGACCCACTTTTTGTCAGATCTCAGACTGGAGTGATCAGCCCTACTCCTTACATGTTCAACATTGTACTGAACTTTGGCGGAAACCCTTTGCACTGCAACTGTGAGTTGCTATGGCTGCGGCGGCTGGTGAGAGAAGATGACATGGAGACATGCGCCACACCACCTCAACTGGCAGGCCACTACTTCTGGTCTGTCCCCGAGGAGGAGTTCACATGCGAGCCCCCACTGATCACACGGCACACACACAAGCTCTGGATCTTGGAAGGTCAAAGAGCAACTCTCAGGTGCAGAGCGATTGGGGACCCAGAACCTGTCATTCACTGGGTGTCGCCAGATGATAAAATTTTGTCAAACTCCTCGAGAATGATCTCTTACCAGAATGGCACCATGGATATTCTTGTAACAGCTATAAGAGATGATGGTGTTTACACTTGCATAGCTATCAATGCAGCTGGAGAATCAACTGCCCTAGTGGATTTAAAAATAATACCCTTGCCCCACTGGAGCAATGGAACTGTGAATGTGCAGAAGCAAGATCCGGGATCCTCCGACATCACCACATCAGCAAAATCAGCCATGAACGCAAGCAATGAGAACAATATACCAGATAAAGTAGTTATCATCTCAGATGTGACATCCAGTTCAGCCTTAGTTCAATGGGTCATTAACAGATCATCTTATATAGTGTGGATGTACCAAATTCAGTATAACAGTACAGTAGATGAGACGCTTGTATACAGGTATGGCACGATACATTTCCTTTTTTCCAGTAACAGAAAGAGGCTCACTGGAAGAGCCAGACATGATAAGTTACTTCTGGGGAAATTCTGAGTAACTGTGCAACACAGAATTTGCACAGAATTCCCCACATAAGCAGAATTCTATGCAGGCATTGGCATCAGTGAGCCAGTGAGGCACAAGCTTTAAGGATGCCCGTGCTTGCCTAGATCGCCTCTTCACATCTGCAGGAATGTTTCCTTTCGCTCCTGCAGCTGGGCTACACTTCAGACACCGACACTGTACATTTTAACAAGGTAAACAGAAGCACTTCTCATTTCTTGCTAGAGACAGGAAGTGCTTCCGTTTACCTTCTTAAAACATGCAGTACCAGCATCTCCCAGGCAATACCAGCGTTTCCCTTTGTTTCCATGCAAAACAGTCATGGAAGCAAAGGGAACCGCTATCACAGCTGTGTTAAAAATGCCATTGCGAGTCAAGCAGATGAGGCGAGTGGCTAGGGCTGGAGAAGGGCTGCTGGTGAGTAAGGGGTTGGCTGGACGCTGGAGAAGTGTTGCTGATGAGTTAGGAGGGTGTCTGAGGGCTGGAGATGGGTGTATGCAGATTGCTAAATTATAGCTTGGTGTCTAAACCTATCTATGGGCAGCTTTGCGTAAAACGCTAGAGTTTTATAGTGGGGTGTCCCTGCAGAAACTTGTACTGCATGTAATTTCACAACAGCTTCCACTGAAATGTGTTGAGATATCACAGAAAGAGCAACTTGATGCAGTTATTTCCCAACAGACCATCAATGAGAACATCAGCGACCACAAATTTCTCCTTCTTCTCTCTCTTTTGTCTTCAAATACTCAATCACTTAACTATTTTATTAGAGGACCAGCTAAGGGGTCAGATTGGGATATTCAGTGGCTTTAGCCAGATTATCTCCATAGACTGCCATGGCACTATGCAGTTCAGGACTGGTACATGCGATTTTCAGTGGCCCTTGTCCAATTTAGCCTACTATCTGGATACTGCCACTGAATATCTAGCCAATATTTAAGTGCCACGGCATTTTAATATTGGTGTGTGTGCCATCGAGTCAATGCTGACTCCTGGTGACCCAGCAGCTCCTGGGTTTTCTTAGCAAGGTGTGACGAGGTAGATTGCCAGGCCTTTTTTCAGAGGCAATGGAGGGTAAAGTGACTTACCCACTAAGCTATTCCTTCACTCCAAAACTGCCTCCTCCATTGGCAATTTTGAAAAACAACAACATATATATAGATACTGCAATTGATTGAAGATAAATGATTAACAATCTGGTCCGGTTTCTATGATTTGTCTGCTGAATATGCCGTCTAACATATTCAATACATATATTCTAGAAACCAGGCCAGTTGGGAAGACAACCTAAGAACAGGCCAGTTGGGAAGACAAACTAAGCAACCATATTGGTCCTGAAGAAAAGTGGACTTTAAAGGCTGGGATTCCTTTCTTCAGACTGACACAAACTTTAAGCTCAAGATATTGTAATGATGTCCATGGGTTTCCAAGAGCCCATGGCCTTCCCATTCTTCAAATATTACATCTGAAGAAAAGACATGGCTCCAAAATGTATGCACACCATTATCTCTAATTCTCTTATTGATCCAATATTAGTTATTGAAACAATATCAATTAGCAAAAAAAAATATTAATTGACAACAGAAACTAGCTGTATGTGCTTGGATCTCAATTAGATTTAGGGGGTTATCTTAGAAGCCTTATTCACCATTTCCATGAGGACAATTTATTTATTTATTCATTATGAGTATTTAGCTCATGCCTTTCCAGAAGATCGAGTTGAGATACATTCAGATACAGTATGCATTTTCCTGTCTCCAAAAGGCTCACAATCTAAGTTTGTACCTGAGGCAATAGAGGGTTAAGGTGCTTGCCCAAGGCCTTAAGGAGTGTCAGTAAGATTTGCACCCTGATCTTTCTGGCTCTAGGCTGCTGCCCTAAACACTAGTATTTACACTTGAAAATGGCACTCACATACAAATGGTGGCATTTTACTTACCAAATAATGTCCTTTACTTGAGTCCTGCTAAACTAGTCCAGACAAGTGGGTTGTGTTCCCCTACCAGCAGATGTAGAGACAGAGAAAACATTCAAGAGGTTTCTTATGACATCACCATGCCATTATCAGCCTGAGCCACTAGAGGCATATTCAGTGCTCATACCAAGCATTTGGTAAGGAATCTTTGCTGTTTCTGCTGACATTTTGTGAGGTCAATGTTCAACAGAACAGGAAGCATAATTATGTACATGTTCAGCTTCAACAAAAGACTTTTCAGAAGGTTATGAGCCCACAGGGCTAACCACCTAGAGTACAGCAGAACAATATTTATTTATTTATTTTTTATTTACATTCTCTTATATACCGCGCTATTCTGCATCAGTGCGGTTTACATTGAACAAACTGAAATTACATTGAACAGGGCATTATAACTTGGAGATAACTATTTTACAGGGAATATGGGCTATGGAGGGTTAAGTGGCTTGCCCAAGACCACAAGGATCACCTGTGGGACTAGAAACCCCAGTCCTTCCGGCCAAGGTTGCTGTCCTCTAGTGGGATTTGAACCCCCGACCTTCCGGCCTGAAGTACCTTGCCCCAACCACTAGGCCACTCCTCCAGACAATATAGGTTTCAGGGACAGGTCTTGGACTTGTCTAGCAGGACTTAAGAAAAGGACACTATCTGGAAGTAAAATGTCACCTTCCATATCATCCTGCAAGACCAGCTCAGACAAATGGGATGCACCAATGCTACACCATCTCCACTGGGTTGGAAGAAGACATGGCAGCTTTTAAGACCTCTGAGTTAAAAGCCACGCCTGCCAGAGTGTGGACGTCCAAGTGGTAATACTTGACAAAGAAGGAAAGTGATGCCCACATTGCTGCGCAAAAAATGTCTGAGGGGGCTACCAATCTGTGCCCTGCCCACAAGGAAGCTTGTGCTGAAGTGGAATGGGCACGCAAACCCTACGGAACTAGCTTGTTCCACAACAAATAAACTGAGGCAATGGTCTCCTTGATCCAGTGCCCCAAGGTAAATTTAGCCACCACGTCTTCCTTACACAGACCCACAAACAGCACAAATAGATGGTCTGATTTGTGAAAGAAGTTAGTAACTTTTAAGCAACAGAGAAGCACCCTCCAGACATCCACTAGGTGAAGACCACTGTCCTTATCATGGCACTGTTCCTTAAAAAAGGAATGCAAACAAACCACTTGATTCATGTGGAAGGAAAATATCACTTTGGGCAAAAAGGAAGGAGCAGGCTAAATGCACACAGCCTCCTCCGAGAAGGATAAGTAAGGATCCCTGCAAGATAATGGAAATACGTCTTAAAGAGCAGACTGCAACCAGGAAGACAGTCTTAAGAGATAGACCTTTATTCAAAAAAAAAAAAAGAGATAGACCTTTATGCATAGCCCACTTCAAGGGCTCAAAAGGCTACGACATAAAAGCCTGAAGAATCAGGCAGAGATCCCATGATAGAATATCTGAACGCAGGGGAGAAGCAGGTGCTCCTTATGCCTGGAACAAACTACCTGAGTCTGTACGTCAGGTGTCTTCTCTGACCCTTTTCAAATCCAGGCTGAAAACTCACCTTTTCATTGCCGCTTTTGGATCCTGACACCTGATCTCCTTTGTGTTTTCTTACCATTCCTCCTAGCTGTATCCCATGTCTACAGCTACTGTGTTGTCCGTCTTGACTAGACTGTAAGTTCTAATGAGCAGGGACTGACTTTTACATGTGTCTGTGCAGCACTGCATATGTCTTGTAGCACTATACAAATGTTCAGTAATAGTAGTAGTAGGTGCCAAACCCGCTAAAGGAAAATGAGAAAGAGTGAGGCTATGGACCATCCCACTACTGGATCTCTGAAGCAGGATAAGGCTGCAATCTGAACATTTACAGAGATAAGGGAAACACCTTCATCCAAGTTGTCCTAAAAGGAAGGCAAGCAAGGATGGCAAATCTGCTGTATCAGTTCTAGTCTGATGCACATGGCAGCAATGCTCGAAAAGGCACCAGATGCGCATGTAGACCACACCAGTAGAAGCTCTCCTCACTTTGAGGAGCGTGGAAAATACAGCAAGAAAATAAGCTTTACGCATTAAGCGACACCTTTCAAAAGCCACGCTGTAATTGAAAAGGAAGCCAGGTCACCCAGAAGGACCAGATATGATGTAACAGTTCCTGGGCTGGGGGCAGTCGTAGAGGAGGCTCCTGCAGTAGCCGCATCAGACTCCCAAACCAAGGCCTTCATAGCCAATCCGGCACCAGAAGGACAATCCAGCCTGGATGGCACTTTGTAATCAAAATACAAGCCTCATGAGTGGCCAGAGGAAAAACATACAGCAGGCAGTGCTTTGGCCAGGACTGAACTAGGGCATCAATGCCCTTGGAGCCTGCTTCCCTGCAGTGAATGAAAAATCTGTGTGCTTTCTGCACTGGAATGAGTTGTCATTAGGTCCATCTTGGGATACCCCCAGAGGCACAGAATTTGCTGAAACGCCCCTTGTCTTAACTCTCACTCCCCAGGATCAAGAGAGAAGCAATTGAGAAAGTCTGCCTCCACGTTGTCTACCCTGGTGATACTGTTTCCTGTGCAGACAGAGATAGAAAGTTACTTTCTGCCCAAGAGAACAGGAGAGTCATCTCCAGGGCCACTCCCGTATTCTCTGTGCCCGCTTGCTGATTGACATACGCTACTGTTGTGGCATTGATCAAGTACACTTGGACTGTTCTGTCCTTAACCAGAGTCCAGAAGTGCAAAAGGGCTAGATGAATGGCTCTCGCCTCAAGATGGTTGATGGGCCATGCTGCCTCCAAGTGGTTCCAATGGCCCTGAACTGTTCAATTTCCGCAATGGGCTCCCCAGCCAAACAGGCCAGCATCCGTCGACAGAAGCAGCCAAAAGTGACTGTCCAGTGGCATGCTGGACACCACCTCTGGTTGGAGAGGAAGCATGACCTTGAACTCCTGAGATTTTGGAGGCCACAGAGTCATCAAGGACCTCTGAAGCAGGCTCATATGGGCCCCACCCAAAGCCCCATCTCCATTTCCGCTGCCATTACCCGAACAGTTGTATGTAGATAATCCCAAACCCTGGGAACCAGTTGAGATTGGAAGGCTGACAACTGGGCCACCAATTTTTTCAGTCTCTCCTCAGGCAGGAAGAGACTGCCCACTCTAGTTTCAACCAAAATATTGTGCACCCTCTACCAAGTTAAAAACATCTAATAATAAAAGTAAACCTGGTATCAAAAAGACCTGTTGTACAAAAGATCATTGAAAGTAACTTATTATTTTTTGTCGGATTGGCCAACCAAGCTAAGGGAATTCAACCTTATACCGTTGTGGCCCATCCATTTTTTTAGATAAGAACACAGTCTTAACACTTTGAAAACAGCAGCTATTATAGATTACTTAGCTGAAGGTGTAGAAAACGGCTGTAGAGAATTGCCACAGATGACAAAGGGACGACGTGACACGTTTCGGGGGTATTTAACAGTAATCCCCTGCTTCAGGCTGAAAAAATCGGCGTTTTCAGAGTTAAGCGGCATTCGGGCTGGAAGCACACAGAGGATTAGACCTGAAGCAGGGGATTACTGTTAAATACCCCGAAACGTGTCACGTCGTCCCTTCGTCATCTGTGGCAATTCTCTACAGCCGTTTTCTACACCTTCAGCTAAGTAATCTATAATAGACACTCTAGTTTCAAAACATGTTCCCAGATATTATATAGAAACATGCCAACAGGAAAAAGACCATATGGCTATCTAGTCTGCCCTTCCATATCAAATACTATAGTCCCTTTATTTCCTTTAGAGATCTTCTGTATTTGCCCCATGCTTTCTTGAATTCAGATACTGTCCTTGTCTCTACTACCTCCATGCAACTACCACTCTTTCCGTAAAGAAATATTTCTGCATATTCCTCCTATCCCTTTTAACCCTCATCCTATCTCCTCTTTGCAGACCTTGCTTTCAATCGAAAGAGGTTCTCTTATGCATTTATACCACAGAGGTATTTAGACATCTCTATCATCTCTCCTCCATCCCAACTTTCTTCTTACATATAAATATTAAGATCTTTAAGTCTGTTCCTATATGGTTTATAACGAAGACCACTGACCATTTTAGAAGACACCCTCTGCACTGACTCCATCCAGTTTAAACCCTTTTGAAGGGGTGGTCTCCAGAATTGCACACAATACTTCCAAATGAGGTCGTACCAGAGACTTATACAGAGTCACTATCACCTCCGTTTTTCTGTTGGACATTCCTCTCCCTATGCATCCATGCATTCTTCTGGCTTTCACCATCGCCCTTTCTACCTGTTTAACCACTTTAAAATCATCAGAAAAATCATGCTCAGATCCTTCTCGTCTTTCATGGACAGAAGTACTTCGCCCCTTACACTGTACCACTCGCTTGGATTTTTGCAGCCCAAATGCATGACCCTGCATTTTTTTAGCATTAAATCTCAGCTGCCAAATTCTTGAACATTCTTCAAGCTTAGCTAGATCCCTCCTCATGTTATCCACTCCTTCCTGGATGTCTACTCTACTGCAGATTTTTGGATCACCCGCAAAGAGGCAAACCTTATCTTTCTGCAATATCACTAACAAAGATGTCAAAAAGAATCAGACCAAGGACAGATTCTTGTGGCACACCATTGGTAACATCCTTCTCCAAAGGAGCTCCAGTTACCTGTACACTTTGACTAGATTAAAAATTGGTTGAGTGGGAGGCGACAGTCACTTTAGGGTCCATCCCTAGCATGCTCAATTTATTTATAAGTCGCCTGTGCGGAATGATGTCAAAGGCTTTACTGAAATCCAAGTAGACCACATCTAGGGCTCTATCTCAGTCCACTACTCTGGTCACCCAGTCAAAAAAATTTGTCTGACAAGACCTACCTCTCGTAAACACATGCTGCCTTGGATCCTGCAAGCCACTGGACTCCAGAAACCTCATTATATTCTGTTTTAGCAATGTTTCTATTAATTTACTGACCATAGAGATCAGACTAACCAGCTTGTAGTTCTGAACCTCATCATTACTCCTGTTTTTATGTTAAGGGACCATATGTGCCGTTCTCCAGTCCCCTGAGACCATTCCATACTACTACTATTGAGCACTTATATAGCGCTACCAGTCATACAAAGCAGCATCGAAAAGGTCAGTCAGTAAGCAGTTAGAATGCCCCCAAGTTCCTTCAATATTCTCTGATGTTTCCTATCCGGCCCTATCGCTTTGTCTACTTTTAGTTTAGCTAGTTCTTCACAAACACAGTCTTCTGAAAATCAATCAAGGTCCCCTTCACTTCTGCTCCTATTTGTGGAAGTTTTCTGAAGTCCTGCTCCTGGCCCTTCATCTGTGAACACAGAACAAAAATATTTGTTATACAATTCCACTTTATCCTCATCTGCTTCTATATATTCTTCCCCTTCACCCTTGAGTCTGACAATACCACTTTACACTTCCTCCTCTCACTAACATATCTGAAAAATGTCCTGCCCCCCATTTTATTGAATTGGCTAGCTTTCTTCTTTTTGTATCTTCAATTTCCTGACTACTTTCCTAGCTTTGTTTTTCCAAATATTGATACCCGTCTTCCTCTCTCTGTGATTTCTTGTATTTTATGAAGGTCACCTTCTTTTCTTCACCTTTTCAGCTACTTCTTTTGAGAACCATAGTGGCCTCATTTTCCTTTTACATTTATTTACTTTTCTACTAAAAAGGTTTCTGGCCCTTAAAATATCCCCTTTGAGTTTTTCCCATTGCTTTTTTACATCCACCAGCTGTTCCCATCCCACTAATGGCTCCTTGAGGTAGTGTCCCATCTTGGCAAAGTTAGTTTTCCTAAAGTCTAAGGGCCCAATATTAATTTGGAAAGGCTATATGCTGCTACCGTGCATAGCTATACCCGACAACCCTTAACCCTGGATATTCAATGCCGGGGTCATATATAACCACGGATTGAATATCCGGGTTTACTGCACATGCCGGGAAGCTGCAGTAGCTATCTGGGCAGCAGTGATATTGCATGCTGCCCGGTTAGCTTCTGTGGCTCAAAGATAGGCAAGGGTTTTTCCCATCTATCTTTTAGCCGCAGCTCCCTAACTGGGCAGCATGCAATATCGCTGCTGCCCGGTTAGGGACTCTCGCCACCTCCACTCCTCCCTGGAACATTCCTGACATGCCCCGATGATTATTGTAACCTCCTTCTTGCTAGTCTACCTCAGTCTCATCTCTTCACTCTTCAGTCTATTCAGCACTCCGCTGCCCGTTTGATTTTCCATCAGCCTCGTTTTGCCCCCATCACTCCTCTCCTCAGATCTCTTCACTAGCTCTATATCCGTTTCCGTATTCACTTTAAGCTTCTCCTTCTGACCTATAAGTGCATTCACTCTGTGGCTCCTCAGTACCTTTCTTTTCTCATTTCTCCCTATTTCCCTCCTCGTGTACTCCGTTCTTCTTCCCAGTTGCTTCTTGCTATGCCCTTCTCCTCTATTGCCAACTCCAGATTCCGCTCTTTTCATCTTGCTGCTCCCTACGCTTGGAATAAACTTCCTTTGTCTATACGTCAGGCATCTTCTTTGCCCCTCTTCAAACTCAAGTTAAAAGCTCATCTTTTCACCTCTGCCTTTGGCTCTTGATTTTGCTGTTCTCCTTCCTTCCCCTCTTTTATTTCACCTTTCTTTCTTCCTCTTACACTTGTTCTTACCTCTTTCCTTTGTCCTGTCTCTCCTGCTCTTGTCTCTTTGCCCTTGTTCTTATCTTTTTTCTAGCTTTGTCTTTTTAGATTGTAAGCTCTTTTGAGCAGGGACTGTCTTTTTGTGTTTTCATTGTACAGCGCTGCGTGTGCCAGGTAGCACTTTATAAACGCTTAGTAGTAGTAGTAATAATCACGGCTATTCAGCAGCACGAACCATGTTAGTACCATTGAATATCTCAATTAGAGGCATTTATAAATTTTCTGGGTTGTAAACTGTGCAAAAGTCTTTCAAATATCAGGATCTAAGACCCTCGCTTTTGAATGGACTTTATTAGCCCTAGTCCTAATATTGAACCAAACCATCTGGTGATCACTGGATGCAAGATTATCTCCCACTACAACATCAGAAACACTTTCTCCATTGGTAAGCACCAAGTCCAGTATGGCCCCTTCACATGTGGGTTCTATTACCAGTTGCCGGAATAGTGTAGAGAATCCAGGATCTCCTTACTTCTAGATGGAACTGCAGCAGGGATGTGTCAATCAGCATCCAGCATATTGAAATCACCTATCACATCTCCTTTCATAGCAATACTGCATATGTCTTCTATTAAATCTCTATCCTCTTCTTCTCCCTGGGAAGGAGATCTGTATATCACACCAGTGCAAATGAATTTCCCGTTCCCTCTTTCTAGTTTAATCCATAGTGCTTCCTTGCCTCCTCGCTCACTTTTAAGCCCTGAAATTCTATAGCTTTAGTATTATTTTTTACATATAATGCCACTCTTCCTCCCCTTCCCTGATTGGGAAGACTCCAAATGGCTCTTTCCTCAATTAATCACCCAGCTGAGACTTTCCAGGAAGAGCACCATATGGGTCAAAACCTGAGCTGCTTAGGACTGAGACATGGCTGGGATGAACCAATCATCCGGGAATGGGTTAACACAGATCTCTTGCTGCCTCAGCGCAGCAGCAGCCATCATGACATCTGAGAACATCTTTGGGACAGTGGAGAGGCCAAAGGGAAGAGCAGCAAACTGAAAATGAGAACCAAGCACGGTGAAATGCAGAAAACACGGTTGATCCTCTCGGATAGCAATGAGGAAATAAGCTTCGGCTAAATCCAGAGAGTTGCAAGGTACTCTCCATGGCGTACTACCTGAATCACTAACCATAAGGTTTCCAGATGGAACTGCAGAATGCACAGCTGAGTACTGAACCCTTTGAGGTTGAGGATTGGTTGAAAAGAACGGTCTCTTTTTGGCATCACAAAGTAGACGGAATACAGGCTCTTGCCCCATTCAGCCAGGGGAACTGGGAGCAGGATAGACTCTCTGCACTGGACCATAGCTGTGCTGAATGGTGTCCAGCACCCAATGATCCTTGGTGACCCAAGCCCACTCCTGATAAAAAAAAGGCCACTGGAGGCATTCCAAAATAGGCCTCCAATTCATCATTGCGATGAATGGGAATTGGTACTTCTTGAGGAGGTAGAATCCCATGGCCCATGAAAGGACTGAGTCTGGGACAGAATATCCACAGAGGAAGAGAAGTGCCTTCCAGGTTAGTATATCTCTGAGGTTTCAGGCCCCCCAGGAGTACAAGTAGCGTATATGAGGACATACACCACTACTACTACTACTACTGACCATTTGTATAGGTATGTGCAGTAGCGCTGTACAGAGATGTAAGAGACAGTTCCTGCTCATCAGAGCTTACAATTTAGTCAAGACAGACAACACAACAGCTGAAGACTTGGATACACTGAAGAGGATGACGTCCCTGCACACTTCCCAGGCCCTTTTGGCCTATCTTCTGGGGGACTCACCCAAGTCCTTAACCAACTTCTTCAAGTTGGCCCCAAACAGAAGCCTCCATTTAAAGGTTAGCTGAGTGAATCGGGCACTGGAGGACCCATCAAATGCCACATCACCATCCCTAGTGGACGAGATCATACATAGCATCAAACCAAAAAGGAGAAAGAAGAAAAGTAAAATTGGAAGGAGACCCTAGAAAAGGACTTAAAAACATAGAAACATGATGGCAGATGAAGACCATGTGGCCTATCCAATCTGCCCTTGTTTACCAATTACTAAACTTTACAGTCCCATTTCTCCCTTTAGAGATCTGCTGCGTCCCATGCTCTCTTGAATTCTGATACATACTTTGTCTCTACTACCTTTACTGGGGGACTATTCCATGCATCTATAACTCTTTCTGTAAAGAAATATTCACACAAATTACTGCTTTGTCTAGTCCCTTTCACCTTCATCTTATATCCCCTCGTTGCAGAGCCTTCTTTCAATCGAAAGAAGCTCTCCTCTCATGCATTTATTCCACAGAGGTATTTAAACGTCTCCATCATGTCTCCCTTCTTCCGCCTTTTCATATTGAGATCTTCGACCCCATATGTCTTATGATGAAGCCCACTAACCACTTGGGTAGCCACCCATTGCACAGATTCCACCCTGTTTATAACCTTTTGAAAGTGTGGTCTCCAGAATTGCACACAATACTACAAATGAGGTCTCACCAAAGACTTAGACAAAGGCACTAGCACCTCTTCTACCTGCTGGTCATTCCTCTCCCTATGCACCAAAGCATCCTTCTAGCTTCTAAGGTCGCCTTTTATACTTGTTTGTTTATTTATTTGAGTGTTTTCTATACCGCTATATCAGGTAATCATAGCGGTTTACAACTGAACAACAAGTACATAGAACATATTAACAGAATAACTGGTGCTGCAATAAATAATTTACATGATTCAGGAGAAAATAACTTATTTACAATTAATATACAAGAAATGTTATGATGCAAAAGGGCAAGTTCAGATTGTTATATTTTGGGTTCGTATAGTTTGAATTGTAGGGGAAGAGTAGTTATTTATGTAGGCTCTGTGTTTAGCCACCTTAAGATCATCAGAAACAATGCCTTGAGACCGCTCTTCTTTCGTGGACAGAAAGTACTTCACCCCTATACTGCTCCTTTGGATTTTTGCAGATTAAATGCATGACCCTGCATTTATTAGCGTTGATGCCTCTACGGTGAGCAGACTGTGCTTGTTGAGGATAGGCTTGATGCTTTGTTGCCCATTGTGACATTCACTGAGGCTCTGACCTACTGCATGGCAAGAGCATCGTGATTTTCTCCTCAACAGCCTTCAGAAAATGATTCTATAAAACCTGCCATCTTGAAAGGCACAGAGAACACAGCAGAGCTGGCTGATGTTCCTGGAACCTGACAAGGGGTATTGGCTACCTAGTCTCAGCTAAAGGAAGGCTGTCACTGCTCCTCTGCAAATAGCGAGGTTGAGCCTTCCTCCTTTCATGGTAGCTTGGAAAGGTGCTCTTGCAGACCTTTGATGCTCTCAGTACCATGCCTCGGAGAGCTCAGATGTTGATGTACCTGGGCTTTCATCCGATATTCCACATCCTTGCTCTTTAGAACATAATGAGACAAAAAATACCATACTGAATCAGACCAAAGTCCATCAAGCCCAATATCCTGTTTCTGTAGCAAATCCAGGTCACAAGAACCTGGTAGGTTCCCAAAAAGGCACACAGGTTTCACAATGCTCATCCCCGGGCAAGCAGTGGATTTCCCGGGTCCTTTTTAATAATGGTTGATGGACCTTTCCTCCAGGAATTCGTACAAACCTTTTTTTAAACCCAGCTACACTAACAGCATTTACTACATCCTCCGGTAATGAATTCCAGAGTTTGATTATGCATTGAGTGAAAAAATATTTTCTCTTGTTAAGTCTTAAATGTAGCTTCATTGCATGTCCTCTAGTCTTTCTACTTTTTGATGGCATAAACAACCGATCTACGTAAATCCATTCCACTCCACTCATTAATTTATAGATTTCTATCATATCTCCTCTCAGCCTTCAATTTTCCACGTTGAAGAGCCCTAACCTTTTAAGCCTTTCCTCATAGGGGTATTCTTCCATCCCCTTTACCATTTTGGTGGCTCTTCTCTGTACCTAATTCTGCTATATGCATTTAAGATATGGCGACCAGAATTGCACGCAATATTTAAAGTGCGGTCACACTATCAAATGGTACAGAGGCATTATAATATGCTTGGTTTTATTCTCCATTACTTTCCTTATGACTCCTAGCATTCTATTTGCTTTTTTGGCCACTACTGCATATTGGGCAGAGGGTTTCAACATATTGTCAATGATGACAATATGGAACGATGTTCCAAGGGCTGCAGAGCAGAGATGGTGTCCATCTGTCCAAGACGGGTCGAAGTGTCTTCAGCGGTATCTGGCTTACCTACTGAAGAGGGCTTTAAACTATATTCATTGGGGATGGGTGAAGAAAGCCCCCAGGTAAGTGAAACATTAAATACCTATGTAGAAATAGGTAAAAGGGGCAACATCTAGAAAGTGGTGCGTATAAATGCCCATAGCATGGGAAATAAGATCCCAGATATTGAGGCTTTAATGGAAGAAGCTGACTTGGATTTAGTGGCAGTTAGAGAGATATGGTTCACATAAAATCATGATTGGGATGTAATTATACTGGGTTATACTTAATTTAGGAAGGACAGGGTAGGAAGAAGGGGAGGAAAAAGTGGAACTATATGCAAAAAATAATATTAAAGCTATAAAATTGCAGTGCTTAAAAGGAAGAAAGGAGGCACTGTGGGTTAAACTAGAAAGAAGGTAAGGGAAATACATTTACATTGGAGTTATATACAGATCCTCCTAAAAGGGAGTAGAAGTGGACAAAGATTTTACAGAAGACATATGCAGTATTGCTATGAAAGGAGAAGTGCTACTGATAGGTGATTTCAATATGTCAGATGTGAATTGGCACATCCCTGCTGTGGTGTCATCTAGAACAGCGTTTTTCAACCACTGTGCCGCGGCACACTAGTGTGCCGTGAGATATTGTCTGGTGTGCCGTGGGAAAAATTCCAATTTCATCCGTAACATGTGGCCTCGGCTCACAAATTAGGGTTGCCAACCGGCCGGTTTTCAGCCGGCCTGGCCGGTTTTTCCATGGCCAGGCCGGCTGCCGGCACAGTTGTAAAACCGGCCATTGAAAAGCCGTTTTTGCTCTGGCCGCAAGATCGGGAGCGGCCAGAGCAAAAAAACCGGCTTTTGTGCTGACGTCCGCAGCGCGAACGCAATCGCGATTCCCTATAGCAGTGCAGCCGCTGGTTCTGCTTTGTACAGAGCAGCGGCTGCACTACACTTACATTGAAAAGTAAAGAGAAACTGTGTCAGGAGCCCTCCGATCATGCAGAGCCCGAGGAAGTGATGTCATAGGGGCGGGCTCCTCACAGGCTGTCTTTCCTTTTCAAATTAACTTTAGCTGCAATAAAGTTAATTTGAAAAGGAAAGACAGCCTGTGAGGAGCCCGCCCCCATGACATCACTTCCTCGGGCTCTGCGATGACCGGAGGGCTCCTGACACAGTTTCTCTTTACTTTTCATTGTAAGTGTTGTGCTGCCGCTGCTCTGTACAAAGCAGAAGCAGCGGCTTGGGCAGAGGGGGGGGTGGGTGTGTGTGTGTGTGTGTGTGTGTGTGTGAGTGAACCAGCAAGGGGGGGGGAGTGTGAGTGAAACCTCACGGGGGGGGGAGTGTGAGTGAACCAGCAGTGGAGGGGGGGGGTGGTGTGAGTGAACCAGCAAGGGGGGGCGGGCTTTAGTGAGAGTGAACCAGCAGGGGAGGGGGGGTAAGTGAGTGAGTGACCCAGCAGGAGGGGTGAGTAAGTGACAGGGGGGTGGGTGAGTGAACCAGCAGTGGAGGGGGGGGTGGTGTGAGTGAACCAGCAGGGGAGGGGGGTTGGTGTGAACCAGCAGGGGAGGGGGGTTGGTGTGAGTGTTTGATTCCTATTCAAGAGAATTACTTTATATATAGTCAATATAGGCACAGAGGTAAATTTTTTTAACATTTTCTAATGGTGGTGTGCCTCGTGATTTTTTTCATGAAAAAAGTGTGCCTTTGCACAAAAAAGGTTGAAAAACACTGATCTAGAAGAAAGGAGATCCTGGATTCTCTACAGGGAGAACTATTCAGGCAACTAGTAACAGAACCCACACGTGATGGGGCTATACTGGACTTAGTGCTTACCAATGGAGAAAGTGTTTCTGATGTTACAGTGGTAGACCATCTCACATCCAGTGATCACTAGATGGTATGGTTCAGTATTAGGACTAGGGCTGATAAAATCCATTCAAAAGTGAGGGTCTTAGATTTTAGAAAAACTAACTCTGCCAAGATGGGCAATATCGCAGAGAGTTATTAAAGGGATGGGAACAGCTGGGGGATGTAGAAAAAGAGTGGACAAAACCGAAAGGGGATATTTTAAGGGCAACAAAACTTTTTGCTAGAAAAGCAAATAAATGTAAAAGGAAAAGGAGGCCACTATGGTTCTCAAAAAAGTAGCTGAAAAGGTGAAGAAAAAGAGGGAGGCCTTCATGAAATACAAGAGATCACAGAGAAAGGAAAACGCGCATCTATAAAACTTAGAGAAGCTAGCAAAGTAGTCAGGAAAGCAAAGCTACAAAGAGAAGAACTAGCCAATGCAATAAAATGCAGGGATAAGACATTTTTCAGATTACAGAAGGGCTGTCGGGTAAGGTTTGCTTGTTTGCGGATGATACCAAAATCTGTAATAGAGTACACACACAGAAAGGAGAAGATAACATGAGGAGGGATCTAGCTAAGCTTCAAGAATGGTCAAGAATTTGGCAGCTTAAATTTATTGCTAAAAAATACAGGGTCATCTATTTGGGCTGCAAAAATTCAAGGGAGTGGTACAGTGTAGGGGGTAAGGTACTTCTGTCCAGGAAAAAAGAGCGGACCTGGGCGTAACTGTATCTGACAATCTTCAAACAGCTAAACAGGTAAAAAATGCAACTGCGAAAGCCAGAAGGATGCTTGGGTGAATATGGAGAGGAATGGCCAACAGAAAACCGGAGATAATGCCTCTGTATAAATTTCTGGTGCAACCTGATTTGGAATATTGCGTGCAATTCTGGAGACCGCACCTTCAAAGGGATATAAGCTGGTTGGAGTCTGTGCAGAGAGTGGCTCCTAAAATGATTAGTAGTCTTTGTTACGAAGCATATGAGTACAGACTTAAAGACCTTAATATATATATATACACTTTAGAGGAAAGGCGGGATAGGGGAGATATCAGAGACATTTAAATACCTCTGTGGCATAAATTCACAGGAGAATCTCTTTCAATGGAATGCAAGCTCTGCTACAAAGGGACATAGGATGAGAGTGAAAGAGGCCAGAATCAGGAGTAATATGTGGAAATATTTTTTTTGTAGAAAGAGTGGTAGATGGTGGAAGAGTCTCACAGTGGAGGTAGTAGACGCAAGGTTGTTTTTTCTTTGTCTCCTCTTCAGGTATAAATGAGGGAAGGGTATAGGGGTGAAAAACAAAATGGGATTTGTTGTATTGTATGCTGCATTAAGAGAGTTTCACTTCTTGTTTTATTGTTTGGGTCCTATTGTTTTACTGTCTGGTTTAATAAACAGTTTGAAGAAACAAAAAGCATGGGACAAACACAGAATCCCAAAAGGAAAAAAAAGGGTACTATGGTAAAGGGAGGTCTTTATCTGCTGTCATGTTTCTATGCTGACACCTGAATCTTTTTGCTGGGTGGTAGTTCCTAATGTGGAACCTTGCATCATGTAACTGTAGTTTGGGTTCTTTCCTAGGTACATTTACTTTCATCTGCCATCTGTACGTCCAGTCTTCCAATTTATCTAGGTGTTCTTGCAATTTTTCACAATCCTCCTGTCTTAACAACTTCGAATAATTTTGATTCATCTGCAAATTTGATCACCTCACTCGTTATTCCCATTTCCAGGTCATTTATGAATATTTTAAAAAACAATGGCCCCAGCACAGATTCCTGGGAAATTCCACTATTCATCTTTCTCCATTAAGAAAAATGGCTATTTAGCTCTACTTTCTGTTTTCTATCTTTTAACCAGTTCCTGATCCACAATACTACAAGGATTGCAGTGACCTGGAATTTTGTGTGGTTTCTTAAAAAGGATATAGCGATTTTAGAAAAGGTTCAGAGAAGAGCCACCAAAATGGTAAAGGGGATGGAAGGATACTCCTATGAAGAAAGGCTAAAAAGGTTAGGGCTCTTTAACCTGGAAAAGAGACGGCTGAGGGGAGATATGAACAGAGTGGAACGGGTAAACGTAGATCGATTGTTTACATTATCAGAATATAGAAAGACTAGGGGACATGCAATGAAGCTACAGGGTAAACTATTTAAGACTAATAAAAGAAAATATTTTTTCACTCAACGTGTAATCAAACTCTGGAATTTGTTACCGGAGGATGTAGTAAAGGCTGTTAGTGTAGCTGGGTTTAAAAAAGGTTTGGACAAGTTCCTGGAGGAAAGGTCCATAAACCATTATTAAGAAGTGACCGAAGATATCAATGCTTGACCCAGTACAAGCATTGTGGAACTTGTGTCTCTTGGGGAAACTGCTAGGTACATGTGACCTAGATTGGCCACTGTTGGAAACAGAATACTGGGCTTGATGGACCTTGGTCTGACCCAGTATGGCATATCTTATGTTCTTATGTTCTAATCAGGTGCTGCAGAAGCCTGATGGTGAGGCCAGTGGCCTGTAGGGCCCCCGAGGCCTTGTCTCCCTTTATGAGCCAGTCGTCCAGGTAAGGGTAGACAAAGGCTCCTTGGAGACGGAGGGAGGCCGCCACCACTGCAAGGCAATTGGTGAAGATCCGTGGTGCGGAGGCGAGACCGAAGGGAAGTACCCTGTACTGGAAGTGATCGCCCCCGACCACAAACCTTAGGTACTGCCTGTGACTAGGATGGATAAGGATGTGGGTATAAGCATCTTTTAGATCTAAGGAGCATAGCCAATCGCCCTGCTGGAGGTAAAGCAGCAGTGTTCCAAGGGAGAGCACATCTAAAACTTCTCCTGCACCAGGAATTTATTTAGGTTCCTCAGGTCGAGGATGGGCCTGAGACCTCCTGTTCTTTTTGGGACGAGGAAGTATCTGGAGTAGAACCCCTTTCCTCGTAGGGGAGGTGGCATGGGCCCCCATCACTGAGGAGGTCCCCAAGCTCTTGAATCAGCAAGGCCTGGTACAGGGGAGGCCGCTGGGGCTCCCCGGGGAAGTAGGGGGGGGGGAGGCTGGTCTAGGACGACGAGGTAGCCCTCCTCGACTACCTGGAGAACCCATGAGTTGGTGGTGATGGACTTCCACCGGTGGACACAGTGGAATAGCCTGACCCCCATCGGCAGCTGGATGCCCAGCAGTCTAGAGGCTATGGCAAAAGCATCAAAAATCCAGAGCCTGGCTGTGCCGGAGCCAGCGGATGAGTCTTTGGCCCTTTGGGCTTGCAAGGTCCCTGGGTTGGTGCCCTTATCCTGACCGCCCCGTGGTGGGGTTTACATGGCTGGGTACAGAGAGAATCCCCTGTAGGGCTGGCCCTTCCTGTGGAAGAAGGGTTTCTTCCCTTGCAGCTTTTTCCTAGGAAGGGTAGAGGTCTTCCTGGAGAGCCGAGTACGAGTGATGCACTTGGTCTCAATTTTGGCCACTTTGTTGCTCCCTGAGACAAGGGACATCAAGAAGCTTCTCTTGGACCCATTGCTCCAGGTTGGAGGACTGAAGCCAAGCCTGCCAGCGAGTGCCGATGCCAGTTGCTGCCACTGTTGCAGAGGATGCAAAGTCATCATAGGCTGCTCGAGAAAGGTATTTGGAGCATTTGCTGATGGACTTCAATAGCGCCTGGAAGCGCTGGAGATGGTCTCCATCAAGGCCGGCCGCAAAACCTCTGAGTCAGAGTTCCTTGGTAAGATCCTAAAGGAACAAACCAATATGGAATTGGTAGACCTGGATGCGGCAGGCTAGCATGGATGTGGCAGGCTAGCTGGTAACACTTGTGCCCAAGGGTGTCGAGGGTGTGAGACTCTCTCCCTGGAGGGGTTGAAGAGTGAGTCTTTGGGCTCTTCTGCTTATGCATGGCCAACTTGACGATCATGGAGGTGTGGGGAAGCTGTGCCTTCCGAATCCCTGGTCCCCGCTGGACCCTGTACATGAAGTCCAGGTGTCAGGTGATGAATGGGACAGAAGCTGGGGTCTCCCACATATAGAGAAGGAGTCAGTTAAGAATGGAGGGGACCGTAACCATGAGGGTTTCCTTTGGTGATGCCTCATACTGGAGGATATCAAGCTCCTCTGCTCGAGGCTCCTCCTCTGACTCGGTGGACAGTGCGAGGGCCCGCGCCATATCACAGACAAACTCAAGAAAAGAGGTGTCCTTGGGAGGGGACCGCCGCTGTTGGGTCAGTGGGGATGGGTCCAAGAGGAGTCCCAATGGGCCCAAGTCTCCAGTGAGGTGTCACCATCGGATTCCCACTCCGATTAGTCCGTGGAGGACCCTAGGTCGGGCGGTCCAAGGTGGATCAATGACCTGCGCCAAGATCCCGAGGTCGGAGTCTGGCTGGAGGCAGAGGCAGCTTGCCCGAGATGATCTCGCCCTGAGAAATGGGAAGGAGATCAAGACCCTCTCAGGGATCACTGCGGCGGTCTGAGGAGTCCTCGAGGTCGAGTTCCCTGCAGTCTCATGATGGGTGCCAGCAAGGATGAGGCACCTACGTCTGCTGAAAGCAAGGAATGCAGAAACAAACACTTAGGCAGCTCTGAGGGTTGCGGAGCCTGTGAGCACAAGGCTACCAGGGTGGAGCCTGCCTTATAGAAGATGTCATTCTGCCTCTTCTGCTGGAGGCTCTGGATGGCCTTAGAGGACATATTTTTACATAAGGAGCACTGCTCTGGGCCGTGATCGGTGCTCAGGCACCGGAGACAGCAGTCATGGGTGTTTGTAAGCGACATGTTTTTAGAGTACAGATCGCATTTTTTGAAATTGGTGGCCGTGGCAAAAAGAGCTCCTGCGAGGTCGAAGACCATCGATGCGGCCAGCAGTTAAAAAGGGCACGAAAGCGCTGGAGTAGAAAAGAAGGGAAAAACAATGGTTCCCGAGACTGACCGCCGAGGCAGCGATGATCGAGAGGCGGGAAGGGGACTGGTGCTAGCCGGAAAAGCACAAAAATTGACTAGGCAAGAACAAAACGTTTTCTGGGGATGAAACGCACGTCCGAAGAGCTCTGCAGAAAAAGCGTAGTTACTCACCTTTAACAGGTGTTCTCCAGGGACAGCAGGAATCAGTCCTCACTTATATGAGACGTCGGTACAGAAGGAGTCCACGCAGAGCAATTCCCCAGCTTTCAAAGAAAGCCTTTGGGATTTCTACGACGCATGTGTGGTCCTCTTCCCGGCCAAGGGTGCCATCTTGCTCAGTCAGGTCCCTTAGCTTGAGCCCTACCAAGCAGTTGACAAGGGAAGGACAAAAATTCAGCAACTCATCAGGGGAGGCGGGAGGCTAGGGAGGACTGATTCCTGCTGTCCCTGGAGAACACCTGTTACAGGTGAGTAACTACGCTTTCTCCAGGAACAAGCAGGAAGACAGTCTACATTTATGGCACTCCCAAGCTACAGGCTACCGAACCTGCAACCAAAAAAGCCTCCGTGAAGCCGTAAGCGGTAACTGAAGCTTGTAGTAGCCTGAGTCCTCGGGGCAAAGCCCTCGGTAGCCGTGAAGAAGGGTCGGAGGACAGGAGTTGCTTATACCCCGAACAGATTACAGAGTACAGCCTGGCCGAAGGGGCTGTACCGGCGGGACTCACTCTCCAGTTAGTAGTGGACAGCGAAGGTGCTGGTGGATGACCAGGTCACCGCCCGGCAGATGTCCATTAGGTGCACAGAGTGCAGCGAGGCCACTGAGGCCACACTGGTTCAGACCTCGTGAGCAGTGACTCTACGATCAGAGGGAGGCCCGCCTTCACATGGGCGAAGGTGATGCAGTGCGGCACCCAAACTGAGAGGGTGCACTTGATGACTGCTTGTTCCTGTCGATTGGGATCGTAGGTAACGAAAAGCCTATCAGACTTCTGATGAGTCTGAGTACGCTGCAAGTAGAAGGCGAGGGCCCGCTTGCAGTTGAGGGAGTGGAGAGCCACCGACGCCTGGTCAGTGTGGGGCCTGGGGAAGCAGGTCAGGAGCACTATCTCCTGATTGAGATGAAAAACCAATACGACCTTAAGCAAGAATTTAGGATGGGTCCGAAGGACCACCCTGTTCCGATAAAACCCTGCTCAGATAAAACAGAGCCAAGGTCAGTGCCACCAGGAAGGCTACCTTCCAGGACAAATACTGAAGCGAACACGTCTAACGGCTGCCCCAAGAGAGGTTTCCACTTGATAGGGAGATGATTAGCCGATATGGCACTCAAATGAATTCTAACAGAGTTCGACTTCAGTCCTTCCCTCGAGAGATGGAGGTGGTACTGGAGAACCCACCGAACTGGGCATGAGAAGGGGTCGATCTGGTGTTCCGAGCACCAGATGGAAAAGCGCTTCCACTTAAAGACATAAATCCGCCTAGTAGAGTCCTTCCTCAAGTCAAGGAGGATTTCCTCGACCTCCTCAGGAAGGGCCAAAGAGGCTAAAGAGACCCATTCAGCGGGAACCAGGGCTGTCAAGGCCACGAGGATTAACAATGCCCCGTCCCGTTGAACCTTGAACAGAGTCCTCGCAATGAGGGGAAAAGGAGGGAATGCATATAGGAGACTGGAGGACCAGTCCAGGAGAAATGCATCGGGGCCCTCCCTGTCCGGGTGTGGTACCAGGCTGCAAAAGCGAGGGAGCTGCATGTTCTGAGGACTTGCAAAGAGGTCTGTCGCTGGAGTGCCCCAGTGGAGAAACAGCCAGCCTGCCACTTTGGGATCCAGCCACCACTCATGGGGGCAAAGGATTCTGCTGAGTCTGTCTGCCAGACCATTGTCCTGACCCGGGAGGTATACTGACCTGAGGGACATCCTCCGTCGGGCGGCGAAAGAGCAAATGAGTACCGTTTCCCTGTAGAGGGAGCGTGAACCCGTGCCGCCCTCTTTGTTGATGTACTGTAGAACACTGAAACATGGTTGTCGGTCTGTACCAGAACCAACTTCCCACTGAGGAGATTGACGAAGGCCCTCAGGGCCCACTGGATGGCCCGGAGCTTGAGCAGGTTTATCTGCTGCTGAGCCTCCATGGATGACCATTGCCCCTGCGTGGAGAGAGACCCTCAATGGGCTCCCCAACCTAACAGGGAAGTGTCTGTAGTCAGCACCACATCGTGCTGTGGGGTCTGAAAGGGCAATCCCCGCAGGAGGTTGCAAGGGTTCTGTTACCAGTTCAGAGACAAGTGGAGGTCGGGAAGAACCCTGAAGGGGTCCCTGAGGTGTCCGAGGGACTGGCACCATTGGGCACTGAGACACCACTGATCCGTCTGCATGTACAGGCGAGAGTAAGGAACCACATGCAAAGTCGAGGCCATGTGGCCCAGGAGATGTAGCATGGACTAAGCGGCTATCTGGTGGGTGCTTTGGACGTGAGCCGCCAGAGCTCGGAGGCGAGTGGAATGATCCACCGGCAAGAAGGCCATGGCCTGCCGAGTATCGAGGCACGCCCCGATGAACCCGAGAGCCTGCACTGGCTCGAGGTGAGACTTTGGGAAGTTGACCAAGAACCCCAAGTTCTCCAAGAGGAGGACAGTGCACGACATTGCTTGCCAGGCCTCCTCGACAGAGGAGCTCGTAACGAGCTAGTCATCGAGGTAGGGAAACACCGGCACGTCCCTGCACTGCAGGTGGGCGACAGCCACGATGAGGCACTTCATGAAGACCCGTGGTGCGGACGCAAGGCCGAAGGGGAGTACTCTGTACTGGAAGTGCTCTCCCTGCACCCTGAAACACAGGTATTGCCTGTGTTGGGGGTGGATCAAGATATGGGCGTAAGCATCCTTCAGATCCAAGGAACATAGCCAGTCACCCTGCTGGAGGAAGGGCAGCAGCATGCCAAGGATAACATCTTGAACTTCTCCCGCACCAGGAACTTGTTTAGCCTGCAGAGGTCGAGGATGGGCTGCAGACCCCCCCCCCCCTGTCTTCTTCGGGACGAGGAAGTACCGGGAGTAGAAGCCCCAACCTCGATGGTGGGGAGGAACCTTCCTGACTGCCCGCTGGGCAAGGAGGGAGTGTAATTCCTGCCGCAGCAGAAGCTGGTGCAAGGGGAGTCGAGGAGGCTCCGCCAGGGAGAAGGGTGGAGGGAGCCTGTCAAAATGAAGGTGATAGCCCTCCCGGACAACCTGGAGGACCCAAGTGTCCGAGGTGATGAGCGCCCACGATGGAGCAAAACAGGACAGACGTCCTCCCACTGGCTGCTGCATCGCCAGAAGGCGAGGGGCCATGCCGCTGGCATCAAAACCTTTGAGTGTGTTGTGGGGGAGCCAGCGTTTGGGTCGTCAGGCCCTTTGGTTTGAGGTGCCCCTGTCCAGGATTTCCCTGAGCCAGAGTAGCTGGCGTGGGGGTAGCCAGGAATGGCGGATAACCACGATACTGGAGGCTCTTCCTGGGAAAGAAGGGTTTCTTGGCTGACTGCTTGTTCCTGGAGAAAACGGTGCAGCTGTGGCAGGCAGGCAGGCAGGTGCACACAGGCATGGTTGAGTTTCTAAAATCTTCAAGAAGGAGCTGGGCATGCTCCCACTCAGGGCTTTATTGAATGATGTCACCCTTATTGTATGTGAGGACTTTTTTCCAGCTTCTCCACAAATAAAGGATAATTATTCATGTAATGTGGCATTTTAGAAAGAATGTCCAGTTGCAATCTTGAAAGTCCAAGGAAGACAGTCCAAAAAATGCCTGCTTTGTGCAAGTTCAGGGACAATTTTACAAACATCTATATATTTAATATGGATGTTCACAGGGAGGTCCCACAAAAAGAGCAGGCAAACGAAAAACCCTTGGAAAGGACACCTTTAAGAGGTCAGCCCTAGATGTGTTTCAGCCAATCAGGCCTTCACCAGGGGACTATGACTACTAAAAACATAAGGATACAAAACAAATTAAAATAACTATAATGATAATAACCGTGTAATGGGCAATGGTATCTCACAATAATTATCATTAATATAAATAATAATAAAAGCAAAATAAACAGATACAAAATAACAATATAAAAACCAATTAAATAAGTGACTCAATAAATATATAAATACAATTATTTATCAACAAAAAAAACATAAAAACGTATATAGAATGATAAAAGATACAAGACAGCCGATATAGCAAGTATGTCATATGCATAAATAAAATGAACTGACAAACTTACAATAAACAATGTGCAAATAATATTTCCCTTAATGGGAAGCTAAAACACAAGGATTGGAAACTGGGAACAGAACGACATATAAAGTAATTAAATATTCAAACATAAGAATATAAATACAATGTAAGGACTACAAAAACAATCAAAATGCAATCAGAAAGGAGGAGGGAACTTTGGTGGTGCTGTAAAAGGTATCATAAAACTAACTAATAAAAACCCTAAAAGAATATCTAAATGGGGGCATCCTAAGCTAAAGCAATTATTATAGATATTTAAAAACCTCAAATGAAAGACTCAAATAAAAAGACCCACAGGAAAAAAAGTTGTAACACTACCAGTGTGAGTAGAATCAAAAAATTCAGTGACTATGGGGGCGACAACAGTCTGCTATATATAATAAAATTAAAATGTAGAAGACATAATTTAATCAATGTCTAATCATATCAAAAATTATGGGAAAAGGTTATAAAGTGATCAATAGAACCCTAAAGAAAACTAGAACCATGAAGCACAAAACCCCGTCATAAAAATGGTGTTGTGGAATAGATAAACAGATTAAAAACCATTATATCCTTATTGTAAAAATGGACCACTCTACTTGAACTTAAAATACAATTATAGAGACTTCCGGTATGGCACTGAGCTGATCGGACATCGTGCAGATCAGCTCTGGGCACCCATCCCAAATAGCAGCTATAAATCCTAACTGATCGTGATTGAATGCCCCTGGCTACCTCCAAAAACAGCAGGGATAGTGGTGGGGGTGCAGTAGTGCCTTCACTGCGGACCGAGAGACCCCCGGTGGCCACAAAAACATCCAAACGGGAGAAAACACGAGGCCCTGACCCAAAGATGGCTGAGGGAGCGACGAGAAGCCCTGGGTCTGAGGGCGAGAGCAGCATGGTGGCTGACGTGAGTGCCACGGTGGTGCGGGCCCTAGACGAGCGCTTCAATGAACTCGGAGATCGGCTGAACTCTGTGGCACAAAACATCGCTGATTTTACCGGGTGGATGGAACAGGCAGAGACGAGGATCTCGGACATGGAAGATGCTCAACACACTCTAACGGCTAGAGTGCAAGCTCTGGAGACCCTTGTCAAGCAGCAAGGGGAAAAGCTAGAGGATCTGGAAAATAGGGGCCGCAGAAAAAACTTGCGGTTTATCGGCATCCCGGAGACGGTCGCAGAGAATGCCTTACCCCGATATCTACTGGACTGGATGGGCAGACTCCTGGACAATGTAGGGGAGCGCTCCATCGTGCTGGAACGAGTGCACCGATTAGGCCCGAGACGTGATCAAGCACAGAGACCACGTGCAGTCATAGCCCGCTTTCTGGACTACACCCAGAAGGAGAAGGTGCTGAGAGCGGCCCGCGCTCGTCGGAGGCAGGCTGACGAAACTGACCACATCCTGGTTTTCCAGGATTATTCTTTTTTGGTGAGCCAACAACGAAGAGCCTTTTCGTCCATCTGTGCCCAGCTAGCGAACAGGGGGATTCGCTTCTCCTTGTTCTATCCGGCGAAATTGAGAGTGGAACATCGAGGACAGACAAGATTCCTTGGGACACCAGAGGAGGCTCGCACCTGGCTAGCACAACTGGCTGAGACATCAGTGGCTGGGTCGTGAGGCCCGCGGCGGTAAGACTGAGAACAGGATCACGATGGGGAGCAGCGTGCAGTCAGCCATGGATGGAGTAGCAGTGCTGCGGCCTACGAGGAGAGGGTCAGCAGTTTGGACATGAGGTTCCTGGGACTCATATTAAATTTGCTTGGGTTGGTGACACTGTTGGGGTGGTCCTTTGGGGAGCTGTCTTAAGGGGGGGACGATAATGATTGCTAATGGGGAATGGTGTCTGCGCATAAGGCCGACGCCCGGGGATGGGCCCTGAAGTGGGTAACATGTAATGGGAGCTTGTGTGTAGAGGGGCCGTGGGCCTCGGCTGCCGGGCTCCTTTCTCTCTGGGTCCTTTCCTTACAATTGTTAAGTTTTTCCACTTATTGCTTGCTACTTTCTTACTTCTGCCTTGGTGGTATTATGTAGGGGGGAGGGAGGAGACACTTTGGAGGCGTGCAAGTTACTTAGTTGCGTTTCAATTAAGTTATAGCTTGGGACACTTACAAAGTGGCTGTTACATTTGTATTTGTGGTTAGTAACAATGTTGCTGGGGAGAAGGTGACTATGGAAGTGCAACTTCTTTTTTCTTCCTTTAAATGAGTCCTGGCCCATGTAATTTCTCGGGAAGGGCAGGAAAGGGGGAGGAAGGGGCTTGTAGCTGGGCCGGTATGCCCAATGAAGGGGGGGGGACTCACTCAGGGGTATAGAGGCGTGGGGAAGACTTGAGGGGACGGTAGAGGGTGAATAGAACTCTTAGGTAGCTGGGGGACAGGGTATGGCGAGGTGAGTGTGTTAGGGGTGGGCCCGATGCCAATGGAAGTGTCCGACCTGTTGGACGGACTGGATAGGATGGAGGGGGGCGGGGGCGGGGGGGGATGGGGGAGGGGGGAGGTAATCAGGGGAGGGAGGGTTCACACTCCGGGGTTTAAGAATTGGCAGCATAAAATTACCAGGGTAGATATGAGTGGGGGGCTTCAGGCTGGGGGAGCCCCTCCGGTACGCTTAGATTTTTCGTTTTGGAAAAGCCTTGACACTGCCCCATCCACTTGAGGGTCATCACCTGGAATGTCTGTGGACTAGGTAACCCCATTAAAAGATATAAAGTACTTCAAGCACTGGCCCGACACAACTGCGATATAGCCCTGATACAGGAAACCCACCAGTCGGCTGAAGAGCATAGCAAGCTGCGCAGGTCCTGGGTGGGGCAGGTCTGGGGATCCCCGGCTACTGGGAATAAGGGGAGAGTTGTTATCTTGGTTCACAAGAGGATTCGTTTTGTAGCGGAGACGGTTATTGCGGATGAGGTGGGTAGGTCTCTGTTAATTTATGGTCAGTTAGAAGGGAAGCCGGTGATTCTCGGGGCCCTTTATGGACCTAATGTAGCTGATTTTGGTTTTTATAGCAAGGCGGCCTCCAGACTGGAGCAGCTCCCCGAGTGCCCCTTGATCCTGGGGGGGGACTTTAACGGGGTTATGGATGTAGGCCTAGATACATCTCGAGGGGGGGGGGACGAGGGAGAGGGGGCTGTCCTCACGGTTGCTACAACGCTTCTGTACGCAATTGGGAGTAATTGATCCGTGGCGGTTGTTGCACACCACGGAGAAAGACTTCACACATCAATCTAGAGCCCATGGCACCAGTGCCCGTATAGATTATTTGTTTCTATCAAGGGAGCTATTTGCTCATACGGAGGCAGCTCAAATTGGTCCCTTAGAGGTCTCCGATCACGCTTTGGTCTGGATGGATTTGAACTGGGGGGGCGATAATGCTCGGACGCGTATTTGGCGGTTTCCCTTGGGGTTGTACCATGATGCGCAGTTCCGTCAATTTCTCCGTCAACGGTGGACGGAATTTGTGAGCGATCACCGAGTCCACGAGGATGATCCTGAATTGATTTGGGAAACGGCGAAGGTGGTTCTTAGGGGAGATATCATCGGTTATGCCGCACGAAAGCGTCGGATACTCGCGGAACGTATCATGGCACTGGAGCAACAGGTCACTAAACTTCGGCGTCGTTGTGCCCAAATACCGTCGGCTGAGAATAGGAGGAGGCTTTGGGAGGCCCAAGTTGATCTCAACGAACTGTTGCATCAGAAAGCCAAGAAATCGATTCTTTATTACCGCTATCGGTTGTACTGCTATGGTGACAAGCCGGGGAAATTGTTGGCTCGTTGTCTGAGGGGCAGACGGGGCTCTACCATGGTGGCGGGCCTCCGGGATGACAAGGGCACCGTGCACAAGGCGAATGGGGATATTGCCAGGGTCTTTCGGGATTTTTTTCAGTCACTCTACAAAGGTGAGGCGGGGCCCGGTGCGTTCCTGCCGGACTACTTGCGAGATTTGACTTTGCCACGGCTTACTGAGGTGCAGAAGGGAGCGCTGGATCAGCCTCTTACCTCCCAGGAGATACAATCGGCCATCTCGGCGGCTAGTTGCTGTAAGGCCCCCGGACCGGACGGCATGAGTGCGGAATTTTACAAGATACTGGGTGACTGTGTCAGTCCGGTGTTACGAGAGGTGTTCAGTGTGCGGGGGGACCGGGGGGCTTTTCGATGGGGGCAGAACCATGCTTATATTACTCTGATTCCCAAACCGGGTAAGGACCCACTGTTAGCAGCCTCGTACCGGCCTATTTCCCTTATTAATTTCGACTTAAAGGTTCTGGCGAAAGTTTTGGCTCTTCGGTTGGCCGACGTATTGGGGAGTTTAGTTCATGAGGCACAAGTGGGCTTTGTTAAGGGGCGATACGCCGTGCGTAATCTCCGGAAAATCCTGGCCTCCTTGGAATGGGTACATGCGCGACAGATACCCTCGTTACTGGTCAGCTTCGATGCCGAAAAGGCATTTGATAGGGTGAATTGGCAATATCTATGGGGGCTGTTGCCATGTTACGGCATCGGAGATGTCTTTTGCAACATGGTGCAGAGTTTATATCTGACACCGACGGCGGGGATTATGTGCAATGGAGTACTTTCAGTGGGGTTCGCTCTGGAGATGGGTACGCGTCAGGTCTGCACCCTCTCCACTCTGTTATTTGTTCTCTCCCTGGACCCCCTGATTCGCAAAATTGTTCAATCGGGTATGATCAAGGGTGTGGAGATGGGATCGCAGGAGTTCATAATTTCAGCTTTTGCGGATGATCTGTTAGTCCATGTGACCTCCCCAGTAGCTTCTCTTCAGAGTCTTTTAGAGGAATTTGGGCGATTTGGGACTTTGGCGGGTCTCCGTATCAATTATGCTAAATCGGAAGCGTTGGATATTCTAGGGCAACTTCGTGGATCCTGGGGGGAGACCTTTCCCCTCCGGTGGGCAGTGGAGGAATTTGTTTACTTGGGTATAGTGATGCCTTGTCAACCCCAGGAGCTATATAGACGCAACCTGGACCGCATATTGCGGCGTTTGACGACACAGTTGCAGGCCTGGGAGTATCTTCCTTTGTCTCTGTCTGGGAGAATTGCGGCGGTACAGATGGTTATATTACCACGTATCCTTTACTGGTTGCAGACCTTGCCGGTTTGGTTATTACGTCGGGACTTGCGCCGTGTGGAAGTCTCTCTTAAGGGGTTTCTTTGGAGAGGGCAGCGGGCTCTGGTCCCGTGGGATAGGTTATTGGGGAAATGGAAAGAGGGGGGTATGGGGCTGCCGGACTTAAAGCTGTATGCCTTGGCGTGCCAAGCGAGACATTTAGGAGATTGGTTAGGGGGGACAGAGGACTATACGCCTCGGGCTGTGGAGGAGTGTTTAGTGGCACCGTGGACTTTATTGGGGGTGTTGCATGGGCGACATAGTGATTTGCCGGAGGCGGTTAAGAGGAGCGCCTTAGTGGGCTCGGCTAGACGCACCTGGCAACAGCTTAATAAGTATTGGACGGCGCCCTGGGGTGTTTCTAGTTGGCTACCCCTTCAAGGGAATGCCCAGTTCCTCCCGGGGTCCGACACGAGGGTGTTTAGAGACTGGGGGGCCCGCGGTATACGGACGGTGGGACATCTCGTCGAACCCTCGGGGTGCTGCAAGTCCTTTTTGGCCCTGAGCCGCGAGTACGAGTTACCTACTCGACACTGTTTTGCCTATATGCAAGTCGCTCACTACGTGGCCTCACTACCGCGGGATGCGCTGCACATTGACCGCTCGGCCACGATTATGGAATTTTTTGGGATAGGGGAGGATAGTACCCATCCATTTCGCAGTTGAAGAGTCGGTTGGATTGTTATAGGGTACTTCCCAATTATCGGGGGGTCGAGTTGGCTTGGGCTGCTGAATTGGGAGGGGAGGTGGCCCCGGGAATGGTCGGAAAGGCTTTGAAACGGATTGTTCGAGTGGCGCAGGGGGCCCGGTGGAGGGAGATCCAATTTAAGTGTGTGACCCGAGCTCATTTTTCACCACGGCGGGCCTTTCGGAGTCAGTTGGGGACGGATGGCAGCTGCCCTCGTTGTTCGGCTCACTTGGCGACTTTGCTGCATATGTGGTGGGGCTGTCGTAGACTGCGGCCCTATTGGGCGAAGATACGGGATTTTCTTAGTCAGCTGTTGCAGCAACAGGTTAGATGGTCCGGCTCCTTTGTGGTTTTGGATCAGCTGGCGGTCCCCGTGCCTGCGAAGGCAGGGGAGCGAATGCTCTTGCGGAAGGCCTGTCTGGTGGGTAAAGGGCCGATTCTCCGGTTGTGGAGGGAAAATCAGCCGCCAACCTTCAGCGAATGGCGGAACAATTTCCACCATTTGATGTTGCTGGAGCGCTGGCTTGCGAGGGGCAGTGTCAAGCGCTGGACAGGGTTTCTGTCAATTTGGGAGCCCTATATTCAGCAACTAGGGGCGCGTAGCCGTAATGAAATTCTTCAAATGGGGAGTTGAATGGATGAGGGGGAGGAGAGGTGGATATATCGTGCTTCCAATTCAGTATTAGTTTCTTTTTGCTGCTGAGGGGGGATGGGGGAGGGGGGGAGGGTATAATATGATAAAAGACACCTGTTGTACTTTTCTGAGGTCATCCGGAGGGGATAAGAGTACCCCCCTCGTGGAGACCTGGTTCACTGTTTTTGTATGCTTGCATTTACTGGTGGAATAAATAAAGATTTAAAAAAAAAATACAATTATAAAACTAGAAGAAAAAACACATCATGGGAATAGCGTCATCAGATAAATGAGAACGACTGCACAAAGTGCTTAATGTGGAAATGAACCGTACTATTAGAACGAGGAATGCAATTTATAAAGGACAGTAAATAATTGGTATGTCTTCCAAAATACACAGCAGATTAAAACAGGAGTGAGGAGAGACAATGTGAGTAAACAGGAAGGTTTGTGTCTGGACTAGAACGCACATCCAAGAAACACGCTGTTTAACACCAGAGTGCCAACCCGAACATGAGAATTTATATAAATAATACACAAAGAATAATGAATAAGAGCTGTTAAAAAAAAAATGAGACACAAGGGCACATCACAAAACGGTCAATGAAATAAAAGATCATCATACAGGAAGGTGAAAAAGAAAGATTATAGAATAATACACTCCGCCGTTGCTATATGGGCATCAAGTGCAGTTTGAAAACAGCGTTTTTTTCAAAAATATACCTTAGACAATTATAGCATGCTGAGGAACTTATGTGAAAATCGAAGACATGGCTCAGAGAGAGAGCATTACTCAAAAAGAGACGGCATCCATCCTCACACTCACCTACAGGATTCGCACTGGATTCAAACAAAGCCAGAGCCCGCACAAAGAGGATTTAAAAGGAGGTGCATGAGCTGAGCAAGGACCATGTTGAGGCCAAAATCACCATGGGGGGCTTGAGGGGAGGCTTCGAGAGGAGCAAGCCTGTATGAAGCAAGCCACCAGAAGGTAAACTGAATCAGGCCTGTCCCTCGAGCCACAATACTAGGCCCCAATTGTGCTGAGGTGAACCCGGACGGAATTGGATTTCAGGCCCAATCTGAGAGGTGCAGGAGTTACTCCAACAGCTGATCCACTACACAGGAAAAGAGATCCAGCACCCTGTCCATGCACCAGGAGGAGAACCTCTGCTACCGAAATGCATAAGCCTGGCACGTTGAGTCATTGTGTGAAGCCAGGACATTCATGACATTCTCAAGCAAACTGAGCTCCGAAAGGACAACCTGCTCAACATTCAGGCTGTGAGGGCCATGGAGCAGATGATGGGATACAGCAGGGTCCCGTCATCCTGGGAGACAAGGTCTGGGGCAGAGCCCAGGCAGAGAGGCTCCTTTTGAATAGAGCTAGTGCAGCAGAGGGAACCACGGCTGCTAAGGCTAGTATGGGGCAATGAGAATCATGGTGCCCCTGTAGGCCTGAAGCTTCAGCAGCATTCTGGCCACGAGTGGGATCAGGGGATAAGCGTAAAGCAGACCAATACCCCCAGTGGAGGAGAAAGTCGTCCGAGGCCAGCTGGTCGCTGGACGGACCTACTGGAGCAGAACTGGTCCACCTTCTGTAGCATGGCAAAGAGATCTGTTATGGGGGTCTCCTACTCCCAAAAGATCCTGTTCACCACATCCCTGTAGAGGGTCCACTTGTGCAACTGAAGGACACTGCTTAGTTGATCTACCAGAACATTAAGCTCATGGGGTAGATAGGTTGCCCTGAGCTCCATCCTGTGGACCAGGGTGAACTTCCACAACTGGACTGCTTCCCAGCAGAGGAGATATGAACTAGTGCCACCTTGCTTGTTTACATAGAACACTGCCACCTGGTTGTCTGTCTGGATCAGGATCACCTGATTTTCCAGGTGTGCCTGAAAAGTCCAGAAGGCATTCACTATGGCCTGCAACTCAAGGAAGTCCCCAACGAGACCATCCTGAAACATTCATGCACCAAGAACCGGTTGAGGTTCTGGAGGTACAGAATAGGTAGGAACCCTCCAGCATTTTTGGGGACCAGGAAGTACCTGGAGTAGAACCCCATTCTGACCTGAGCCAGTGGCACTGGCTCGATGGAGAGGTCGGTCAGAAGAATGGAGGCCTCCTCCTGAAGCAGGCCTCAGTGCAGTGGATCCATGGAGTACTCCCCTTGGACGAAAGGAGGCAGCAACTGTGCAAAGTGCAGCCAGTATCCTTGCTGGATGAGCTACAGAACCCAGGCATCTGAGGTGACAAGGGGCCACTGGTGAGTGAAATGTACGAGTCCCCCCACCCCCAAGCTGAGGAGAACCCTGATGGACAACGGTCAGTTGGCTATGCTCCTGAGGAACTAGTCAAAAGCCTGCCCCTAGCTTGGCTTGTAGGGCCGGCAGGGTCTTCTGAGGCTTTTCTCTCACTGGGGGCCTGCACCTTTGGTTGAGCACTCTGGGGACCCGGGTAGTACCAACATGGACATGGGTAGAAAGCCTTCTTACCCTGGTACTTCTTGCATGAGGGGTCATCAGTCTTCCTCAAGAGCTGGGAGAGCATCACATGATCCTTCTCAAGCTCACTCACTTTCTCCTCAACAGGTTTCCCGAAGAGAGTCTCCCCTTGGCAGGGAACATTGGCTAGCTGATCCTGGACCCACTGCCCAAATTGGAGGACTGAAGCCAGGTCAGTCGCTGAGCATCGATGCCCACCGCTGCCACTCTGCAAGCAGACTCAAAGGCATCGTAAGTGCCTTGCACCATGTACGTGAAGCAGGTCTTGCCATGGCCTATCAGAGCCCGGAAGGAGTCAAGGTAATTAGCGGGGACATGGGCGGCAAAGTCTGCCAGGTCCAAAATGATATCCCTTCAGGAACATACCCATATACAGCTGGTAGGAAAGGATCCTGGCAGCCAGCATAGAACCCTGGTAACATCTCCTCCAGAAGGAATCCAGGGCTCTAGCCTCCCTCCCAGGGGACACCGAGAAATTAGTCCTGGTGCTCATCACATGCTTCAAGGCTGATTCTACCACGATGGAGTTGTGTGGTAAGTGGGGCTTCTCAAAGCCTGGTGCCTTCTGGAGTCAAGCCATCAGCTAATGGCAGGAACTTTGAGGTAGTTCTTCCAGGTCTCAATAGCAATCTCAGCAAGACATGGTGCATCAGCATCGTCACTGGGGTACTGGAGGAGCTCAAGCTCTTCCACTCTCAGCTCATCTTCCACCTCCAAGGAGAAGGGAATGGCCTTGGCCATGTCCTGTATGAAGTCCTGGAAGGACATGTCCTCTGGGGGCGATTTATGTTGCTCATATGGAGGGGACAGGTCAGAAGGGAGATCCGGGAACCCTGTCTGAGATTGCAGATGCCTCCTATGTTTCCTAGCCCTCTGACTCCGAGAGGAAATCGAAGTAGCGTCAGGCTTCCTCCTGCTGCCTGCTCTTGACATGTGAAGAGGGTGAGCATCAGAGGACTCGCGGTGCCCCGAGTAGGATTGTGGAGGGACATGGGGCATCAGATCCCAATACGCTAGACAGGGAGATCACCGTGAGAACTGGTGAAGATTATGATCTCCTGCCCAATGCACCTGCCTCGACCTGCCAAGGCCATCGTAGAGCCCGCATGCCGCAGGGCCAAGACAGCCACCATGTGCTCCTCAAAGGCCCTCAGGTGTTTCTCAAGCAGCACTGCCGAGGAGGGGACAGAGACCAGGATTGCGACCTCGGCCACTGGTATCGATACCGCCTGCAGGGACTTCATGATGACAGGTTCGTCGGTAGACATCTGGCTGCCCTCGGGGCCATGAAGGTCTATTCCTCCAGTCTGGGAGTCTACTCCTCCCATCAGAGTAGTTGGCGGGCCATTCCCAGCCCTTGCTGTCGACGTCGCACTGGGAAGGGCTGTGGTGTCGATGAACCCAGGGCTTGTCCCAGTGCTTGGGAGCCCCTTCAACATCGACAGGATTGGTATCGGGTCCTTCCTTGATTCCAATCTGATATCAGTGGAGGGTCTCCACACGATGTCACAGCACCTTGGCTCCAAATGCTCCAGGACATTCATCAGAATTAACACCTCAGCAAAACTCCTTGACAATGTTGCCAATGCTGGGGCCAAGCATGCTGAATCACTTTTTCCGACCCTTCAGGCCTTTCCTCATCATCTACAGGTAATACTGGCTTAGACATAGTCAGGAAGACTGCTTTGGCAAGGTTAAAGGCCTAGATTGTGCCAACACAGTGAGAAAAGTCCCAGCAGGGTAAAAGCACAAAAAACACAAAAAGCCAAAAGAAAAAAATTGAAAAAGAAATGGTGGAAGCCGACTGACGACAGGAAGTGAAAATATTCGGAAAAGAACTCCAAAAGGGTAAATAAGAAAAAAAAAAAGATTTTCTGCTCATTCAGGACACATCCTAGGGGCTCTCTGGAAAAAAGAAGACTGGAGAAGATGGCGCTGTGGTAGATGATCTGCGATGCAGCTCCTAAAAGCTTCCAATGGAAGCTGGGAAGCGTTCTGCATGAGGCTCTGTTGGTGATGTCACCTATACGTGAAGACTTACTTCCTGCTTGTCCAGAGAGAATACATATATAACTTTATATGTATTTGTGCAATCCAGCTTGGACAGATAAATTAAGCAATAAGCTTCTGAATATCACTGCTCACTTGACCATTCTAAATTGAAAGCAATTGACCCGATATTGCAAGGCATTTACATGGTTTACAGAGCTGTAAACCATATAAAAGCCCCTAAGTGAGTTATTCAGCTGCTATACACTCTGATGCTAACTGCTTAGCATCGAGGCGTTTTGCGGGCATTACCCAGGGAAAACCGGGCAGCAGCAATATTCAGCCACTGCCTGGTTATCCCTCAGCGGCGAAAGTTTGGCGCAGCAAAGCTGTCCTAACTTTTGCCACAGAAGCTAACCGGGCAGTGGCTGAATATTGCCCCTGCCCGGTTAGCTTCTATGCCATGCATGGCAAACCTGGATATTCTATGCCAGATATGGTCCTGGCATTGAATATGCAGGTGAACTCTTCAGCGGCGATAGCTAGGCACTGTACTCGCGTTAGCCGTCAACGCTGAATATTGGGCCCGATATCTTTAGTTGTTTACATTGCCAGTGCTGAACTTTTTTTTTTTTAAAGCACTTATGTGGTCAGCACCATCACTAGCTGAATGAGCATTTGAACAGTGATCTTGCAGAGGTGACAGCAGAAAATGTATGTCCAATAATATCCATCCACATTGCATAGTTATATCTCAGCTGCCACCTGTAGTGTATGAATGCTTGTGTGATCTCTCTCAAAGACAGATGCTGGGTTTTATGAATCTTTGTTTTGACCCAGTACAGTACATCTTATGCTCCCTCCTTATCCCGGTCAGTTTTTCTCATTTTCACCATTTGTACACCACCATTTTGGGCCAATACTCATGGAAAATCCCTCATGTGGTTCACATTCAGTCCCCCTCCCTTCCGATGTCTTACCATAAAGCTCTGTAGCAATCTTAATAGCTATTAATACTAAAGTGGCTGCTGCTCCCAAAGTAGCCTGCAAGACAAACCGGATTACATTAATACCAGCATTTATGCTAGGATTTTTAGTTATTACTGAATTTGCAAGCTGCCAGACACACACTGCTCTGTGGTTGCTATATTTCTACTAGTAATTCTAAAATTTCATATTACCAACTTTGCCATTTGTTTTGGCAGATTGAATACTAATTCTATGACATCTTAAACCCTTAAGTGTGCTGAGGATCATGTTTTTGCTAGGTGTTCAACAAATATATTAATGTGAAGACCAATTTTGCATAGGCCATCTAGGTAGGATTTGGGATGGCCAGATAGGCACGAACAATTTCTCAATTACCTTAAAAAAGACTTGCTGAAGGCAGAACGTTTTGTAAACTACATATAAAAAAACAGGAAATACACGTACAAGTATCAGCATAATCAATTGGAAAAGCCATTTCAGTAAGCAACATGTTTAAAAAAAAAAAGGAGTGGCATCACTAAGAACATAAAAAAGCCATGCTGAGCAGTCCAAGGTTCATACAGAGCCCAGCATCCTGTCTCCAACAGTGAACAGTCCAGGTCACAAGTAGTTTTCATTTAATTTAAAACAGGATTTATTTCTTGCTTCTAGCAAAACATTTTGAAGTGGGTTACAAAACAGTTAGCTATCATAAATAATCTCACAGTTTATCACAGTCTCACACACCATAAAAGGGAAGTAGATTAAAAAAAAATAAATCCAGTTTCTCATAGCTCTTTCTAAGGGATAAGCGACATTCTGACTAATAATTTTTAAACAGACTTCTCCTCCAGGAACTTGTACAAACTTCTTTTGAACCTGTCATGGTCATCACCTCGACCTCATTCTCCACCAACAGATTCCACAGTTTAATTATGAACTGCTTGAAAAGTGTAGTTACTCACCTGTAACAGGTGTTCTCCAGGGACAGCAGGAATCAGTCCTCACATATGGGTGACGTTGGCACCCACGGAGCCCACATGGTAACCTCTCCCCAACTTTCAAAGAAAGCCTTTGGGAGATCTACCACGCATGTGTAGTCTCCTTCCTGCCTAAGGGTGCCATCTTGCCTCAGTATGATGACATAGCTCAAGAAGGCAATGATGACAAAAAGCAACTCCATAGGGAGGAGGCAAGGTTGTGAGGACCGATTTCTGCTGTCCCCAAGAAAACCTGTTATAGGTGAGTAACTACGCTTTCTCTGGGAAGAAGCAGGAAGTCAGTCCTCACATATGGGACTCCCCAGCTCCAGGCCACTGAAAAAACCTGTAAAAGCCACAGATGGACAGAAAAGGTGAATCATGAGAAGCAGCAATAGAGTCAAGGAAAAGCAAGAACCACAAGGGGCCCCTGGTGTCAAGCGAGAAACTAGTTCTCCAGCAGCCCGAACGCATGAGGGCTGGAATTGCCTTACACCACAAACAGATGACTGAGTACTGCCTGGCCGAAGGTGATGTCCTGATGGAATTCCCTCTCCAGGCAGAAGTGAGCTGCGAATGTATGCACTGAGGACCAGGTGGCAGCTCGGCAGATCTCTGGCAAGAGGATGGAGCGCAGGTTACATAAGAACATAAGATATGCCATACTGGGTCAGACCAAGGTCCATCAAGCCCAGTATTCTGTTTCCAACAGTGGCCAATCTAGGTCATATGTACCTAGCAGTTTCCCCAAGAGACACAAGTTCCACAATGCTTGTACTGGGTCAAGCATTGATATCTTCGGTCACTTCTTAATAATGGTTTATGGACCTTTCCTCCAGGAACTTGTCCAAACCTTTTTTAAACCCAGCTACACTAACAGCCTTTACTACATCCTCCGGTAACAAATTCCAGAGTTTGATTACACGTTGAGTGAAAAAATAAATTAGTCTTAAATAGTTTACCCTGTAGCTTCATTGCATGTCCCCTAGTCTTTCTATATTCTGATAACGTAAACAATCGATCTACGTTTACCCGTTCCACTCCGTTCATTAATTTATAGACTTCTATCATATCTCCCCTCAGCTGTCTCTTTTCCAGGTTAAAGAGCCGTCTCTTTTCCAGGTTCACCACAGATGCCACCATGGGATGTTGTGCGCTGTGATGAGGCACTCCAGTGAGAGTCCAGCCTGCACATAGGAGAAGGACATGCAGTCCGCCAGCCAAATGGACAGGGTACACTTGGAGACCGTTGCCACCAGCCGATTTGGGTCGCAGGAGATGAAAAGCTGCGAGGAGCAATGTTGGGCCTTGGTGCAATCTATGTAGTAGGCCCACTTATGTTTATGTTTATGTTTATTAAAATTTGATATACCGCTCATTCAAAAAGACCAGAGCGGTGTACAATATAAAATCATATAAAACTTTGTAAAAACAATCAAAGACAATAGCCAGAAAAGAGGAAAAGAAGTTACAATCTCAAATTATAAAGCGGGGGAGCTAAAGAACACAACACAACAGTTAAAAAGAAGGAGATGACACAAAAGGGGAGGGAAGGTCCAAAGCAAGAGAGAATAGATGGGTTTTTAGGTTACACTTAAAAGTGGCATGCTGAGGCTCGAGGCGGAGGGAGGGAGGGAGGGAGGGAGAGAGTTCCAGAGGGCAGGGGCTGTGAAAAAGAAAGCGGAGGAGCGGGTAGACTGTAGATGGGCCAGAGAGGGGGAGGGGAGCGTGAGACGGTTGAGGTGAAATGAGCGGGGAGTGCGTCTGGGGGTATGATAGATGAGGAGGTCAGCCAGGTATTGCGGAGTATTGTTATGAAAAGCTCGATGGACCAACGTGAGCACTTTGTAGTGGAAGCGGAAGGGTAAGGGCAACCAGTGGAGACGAGAGAGTAGAGGTGAAACATGATCGCGAATAGAGGAGTGAGTGGCAATGCGAGCGGCTGTATATTGAATACATTGAAGATGGTATAACTGTGACTTAGAAAGACCGAGAAAGAGGGAATTTGCAAAATCAATACGAGATATAACCAGAGAGAGAAGTAGTGTGGCAAGCGCGGAAGAGGTAAGAAACGGACGGATAGCACGAATTTGGCGCAAAAAAAAGAAGGAAGTTTTGGTGACATGAGAGATGTGGTCTTGAAAAGATAGGTGGGAGTCGAAAATAACGCCGAGATAGCGGAAGGAGGAGACCAGTGATATGGGAGAGCCTAAGAAAGAGGGGGCCAGGAGGGGAAGGGAATCACCACGGGAAAACCAGATAGCAGTGGTTTTTGTGAGATTAAGATGAAGACAGTTTTGTGACAACCAACTAGCAACCGTGGAAAGACAGGAATTAAGTGGGGAGAGGTCGGGGTGAGAAGGGGAGGTGTGGTGAAGAAGAACAATATCATCAGCGTAGTAGAAGGCGCTGATCCCAGTTTGTTGAATCTGAAGGGTGAGGGGAGCTAAGAAGAGATTGAAAAGAAGAGGGGCAAGAACAGAACCCTGAGGAACACCACAAACCAAAGGAAAAGGGTCAGAAGCTGGGATAGAGGGGGGAGGAGGAGAGGATGGAGCAAGACCATGAGGACAGAAAAGAGTGAAACCAGTGAAGTACCGTGTGGCAGAGGCCTGCCTCTTGGAGACGAAGAAGAAGAAGAGAGTGGTCTACAAGATCAAAGGCTGCAGACAGGTCAAAGGCAACCGCCACCGAGATATCACCACGATCGTGAGCTACGTGAAGAGCGTTAGTGAAGGCAAGAAGGATAGTTTCCACACTGTGACCCTGACGAAAACCAGACTGACGTGGGTGGAGGAAGTTGATATCATCTAGGTAATGAGAAAGCTGAGCAAATACAAATTTTTCCAGGAGTTTGGAGGCAAACGGAAGGTTAGAAACGGGACGATAGTGGGAGGGAGTCATGGGATCAAGGGAGGGCTTTTTCAGAATAGGGCGGATCAGTGCGTGCTTCCAGGAATGGGGAAAGATACCTGAAGAGAGACTAGAATTAATCATGGAAAGAAGAGGAGGAAGGAGTGCAAGGGATGGATCTAACAGCCAGGTTGAAGGAATGGGATCGAGGGAGCAATAAGTCTTATTGGAGGAGGAGATAAGCTGGTGAAGTTCAGCAGAGGTTAGTAAAGAGAAGGAAGACCAGGTATGAGAATGAATTGAGGACGACGGAGGAGATGTAATGGGAGGGGGGGAGGAGATAGGCGGCGGACACGAAGGAAGGGAAGCCCTGAGGTTGAGAATCTTGTCATTGAAGAATGTGGCAAGAAGTGAGGGTGGGGGAGAGGGGTGAAAGGAAGGGGCAGAGGCAGAGGGGAGAAGGGAGGTAAGGGAGTGAAATGTGTTATAGAGATGCCGGGTCTGATGCCGGGACTTACAGTACAGAGCGTGGAGAATGGCCTCCACCTCGTTCACATAGGGTCATGGGAAGAAGCACCACCTCTTGGTTGAGGTGGAAAGGGGATACTACCTTGGGCAGAAACTTGGGATGCATGCGAAGCACGACCCTCTTCTTGTGGAACCTCGTATAAGGCAAATGGGCTACCAGAGCCTGGAGCTCGCTAACCCGGAGAGGAGAAGTGACTGCCACCAGGAAGACTACCTTCCAGGAGAGATATTTATTTATTTATTTGACAGGTTTTATATACCACTTTATCAATTCAAAGTGGGTTACATATAACAGATATAGCAACGAGCTTTACATAGAACAGGGAGTTGCAACTTGGGGTATAAAGAATACCTTTAAATTATCAAATATATACAGTTACACTGTAGGAGATTTGATGAGTTCAGTT
Source organism: Ichthyophis bannanicus (assembly GCA_033557465.1). Classification (NCBI taxonomy): domain Eukaryota; kingdom Metazoa; phylum Chordata; class Amphibia; order Gymnophiona; family Ichthyophiidae; genus Ichthyophis; species Ichthyophis bannanicus. Next base: position 152,436,757 of record CM066039.1, on the reverse strand, counting down.
TTTATCTTTATAATTGTTGATTAACAGCATTATTGTTGTAGTGAGGGTAGAGTGCTGGAGGATATGTTTGCGGGGGAGGATGTATGTGAGCTTTTAGATGTCCTTGAGGTGGCCAAAGCTAAGAGTTTCGAAGGGTGGCACGGTAAGCTCAGAGAACTATACTGAGATCCCACTCCACCACCGGAAGGCGGACAAGTGGCTGTGAGAGCAGTAGGCACCTCAGAAAACGAGTCACGAGGGGCTGAGCGGAGAAGGGCTTACCCTCAACAAGATGGTGGTGTACTGAGAAGTGCGCTAAGGTGTACTCTAACGGACATGGACTTCAGCTCTGCCTGGGACAGGTAAAGCAGGTACTGCAGCACCAGCTGGACAGAACAGGAGAAGGGGTTGAAATATAACAGATCACAGAGAGAAGAAGACAGGCATTTATATTTGGAAAAACTTAGAGAAGCTAGCAAAGTAGTAAGGAAAGCAAAGATACAAAAAGAAGAAGAAATAACCAATGCAATAAAATGCGGGGATAAAACATTTTTTCAGATATGTTAGTGAGAGGAGGAAGGGCAAAAGTGGTATTGTCAGACTCAAGGGTGAAGGGGAGGAATATGTAGAAGCTGATGAGGATAAAGCGGAATTGCTTAAGAAATATTTTTGTTCTGTGTTCACAGATGAAGAGCCAGGAGCAGGACCTCAGAAAACACCCACAAATAGGAATCGAAGTGACAGGGATCTTGAACAGTTTTCAGAAGAGTGTGTTCATGAGGAACTAGCTAAACTAAAATCTGACAAAGCACTGTGAATAGATGGGATACATCCGAGAATTTTGAAGGAACTTGAAAACATTCTAGAGGCTCCATAGACTGACCTTTTCAATGCCTCTTTGGAGTCAGGAGTGATGCCAGAGGACTGGAGAAAGTCACACATGGTCCCTTTATACAAAAGTGAAAGTAAGGATATGGTTGAAAACTACAGGCCGGTTAGTCTAACCTCCGTGGTGAGTAAATTATTGGAAACGCTGCTAAAAGAGAAAATAGTGAGGTTTCCGGCGTTCAATGGATTACAGGATTGAAGGCAGCATGAATTCACCAGAGGAAGGTCTTGTCAGACAAATTTGATGGATTTCTATGACTGGGTGACTGAGGGAATTGGACTGAAGGAGAGCCCTACAAATCGTGTATTTGGATTTCAGAAAAGCAACTGACACCATTCCACACAGGCAACTTATAAACAAACTGGGCACCCTAGGGATGGATCCTAAAGTTATTGATTGGCTTAGAAATTGGTTGAGTGGGAGGCGACAAAGGGTACAGATAAATGGAGTCACTCTGAGGAGAAGGAGATTGGTGTGCCGCAGGGATCTGTCTTTTGTCTGATTCTTTTTAACATCTTTGTTAGTGATATTGCATAAGGGCTGTTAGATAAGGTTTGCCTCTTTTCAGATGGTTCCAAAATCTGCAATGGAGTAGACACTGAAAAAGGAGTAGATAATATAAAGAGGGACCTAGCTAAGCTTGAAGAATGGTCGAAAATTTGGCAGCTGAGATTTAATGTTAAAAAATGCAGGGTCATGCATTTGGGCTGGAAAAATTCAAGGGAGCGGTCAAGTGTAGTGGGCGAAGTACTTCTGTCCACAAAAGAAGAGTGGGACCTGGGCATGATTATGTCTGACGATCTTAAAGTAGCTAAACGGGTAGAAAAGGTGACGGTGAAAGCTAGAAGGATGCTTGGGTGCATAGGGAGAGAAATGACCAGCAGAAAAAAGGAGGTGATAGTGCCTCCGTATGAGTCTTTGGTGTGACCTCACTTGGAATACTGTATGCAATTCTGGAGACCACACCTTTTTATATCCTTCACAAGGATATGAACAGATTGGAGTCTGTGCAGAGGGTGGCTACTAAAATGGTTAGCGGTCTTCGTTATAAAGCATATGAAGACAGACTTAAGGATCTTAATATGTATACTTTAGAGGAAAGGCAGGATAGAGATGTTTAAATATTTCCATGGCGTAAATACACAGGAGGAGAGCCTCTTCCAAATGAACGCAAGGTCTGCTACGAGGGGACATAGGATGAGGGTGAAAGGGGATAGACTCAGGAGTAATATGTGGAAATATTTTTTTTAAGGTAAGAATGGTATACGCGTGGAGGTAGTAGAAATGAGGACAGTATCTGAATTCAAAAAAGCATGGGACAAACAGAGAAGATCTCTAAAGGAAAAAAGGGACTATTGTAGTAGCTGATATGGAAGGGCAGACTAGATAGAAACATGATGGCAGAAAAAGACCACATGGCCTATGTTTTTCCATACACTACACAGAGAACCTCCACCACTTGAAGACACAGACCCAATGGGTGGAAGCCTTGTGGGAGGACAGGAAGACCTCCACCACCTGATTCAACAGATTGAAGTGGGCCAAGGCTACCCTTTCAGCAGCCAGGCTATCTGAGTCAGTGACCTCATTGGGGTTCAAGAGAGAGCCGTCCTCCTGTGAGAGCAGGTCTGGGGCACATCCCAGTGGAACTAGGGGTGCCTGAGACAGGCGGAGGAGCAGGGGGGAACCATGGCTGAGGGGCTGCTGGGGAACCACCAGTATCAAGGTGGCACTGTCAAGCTGGACCTTGAACAGGGTCTTGGTGATCAACAGGGTAGACAGGAAGGCCTAGAAGAGGCACCCCTGTCCACAGGATGAGAAACACATCTGCTGCCACCCGAAAGGGATGTGACTCCCTGGAGCAGAAGCGGGGGAGCTGTGCATTGGCTAGGCTGGTGAAGAAGTCCATCTGCGGGAGCCCCCAGAAACAGAAAAGCCAACTGGCCACCCAGGGGTCCAGCCGCCTCTTGTGCGGTTGAAGGACCTGGCTGAGCTGGTCCATCAGAGCATTGTCCTGGACTGGGGGAGGCACTACTCGAAGGAGCAGAGCTCACGGCCTCTTGGCACAGGAGGGTTGACCTCATGTTCCTCTGTTTGTTGATATAAAACATCTCCACCTGGTTGTCAGTCTGGATCAGTACCGTAGTGGTGAGGAAACACCCGAAGGGCCAGCATTATGGCTCAATGCTCCAGGATGTTGATGTGCTGGAGGCTCTCCGCCTGCAACCAAAAGCCCTGAGTCTGGAGCTCGCCGCAATGGCTCCCCAGCTCATCTTGGAGGCATCCGTAGTGAGAATCCTCTGGTGGAGTGCAGGCCTGGAAGGGTATCCCTGCTTGTAGGTGCTGGGATTGCTGCCACCAGCCGAGGCAGTCGGCCAAAGGACAGATCACGACCACTCTGTCCCACAAGCATTTGTTGCTTGACAGCATTGGAAGCAGAGGGCCCACTGAGCCGACCTTATGTGTGGGCAAGTGTCTGGACTGACATGTACCCTAAAGGTCATGTGGCCCAGCAGGCAAAGCAGGAGGCGGGCTGATGCCGAGCGACTCTGGACATTCCCCGCAAGCGCCATGTGATGCTAGTCCCTGTCCAGAGGGAGAAAGGCCTTGGCCTGGATGGTGTCCAGCAGTGCCCCTATAAACTCCAGACATTGTGACAGATGGAGAATGGGACTTGGGGTAGTTTGCCCTTGATGAGCTAGTAATCGAGGTAGGGAAAAACGAACATCTTCTGGAGACGCAGGAAGGTGGCAAACACTAGCTAGGCACTTGGTGAACACTGTCGGGGCGGAGGCCAGACCGAAGGGTAAGACCTTGTACGAAGCGGAGGTACTGCCTGTGGTGGGGATGGATGAGGATGTGCATATACGCATCCTTTAGATCCAGTGAGCATAGCCAATCTCCCTGCTGGTAGGGAAAATATCTTGAACTTCTCCATCACCAGGAAAGGATTGAGGTCCCACAGACCTAGAATGGGCTAAAACCCTCCAGTCGTTTTCGCCACCAGAAAGTAGCGGGAGTAGACCCCCTTGTCTCTGAAATGGGAGGGGATGGGCTCCACCACCCTGCCAGCCAGAAGACTTGCGAGTTCCTGCTGAAGCAGGTCCTGGTGAAAGGGAATCATAGGGGGCTCCCCTGGAAAGAATGGCAGGGGCATCTGCTCGAGGTGGAGGAGGTAACCCTCCTTCCCAACCTGCAGGACACAGGCGTCGGTGGTTACGAGGGACCACCAGGCAGAGAAAAACACCAGACCCTCCCATGTACTGCGGGGCTGGACCTCTTGGGGAAGGAGAAACTATGCCTAAGGAGTCAAAACCCCCCTCCAGGTTGCGCTAGAGGCATGGTCTTGGGCTTAGGGGTTTTAGGCTTACGAGGGCCGTGCCATTGTCCCTTGGCCTACTGGCCCTGTTGGGGAGTTGGGAAGGCCGAGTACTGAGAGTAGTCTCCGTAAGCCTTCAGATATAGGGGCTTTTTGCCCGAAGCCTTCCTTAGGAAAGGATCAGCGTCTTTTTGTAGAACCTGGTCCTGCTCATGAACTCGGACTCTAGCTCGGCGGCCTTGTCTGTCATGGGCTTTCTAAAGAGGTTCTCTTCCCAGCAAGAGACATCAACCAACTTGTCCTGAATCCATTGCTCCAAGTTGGAAGACTGTAGCCAGGCCTAGTAGGGGGCACTAATGCCCACTGCTGCTACTCTAGCTGCCGACTCGAAGCTGTCATAGGCCACTGGAGTCATAAATTTCTCTGTGTTTTTTGGTTTTTGGAACGATTCCCTTTCTCCAGTTCAGGTATCGGTACCCTTCTCGCCTCCCGGGTCCGCTCGCCTTCAACATCGCAGTTTTTCCTCAGGTGGTGGTTCTTTTTTCCCCTCAGGTTTTTCTCCTGGTGCACAGATTTCACACGCTTTCTGGCTGAGCCAGTAGAATTTGACCTCGCGGTGGCTGTATTCCCCACTATGGCCTCTTCTCAGTGGCTTCAATCCCTGTGACCATTGGGTACATTTTCCCTATGGTGATCAAGGTCCGGAACTGTTGGAGAGGGCTCCTCGGAGAGACCAATAAAAAACCTGGCAAGCTCCCTTGCCAGGTCCTGCAAGTACATGCCCATGTACAGCTCACAGGCATGGATACAGCTGATGAGCATCGAGCCCAGGAAGCACTTCCTATCCAGGGCATCCATGGCACAAGCCTCCATGGCACGTGTCTTCTAGCTCTTGAGCAGACATATGGCCCACTACACCACCATGGAGTTGTGAGGCAGTTGAGCTTTTGGAAGCCAGGGCTCAAGCAGACTCAGTATATCGAGTCCAGCCTTCTGCTCACAATGGGCATCAAGGCTGGGGTCTCCCACATATGGAAGGGCAGCTGTTCCAGGAAGGGGGGAATGGGCACCGTGTGTCTCTCCTTAGGGGGAGTCTCATACTGGAGGATCTCGAGGTCCTCCACCCAAGGCTTCTCCTCGGACTCCATAGTGAAGATAAGGGCCTTCGCCATATCACAGATGGAGTCCAGGAAGGTCAGGTCCTTGGATGGGGACTGGCACCGAACCTCGGGAGAAGACGGGTCCAGGGGGATGTCCCAGTGAAGACGAGTGCCAGCGGATTTGTCATCCTCAGTCTCCCACTCCAACCTGGAGTTGGCTTGGGCTCACCCCTCAGGCCCGATGGGCCGGGGGTCCCAACTCCACTGCACTCGAAGCCAGGGGTGCTGCGTTGGGAACGCCTCGGACCCAAGTAGGTAGGAACTAGTGCTGAGGGGTATCAAAGGCCAGTGGCACTCAAGGATAGGTTCCACCTCCGGAGATTCCATCATTATGGAGGGGCCAGTGGTCGGGAGTGATGACCCGGAGGAACTGGGCATCAGAGCCCACTGCTGGGCCGTTAATGCAGACAAGCTGCATTCCAGGGCCATCATCATAGCCTCAAGGCCAGAAGGCTCTGCAGCCACTGCCGCAGGCACCGAGGAACTTGGGCCCAGCATCCGCACCATTGAGGGGGTATCCTTGATGAGTATGGCCTCGGAGGACCGAGTCTGATCCTGCATGCCGATGGCATCTTCTTCCATGTAGGCAGCTTTGAAGGCCACTCCTAGTCATTGTCCTCAGCCTCAAATCGAGTGCTCTGAGGTCGGTGGCTATGGAACTTGCCCCCGGGCCAGGTCTCATCACCCAACAAGGCCAGCAAAGACATTTGGCTCCTCGAAGGATGTCCCTCCACGAGGGAGCCCCGGTTTGATGCTCCATGACCTCGAGGTTCCGAGTAAGTGCGGTTGCCACGTGAGGCTGAGGCGTTAGTGGAGGCCCTTGAGGGCGCTGGTCCCATAGTGGACTCCAGGGCTGAGTCGGTCTTGGGAAAAAATGACTCTTGCTGCTGCTTACAGCCTCGGAGGGCCTTGAGGGCCATTTGCTGGAAGAGACCGCAAGCCAAGGCATCATGGTCCACCCTGAAGCACCAGAGGCAACAAGTCATGCGGGTCCATGCGCAATATGTTATGTACTGTGATGAGGAGAGTATGGCTGAGCCCACGGAATTGGGAGAAAATCAGACATTTACCTTTAAAGAGACAGGCAAGGAATCAGTAGCTCTCAAACTGCAGGCAGAGAAAAAAAAACACGCAGCCACTGAGGACAGGACACATCCAAGCTCTGCTAATCCAAGGGCAGGCTTGGAAATTAATGAGGGACACCTGGGTGAAGGGGACTGCACGGTAGTTCAGAGACACTCTTATAAACCCAGGGAAATATTGGAGGAAAGGACGGACAGAGAGACTCAGCTTGAGAAGGGCAGCACCACGGGAAGAGAGTCTCAGCCCGAGAGAAGACAGCACACGAAGCGACACCCTGGAAAGGGAGAGACAGGGAAGCAGCATGCTGGAGAATTCAGTGGTGAGAGAAGCACCAGAGAAAGGCCCAGAGAGTTTACTGTGGAGGAGAACGGTGGACACTTCTGGGGGATTCTCAGAGGTGAAAGCCCTAGTCAGAAAGAAAGCCAGGATTGCAACGAAACTGCAATTGGTTTTAAAACTAGGAGAGCTGTGTCAGAGAGAAGTGCTGATAAGGGTCAGGCTGCAGTGCCAACCGTTCCTGAACCAGCTAAAGAGCTGCAACTTCCAAAAAGGTGCGTGAATAAAAGGGTAGCCAAAAGTGCCATAAGCCAGTTAGAGGCATTGTGTCATTTGATGCAAGAAAAGAATCTCCACGTTCCCGGTGGAAACCCTGTGCATAGGGAAAAGCCTCAGTGGAGAAGGGTTCTGGAACTTTTAGAGAATATTAAGCCTGAAGTTTTTCATGTTGGCTTAAAGCCAAATTTACCGGACACAGGTCCTGAGGAAAAGCAGATAGACTATTATGAATCTGATGAGGGGTCTGAAGATTCAGTAATGGATTGTTCTCTGTGCCAGAAGGCAGAATAAAAAGTTCTTGGATAAAAGAAGAGAAAAGCCTATAACCTGAATGTCCTAGAAGGCAGTATCAAAACAGGGAGACGTGTTTAGCCAGGAATGCTAAAGAACCCTGTTGCTGACTAAAGGATATTTCTTTTGGGTTTGAAGAGAAGAGAAGCCTTGCTTTGATTGCTGAATGATTTGAAAAACAGCGACACATGTTAAAAAGCTACATAAAGCAGTTTCATTGTTTGGTTTGGTATAAGTGCCTATGGATTATTGTTTGGAGAAAGAATCCTGTTTGTTTTGCATTAAGCCTTAATGCTCTTTAGGAAAAGAAATAAATTCCTGTGTTTGCCTTGAAAACCCTTGGTCTCCACACTACTTGTTTTTTCTAAAAAACACAACTACAAATCCCAGCAGCCTCGGCACTGGATGAGGAAGAAAATTCTTTAATTAAAGGACTAACAAGTGCAACCCTAAGCCACAGGCTGTTGCCTGGGCCAGGGGCCTCCACAGTATACAACGGTCACAGGGATTGAAGCCACTGAGAAGAGGCCATAGTGGGGAATACAGCCACCGTGAGGTCAAATTCTACTGGCTCAGCCAGAAAGCATGTGAAACTTGTGCACCAGGAGAAAAACCTGAGGGAAAAAAGAACCACCACCTGAGGAAAAACTGCAATGCTGAAGGCGAGCGGACCCGGGAGGTGAGAAGGGTACCGATACCCAAACTGGAGAAAGGGAATCGATCCAAAAACCGAAAAACACAGAGAAAAAAAAAATCAACTTTTTCCAGGAGAAAGAGACACACATCTAATGGGCTCTGCGGAAAAAAGAAGACTGAGGCAAGATGGCACCCTTAGACGGGAAGGGGATCACACATGTGTGATAGAGCTCCCAAAGGCTTTCATTGAAAGCTGGGAAGGGGTTACCACAGGGGCTCCATCAGTGCCGACGTCACCCATATGCGAGGGCTGACTTCCTGCTAGTTCATGGAAAAAAAAATTTCCAATTTGTTTTCAGTCTGTTCGCATTGTTAGTTTCATGGAATGTTTAATTTTTCCCTATTTAACTGTTCTACCCACTCCTGTTTTCATAAAACCTCTCTCATAGCCCTATCTCAGTTGTCTCTTTTCCAGTCTCAAAAATGCTTACATTAGGGAAGGTACTCCACATTTTAATAATTTTTGTCAGCCCTATTTGAACCTCTTCTAGTTCCAATATATCTATTTTGAGATGGGCAATCATAAATGCATAGAGTAGTCAAGGTGCAGTAGCAACAGGGACATATACAGAGGCATAACATTATTTTCATTTTTGTTCTCCATCCTTTTTCAAATAAACCACAACAATCTATTCTGTTCTTGTAGAACCTCATGTAGGGTGGCTCTGCCATCAGAGCCTGGAGCTCGCTGACTCTGCGAGCCGATGTGAGTGCTACAAGGAAAACAACCTTCCAGGAGAGGTACCTCAAGTGGCTGGTAGCTAGAGGCACAAACGGCGTCTAGTGAGATGCAAGAGCACCACAATGAGATCCCACTCCACCGCTGGAGTGCAGACAGGGGGTTTGGATAGCATAAGGCCCCACAATAACTAAGATACAAGGGGCTGAGTCGAGAGGGGCTTGCCCTCAATGGAATGGTGGTGCGCTGTGATAATGCTCATGTGCACTCTGACCGAATTGGACTTCAGTCCCACCTGCGACAAATGAAGCAGGTATTGGAGTACCACTTGTACTGAGCAGGAGAACGGGTTTGCCGATCTTTTGGCGCACCGCACCGAGAACTGGCGCCACTTGAAGGCATACGCCCTTCTTGTGGAAGCCTTGCGGGAGGCCAGAAGAACCTCTCCCATGTCCCATGGGAGGTTGAAGGGAGCTAATGCTACCCTTTCAGCCATTAACCCATGAGTGACAGTGACCCCAAGTTGGAGCTTAGGAGAGAGCCCTGCTCCTGTGAGAATGGTTCTAGGGCTTGGCCAAGAGGAATTGGCGACGCCATCGACACAGAGATGAGCAACAGGAACCAGTGCTGCCTTGGCCACCGGGGAGCTATCTGTATTAGTGATGCCCTTTCATGCTGGACCTTGAAGAGGGTCTTGGCGACCAGTGGTGTAAGAGGGAAGGCATACAGGAGGCCTTCCATCCAGAGAATAAGGAACATGTCTGTTGCTACCCAGGACGGGTGCGGCTGGCAGGAGCAGAAGCGGGGAGGGGGGCGAAGCTAGCCGCGAATGGAAATGGCAGCCTGAAATCTTTGCTCTCACCCAGACGCTAGAATCCTGACTTCCTATCCCCCAACGGGGGCTGCTGCAGATCTTACTTGCGAGGGAAACGATGTCGGAAAAATCCACCTTAAAACCGGCAAAGTTAGATTTCGCGCAAGGAGCTGGACATGCAACAAAAAGACTGAAACCAGAAGCGGGGTCTCCACAGAAAATGGCGGCGGGAAAGGACTCGATAGAGGGAGTTCGTGAAATCTTACAGGAGCTAAGGTTGGTGAAGAGCATGGTAGCCTCTAGCAATGAAACGCTGACACAGCTGCAGGAGGATGTGAGTACCGTGAAAGAGCAATTGAAGGGAGTCTGTGAACGCGTGTATAACACAGAAGCGGCAATTGAACGCCATGAGCAGCTTCTGACCCAGATAGGCCCTCTACAGAAAAGAGTAGCGGCGTTAGAAGATCTTAGTGAGGACCAGAGTAATCGTGCCCGAAGAAGAAACAACCTAAGACTGCTAGGCATACCGGAGGGTCGGGAGGGCTCAGACCCTTTCGGGTATTTGCAGAAACTGATTCCTGAACTGTTGCAAATAACTTTTAACAGCCCATTTGAGATTGAGCGGGCCCACCGAGTACCGTCGCATATAATAGAGCGGCAGAAGTACCCGCGGCCTTTTATAATCAAAATACTCAGATACCCACATGTGCTGCAAATATTGCAGTCTGCCAAGCAGAAACCTGAACTCCGATTGGAGGGCAACAAGATTATCATCTTCCCGGACCTATGCAAGAAAACAACAGAGAAGCGCAAGGCCTTACTAGACTGTCGACCGCTTTTGCAAAAGTTGAATGCGCGATATGGCCTATACTATCCAGCCCGGATGCGAGTCACCCTGGGAAACAGCACACGGACGTTTGATAATGGAGCGAGTCTGCGCTCTTATCTGGAGGATTATACACACATGGAGACTGGGACCTGAAGAATGCATAATTATCTAATTATTGTTGGCAATATATAGAGAACTTGCACAACACAGTAGTTGGAAACTCAAATGAGGTTTATAAGCAGCTGGCACCAAAGGATAGTCAGCCCCAGTATAATATCTAATATGTAGAGGCCGGAGCATCTTCGCATAGCATCTAAGAATAATTAGGGGAATAGGAACTAGTATCTAGTTGGAAACAACAGTAGAATAGATAGATAGGGTGGGAATGTGGGGTAGAAGACTGGAGGGTGGGGGGGCGGGCTTCACCATACAAGTGTTGAAGTTAGGTTATAGTCGCATAATGTTAAGTTTGAATGTTAGTGTGCATGTTGTTATTTCACTGTCTAAGGCTCTGGATTTGGTGGGTACCACCCTAGGAGGAGACGATGGCTACCGCTTCGGGTAGTGGGCACCTTCGAGTGGTGTCCTTAAATGTGCAAGGGATTCACAACCCAGCCAAACGTCGTAAAATACTTAATTACTGCAAGAAACAGCGGGCAGATGTTGTATACCTGCAGGAGACGCATTTGACACGGTCGAAATCATTGAAGGTAGCAGGCGCAGGCTACCAAAATATACTTTCAGCACCTACAAGTAACCGGAAAGGCGGAGTTATAATACTTATACGGACCGCTCTGTCGCCAGTAGTTGAGAATACGGCAGTAGATCCAATCGGAAGATGGGCTAAAGCCAAAGTCCGCATCTTTTTTACGGAGTACACTCTGACTCTTTATGGTCCACGTCATGATGATCCCCAATTCTTTGAAGAGGTGGCTCATGCTCTCCTAGATTTGGAAGCCTCTAATGTGATCCTGGGCGGGGACTTCAACCTAATACAGGACCCACTGATAGATCGTACCCCATATAAGAAGCAACATAAACCGAGATCCAGCAAGCTACTTCTGGAAATGGCTGAGACGCTGGGCCTAATCGACCCGTGGAGGCTTCTTCATCCCACAGAGAGAGAATATACATTTTACTCAATCCCACATAATACGCACACGCGTATCGACTTCTTTCTCGTCTCCAAAACGCTGCTGCCTATGATAACTACGATGGGAATGCTAGCACAGACTGTATCGGATCACGCGGGAGTGATCATAGAGTTAAGAGATGGCACAACTGCAAAAACCACTCCTAGATGGCATTTTGACCGAACATGGCTGAGTGATAGTGCATTCTTAGACACAATGCGCAGAGTAGTGGTGGATTACTTTCATCATAATCAGCTACATGCTACCTCAACCTGGGCGTGGTGGGAGGCATTTAAGGCCACTGCCAGAGGTAGTATGACAACATATAAAATCCGCAAGAAAAGACAGGCGGATCAGCAGCTCGTAGATCTGGAGAGAGAGATACACGCGGGTGAACGTGCCCTCTCAAAAAGACCTGACTCACTTGTCCTAATGCGATTGCAAAGGCTGCGCTACCAATACAACACAATCCTTCATGACGAGGCCGGCAAACAAATAGCGGCTCAACAAGGAGTATACTATCATGAAAATAATCGAGCTAGTGCACTGCTGGCCCGTACTCTTCGAGCTAAACAGCTGTGCTCGTGTATTGCTGGCTTGAAAGACCCCAGTGGGGAGCTGCGTGTGGCAGATCAGGACATCCTGAAATTGTGTGAAGAATTTTACTCCCAGCTATATAGCTCAGAACTGACTTACAACGAGGATCGCTTCTCTGCTTTTGTTTCGGGGGTGATAGGGTCCCAGCTCTCGGATTCTCAACAGAGACTGCTGTCGGCAGACATCGCATGTTCCGAAATACAGCTGGCACTGCAGCAAATGGCGAGAGGGAAAGCTAGCGGGCCAGATGGTTTGCCCATCGAATTCTACTCCGCTTTCAAGCAGGAATTACTGCCGGAGCTACATACATACTTCACAGAGCTTAAAAATGAATCTCCAGCTGTGGGATCCCTGGCAGCTGCTATTATAGTAATTCATCCCAAACCGGGTAGAGATGCCCAAAAGCTGGAAAATTATCGGCCGATCTCGCTTCTTAACGCTGATTACAAAATATATGCCAAGATACTAGCTAATCGGCTAAACAAAGTCCTCAGTACGCTCGTGCAAGCAGACCAGTGCGGATTTATGCTGGGCAGAACAACAGCTGGTAATGGTCGACTCCTTATGCATGTACTTCAGAGCGCACAGGGCTCATCCAAACCGAGGATAGGCCTTGCACTCGACGCAGAGAAGGCCTTTGATAGAGTGGAGCTCCCATATCTCTTCCGAGTAATGCAGTGGTTTGGAATACCAGAAACTTTCCTCGCTGGCGTCAGAATGTTATACACGCATCCCGTAGGGCGAATAGCTGCCAATGGTGGGCTCTCGCCGGAATTCTCTTTAACCAGAGGAACGCGACAAGGATGCCCTTTATCACCCCTATTATTTAATCTAGCGCTTGAGCCTCTACTTATTCGCCTGCGTCAACAACGGAATATCGAAGGAATACAAGTTGGAGAGCAACAGATCAAGTTGTCGGCATACGCTGATGACCTTTTTCTATTTTTAGACCCGTCGACGCTGGATGCAGCAATGGAAGTCATTTCCTCTTACTCCGCAGTGTCGGGCTATAAGCTGAACCTGTCTAAAACAGTACTGATACCGCTCCATGGGCATCTTGATGAATCGTTAACAACACAAAAGTATCCGTTCAAGTTAGAGTCTGTGTCCTTTAAGTACCTGGGAGTGGTCTACGGAACTACAGTATCAGACACGATGTGGCTATGTAAAGCACAGTGCGAGAACATGGTGCAGGACTCCATCTCCAAATGGACCCCCTTGAATTTGACGTGGTGGGGACGTCTCGAGACCATCAAAATGGTTATAGTACCTAGAGTTACTTACCTACTTACCATGGTACTGATACTGTTTGACCAACAATTCTACACGAAAATAGAGAGACTCCTGGTATCCTTTTTGTGGGGTGGCAAGACACCACGGATTGCGCTTTGGAAGCTCAAGTCTCCTAAACAGAGCGGAGGTATACACTTTCCGGATTTTTACAACTACCATCTTGCAGCCCTGATGAAGCAGGGGGTGCTGTGGAGCGATGAAGTACCTGCACAAGAAGATCCCGTCTGGCTATGGGTGGAGACTACACTGAGTAAGCCTATCCCGCTCTGGATGAGGCTAAGCATGAGTAGTGCTACTGAGGACTCTATTAATGCGATATTGCGCGATACCCAGCGAGCATTTCAAATGCTGAAACCTTATATACAGACGGAGCGGGAGTACGCTGAGGCCACTATATTATGGGGCAACGACGATTTCAAGATAGCTGGTCGTAGTTTCGTCTGGATTCCTTGGCTAGCCCGAGGCATCTATTGCCTAGGGCAGTTGGTCTCAGCCGGTACATACAAGTCTTTCCAATCTCTGCAACACGAATATGGATTGCCCATACGCTGTATGTACCAATGGTGTCAGCTGCGCCACTGTTTAAGTCGAGCCGGAGTACTGCCGGCCGTATTGCGCCAGGAGCGCCCCTTTCATCAAGAGGTTCACGCACTCAAGACTGAACCACAGCTTCTTTCCAGGTTCGCAGCTCTACTTCGAGAGGGAGGTAAGAGATGCTGCACTGGTCTGCAGAAAGTATGGGAATCAGAGGCCGGCGAAATGGCCGCTCCAGAAGAATGGGAGGAATTATGGAGGACCCAGCAGAAGATAACGAGAGCAGCCTCCCTCAATCAGATGCTATATTTTCTGCTGCATCGAGCCTACTTGACGCCTGTCCGCACAGCCAAGTGGAGTGTTAGCAACGATGATAAGTGCTGGTCCTGTAGAGAATCAACAGGTACTCTTGCCCACATGATATTCTATTGCCCTATACTGCAAGACTATTGGCAGGGAGTCTGGGACCGAATCTCACAGATGCTCAACATACAGACAGCGCTTACTTACCGTATTGTTGCTTATAAATCCCTGGCTGGGGAAGTTATCTTAGGGAAAGAGGATGCGATAATTTTCGATTTGCTTCTGAGTCTCGCCCTGAAAGTTATATTGCGTCACTGGAAGGACTTTCGGATGTTGAGTGTCGCACACTGGTGGAGTCTAGTGTACTATCATCAAGTCTGTGAGTGCGCGTATGCATCCCAGAACCCCTCCTTTCGACCTCGACTAGCTAAATGGGATGCCCTCGATTTGATAAGAATCCAGCAAAGAGTGGGTTAGCGTATTGTCTGACCTGGGTGGTGCCCGTCACAGAGTCTCATTTTATTGTTATATCTCTTATCTTTCTTCTCATGTATAATCTTTATTTTTTATTATCCATAGTGATAGTGAATTTGATGTTAGAATGGTTGAGTAACACATATTGAACTCGGTAAAAGTTAAGAAGCGACTGTGGCTATGTATGAACTACAATGATCAAGCGTTTGATAGGGTTTACTTTGTACATATGAAAGTACCTATCTGTTGAACAGTTGTGTAAAAGCAAAATAAAGAATTAAAAAAAAAAAAAGAAGCGGGGATACTGCATTTTGTCCAGGCTGGTGAACAGGTCCATCAGGTGGACACCCCAGCATTGAAACAGCCAGAAGGCCACTTCGGGATCCAGCCACCACTCGTGTGGCTGGAGGACACTGGTCAGCTTGTCCGAGAGATAGACTGCTCTTAGTAACATCCCTCTCCATATCATACAGGAGTAGGCTGCTACTGCCTTCTGGCAGAGGAAGTACCAACTGGTGCCCCCTTATTTGTTCATGTAGAACATTGTGACTTGGTTGTCGGTCTGGACCAGCACCAACTGGTGCTGAAGCCAGTGGTGGAAGGCTTGGAAAGCCAGAAATATCACCCGGAGCACAAGCAGATTGATCTGCTTCTCGGATTCCGACTGGGACCAGCTGCCTTGCATCTGGTTTTCCTCACAATGTGCTCCCCAGTCCAGTAAGGAGGTGTGCATGGTGAGGACCTTCTAGGGAGGGTGGGTACCTGGAAAGGCATCCCGGCCTGAAGATGACGAGGGATATGCCACCATCCAAGCGGGTCAATCTCACTGTCCCAGAGCCTGCCTGTGGCTTGTGTCCACTGAGAGCAGAGGCATCACTGGGCCGCTCTCATGAGAGGTCGTGCATATAGGGTCACGTCAACCGTGGAGACCATGTGGCCCAGCAGGTGGAGGAGAAGCCGGGCAGGTAGCACCGGCAGCGCTGTACCTCTATGGCTAGCCCCCTGAGGCATTCTGACCTCTCCTGAGAGAGGAAGGTCTTGGTCTGGAGGGTGTTTAGCTGAGCCCCTATAACTTCAGGCACTGAGCCAGAGAGAGGTGGGACTTGGGAGTTTATGACGAATCCCAGATGCTGCAGGGCGCTGATGATGCGCCCTGTGGTGCACTGCACCTCTGCAGCTGTGCCCCCTCCTTATGAGCCAGTCATCCAGGTAGGGAAAGACGAAGGCCCCTTGGAGACGGAGGTGAGCTGCAACCACCGCGAGGCACTTGGATAAGACCCTTGGTGATGAGGCCAGCTCGAAGGGCAGCACCCTGTATTGATAGTACTTTCCTCCCACCACAAACCGGAGGTATTTTCTGTGGCTGGGATGAATCAGGATGTGCGTGTAGGCATCCTTTAGGTCTAAGGAGCACAGTCAATCTCCCTGCTGGAGGAATGGCAGCAGTGTTCTGAAGGAGAACATTTTGAACCTCTTCCTTACCAGAAGCCTGTTCAGCTTCCACAGATCCAGGATGGGCCTGAGGCCCCCTATCCTCTTGGGGATGAGGAAATACCTGGAGTAGAAGCCAGTGCCCCAGAGATGTTTTGGAACTGGCTCCACCGCCTTGTCCTTGAGGAGGCCTGCGAGCTCAGTGAGGAGCAGGGTCTGGTGAAGGAGAGGTCTTAGGGGTTCTCCTGGGAAATATGAGGGTGGCACCTGCTGTAGGTGGAGGAGGTAGACCTCTTTGACCACTTGTAGCTACCAGGTATTGGTGGTGATAGCAGACCACCTGTGGGCAAACAGGACCAGATGCCTCCCCTCTGGACTGCAGGGGACCTCTTGCAGGAAAGGAGATCACGCCCAGGGAGTCAAAAGCTCCCCCCAGTCTTGGCTGGTGCCAGTGTTTGGGGTTTAAGGGCCTTTTGCTTACGGGGCCAAGCACTTGTTCCTTATGCTGTTAGCCTTGCTGTGGGGCCAAGGCGTCCTGCAATTGCAAGGTATTTCCAACCCCCCCCCCCTTCTTCCTCAGGAAGAAGGGCTTCTTCTCCGGGGCCTTCTTGCGTTACTGCACAGAGGTCTTCTTCAAGAGTTTGGTTCTCGTTAAGGACTCGGTCTCTATCTCTTCAGCTTTCTCTGCCATAGGTTTCCCGAAGAGGTTCTCTCCAATACAGGGGACATCAATAAGCTTGTCCTGAACCCATTGTTCGAGGTCAGACAATTGCAGACATGCTTGGTGTCAGACGCCGATGCCCATGGCGGCCACCCTGGCCGTTGTAGGCTGCTCGAGACAAGAACTTCGAGCACTCTTTGGCCGCTGAGGCTGGAAACATGAACCTTTGGAAAGGTTCCCCATCGAGGCTTGTCAAGAATCCACCGAGCTCCTTCAACAGCTTCTTGACGTACATGCTGATGTAGAGCTGGTAGGACTGGATCTGGCAAGTCAGCATCGAGCCCTGAAAAGCCTTCCAGCCGAGGGCATCGAGGGTCCGGACCTCCCTGCCTGGTGGCACCAAGGAATAAGTCTTTTGGCTGTTGAGCCTGTGCATGGCTGACTCAGTGACCATTGAATAGTGCAAGAATTGGATCTTCTGGAAACCAGGGCTTTGGCGTACTCGGTACATAAAGTCAAGTTGTCTACTGACAATGGGCACTGACGCCGATGTTTCCCACATCCAAAGGATTAGGCGCTCTTGGATCGGAGGCACCAGTACCATAAAGGGCTACCTTAGGGAGAGGGTGCCTCGTACTGGAGTATCTCCAGTTCTTCTGTGCGTGGGTCTTCCTCACCCTCAGTCTCGATGGTGAGCACCTTAGTCATGTCCCAAACAAAACAGAGAAAGGCGACATCCTTGGGCAGGGAATGGCATCGGGACACCAGGGAATACAAGTCCGAGGGCACATCTCAGTGTTGGGACTCCTTGTCCTCAGTCTTCCATTTGAACTCAAAGTCCGAGTATGAGTCCGAGGCTCTGTGATTGCCACGGTCAATGTCTGAACCGGAAGGTTTGCGATCCCCAGAGGATCTGTGGTCCGAGCCATGTTCGCTCGCTGGAGAGGACCGATGTCCCGAGGAACAGGACCGGGACCTCATCCAAAGCCGTTGGGTCTCTCGAGGCCGGTGGCAATCGAGGATCAGCTTGACATCCGGGAAAGCTCTCGATGTCGAGGGTCCTGTCATAGGGGCAGATGAACCGAACAAACGCCTGCTGCATGACCATGAGGGCAGAGATACTGCTCTCTAAGACTGCCACCCTGGTTTCCATGCCAGTTGGCTCAGCAGCCTTCGACACGGGTGCTGATGATTTCGGGCCCGGCGTTGGCACTGTTGAGGGGGGGTCCTCGACAAGGATGGCCTCGGGTGTCCAAGGCCAGTCGGTGAGTGCCGATGACTCCTTGAGGGTCAGCTTGTGAGGCCGCTCCTGCACCAACTTCTCTGACTCACGCCAGGGACTGCAGGGCCTGAAGAGGGATTTCCCCTTCTTACCGGACCTGTCCTCCGAGGTAGTCTTCGTGGATTTCAACTTCTTGTATTCCATCTCCAGGGATTTCCTCTCAGAGGAACCGCGGTAGCGAGACTCAAAGGAGGCCTGGGCTTTGCAGGGCAAAGAGGTACTAGAGGGGGCCCTGAAGCGGGGTGGCGCCAGAGACTTTGGCGCGGAATTGAACTTTTGGAAAAAATTTCCTGCTGCTGGTGATGGTTATTCAGTGTCTTTGAGGTCATGCTTCTGCAGAGTTCATAGTCCAAGTCATTGTGTTTCGGGCCAAGGCATCGGAGGCAGCAGTCATGCGGATCAGTGAGGGACAACATTTTGCTGCAATGATTGCACTTCTTGAAAAGCTGGAGGCCGTTGGAAAAAAGGGGTCCTTGCCACCCGGCAGGGGTCCATGGCCTTCAGCTGAAAAAGGGCATGAACGCCAGTCGAGGGGCACCTCGAGGTAAAAAAGGGAAAAAATAAAGGAACCCGAGGAGCGACGCCGAGGCAAGCTGGCTCGGGGGCAAGAAGGAACCGGTATGCAAACCGGACAGGAATGTATCAAAAAATACACTTTTTCCGGGGAAACTGGACAGACATCTGTAGGACTCTGTGGGAAAAAAGTAGACTGAGGCAAGATGGCACCCTTGGGTGGGAAGGGGACCACGCATGCATGGTGCATCTCCCAAAAGCTTTCACCAATATGTGAGAACTGACTTCCTGCTTGTTCCCAGAGAATTATTTTTGCCTATGTGCATCACTTTGCACTTAACTACATTAAATTCCACCTGCCTCAGTCTCAAAGCCCTTCATGATCTTTCTGCAAATTCTCAATAATCCCATGCTGCTTTAATGACTTTGAAACATTTTGTGTCATCTACAAATTTGATCATCTCACTCAATGCTCTCCTTCTCCAGATTATTTATGAATATATTAAATCGCACAGGTCTCGGTACAGGTAACTCCATGCTGTTTAATTTGTGGTTTTGGGCACTTACACATGTAGGTGCCAATTTTACAATCAGATTTGGCAAAATTGGATATTCAGAAAGAACCAAGTGAAACAAAACTCTTCTGTTGGATCCTGATCCCCTAGTCTCCTATTTGTCTCCTACGTGTTTCCTTACTATTCCCTTAAATATATCCTAGTCCCCAATTGTTGTGCTGTCTTGACTAGACTGTAAGCTCTTATGAACAGGGACTGTCTCTTACACATCTCTGTATAGTGCTGCATACGCCTTGTAGCTTTATACAAATGATAAGTAGTAGTAATAGTAGTAGTAGAATTTGTGAGCTGGTTTAAACACTAGAGAGATAAACACTTTTGCTCCTTGAATCACTGGTGGAAACCCCAGCTCCCAATGAGCAGTTAGCTTACACTTTTACCAGTCTTAAGGCAGATATAAATGTGGTTGTCTTGATTTTTTTTAATGTATTGTCATTGTAAAATAGGAAGAACATATATACCTTGCCCAAATGGGGCCTAGAGCATAGCCCCTTCCAAACTGTGCATGCTGTGGTTCCCAATGTGTAAGCAGCAGCTTTTCTAAAATTGTTATTTACATATTTAGGGCATTTACGGGTGTAAATGCCATGTAAACCTTCTCAAAGGATAGTCACAGAATTATAGTAGATAATTTTATTTATTTATTTAGCTGTATTTATATCCCTCTTTTCACCGGGTCAAAGCGGTCAATTGGGAGATACATTTAACACGAGGGGATATGACACACATACGCTAATACTTACAGGGAACATGGGCTTGCCCAAGACCACAAGGAGTGCCTATAGGACTAGAAATCCCAGTCCCTCCGGCCTGAGATTGCTGTCCCCAGGTGGGACTTGAACCCCCGGCCCTCCGGCCTGAAGTACCTTGTCCTAACCACTATAACAGATAATAACAGATAAAGATCAAAATTGCCCATCCAGTCTGCCGAGAAAGGTAGTTAGGATGGTTACATTCCGCTATGCCTTATTGATAAGTGCAAATTCACTACATTATCGTTTTAAACTGATGGTTTTCATGCTTTTTCTATTTGGGGGCACAGATACATAGTAAATGGCGGAAGATAAAGATCAAAATACTATATCATCACCTTTCAGAGCTTCTTATACTTCACAGCTTTCGTGTAAGGTCAGCTCCACGATTAGCCTATCGAAACTAACTAAATTAACCATTCAACGTGCCTCATATAAATAACTCGTTAGAAATAGCAACTGGGTCTCAGACTAGATCATGGCTAATTACTGGACCACCATGATGGTTGCGGTTCAGTTCAATGCCTTCAGATGCATCAATGACCCAATACGTCGCTGTTGAGATGTAATTCAGAATCAGGTTAGAATTCAAAACTTCTACCATAAATAATCATAAAAAGCAATGCTTATCTCCAAGATGTTTAAAACTTTAGATAAAGATCAGTAGGCTAACTTCTGGAGTTACCCAGTGAAGGTGAAATTAGGCCTTATCTGCTAATTGACATGCCTTGAGTGAGTCCAGTCCAGTCCAGCCCCGCACCAGTGGGTAGTGTCACCTCACCAGAAGCTTGGAGACTGAGCAGGTCACAATCTCTGACATCAGGGCATACATACTGGTTGCACCTCCCACCACAGTCAGTATCCTATTGACAAAGTAGACTGATGAAAGCAACAATTACAGAAAACAAATTAAGCTATATATAAAGAGCCCCCCCAAAAAAACAGGAGAACAAACCACCTCAATCTGAGAGAGAGATAGAACACTTACCACAGTAGAACCTCTTTACCGCCAAACCTTTAATGAACACTCCTGACCACGCCGAGTCGAGCTGCCAAGGGTTCTTCGCTGTGCCAAACGCTTCTGCACCGCTTCTCCCCCTTAAGCTCTGGCCCTTAAATGAGTTGATATTCTTGTGGATCAGAATCCCTATTGCTGAACTGGAAAAAACTAAACCCAAGGGTGGGACCGGGACAGGACTGGATTTACTCAAGGAATGTTAATTAGCAGGTAAGGCCTAATTTCACCTTCCTTATCGTTCCTCCAGTCCAGTCCCGCACCTGTGGGGTGTACCACAGCAGTACTACCCCTGGGAGGTACCCACCAGGCTGGCCTGAAGAACCGCCAATTCAAAATGCACGTCCCCTGCTGCCTGAAAATCCAGTCTATAATGTTTGACAAAGGTATGCAGGGACGACCAGGTTGCCGCCCTACAACATAACATCATAAGATATGCCATACTGGGTCAGACCAAGGTCCATCAAGCCCAGTATCCTATTTCCCACAAATATCCTCTGGTGGCACCAATTTCGACTCCACCCACGAAGCTGCCTGCACACAAGTCGAATGTGCTTGCAACCCCACAGGATGCTGCTTGCGCTGCATAAATACGCCAAAGATATCACTTTCCGCACCGGGAAATGGAGGCTTTTGAAGCCACTTCTCCCTTACGTGCTCCACCATACAAAATAAACAGCTGGTCTGAATTCTGAAAAGACTCTGTTCTTTTCAAGTATCAGCGCAATACTCATTTGACATCCAAACAGTGCAGGAGGGGATTCTTGTCCTTCCCCCCTGCCCCTGAAAACACTGAGCACGTCACCGTTTGATTCAAATGAAACACTGACAGAACATTCGGCAAGGAAGGAAGGAACCCTACAGGATAAGGCCTGCAACTCGGAAATTCTCCTCGCGGAGTAGATTGCCACCAAGAACACAGTCTTTATGCTAATATCCTTTAATGTACACGAACCTAAAGGTTCAAAAGGCGGTTCCGTCAGCACTGAGAGCACCAAATTGAGATCCCAAGGAAGCACCACCGCTCTGAAGGTTGGACACTCCTGCTTCACCGCTCTGAGAAACCTAACCATATTGGGGTGAGCTGCTAGATAAACCCCCTGGATTTGCCCCCAGTAACAAGAGATGGCTGCTACCTAAACCCTGAGAGTGCTGCATGCTAGACCTTTCTCAAAACCTGCCTGCAGGAAGGCCAACACCTCCAGCACTGATGCAGACAGTGACTTACTGTGGTTTCGCGCACACCAGTCCTCAAACACTCTCCACACTCTCACATAGGCAGCGATGTCACGCGCTGACTAGCTTTCAGCAGCATCGAGATCACCAGGGTCGAATAATCCCGTCGCCGCAACCACTCTCACTCAATAGCCAAGCCGTAAGCGAGAATCGATCCACCTGCGGTATCAGGACAGGACCCTGAGCCAGCAGGTCTGGCCGCAATGGCAGCCACCACAGATGGTCCATCTGCAAGCGCACTAAGTCCGCATACCATGGGCAGTGAGGCCAATTGGGGGCTATGATCACCGCCGGACCTAGATACGCTTCTATCTTCTGTATCACTCGCCCTATAAAGGCCCATGGTGGAAATATGTAAAGTAGACCGTATGACAGCCACCCCTGGGCTATGGCATCCAGCCCCTCCGACATTCGTTCTCTCCTTCTGCTGAAAAACTGTGGTGCTTTCACTGATTCGTATGACACCATGAAGTCCATAATCTGTTGACCCCACCATTTGACCAGGCAAGCAAAAACTACATCATTGAGCGTCCATTCTCCCCAGGTTGACGTGTACCCAGCTGAGGTAATTAGCTGCTACATTGTCCTTCCCTGCCATATGTGCTGCTAAGAGAGACTGTAGATGCTCCTTCGCCCAGGTTAGAAATGGAACTACCTCTTCCTCCAAGTTGATACTGTTTATGCTCCCCTGATGATTGATATACGCTACTGTTGCAGTGTTGTCCAAGAATACACACACTAACGCGCCAAGGAGATGAGCGCAGAACTGCTGCGATGCTAAGAACATTGCCCACAACTTGAGATGGCTTACTGACCAAGTGGCCTCCAGTTCCGACCAACACCCCTGCATGATTTGTCCTTCGCAATGAGCCCCCCAGCCAGACAGACTGGCCTCTTTTGTCACTGTAATCCAATTGGGTGTCTCCAGAGGCATGCCCACCCGAAGGTTGTTACCAATTAGCCATCATCTGAGCGAGCTTCAGGTGTACTCTGGACAAGGAAGTGGGAGCGACAGTGACTGACTCTGTGCAGACCATCTGCTCAACAGACTGCACTGCAACAGATGCATGTGTGCCCGAGCCCATGGCACTAGATCGATGGTCACTGCCATAGAGCCCAACACCTGCAGGTACTGCCATGCTGTCGGCCTCTTCATATCGCAAAACTTTCAAATCCATGTTTGCAACATCTGCACCCGGTTCTCCAGCAAGGATACCTGTCCTGCCTTCGTCTGAAACCGGGCTCCCAGATAAACCAAGTCCTGTGAAAGGCACAGTTGTTTCTTCACAATGTTTTTCACCCATCTGAGCTTCTGTAAATACCTGATCACTACCGCCATGACCCGCGTGCTTTCGGTCTCTGATTTTGCCCAGATGAGCCAATCATCCAGATAGGGATGTACCAGAATCCCTTTCCACTGCAGGCCCGCCGCCGCCGCCACCACCACCATTACCTTCATGAATGAGTGTGGTGTGGTTGCCAATCTGAAAGGGAGCGCTTGAAATTGGAAATGGCTCATGGGTACCGTAAACCTCAGGAACTGTTGGTGTTCTGTCCGAATTGGAATATGCAAGTAGGTTTCGATCAGATCAAGGGAAGTCAAGAAATCCCCTTCTCTGACTGCCATGATCACTGACTGGAGTGTTTCCATGTGGAATCAAGGCACTTTTAGACACCAATTGACATGCTTGAGATCCAAAATGGGTTGGAAGCTGCCCTCTTTTTTGGTGACTACAAAATAGATCGAGTAACGATCATAACCGCATTGGTCTTCCAGCACCGGTTTGACAGCATGAAGCTCCAGGAACCTTTTCAGCATTCCCTGCACTGCCTCCTGCTTCTGAGGGGCCTTGCACGGAGAAAGGACGAAGGCTTCCGCAAGAGGACACCTGAACTCTAACGCGTACCCTTCTCTGATGATCTCCAATACCCACTGATCAGAAGTAACCTGCGCCCACACAGGTTAAAAGTCATGCAGCCGACCCCCTATGGGTACCCCCACTGCATGGGCGGTCATCATTTCATTGTGACTTTTTAGGGGCCATGGAAGAGAAGAACCCTCTGCCCGCTCCCCTGAACCCCCAAAGAACTGCTCCCTAGAAGGGAACCTGCCTCTCTGATATGGAGCAAAAACAACTGACCCCCTTTATATGCTCCCAAGTCCTTCACCAGCTTCTCAAGGTCTTCCCCAAACAGGAGTTTCCCTCGGAAAGGTAACTTGCTCAATCGTGACTTTGATGAGCCATCATCTGACCAATTTTGAAGCCAGAGGTATCGACGTGCAGCCACCACCGCCGCCATACCCTTGGATCCCTGCGAATCAAGTCATAAAAGGTGTCTGCCAGGTATGCTACCCTGGCCTCTACTTTGGCTGCCTCTGCGAGAAGCTGCTGACCCAAAGACTCAATCATACTTTGCATCCATCTTAAACATGCTCATGCCACAAAGGCCCCACAGATCGACATCTGCAACGAGAGGGCATTGATGTAAAATGCCTGCTTTAAAAGCGTTTCTATTTTCCTATCTTGGATGTCCTTGAGCACTGAGCTTCCTTCCACTGGAATGGTAGTCGTTTTAGTCACCGCCGACACTGCAATGTCCACCTTTGTGGATCGCAGGAGGTCACTGTCCTGCTCTGGGAACAAGTAGAGCCATACCATCGTCCACGATCCCTTTAAAGTGGCCTCCGGCATATCCCATTCCTCCTGAATCATCTGCCTTATGATTTGGTGTATAGGGAATACCTTCTGCATCTTTTTGATTGCCTGGAAGAGAGGATCCTCCAGTGTCTCCTCCTCTAGGTGAGCCTCTGTGTCCATATTAAGGGCTTTCAGAGAATGAGTAATCAACACCATAAGCTCTTCCCTCCAAAAAACCTGCACCATGCGCAACTCCTTTGCCTGAGGAATCTCCCCTTCCTCCAGCTCCATCTCCTCCTCCCCCTCCTCTTGTGCCAATGTGTACTCTTCTTCCTCAGAAGGAAGAGAACCCCCCTCCATCCCCCCAAGGGTCCTCCTCCATCTGTCTTCTTCTAGGGCCCAGTTCACCTGCTGCCCTGCCTTCTGAGAATGCCGCCGGCAAAGCCCGCTTTGAACTTTTATGCATGCGTGCCTTCCAGTTCACCCATCCACTGCTTCAGGTAAAACGCCTTGTGCAGGAGAACAAACTCCGGCGAAAAAGCACCTGGCCTCTCTCTCCATTGATCTGTCCATGGAGAGCATGTTGAGGCTTTCCTGGATTTTCCTGTCATCTTCTTTGCGTCCAATGCTCCTGGGAGTTAGAACTCTAAGTCCTTCCCTGGTGTCCTAGCCTGAGCCGCGGGAGTGGACCCCCCATGGGGGTGCACAGAAGCATCCCCTTTCTTCTTGAAGGCCCTGGCATACTGTCTTCCCTGCCCTCGAGGTAATGTACCTCTGTCATCCTGGCATCTGCCTCACAAGTATGGCAGAGCCCAGTGCTGGACACTGATCCCCTACGAGAGCCACACGACAAGCATGTGTTCTTAAGGGACATCCTGAACTTTCTGTAGTTTGCTTTTCTTTTTATTTATTTATTTATTTTTAGATGCAAGAGATAACAAGAAAACCCCAAAGTCCACAGACCGAATGAGCCAAGACTGTCCTTATTCTCTCTCTTGGCAAGTTTGCTAAATGGATCTATTTATTTCTTTATTTATTACCCCAAGAGGCACCAAAAAACAAGAAAACGTGACTGCAGTCCTCGGAGTCCGTCCACAGCCCCAGGCTACTCTGCCCTGTCTGCCAAACCCGATCGCCTGCAAATGAACCTCAAAACGAGATCTGTGGAGAAAAAAAAAAGTAAAGTGAAAAAATGAAAAAGTTGTGCTTCACAAAATAGCCGCCATTCCCGCGCTACTTGGCAGAGAGCCGCTCAGCACACTGTGAGACGGGTTCTGCCGGTAAACTCTCTAGTGCACTCACCCAGCAGAGTTCTTTGCTCTCTGAACTCTATGCACGACACTCAACTGCTGGCAGAGTTTCAGTGTCGTCGGGAGTGTTCATAAGGTAAGGTCTGCTGCCAGCTGACCCTAAATCACCAGGTCTGACCAATAGTGAGGACGAGTGCAGCCGCGATCCTCTCTCTGTGCCCCAGTGTGGCTTTCTTGTCCTCCTGGTTCCTGAGCTAGGCCGCTAGTCTCGTGCCTTTCCTTTTTTTAAAATTTAAAGCAACTTCACTACTTCTGCAGCACAGTGCTTAATCTCGCTGATCAATGGAGCCCAAAGCGCTTTAAATTCACTATCTATTCAATTCCTTATTAGTTCATTTTGTGAGCCCGACCTATGGGATCACCTCACCCCAGCTGTTTGGAGACTGAGATACTGGCTCTGGTGAGAGGTGCCACCGGTATGTATGCCCTGATGTCAGATATTGTGACATGCTCAGTCTCCAAGCTGCTAGTGAGATGACACTACCCACAAGTGTAGGACTGGACTGGAGGAACTATAGGGAAACCTCTACTTTTCAGTATTCTTCCCTATTAGCAGCCAAACTTAGATGCCTGATTTCACTAGTGGCACCTAAATTTAGCTACTAAGGAGGTAATTTTATAATAAGCCACATAAAATTATGTGCCATCAACTCATGTAAGTCATCTATTTTCAATGATTAGTCAACGGGGAGGGGCAATTACGCATGTAGTTAGACAGATGCTATTCTGTACATTCGCATGTCAGGGCAATGGTGCATACTTTCGGAGTGGGTAAACAGAGGAGCAGAGCTTAAATTTACACACACAAGTTATAATATAATTAATATAACTTAGGTGCATTTTCTACAAATCCAGGCACAGGCATTTACATCAAATCTAGTTTTGGTGTAAATGATGGCACTAAGATTTGGCACACATATCTTACCACTAACGCCCCTATTTTATAAAGTATGTGAGCATTTTACTTTATAAAACAGGTGCAAAATACATGACAACATGTGTTAAACTAAACAATCCTTATAAAATTACCCTCTAAATGAGAAGTATTGGGACCATGGTCAATCTGAAAGAGAACACTAAAAGTTAGCCAATTTTCAGTGCCAACCTATTAACTTGACTAAGTGAGATGCCTACCAGAGTTTAACAATTTACTTCTGTATCAACAGGAGTCTTTATTTAGAAACCCTGGAGGAGCAAACAAATGCATGAGAGTGAGTCATAATAAGAAGCTGAAAAGGCATAAATTCAAAGTAACATGAAGAAATATTTCTTAGCAGAAAACACAGAACATCTATGGATTAACCTACCTATAGAAGCAGTGTGGGTAAAAAACCCTAACAGAATTCAAGCACAGAAGATACTCAGCAGTGAGGGGAACAAGGACTAAACCTTGATATGGGCACAAGGGATCTTCAGCAATGGATGGATAGAGGTAAAGCCTGGGATGGACACACAGAATCAAACTTGTGTGGCAGTGTGATGTTTGCATGGGACTCAGGATCTTCAGTGGCAAGGCAACAAGGGGTCTATTTATTTATTTAAAATATTTAAGCCTGCTCACAGTCTGGATGGCAACACTTTACATACATAATCATAAAATCATGACAAATATTTAGATGGCATATAATGTATCATTAAAATAAAGTGTATGTGCCAGTTAAAAACTTTATTATTCAACCTACCTGTAACACCAGTACACAGAGATGACAGGCAGAACAAAATTACAGTTAAATTTCACATAATAAAAACATCTGTCAGAATACAGCATATTTTTACAGCATATTCTATCATTCTGAGATCAATTTGTTCCATTCTATTAACAATCCCATGTTTCTGACAAAACCGCTTAACTGATGGAAAATGAAGCAGCTTTATACCCTCAGATCTTAAAGCGTGGACAGGTTTATAGATTTTTAAAACAATGTTTATAGATTGTAGCACATTGCCCCTTGGTGCCATATGAATTAAGGTCAATATTTAAAATCTAATCCTCCAGACCACTGGAAGTCAATGCAATGCAAAAATAAAAAAGCTTGGGCTGTGCACAAAAGGTCTTTAGCAGCAGAGAGGAGCAAAGTGCAAAATCTTTAACAAGCACAGAAAATCCTCAGTGGGTGAGCAAGGAGCAAAGCAAGGGGAGTGTACAAAAGATCCTCAGAAGCAGGAAAGTATAATGAAGGATAAAAGCACAGGTGAAGTGAAGTCAGCAGTGATGCAATGAGAAAGGAAAATGTTTCAGACTAGATGTGTCTGGAGAAATTTCTTTTATTACAGTCCATGTGTGCAAATTATTTCCTACCACTGTCAAGCTATTCAACACTAATCTGGCTAAATGTACAATAAATGTTTGATTGGTATGCTGCTAGCAATATGTCAAAAGTAGCCAGGGAATTTACAGATCTCAGTGGTGTGTCACAGGAACAAAGACATTAGGATGGGATGGCCATCAAACAATACAAACATTAAAAAAATGCAGTTCCTTCAGGGATACACTGAGCCAGTCCGAGATTTTTAACTGTTATATCACCACAAAATGGAGACCCGCCAACCCCAGGGTTGGCTAGGACTGAAAATCCAAGACTGAATCAACACACCGTGAGTGGACTGCAGCTGTTTGACTGGTTAGGGTGACACTTGGGTGAGCAAGTGCCCAAGCACAAATGTGACGCCATGGTAGAATAAAATAATCTGTGAAACCTGACCAATGGAAGACTATACTATGTCACTGGATTACCTCCCTTTTATGAGCTGCCATTTATTTTTTCCTCACTAAGGTTACCAACTGAATACATGTCAAAATAATGAATTCTTTTTCTTCTCTTTTCACCACAGAATTCTTCCATCTACCAGCAAACATTTTGTCTTGAAACACTTGGTGTCTGGAGTGGACTATGATCTTTGCATCCTGGCCATTTCTGATGATGTAGCTACTTCCCTGACTGCAACAAAGTCTTTGGGCTGTGTTCAGTTCTCAACCAAGGAAAATTATCGTGACTGCTATTCCCTTCACGCACATTTCCTGGGAGGCACCCTAACAGTCATCATCGGGGGCATCATTGTTGTCACACTGCTGGTTTTTACTGTGGTGATAATGGTCAAGTACAAATCTTGCAGCAGTGCACATTCTGACATCCTCAGAGTCACTAATGTTTACTCCCAGACCAATAGTCAATTGGCTCCCAATGGGATGCTACCACAGCGAAGAACTACAACAACTTCCAAGAGGTTGACCGATGCTGCTGCAAAGGCTCAAGAGTTTGCAGCAACCAATAAAGAGCTCCAGGTCACAGTCCACAGTGAAAGCATTCACATCTCTAAAAATCAGTACAAAAGGGTCAAAGCAAGACATTATCAGAATATAGAAGACACTATGGGAAACTATGCAGACTTGGATTATAAGTCGAAAGCAACTTGGAGATCTGAGTGGGACTCAGGAGGGAGGTCTGTTAAAGACCAGAGCTCTGGGATTTTTAAGACTAAACGGAGCTGTTCTATGGACATGGGAGAGGTCTCTACTGCCACATGCTACAGATATGCCAAGAGACTAAGTGTGATTTGGACTAACCGCAGTCAGTCAGTGCATGGAATGTTATGTGCTGAAAATGACTTAAAAGGGAGGAAAGATATATTCTCCAGCACGGATGAACTTGAGGAAAGTGTTGTGTAAAGAAGAAGAATCTGAGGACAGAGGGTGCCATGACTTTGCAAAGGCAACTTTGTACAATGAAAAGGGAGGAAATCTGGAGAGGGCACAAGCTACCTGATGCCTCTTTTTAGCAATACTGTACTTGATTTATTTCTTACAACCTTTATTCAAGCACAACATTCTTTCCTTAGGGATGAAGAAAATTTGCAGAGAAAATAGAGAGCAAACCAAAAGAAGGTACAGAGATAACATTTCTAGAGGGAGAATAGACAGCGGGAGAAGGTATTACAGCAAAGATAGCTCTCTTTGGTTCTCCCAAGTATCAAGAGAGATGCCAAGAGCACTCAAGTACTGGGCAGGTACCAACCATGCCCATTCTCACCCTGTCTTACTTTGCAATATTTGTTTGTGGGAGGGGAACAAGTTTTATTATGTTTCCAAATACAGCCAGAATTTTGAGGTGGTGATCTCTACCATTCATTTTGCGTTTTTATTTCTTCCAACAATTAACACACATATCTTTACTTAACTTCTTATATGTATCAAAAGACAAAAGAAAATTGTGTCTTTAAACAAAATTAAGTTTTTATATTTTATACACACACACATACATATGTATCATTTGCCAAAAATAAAATGCTGAAAAAAGTATAACAGAAAAGCCAAACAATTTTATTTCATTTGCTTTATAAGTACTTTCATATTTTTCTTAACGTGCAAAAAGTGCAAAAAACTGTGAGGTCTTTCCATTCTAAGAAATCTGCGGGCTTGATACCATTTGACAGCAGGAAGTAAACGCAACTAACTTATGCATGCATTTTCAGTCCTTACACAGTACTTATAAAATCAGGCCATTTAACTTTATGACAAATTTTTATTCATTTAAGAAGAGGTGAGCAGGCCTAACTGGAGAGTCATTGGCATGTCACAGGTTTAGTGGTGTTAAACAGATAGCGTTGCTGAATAAACATATAAAGGTAAGCACTGGTGCTCAGTTTTAAATGCTAGCTGGCACATCTGAAAACCAGGTCCTATATATGTAGATTGGGTAGTTCTTTTCATGGGAGCTTCCACATGAGCTTCCAAGACCACACAGACACTTTCTGTCTATAGCATTGGTAGCATGTGAAAGTGACCTGTGTGGTCTTAAGATTTGTGATGTACATAATATTTTATCTTATGTTTATCCCACAAAAGGTCACACTTTGCAGGCACTGTGCTCAGTCTTTTCCTGGACCAACACAGGTAGGGGTGGAATCTGTGGGAACTTATAAGCCTATTAACTCGCACTGCCACTGCCCTGCTGTATCTGGTCTGCAATGATGCAACATTCAAGTATCAGAGGCAGAGGAGAAAGAGAGGGTGGCTGCACTGCTACTATTGACCATGCTGGATCTGTTCTATAGTACAACAGTGCAACTTTGTGGCTCTGGGAGAGAGGTTAAAGCAGTTAGGCATATAGGTGGTGTCCTCAATCCTCCCTGTCAAGAGTTCGGCCAAAAGGCTTGCATCCTAGAGATGAATGCCTGGTTGAGTATATGGTGTCATCAAGAACGTTTTCACTTCCTGGACCATGGCATAATTTACCAAGGGCTGCTGAGCAGAGCTGGCATCCACTTATCAAAAAAGAAGAAAAGTGCCTTCTGCAACAGACTATTTACTGAAGAGGATAGAAGGATTGTTGGGGATGGGTGAATAAAGACCCCAGGTAAATAAAAGCCCTCAGGTAAGTAAAATATAAAAAAAAATAAAAATAGTATAGAAACGGGGAACATAGGCAACATCTTAAGAGCTGCACATACTAATACCCATAAAATGTAAAATAGAGTTCCAGATTAGAAGCTGTAATAGAAGAGGCTCACTTGGATATAGCGGCACTCAAGGAGAAATACTACATAGAAAACAATGACTGGGATGTAGTTATACCAGGCTATAATCTATTCAGGAAAGAGAAAGTTGGAAGAAAGGGAGGAGTGGTGCTACATATAAAAAAATAATATTAAAGCCACAGAACTGTAGGGCTTAAGGGGGAAGCAGGCAGCACTGTGAGTTAGTCTGGAAAAAGGGAATGGAAAATCTATTTACGTTGGTGTGATAGTGCACAGTTACTCATTTGTAGCAGGTGTTCTCTGTGGACAGCAGGAATAAGTCCTCACATATGGGTGATGTCACTAACAGAACCCCCAAATAGGAACGCTCCCCAGCTTCTACTAGAAGCTTTTGCAAGGTTCCAAAGCGCATGCACACCTGCCTTCCTGCATGTTGCAGTGCTATCTTTTCCAGCAGAATATCAAAGCAGTAGCCAAAAAACAACTCCTCGGGGAGGTGGGAGGGTTGTGAAGATTTATTCCTGATGTCCACAGAGAACACCTTCTACAGGTGGGTAACTATGCTTTCTCCGTGGACAAGCAGGAAATAAGTCCTCATGCATGGGACTCCCAAGCTACAGGCTACCGAAAACCAAGGAGGCCAAAACCCAACAGGAGAAACCAAACTGGACAATAAGAGAAACAATGTGGATAGTCCGCTCTAGGGGACTCAACTGATTCAACATCTTAAGCGTACAGCAACACTGAAGAGTATACTTTTTGGTAGCCTGGATGGACAGAAGGGTTGGTGGGAAGGAGTTGGAACCTAATTCCCAAAGATATGCCGGAGCACAGCCTGCCCGAAGTTGCTGTCACGTAGGTAATCCCCAGCCAAAGAGTAATGAACTGTGAAAGTATGGACAGAAGACCACATTGCAACCCTGCAGATCTCCTCCATGGAGACTGAGCGCAACTGGCTACCAATGCAGCCATGGCTCTGACATGACCATCAAGGCTCAGGCCTACCTAGGCATAAGCGAAAGAGTTGCAGTCTGCTAGCCAAAACAGTGTGTTTGGAGACAGCTGCCCCCAGTTTGCGAGGGTCAAAAGAGACAAACAGCTGAGTGGATTTGCTGTGTGAGTCCACTCAAGGTAGAAGGCCAAGGTGCGCTTGCAGTCCAACATGTGCAGTGCCACCACCCGCTTTGTGGTATGAGGCTTGGGGAAGAAAGTCAGCAGAATGACCAACTGGTTGAGATAGAATGCAGATACCACCTTCGGCAGGAAATGCGGATACGTGCGCAAGACATCCTACTGTGGTGGAACCTGGTGTACGGCAGGTGAGCCACTAATTCCTGGAGCTCACTTACACAATGTGCCAAAGTGACTGCCACCAGGAACAAGACTTTCCAGGTCAGGAATTTCAAAAGGCAGGAAGCGAGGGGCTCAAAGGGAACCATCAACAGCTGTGCCAGAACTACACTAATGCCCAGGCCACCAGCGGGGGCTTCACAGGAGGTTTAGAAAGGAGTAAGCCCCACATGAAGCAAACCCCCATAGACTGAGCTGAGATGGGCTTTCCCTCTGAGCCACGATGGTAGGCCACAGTTGCACTTAGGTGGATTCTGACCAAATTGGACTTGAGACTGGAGTCCAAGATGTGCAGGAGATACTCCAGCTACCTGTCCATAACCAGGAATGGCCTGTCCACTAGGTGGGCTAGGCAGCAGATCTCTATGAGCAGCACAGCACCTGCAGCAGGCCATGTCCTTCAGGACATATGGCCTGTCTCCTACCCACGCTCTGCCTCCCACCCACACCGAGCCACACTGTCTTCCTCTCCCCCCACTGCCACAGACTCCGGCATCTGGTGGGCAGCTAGGCTCAACTACAACAGCCCACAGCAGGCCATGTATTTTGGCAGACATGGCTGGCCAGTTCTGACCCCCTGAAGTTGTGTCAGAGGGGGGGGGGGGTCAGACTGTCAGGCAACGTGTGCCGAAGCACATGGCCTGTCACCAAGCCAAGCCCCCCGACCCCACCACCAGAATCAGCGGCAGCAAGGGGTGACAGTGTGGTTCCGCACAGGAGAGGGGAAGGTGGTGCAGCTCATTACACAGTGTGGGGGGGGGGGGGCACAGCCGGGGCTTCTGCCTGGGATGGTAAAAACCCTTGGACCATCCCTGTCCACAATGCAGGAGAAGAGATCCAAAGCTCGGTCCGCACCCCAGGAGGAGAACCTCTGCCACTTGAATGCATAAGACCTTCACACAGACATTTTTCGGGAGAACTACGCGCTTAACATCCACGCCGTGATGGCCAATGACAGGACGCTGGGATGCAGCAAGATCCCGTCCTCCTGAGATATCAGATCTGGGGCACAGCCCAGCTGCAGAGGCTCCCTCCAAGAGAGTTGGAGCAACAGGGAGAATCCAGGCTGCTGGGGCTAATATGGGGCAATGAGAATCATAATGTCCTTGTCGGCCTGCAGCTTCAGCAAGGTCTTCGCCACAAGCAGAATGGGAGGATAGGCATTATAGTAGGCTCACTCCCCAGTGGATGAGGAAAGCATTTATGTCAGCCGGTTACAGGACGCGATGCTGGAGAAGAACTGATCCATCTGGGCATTGCGCGGGGTAGTGAAGAGATCTATCCCGGGAGTACCCCACTCCCAAAAGATCCGCCCACAACTTCTCTGTTGAGGGTCCACTCATGTGACTGAAGAACGCGGCTCACCTGCTCCGCCGGGGAGTTGAGGTCCCCGAGCAGGTAAGTCACTGCTACATTCTGTGAGCAACAGAGCACAAAAATCCAAGCACACATTCTGAAGACCAGAGGAAAAAATAAAGTGAAATCTTCTTAAAACAACCACTTCTAGATTCCATTCATAGACCTATTGACCACATCCAGCTGGAATTGCTCTTTAATTTGGCTCAAACATTCAAGCAGATCTTCACCATGGAAAAAATAGCATCTTCACTATGGCTATTGTTATAATGGATCATACTTTTTACACTACCGAGGTGTTGCGGCAACTCTGTGATGAGCAGGTATACAGGGTGGCCCAAAAAAGTGAGAACATCTTGTAAATTAAAAGCTTAAATAGTTTACTTATTTACCTTTTTTAGCTATATAACGTCTTTATTTCGACAATTTCCGGTTGCCACTTTTTTTTTATTTGTCAATCGTTTACATCTGTCTTTTTGAATTTTTAAATAACATATGCTATGAGATGTTCTCACTTTTTTTGGGCCACCCTGTATGTTAAGGTTACAAACGAATCAACCTCTAGTCTGTAGAAACGGATTAAGGATTTGACACTTAAAGCATTTGAATCCAAATTCATTAACAAAAAGGAACTGAAATTTCTGAACACTGTGAACCCTAAGATTTCAATTTGAGAATTTCTCTGGGATTGCGATGGGGGCCACCATGGCTCCCTCAGTAGCTGATTTTCATACGGCTAACTGGGAGGAACAATGGCTCCCTCAATCATCATACATAAATAGTATTCTGCTGTGGCGTGGTTATATTGAAAATGTGTTTCTTATATGGCGGGTAGTAGTCTGGCATTACAAGACAAGTGGGTGAAGATCCATACATTCAGCTTTCCATAATGTCTGATGCCTCCTGTATTTCCTTTTTGGATGTTGGAAACAAAAGAGAATCTGGTAAATTTGTCACTACTGTATATTGTAAGCCTACGGACTATAATACTTATCTTCATTATTCAAGTAGCCATCCGGTAGCTTTAAAAAACAGCCTCCCTTTTCCAGTTTATTCATTTTCACTGGAATTGCACTATATTGGAGGAATTTAATATGCAATCTAAAACCCTTGTATCATATTTTCAGGTGAGGTGTTATCCTAGGTCTGTTATTAAACAAGCTTATTGACGTGTTGTCTGTAATAATAGCAAATGGCTGTTACTCCCTCGGACATCGCCGAGTACTGATCATGTTGATTCGCAGTATATTCATTTTATTACTGCCTTCTCCTCGTTGAGTAAAACAAATTGAGTTAGACTATCATGAAGCCCAGGGACAACCCTTAAAACAGCCATATGTCGGGGGGGCGGAGCCTGATGTCCAGCGGGTAGGACGCTTTGCGTTGAAGCTCCCGAGAGGCCTACTTAGAATCCTGACTTAATACCTATACAAATTTACTATTTCGCTCCGAGCTGACCGGGGCACCTCGGGGGGGGATGGCGGGCCCATAAACCAGCGCGCTTGCGACTTCGGGTCTCCTTCTTCTTCTCACGGAAAACGCTCCAAAACAGAGGTGTCCTCCCCACAGAAGATGGTTCCATTTCGTGAAAACCCCGAAATGCACCTGGAGATTTTGGAGGAAATACGCGGCGTGAAGGAATTGTGTTGCAGTCCAATGGAGAAGAAGCGCTTCGAGCCATGCGAGAAGACTTTGGAGTGCTCCAGGACCGACTTGAAAGTCTTTCATTACGGCAGGACAACATGGCGGGGGTCCTCGACTCGCACGAGGTGCGCTTGGGCAAACTGGACAAGCTGAGCAGCCAGATACAGAATCTTCAAAAGGAGTTAGAAGATAGCAATAATCGAGCCCGTCGCAACAATGTGAGGCTCCTCGGAATGCCGGAGGGGGTGGAAGCAGGAGATATAAGAGAATTCTTGCTCAAGACTCTTCCCTCCTTGCTGAAGATCACTTTTCACAGTGTACTGGAAAATCGATCGAGCACACCGGTGTCCTGCCCACATGGCGCTCAACCTCACGACCCCCCCGGCCTATTATCTTTAGCTTGTTACGATATCAACAAGTGGAACAAATTTTACATGCTGGCCCGAGCGAATCATCATTTGGAATTTGAAGGTCGTAAGGTCTCCTTCTTTCCTGATTGGCAAAGCTACGTTGACCGTCGGAAGAAACTCCGTGCTTTTCGCCCTCGACTTCAACAGCTACAGGCTCGCTTTGGCCTGTTGTATCCAGCGTAGCTCCGAGGGACTCTCCACAACCAAACCAGGACGTTCGAAGATCCTGATCTACTATCACATTTTTAGACTCCAAAGAAGCAGAGCAGATGCGCTAATCCCAAATCTTGGACTCTTATCTGCCGGCTCTATCCGCCATTGTTGAAGGGCCCGATGCGGCGGGTCATAGCCAAGCACAGAAAATAGCCTGGACTTTCTTTCTTTCTCTATATGGACTTTTGTTTTTTTGGTCTCCTATCCCTTCATGATGTGTGCCTCGGTCGGATTCGGAGCACGCACAGTCCTACAGGTTATGTGTTTTTTTCAATTTCGGCCTTCTCTGGGGTTTTCTCCCGCAGACACATGGTCGCCAGTAATTTTGGGGTTTTGCTTCTCCTCTACCGTACTGCGGTTTTCTTTGTTAATGTGGGGCGCTTCATTGTATTATATTAGCTTTATTTTTCCTATGTCATGTGTACAGCCAGATACAGTCAGTTTGAGGGACATAGTGAAATTATGTGTGCTATCATGCTCAGAATTTTAACTTTATGAATGGCCTTATGTAAAAATCTTATCATTCACCGCAAAAGGCACTAATGGTCCACTCAAAGGAAAGAAAATCCTTAGCTATCTTAGCCAGGGCATGTTGATTTAGTGTTTCTTCAGGAAACGCATTTAAACTCTGCTGAAACACTGAAACTCAATGCTAAGCCTCACATGGTAGCTGCCTATTCTCCCACCGTTTCCAAATGGTACGGGATAGCCATTCTGGTTAAGAAGGTTTTTGCACGCTACGGTACTGATATTAGCGCTGACAAGGAGGGTAGCTGGGCCGTGTACACCTTGAGGTTGGAGATAGTGAATTCACGTGTATTTGCATTATGCCCCGAATGTGGACAACCTGGCTTACTATGCAAGTATTGCGCAGTTGGCCTTGGCCTCTGCCAATGCTCCATTAATACTTGGTCGCGATTTTACTCAACTGTTTCCCTCAATCTTTTCTTCTCAAACAAGGTGCTCGTTGGTTGGAAGATCCAGTACCGAGTAGACCTGTGTGGCTAGATATAGAAGCGGGCCTTTGCAAACCGATTCCTCTTACCTTTTCTCCCTGGTATGACTCTCCCATCAGACTCCCCTATCCACCAATGCTTTTAGCCACTTTAGGTGCCTTAATACTCTTATGCATCTTTAGACTCCGACTCTGGTCAGTGCAACTTCAGCATCGCCTTCGGAGCACTAGAGTACTCCCGCCATCGGCATTCTCTACATAAGGTTTGATTGGAGACTTTCCGATCTCTCGGTAGTTTCACCGGGTGTAGCATCCAATTTTACTAAACCTTATGTAATGCTATAACTAGAGATACCCCTATAGCGCAGAAAGTATGGGAGAGAGAATTGCATGGGACTTGGACCTCGGAGCAATGGAGCCTTATCTGGAGTAGAGGGACACGGGTTCCCGATCCGCCTCACTCACTCAGACCTCTCTTTCTAGCCCACGGTGTTTTACATTCTCACAGATTAGACAAATGGAAAACACTACTCAGGGCAATGGTTGCTGGACACGTCCTGCGGCCATTGGGTTCATTGCCTCATGTTATGCATGAATATCCGCCACTACAGTATTACTGGCGTCGGGTCTGGGGTCGTATTTAGTCTATCTCGCACTCTCAGGAGCCCCTTTCTTGGAGGATAGTGGGACTTCGCCCAGTTGCGGGGATCCCCTCTCTCCCAAAAATGGCTTATCTCCTTTCGAACTTTATGCTTGGCATTGCTATTTCCCTAATTAAGTAATACTGGAAAATTAGCTCCCATCTGAGCCCCAATGAATGGTGGAATCATGCCTGTCTTTGCAGTAAATATGAACACAAATACCTCGTCTGTTCGCGCCTCCATTCAGACTCCTTCTCATTGTCTCAATGGAAGATGCTCAATGACTATGTACATTTTGCTAAATGCTCTCATCTGACTGTCTAACTTTGTATATATCTCTGTCCCATGATCATGCTGTATTGTAGATACTCTTTTGATCGTTTGATGTATAATCACTGTTAATTGGAAGCGCTCACATGCTGATATACTCGGGTAGAGAAGACACCCGGGGGGGGGGGGTAATGGGTTTACTTTTCCTTATTGTATACTTGTTTTGTCTCTTTTGGTGTGTTGTTTCTTTTGTTTGTTGCAAAATGAAAATAAAAGTTTAAAAAAAAAAAAAACAGCCATATGTCGACAAACAATTTTCTTGTCAAGAAAATTGTTTGTCGACATATGGTTGTTTTAAGGATTGTCCCTGGGCTTCATGATAGTCTAGCTCGATTTGTTTTTTTTCGAGGGCGTAATCTAAGAGATTTAGTTAGTCTCACTCGCCTGCAAGGCATTCCATCTACAGTATGGATGTTAATACTTTGGGGCATAGACCCTGTGGTGATTTTCTGTGTCCAGTGACTTATGTCGTTTCTGAGTTTTCCTACCATGACAGATGTTATAAACTGCATTCTTCCACCAGTTGTGATTCTTCTTCTGTGGTTTGTAGCATTTTCTGCCCTTGTAACTTGTTGCATGTTGGAAAAACCACATGTTCATTTTGGACTAGATTACTGAAGCAATAGCGCAGACTTAATTGTGGTGTCCAGGAAGACCCCTTAGTTTTAAACATTGTAAACTCTAGGGTCATGGGTTTTGGATCTGCGCTGTTTCTGTATTGCCCAGATCCCTGTTTTGATGGGTGAATGTACTGCCGATCAGTGACTGACATGTGAGCAACAGTGGATTTTCATTATGGATACAGTTGATTCAAATGGGCTGAATTCTGGTATTGACTGGGCTGCCTGTTAAGGTGGATGTTGAGGCAGGCGGGTTTTTTCTATGTTGCATTTTATTTTACTGTTTTTGATGTGACTGGATGTTTTTCTGTCTGTCTGTCTGCTGTGTGTGATAGCTGTGTTTTAATTTTTATAAAAATATTTTTTAATGTTGGTTATGGTTATGTAAGAGAGCACGGAATTTTTGGTTGGGATCATGTTTATTTATTTAAAAGTATTTGTATCCCAGCTTATCCTAAAATCAAGGTGGCTTTCACATCAAATGATTCAAGTTTGTGATAGGGTGGGGGGGATGGCATGCACTGGTTGGAAAGATGTGTTTGAGAGGGGTGGTACCTGTGTTGATTAATTAATAGGTGCAATATATATAGCATGCGCTATTTACAATGTACTATATACAGTTGGGGGGGGGGGTAAGATGGAGGAGGGGTTCTTGGAGGGCGGGGAAAGGCGATAGAGAGTTCCTTGGGTCTCTGGACAGATTACAGGTATAAGAGGTATTTAAATCAACATTGATCCCCAAAGGGGAGAAGTGGATGACAGAGACTTAAATTAACTAATACCCCTGTCCATTGGCTGGCTACAGTTCAGTTCTTGTCCTAGGAAGAATGTAGGCAGAGGCGACCTCAGCACACCAAGAATGAGTACACAACAGCTCAGGTCCGGTTTCTCAGAATCCCAGGGGATTGGACGTCACCACCCCTCCATTCTCCACCAGGGCCCAGGAGATCCCGCGCTGGTTCTTAAATAGTTGTTTGGAGGAATCTGTGCTCAGAGCTTTCAGATTATCCTGCATGCGACCCGAAGCCTCGAAACACCAGTTGTCGCACAGCATCTTCTCATGCTGGGCTGTGGGGTGTCCTTGGGTCAGGGAACGGGAAGCTCTGGCGAGAACAACAATCATGGCATAGAGATCAATTGCACAGTCAGCCACTCGCTTCAGCAGAAATTGTTCATCTATGATTTTTTTTTGCCATGTTTTATCAGCAGCTCCTCTACTGCTTCTCCAAAGAGTTCCATGTGATTATAGAGGTTGTCACTGAATGTTTGGTATTTAATTGTGGCCATGACAGCTCTACCTTCGCATAGTGTTTTATGAATGGGACCGGCTTTTGGGTTGATTGTACTTTGCCGGCAAGGTGTTTTTTCGCTAGTCTTTAAAAGCATGTGCCATCCCTTCAGGACATCTGCTTTATGATTCCATTGTGATGATGGGGTATATTTTCTGAAGCTAGATGATGTAAGTAAAGTGTACTGTAACAGGTGTTCTCCGGGGACAGCAGGAATCAGTCCTCACATATAGGTGACATTGACGCCGATGGAGCCCGGCCGGAGCAAATCCCCAGCTTTCAAAGAAAGCCTTTGGGAATTGCTACCACGCTTGCATGGTCCCCTTCCCACCCAAGGGTGCCATCTTGCTCAGTCAATTGACATAGCTAAAAAGACAGCAAAAAACAAATGAAAATAATTGGACTGCAACTCCAAGGGGAGGAGGGAGGGCTGTGAGGACTGATTCCTGCTGTCCCCAGAGAACACCTGTTACAGGTGAGTAACTATGTTTTCTCCGGGAACAAGCAAGAAGAGTCATTTAAGAGTCATTTAAGAATTGCCAGCGGCATGCATTTATGCAGAGAAGAGATACAGCCGGCAGGGTATCGCGGCCCCTTGTGTTACGAAACACCTGAGATTTTTAAAAGCAAACATCAGTTTTGAGTCTACTTCAGATCACACCATACAAGCTATCTCCGTTTAATGATATCTCTTCTCTGCATAAATGCGTGCCGCTGGCAATTCTTAAATGACTCTGTTTGGATGAAGAAACGTCGTCATAGTTTAGCCTGCCCCTGAAGAAGGCAACGAAACACGGCCTGTGTCGGGCCATAGGCTATACGTATATTAATAAAGATTATCCTTCCTTTGCTATCCACGGTTGGACTGGTTTGTACATAGCACGTGGAGTCTTGCTTTTTCGTTGGAGGACGCTGAATGTAGAAGGACAGAGCCCTCTTACAGTCCAGGATATGGAGGACCGCCTCTGCCCAACTGGTATGCGGCCTGGGAAAGAAGGTAGGGAGAACCACCTCCTGATTGAGGTGGAATAAGGAGACCACCTTCGGAAGGAACTTGGTGTGCGTGCGAAGCACCTCCCTATTCTTGTAGAACCTGGTATAAGGCCTCTCTGCCATGAGGGCCTGGAGCTCATTCACCCTTTGGACAGAAGTGAACGCAACCAAGAAAATCATCTTCCAGGAGAGATAGTGGAGGTGGCACGTGGCCAATGGCTCGAAGGGCAGCCGGGTGAGCTGCCCCAATACTACACTGAGATCACATTCGGTCGCCGGGGGACAGACCGGGGGCTTCAACAGGAGTAGGCCCCTTAGAAACCGGGACACCACTGGGTGAGCCGAGAGGGGCTTTCCATCCACGGGATAGTGGTTCGCCGCTAGGGCACTGAGATGCACTCTGACGGAGTTGGTTTAAGCCCTGTCTCAGAGAGGTGGAGAAGGTACTGCAAGACCACAACTACCTGGCAAGAGAAGGTCTACACCCCTTGCCCAGCGCACCAAATCGCAAATCTGCGCCACTTAAAGGCGTACGCCCATCTGGTAGATGCACTCCGCAAAGCCAGTAAGACCTCCTCTACATCCTTCGGAAGGAGGAGCGGGGCGAGAGCCACCCTCTCAGCACCACAAAGCGTAGATATTTCCTGTGGTTTGGTTGGATTAGGATGTGTGTGTGTAGGCATCCTTTAAATCCAAGGAGCACAACCAGTCTCCCTGTCGGAGGTAAGGCAGCAATAGTCCAAGGGAGAGCATCTTGAACTTCTCCCTCACCGGGAATTTGTTGAGGTTGCGTAGGTCAAGGATGGGCCTTAGGCCCCCTGTCCTCATTGGCACGAGGAAGTACCTGGAGTAGAACCCCTTGACCTTGAGGTGTTGGGGCACCAGTTCCACCGCCTGATCCTTGAGAAGACCTGCCAACTCCTTCAGAAGGAGGTCTCGGTGAAGGGGAGACCTAATAGGCTCTCCTGGAAAGTAGTGTGGAGGCACTTGGGCTAGATGGAGGAGGTATCCCTCCCTGACCACTTGTAATGCCCAGGAATCGGTTGTGATGGCTCCCCATCTGTGGGCATTCAAGGCGAGTCGACCTCCTGTGGACTGCCCAGCTCCGGCTGGGAGAGGGACCATGCTGCAGGAGTCAAAACCCCCACCAGACGGGGCCAGACCCAGAGCCTGGGGTTTGGGGGCCCTCTGCTTACGTGGGCCATGCCCCTGTCCCTTGGCCTGCTGCCCCTGTTGGGGAGCTGGGGAGGCCTGGTAAGGGGGGTAGTTTCGGTAAGCAGTGGTCTTCCTCGGGTAAAAGGGCTTTTTACCCGAGCCCTTCTAACGAGAAGGGGCAGAGGTCTTCTTAGAGAGCCGTATCCGTGTCATGAACTCGGTCTCCTGCTCTGCGGCCTTGTCGGTCATGGGCTTTCCGAAAAGGTTCTCCCCTTGGCATGGGACATCGACCAACTTGTCCTGAACCCATTGCTCGAGGTCAGACAACTGCAGCCAAACTTGGCGGCGTGCTCCGATGCCCATCGCGGCTACCCATGCCGCCGACTCGAACCCGTCATAGGCCGCCCGAGATATGAACTTGGAGCATTCACGGACAGCTTTGGAGAGGTCCTTGAAGCGCTGCAAAGGCTCCTTGGAGAGACCAGCCGAGAACCTGGAGATTTCCTTCACCAGTTCTCTCAGGTACATGCCCATGTACAGCTGGTACGCCTGGATCCGACAATTCAGCATCGTGCCCTGGAAACACTTACTGCCAAGGACATCCAATGTGTGGGCCTCCCTACCAGAGGGCACCAAGGAGTGCGTCTTCTGACTCTTCAGCCGATGCATGGCCGACTCCACAGCCATGAAGTAGTGCGGCAGTTGTGATTTTTGGAACCCAGGGCTCCGGCAGAGTTGATACATCAAACTGAGCCGTTTGCTGATTACTGGCGTCGTCACTGGCGTCTCCCACATGCGGAGCATAAGTCGTTCCAGAATCGGAGGAACGGGTACCGTGAGGGCCTCATACTGGGGAATTTCAAGCTCATCGGCTCGAGGATCCTCTTCGGACTCTGTGGGGAAAGCCGAAGCCTTGGACATATCCCACACGAAGTCCAAAACACCCGTATCCTCTGATGGGACCTTCTCCGAGGTTCAGATACTGAGGAATCAGAAGGGACATTCCTATGCCATCTGGTGTCCGGGGACTCCTCATCCTCGGTCTCCCAGGCAGAGACCTCTGAGGAGGACTCATGGGGCTCCTCGGGCATCGAGGAGCCCAGCACCATCCGCCCCGACGCCTGCAGGCTCAGCGGCAACAACCTCCAGCCTGACGAGCGGGAGGCCGAGTGCGACCTCGGCCGAGGATCGACTCGAGCCCAGAAGGTCTCGAGGATCGGCTTGGCCTCCAGGGTCGACATCGGAGGCCTGGTGGTCGGGGCGGAGGAACCAGACATTCCGGACATCAGCGTCTGCTGCTGTTCAATGAAGGCAATAAAACTGTGCTCCAAAGCCGCCATACTGGACACCAGTCCAGGAGGCTCGGGTGCCGACCTGCTCGGCCCCGCAGAAGCTTCCCCCAGAGGTGAGTCCTCGACAAGGACAGTCGATACTTGCCTAGGCTGATCCGATTCCCTACGAGGAACTTTGGCTGGGCGCTCCTCCTCTGATGCCCCGGGCAGGCGCTCGGGGCTCCGCGATCGTCCCCGAGAGGAGCCCAGTCGTTTGGAACCATCCAACGACAACGCCTTCGAGGGTTTCTTTCTTCTCTTGTGTTTCCTTGAGGGAGACCCCCTCTCTGAGGAACCCTGACGATGCTCGGGATCAGAATGCTCCTCCCGAGACGTGGAGGCCTTAGACGAGATCCTGGCTCTCGGAGGCCCGGGAAGGTCATGAAAAATCTTGTCGTGATGCTGCTGGCGGCTCCTCAAGGCCTTAGAAGACATCGTCTTATACAGACCACAGACCGTTGGGTCGTGGTCCTGGCCGAGGCACCAGAGGCAACAGTTGTGGGTATCGGTGAGGGACAATTTTTCCACACCGATTGCATTTTTTTAATCCACTGGTAGCCATTGGAGGAAAAAGGACCCCAGCAAGGTCAAAAACCCTTCGGGCTGCCAGCGAGGTAAAACAAAAACCGCTCTGACTGAAGCATAGAGCGGTATATAAAACCTGTTAAATGAAATAAATAAAAAGGTGCGAAGTTGCCTCAAAAAGAAAAAGTGAAAGGAAATGACCCGATACCGAGGTACCGAGGCCGGAGGCAAGGAGGGTACAGTGTCGGACTAGTGAAGCCGAAAGGCACGAAGGAAAAAAATATCTACTTTTTCCGGGATACTGCAGACTAAGTCCGATGGGCTTCACGGAAACAAAGGAGACTGAGCAAGATGGCACCCTTGGGCAGGAAGGGGATCACACATGCGTGGTAGCAATTCCCAAAGGCTTTCTTTGAAAGCTGGGGATTTGCCCCAAGCAGGCTCCGTCGGCGTCACCCGTATGTGAGGACTGACTTTCTACTTGTTCCCAGAGAATTTAGTGCTACAATTGTAATGTTTTAGGCTTCTTTTGCCACTACTGTATTAGGGAGGTATGAACTATTCTTAAACTATTGTTTTGGACATGCTGGTTTCCCCGCGCGCTTTCTATTTTTAGAATTAGCAGAAGGAAACATTTTTACTTGTTATGGTAATACTGGTGTTCTGGTTT
This sequence comes from Ichthyophis bannanicus, assembly GCA_033557465.1. Classification (NCBI taxonomy): domain Eukaryota; kingdom Metazoa; phylum Chordata; class Amphibia; order Gymnophiona; family Ichthyophiidae; genus Ichthyophis; species Ichthyophis bannanicus. Next base: position 152,391,758 of record CM066039.1, on the reverse strand, counting down.
TTTCCTTTTTTTCTATTTAACAGGTTTTTTTACAGTATACCTGTTTTATCATTTCATTCAAAATGATTTACACTGTAACTTAAACTTGGTAATTTACATTAAACAGGGACATTGATAACTTGGACTTTTCTGAGGCAATGGAGGGTAAAGTGACTTGCCTAAGGCCACAAGGAGTGCTAGTGGGAATCAAACCCTGGTCTCTTGGTTCCCAAGCCAGTGCTCTAACCATTAAGTAAACTGCAATGATGAGAATTGTGAGGACCGGTTGAAGTAAGCAGCTCTCCTGCTCAGACCACAGGTCCTGCGTGCACAGGCCATCCAAATGTGCCCCCCAGACTCGCTAGGACGCATCTGTCATCTGTGTCCGCTGGGGGGGGGGGGGCCAACATCTGAAATGGGAAACCTTTGAACAAGTTCTGCAGCTCCAGCCACTAGTGCAGGGACTGTATGAGAGGCCCAGTAACTGCTGGCCTGTCTCCACTACGTACTCAAGAGTCCATTGAGTTTGTCTCATCAACATATGTGCCAGGGGAGTGACAGCATAGTTGAGACCATATAGCCAAGCACTTTCAGTATCCCCTGGGCCGTCACCTGAAGCCTCTGACGGGTATCGTGGACCAAGGCTATCAGCCTCTGCAGGCGATCCACTGGGAGAAAGGCCCAAGCCCGAGTGGTGTTGGAGGGCCCCTATAAACTCCAGCTGTTGGGAGGGCTAGAGTGAGACTGGGGGTAGTTGACACAAATGACAACTGTTCGAGCACCTGGATGGTCAGCTGACCACTGGACCCCATCCAGGGCGGAGTTCTTTATGAGCCAGTTGACTAAGTAAAGAAAGATGAATGTCCCCAGAGTCCGCAGGTAAGCTGCCACCACTGCCAGACACTTCATGAAGATTCAGGGAACTGATTCCAGTCCAAGATAAGAACCCGGTACTAGAAGTGCCGGTCCCCCAGGACAAACCTGAGGTATTTTCTGTGAGCGGTGTGGATTGGTATGTGTGTATACGCATCCTTGAGATCCAGGGAGCATAGCCAATCGTCCTTTAGGAGGCATGGAAGTAGGGTCCCCAGCGAGACCATCTTGAACTTTTCTTGCACCAGGTAGGTGGTTGAGGTCTCAGAGGTTCTGGGTGAGCGAAAACCCCCGTTTCCTTTGGGACGAGGAAGTACCTAGAGTAAAACCCCTGCCCAACCTCAGCCGGAAGCACCAGCTCGATGGTGAGAACAGCAAGGAGGGTGGAGTCCTCTTCCGGTAGAAGGTTAAAATGTAAGGGATATAGTGGGAACTCCCTCGGGGGAAAGGGGGCAGTAGCTCGGTGAAGTACAGCATATAGCCGCTTCCAATTATCAGCAGCACCCACGTGTCCGAGGCGATGAGAAGACACTCGTGGGCGAACAGGACGAGCATCTCACCCACTAGAGGGTCGATCCCTGCGGGGACTGGAAAATTGATAACGCTCCGGAGGAACCAGTCAAAACCCCGCCCCAGGCTTGGGCTGTGGGGCTGGTTGGGCTTTCTGTGGCTTCTCCTGGCGCTGTTGACGAGGAGCCTGCGCCTTTCAGCTGAGAGCTCTGTGTGCTCAGGGGGTACTGGCGCTTATGCTGGTAGTAGGTCTTCCTGTCCAAGTAGTTCTTATGAGAAAGATCAGCTGCCTTTCTTGAAAACCTGGAGAAGGTGACATGCTGAGTCTCAATCTCACTAGCCTTAGTCTACACCTGCTTCCCAAAGAGGTTCTCACCTTGACAAGGCACATTGACCAGCTTATCCTGGACCCACAACTCCGGGTCCGAGGACTGAAGTCTGTGACCACCAAAGCCTACTGCTGTGGCCCTGCAGGTTAACTCGAAGTTGTCATAAGTCGACCAAGGAGCAGACTGAACTTGGCCAAGTCCAACATGATGTCCTTGAGGAACATGCCCATGTACAACTGGTATGAAAGGACCCGGCCAACCAGAATGGTGCTCTGGAAGCACCGCTGGCCAAAGGAGTCCAAGGTTCTCGCCTTCCTACCTGAGGGCAACTAAGAGTGTGTCTTGCTGCTCTTGATCCTTTTCATGGCTGACTCCACAACCAGAAAGTGATGTGGGAACTGAGGCTTCTCAACACCCGGGGCCTTCTGGATTCCGTAGATTGAGTCCAGCCTTCAGCTGACCACTGGCACCGTGAGGGGGTTCTCGGACATCCTCATCTGCAGCCTCTGCAGGATCTGGTGCACCGGCACAGTCACAGCCTACTTGGGAGCCGAAGAATACTGGAGGATCTCCAGCTCTTCCACAATTGGCTTGTCCTCTGATTCCAGGGAGAAGGGAATGACCTTGGCCATATCCCGCACAAAGTCCTGGAAAGACATGTCCTCCAGGGGTGATGTCTGCCACTCATGAGTAGGGGAGAGGTCTGAGGAGAGTGTGGGGGATCTGCTCCCAGACACCTATGATGCCTCGGTCTCCCAGCCATCGGATTCCAACTCTGAGAGGAGGTCGAAGTAGCATCGGACATCTTGCTGGCATCAACTCCAGCTGCACGGAGAGGTAGAGTGCCTCGGAGACCAATGGTTCATCAACTGCTTCCATGGCCTCACTGGAGCATTGGACCCCAATACACTTGGCAGGGAAATGGCCATAAGAACCGGCACCGATTCCAATCGCCGGCCCGATACGCCTGCATCAGCGGGCAGTGCATATCAAGGATTGGTTACACTGCCTGTGGTGGGAATGCCCTAGACACCTAGGGGCCAGTCTGTTGTGTGGCCAACACTGCCACCATGTGGGCCTCAAAGACGTTTTGCCAAGACTGCTGTCTCCGAAGGCATCGGGGCTGGAATTACAACTTCAGCCACTGGCTACGGCGCCCCTGTAGGGGAACTCATGATGGTGGGGAAACTGGGGGATTCCCAGTGCTCCTCCAGTACCTGGATGATGAGTCCTCTTATTGGGATAACATAGCGGGCCACTCCCAAACATCACTCTCTACGTCACATTAGGAAGGGCTCCAATGTCGGTGGACCTTGGATTCCGGCCCGTGCTCAAATGCTCCCTTTGACAATGACAGGAACAATGAAGTTGATTCTGGAAGAAGGTGAATGGAGATCCTTCACTCTGGTACTACGCATCAGCTCCGAGTTTTCTCGGGCTCCTCTTGATGCTGATGTCTCTGCAGTACCCAAGAGCACGGGGTTGAAGATGCAGAATCTGTTGGCCTGAAGAGGGATTCCCACTGCTTCGCCCAACCCTTTAGGCCCCTTCTTATCATCTGCAAGCACAGGATACAAGAGGTGGGCTGGTAGGCAGGGCCCAGGCATTGAAGGCACCAGTTGTGCTGGTCCGTGACTGAGATAGTCTGGGCACACTTTATGCATTTCTTAAACCCGCTTGCTCTTTTCTGGGACATGACCAGGAACATGGCCATAACGAAATCGAATGGTGCGATGGTGAAAGCCGCAGAAAAAATAGAAAGATAAAAATAAAAAGGACAAAAACATGAAAAATAAAAATGATGGCACTGGGGCCAGCACTACCAATGACAGGCGGTGAAAACTAGACAACAAAGGCACTCCAAGGGGGTTAAGAATGAAAAACATTTTCCGACAGTGCAGGAACATGTCCTAGGGGCTCTGCAGAAAAATAAGATGGCACTGCAGCAGGTGGGAAGGCAGGCGTGCATGTACGGTGGAGCCTCCCAAAAGCGTCTAGTAGAAGCTGGGGAGTGTTTCCGTGTGGGACTCTATCAGGGATGTTATTCATACTAGAGGAATTAATTCTTGCTTGTCCACAGAGAAACTGACCTCCCTTGCAGGCAGAAGAAAAAGATAGAAATTTAATTGAAGACATTCACAATATTGCTATAAAAGGGTAAGTACTTTTGATAGGAGATTCAATTTGCTTGATGCTGAATCGACTATCTCTGCTGCAATATTACTGAGAGCAGAAAGATCCTGGATTCTCTACACAGTGAACCGTTTCAGTACCTGGTAATGGAACCCACGTGGAAAATAGTGGTGCTGGACTTAGTGCTTACAAATGAGCAAAATGAGAGGAAGTGACATCACTGCAATGAATGGCTGCCTAGCTGTGAGACTCCGCAGGCTCAATTAGCAAACTCCCTCTAATTGGCGATCTACTCCCTGTTTCATCATGAAACAAACTTCTTACAGTGTTTAGAAGAGTCTGGTTGCTGTATGAACATAAGAACATAAGATAGGCCATACTGGGTCAGACCAAGGTCCATCAAGCCCAGTATTCTGTTTCCAACAGTGGCCAATCTAGGTCATATGTACCTAGCAGTTTCCCCAAGGGACACAGGTTCCACAATGCTTGTATTGGTTCAAGCATTGATATCCTGGGTCCCTTCTTAATAATGGTTTATGGACCTTTCCTCCAGGAACTTGTCCAAACCTTTTTTAAACCCAGCTACACTAACAGCCTTTACTACATCCTCCGGTAACAAATTCCAGAGTTGATTACACGTTGAGTGAAAAAATATTTTCTTTTATTAGTCTTAAATAGTTTACCCTGTAGCTTCATTGCATGTCCCCTAGTCTTTCTATATTCTGATAAGGTAAACAATCGATCTACGTTTACCCGTTCCACTCCGTTCATTAATTTATAGACTTCTATCATATCTCCCCTCAGCCGTCTCTTTTCCAGGTTAAAGAGCCCTAACCTTTTTAGCCTTTCTTCATAGGAGTATCCTTCCATCCCCTTTACCATTTTGGTGGCTCTTCTCTGAACCTTTTCTAAAATCGCTATATCCTTTTTAAGATACGGCGACCAGAATTGCACACAATATTCAAGGTGCGGTCTCACCATAGAACGATACAGAGGCATTATAATATCTTTTGTTTTATGTTCCATTCCTTTCCTTATCATACCTAGCATTCTATTTGCTCTCTTGGCCGCCGATGCACACTGGGCTGAGGGTTTTAACATGGTATCCACAATGACGCCTAAAACTTTTTCCTAGGTGGTGGTTCCTAATGTGGAACCTTGCATCGTGTAACCATAGTTTGGGTTGTTCTTCCCTAGGTGCATAACCTTGCACTTGTCCACATTAAATTTCATCTGCCATTTTGATGCCCAGTCTTCCAATTTATCAAGATCCTCTTGCAATTTTCCACAATCCTCTTGGGTTTTAACAACTTTAAATAGTTTTGTGTCATCTGCAAATTTGATAACCTCACTCGTTATTCCACTTTCCGGGTCATTTATGAATATGTCAAAAAGCAGCGGACCCAGCACAGATCCCTGGGGTACACCACTATTCACCTTTCTCCATTGGGAAAATTGGCCATTTAGCCCTACCCTCTGCTTTCTATCTTTTAACCAATTCCTGATCCACAATAGTACACTGCCTCCTATCCCATGACTCTTTAGTTTTGCCAAAAGTCTCTCATGAGGGACCTTGTCAAAGGCTTTCTGAAAGTCCAGATACACAATATCAACCGACTCACCTTTGTCCACCTGATTATTCACTCCTTCAAAAAAACATAACAGATTAGTAAGACAAGATTTTCCTTGTCTAAAGCCATGGTGGCTGTCTCCCATTAGGTCATGACTATCTACATGCTGAGTAATTTTATTCTTTATGATGGTTTCTACCATTTTTCCCGGTACTGATGTCAGGCTCACCGGTCTGTAGTTTCCCGGATCACCCCTGGAACCCCTTTTAAAAATTGGTGTTACATTGGCGATCCTCCAATCTTCAGGTATTAGAGATGATTTTAATGATAGTTCACAGATTACTAATAGCAGGTCTGCAATCTCGTATTTCAGTTCTTTCAACACCCTTGGATGTATACCATCCGGCCCAGGTGATTTGCTACTCTTCAGTTTATCTAATAGTTGTAATACATCTTCCCGATGTATCGATATTTCCTTCAATTCTTCCGCACCTTTAAATACCACTTCAGTCATGGGTAACATCCCTACATCTTCCTCAGTAAAGACTGAAGCAAAGAATTCATTCAGTCTCTCCGCTATCGCCTTGTTTGGTACACGGAAAGAAAGCATCGAGCCCTGGAAGCACTTTATGCCGAGGGAGTAGTCCAGGTTTCGGGCTTCCCGGCCGGGAGGCACCAAGGAGTGCGTTTTTTCGCTCTTGAGCCGTTGCATGGCCGATTCCACAACCATGGAGTTGTGCGGCAGTTGCGCTTTCTGGAACCCAGGGCTCTTATGGACTCGATATATGGAATTGACCCGTTTGCGGAGAACCAGCATTGAGGCCAGGGACTCCCACATGTGGAGCATCAGCCGTTCCAACAGCGGAGGAACCAGAACAGTAAGGGCTTCCCTCGGGGGAAAAACATACTGGAGGGCCTCGAGCTCCTCAGCTCAAGGCTCCTCCTCTGACTCAGCTGGGAATGCCAAAGCCTTGGCCATGTTCCTGATAAAGTCCGAGAACCAGGTATCTTCCGGAGGAGACCTTCTCTGAGGCTCCGAACCCAGTGAGTCCGATGGGATGCACTGGGTTCGGTGGGTGTCTGGAGACTCTTCATCCTCCCTCTTCCATGCCGAATCCTCCGAGGAGGAATCGAGTGGCGCTGGCCGTGAGGGCTTCGGACCTGAAAGCCCCGACGCCGAGGGCACCGGCATCGAGGGAGACCTTGGCCGAGGATCGACTTGAGATCTTATCGACTCTAGGATCAGCTCGGCCTCCGGGGTCTACTAGACGTCGAGGTCCCGGTGGACGAAGCAGATGGACCAGTGAGAACGGCTATAGCGGCTGCTACTGCTCCATGAAGACAGCCATGCTGCTCTCCAGGGCCGCCGGTTCCCCCGGAGGAGAGTCCACGAGGACAACAGACATTACCTTACTCAGCATCTCCGGCTCCTTGCGAGGTAGCTTGGCCGGCCTCTCCAACTCCGAGGGCCCGGGGCAGTGGTCAGGGCTCCGCGATCTGGAACCCGAGGGCCCAAGCTCATCAGAGGCCTCCAACGATGCCACCCTCACAAGCCTCTTCTTCCTCCGGTGTTCCTGGGAGGGAGACCCCTGCTCAGAAGACCCACAATGATGCTCGGGGTCAGACTCCTGAGACATCGAGGCTTCTGACGAGGTCCAGGTTCGGATGGAAGCAGACTCCAAGAAAAGTCTTTCACGTTTGTGCTGCCGACTCCTAAGTGCGTTGGAAGACATTTTGCCACACGGGTCATGGCCGGGTCCAAGGCATCGGAGGCAGCAGTCGTGTGTGTCAGTGAGGGTCATTAGTTTTTTACACCGATCACACTTTTTGAACCCGCTGGCAGCCATCGGGGGAAAAAGGGCCCCTGCAAGGTCAAACGACCGGGCTGCCAGTGAAAAATAAAAAGAGCGCGAATGCTAGTCTCAAAGGACAAAAACCGAAAAAACTTTAACCGGGCTTGATACCGGTGTACCGAACCGAGGAGGGAAGGGGAACCGGCGTTGAACCGGACCGAAACGAAAACTTTGCAGTTTTGACCCACTTTTTCCCCGAGGAAAGCAGGACTACGTCCGAAGGGCTCCGCAGAAAAAGGGAAACTGAGCAAGATGCCACCCTTGGGTGGGAAGGGGACTGTGATTGCGCATGGCAATCCCAAAGGCTTTCTTTGAAAGCTGGGGAATTGCTCTGCACGAGGGCTCCGTTGGCGCCGACGTCACCCATATGTGAGGACTGACTTCCTGCTTGTTCCTGGAGAAAGAATATATAGCACTAAATGAGAAGTTAGATATGATTGGTATCTCAGAGACATGGTGGAAGGAGGACAACCAGTGGGACACTGTGATACCTGGGTACAAACTATATCTTAATGATAGAGCTGATAAAATTGGTGGAGGGGTTGCGCTCTATGTAAGAGAGGGCATTGAGTCACAAAGGATTAAAGTTTTGCAGGAAACAAAATTTTCTGTAGAATCTCTATGGATTGAAATTCCATGTAAAAAGGGGAAGGCGATGGCAGTGGGGTTGTAATATCGACCGCCTGGCCAGAATGAACAAATGGATGATGAAATGCTCAAAGAAATCAGGGAAGCTAACAAAACTGTGATAAAAACAATGTGTGATTTCAATTACCCTGGTATTGACTGGGTCAGTGTCACAGCAGGACATGCTAGGGAGATACAGTTTCTAGATGAAATAAATGACTGCTTCTTGGAGCAGCAGGTTCATGAACCGACCAGAGGGGAAGCCATTTTGGACTTAGTCTTTAGTGGAACACCAGATTTGGTACAAGAGATAAGGGTATTGGGGCCATTTGGCAATAGTGATCATAGCATGATCATATTTGATTTAATTAATGGAGGAGGGATGGTAAGGAAATCCACAGTGCTACCTTTTAACTTTCGAAAGGGAGACTATGATAAAATGAGGAAAATAGTTACGAAAAAACTAAAAGGAGCAGTTGCAAAGGTCAAAGACTTACATCAAGCTTGGATGTTGTTTAAAAATACTATCTTGGAAGCCCAGACCAGCTGTATTCCACGCTTTAAGAAAAGTGGAAGGAAGTCCAAAAAACTGCCCGCATGGTTTAAAGGTGAGGTCAGAGAGGCTGTTGTTGCCAAAAAAACACCTTTCAGGAAATGGAAAAAAGAGCCAAATGACGAAAACTGAAAACAGCACAAGCACTGGCAAGTTAAATGCAAGGCATTGATAAGACAGGCAAAGAGAGAATTTGAGAAGAAACTTGCTGTGGAAGCAAAAACGCGTAATAAAGACTTTTTCAAGTACATTCATAGCAAAAAACCTGTGAGAGTGTCAGTTGGACCATTAGATGATAGAGGGGTAAAAGGGGCAGTAAGAGGGGACAAGGCTATAGTGGAGAGACTGAATGAATTTCTTCCTTCGGTCTTTACTGAGGAGGATGTAGGGATGTTACCCATGACTGAAGTGGTATTTAAAGGTGACACTGCAGAGGAATTGAAAGAAATATTGATACACCGGGAATATGTATTAACTATTTGATAAACTGAAGAGTAGCAGATCACCTGGACTGGATGTTATATATCCAAGGGTGTTGAAAGAACTGAAATATGAGATTGCAGACCTGCTATTAGTAATCTGTGAACCATCATTAAAATCATCTGTAATACCTGAAGAATGGAGGATCGCCAATGTAATGCCAATTTTAAAAAGGGTTCCAGGGGTGATCCGAGAAACTACAGACCGGTGAGCCTGACGTCAGTACAGGGAAAAATAGTAGAAACCATTATAAAGAACAAAATTACTCATCATGTAGATAGTCATGGCTTAATGGGAGATAGCCAACATGGCTTTAGACAAGGAAGATCTTGTCTTACTAATCTGTTATGTTTTTTTGAAGGTGTGAATAAACAGGTAGACAAAGGTGAGTCAGTTGATATAGTGTATCTGGACTTTCAGAAAGCCTTTTTCAAGGTCCCTCATCAGAGACTTTTGGTAAAACTAAAAGGTCATGGGATAGGAGGCAGTGTACTATTGTGGAACAGAAACTGGTTAAAAGATAGAAAGCAGAAGGTAGGCTAAAAGCGTAGTTACTCACCGACATTCGGCAGGAAGGCTGTAACAGATGTTCTCCAGGGACAGCAGGAATCAGTCCTCACATATGGGTGACGTCGGTGTCCACGGAGCCCTTGTGCGGAGCAATTCCCCAGCTTTCAAAGAAAGCCTTTGGGATTGCATCGGGCATGCGCGGTCCCCTTCCCGCCCAAGGGTGTCATCTTGCTCAGTCAGATGACATAGCTAAAAAGACGGCAAAATGAGAAAAAATAATCACAGGACTACAACTCCAGGGGAGGAGGGAGGGTCGCGAGGACCGATTCCTGCTGTCCCTGGAGAACACCTGTTACAGGTGAGTAACTACGCTTTCTCCAGGAACAAGCATGAAGTCAGTCCTCACATATGGGACTCCCCAGCTATAGGCTACCGAAAACCCATAGCTGAAAATGGCTCCCTCAAGAAGAGCCGCAGCAGCAGTGACAGGATCTTTCTCCGAGAACGCAACCCACCCGGTAGCCTGACACCAAAGGGCCGGAGGGTAGGAGTTGCTTAAACCTCAAATAGGTTACGGTGTACCGCCTGACCGAAAACACTGTCCTGCCGGAACTCTCTCTCCAGGCAGTAATGAGCTGCAAAAGTCTGGCTTTAAGACCAAGTTGCGGCCGGCAGATATCTGCCAACGTAACAGAGCAGTGGTTAGCCAATGATGCGGCCTTAGCCCTGATCGAGTGGGCCGTGACTCGGCCCTGCAGCTGAAGGTCAGACGCCCTGTATGCCCAGGCTATGCAGTCTGCCACCCAGATGGACAACATGCACTTGGAGACAGGTAGACCCAATTTACTAGGGTCATAAGAAACGAAGTACTGGGCAGCCCTCCGGTGTCCCCGTGTACGTTCCAGGTAGAAGGTGAGCGCCCTCTTACAGTCCAGGGTGTGCAGCACCGCTTCAGCCCTGTTGGAATGTGGCCTGGGGAAAAAGGTTGGAAGAACCACCTCCTGGTTGAGGTGAAATGAGGAAACCACCTTAGGAAGGAACTTGGGGTGGGTGCGGAGGACCACCCTGTTGTTGTAAAACCGGGTATATGGCCTATCCGACACCAACGCTTGCAGCCCGGTTACATGGCGAGCAGATGTGAGAGCCACCAGAAAGAGTGCTTTCCAAGAGAGAAAGCGGAGGTGACAGGTGGACATTGGTTCAAAAGGTGGGCAAGTCAGTCACTGTAAGACCATGTTTAAGTCCCACTCTGTAGCCGGTGGGCGAAGCGGAGGGCTCAGGAGTAGGAGGCCTCTGAGGAATTGAGACACCAAGGGGTGAGCCGAAAGAGGCTGCCCATCCACTGGAGAGTGGTTAGCTGAGAGTGCACTCAGGTGGACCCTGACAGAGTTGAATTTGAGGCCTAACTCCGAGAGGTGAAGCAAGTACTGCAACACCTGGGGTACTCGGCAAGAGAACGGATTCTCGTTATGTTGGGCACACCACTCTTCAAACCTACACCACTTAAACGCGTAGGATTTTCTAGTAGATTGCCTCCTGGAGGCCAGCAACACCTCCTCAACTTCCTTGGGAAGGAGTAGAGGAGCAAGCATTACCCTCTCAGCAGCCATGCCATTAATTTGAGGGATCTGAGATTGTGGTGTTGCAAGGAACCCTGTTCTTGGGTCAAAAGGTCGGGCTGCTCCCCCAAAGGGAGTGGAGTTTCGACTGCCAGTTGAAGGAGAAGAGGGAACCAACGCTTTCTGGGCCACCTGGGGGCTACCAGGATGACAGAGGCCTTTGTCCTGGAGAATCTTGAACAGAGTGCGTGCCACCAGGGGTGTGGGTGGGACGCATAGAGAAGGCCTCGTGCTCACGAGATCAGGAAAGTATCTGCCACCACGCTCAGCGGATGCGGCTGCCTCGAGCAGAATCGGGGTAACTGATGGTTCTGTGGACTGGCAAAGAGATCCATGGATGGTAGACCCCAGTGGTTGAAGATCTGCTGGGCTACATCTCGGTTCAATTGCCACTCGTGAGGTTGAAGAACCCTGCTCAACTTGTCGGCCAGGAGGTTTTCCTGACCAGGCAGGTAAATTGCCTTTAGGGACATGTGATTTGCCACTGCAAAAGGACAGAGGTCAGAGTTTCTGGCATAGGATGAGAGATCCTGTGCCTCCCTGTTTGTTGATGCAGAAGATCGCTACCTGATTACCTGTCTGTATCAGCACTGATTGATGTGAGAGCAGATGACAGAAGGCTTGGAGAGCTGGGCGGATAGCCCGAAGCTCGAAAAGATTAATTTGAAGTGCGGCCTCTCGCGAGGAGCACAGGCCCTGAGTGCATGAACCCTGGCAATGGGCTCCCAGCCCAGCAAGGAGGCACCTGTCGTCAGCACTCTGGTGTGAGAGGGAGGTTGAAATGGTACTCCCTGAAGCAAGTTGGGGTGGTGAAGCCACCATTGCATGGTCGCCACCAGTAGTTTGGAAATCGCTACTCTGTCTCTGAGGTGGCCAGTGGCTTGCGTCCACTAGTCTCTGAGGCTCCACTGAGCTGTGCGCATGTGGAATCGAGCATATGGAATCGCATGCACCATGGAGGCCATGTGGCCCAGGAGGCGCAGGAAGACCCTTGCAGAGACTCGAGGCCTGTGCTGGACCCGCTGAACCACATCTAGCAATCGCCTTGCCCTGTCCAGCGGCAGGTAAGCCCTTGCCTGAAGTGTATCCAGTCTCACCCCTATGAACTCCAAGTTCTGAGTAGGGAGTAAAGTGGATTTTTCGTGATTTATTACGAACCCTAGGTGCTGGAGCAGGGTCACTATGCGAGCAGTGGCCTGTCATGCCTCCTGAGCCGAATGGCCCCTGATGAGCCAGTCGTCCAGGTATGGAAAGACGAAGACTCCCTGGCTTCTGAGAAAGGCCGCCACCACTGCTAGGCATTTGGTAAATACTCTGGGAGCGGAAGCTAGGCCAAAGGGAAGCACCTTGTACTTGAAGTGGTTTCCTCCGACCACAAACCTGAGATATTGTCTGTGGTCTGGGTGTATGAGGATGTAAGTATATGTATCCTTTAAATCTAAGGAGCATAGCCAGTCTCCCTGGTGGAGGTAAGGCAGTAGGATCCCAAGGGAAAGCATCTTGAACTTTTCCCTCACCAGGAACTTGTTCAGATTTCGCAAGTCTAGGATGGGCGAAGGCCTCCTTTTCTTTTTGGTATGAGAAAATACCTGGAGTAGAAGCCTTGTCCCTACAGGTGGTGGAGCACCGGTTCCACCGCCTGATCCTGTAGCAGACCTGCCAACTCCTGCAAGAGGAGGTTCCTGTGAAGAGGGGGTCTGAGAGGCTCTCCTGGGTAAAAGGAGGTGGGCACCTGGTTGAAATGAAGCAAATAGCCCTGCTGGACTATTCTCAAAACCCAGGTGTCTGTAGTAATGACTGGCCACCTGTGGGCATACAGGGCCAGCCTTCCTCCTGTGTAGGGCCAAACCACTGGTGGGAGAGGAGCTATGCACTGGGAGTCAAAAAACCCCTCCCGGCTGGGAAGGAGCCGGAGCTGGAGGCTTGGGGGTCTTCAGCTTATATGAGCCATGCCCCTGTCCCCTGGCTTGCTGCCCCTGTTGGGGAGCTGGGGTGACCTGGTAAGTGGGGTAGTTTTTGTAAGCCACACCCTTCCTCGGGAAAAAGGGCTTTTTCCCCGAGGCATTCTTCTTGTGAGAAGGTGCAGATGTCTTCTTCGACAACCTTGTGCAGGTCAAATACTTGGACTCGAGTTCTGCAGCATTTTCAGTCATGGGTTTGCCGAAGACGTTGTCACCTCAGCACGGGACATCGACCAACTTGTCCTGCACCCATGGCTCCAGGTCTGACGACATGAGCCAAGCCTGACGGCGTGCACCAATGCTGGCCGCGGCTACTCGGGCCGAAGCCTTGAAGCCGTCGTAAGCTGCTCGAGACATGAACTTCGAGCACTCTCGGATCCCCGTGGACAAGGCTTTGAAGCACTGCAAGGGTTCCTCGGAAAGGCTAGCTGAGAACCCGTCAATCTCCTTTGCCAGGTTCTGTAGGTACATGCCCATGTACAGCTGGTAGGTTTGGACACGGCATGACAGCATCGAGCCATGGTAGCACTTTCTGCCGAGGGCGTCCAGGTTCCGTGCCTCCTGACCGGGAGGCACCAAGGAGTGCAACTTTTGGCTTTTCAGCCGGTGCATGGCCGATTCCACAACCATGGAGTTGTGCGGCAGCTGCGCTTTCTGGAACCCAGGACTCTAGCGGACTCGATAGATGGAATTGACCTGCTTGCAGAGCACCGGCATCGAGGCCGTGGAGTTCTACATGTGGAGCATCAGCCGTTCCAAAATCGGAGGCACTGGTACAGTAAGGGCCTCCTTCGGATGAGAGTCATACTGGAGGGCATCGAGCTCCTCGGCTCGAGGTTGCTCCTCAGCATCCGCAGGGAATGCCAAAGCCTTGGCCATGTCCCTTACGAAGTCCGAGAACCGAGTGTCCTCCGGAGAGGACCTATTCCGAGGCTCCGAAACCGGAGAGTCTGAAGGGATACACCGAGTTCGGTAAGTGTCTGGGGAGTCTTCCTCCTCTGTCTCCCAAGCCGAGTCCTCTGAGGAGGACTCGATGGGCTCCGGCCTCGAGCCCGACCGCCCTGACGCCAAGGGCAACGGCATCGACAACCTCGGTCCCGAACGGGAGGTGGAGGGGGACCTTGGACAAGAATCGACTCGAGACCTGATTGACTTGAGAATCAGCTCGGCCTCCGGCGTAGACGTCCCGGTGGTCGGGGCGGACAGACCGGCGAGACTGGCCATCACCGCCCGCTGCTGCTCCATGAGGGAAGCCATGCTGCTCTCCAGGGCCACCAACCTGAGACTGAGCCCAGATGGCTCCGCAGCTCCTGGCTCAGGACCCGACGCCGGCTCTCCCAGAGGAGAGTCTACGAGGACAACAGACGTTACCTTGTCCGACATCTCCGTCTCCTTGCGAGGTTGTTTAACCAGACGCTCCGACTCTCAGGACCCGGGGTGGCGGTCTGGGCTCCGCGGCCTGGAACCCGAGGGCCCAGGTCGATTAGAGGTGTCCAGCGACGCCGCCCTCATGAGCTTTTTCTTCCTCCGGTGTTCCCTAGAGGGAGACCCCCGCTCAGAAGACACACGACACTCGGGCTCTGAGTCCCGAGACGTTGAGGCCTCTGAGGAGGTCTGGGCCCGGCCAGACGTGGACTCAGAAAAAATTCTGTCATGTTGATGCTGCCTGCTCTTCAAAGACTTGGAAGACATCTTACCACACGGCCCACAGACCACTGGGTCAGCGCCGAGGCAACGGAGGCAACAGTCGTGTGTGTCAGTGAGAGACATCAACTTCTTACACCGATCACACTTCTTAAACCTGCTGGCAGCCATCGGGGGAAAAAGGGCCCCTGCGATGTCAAACGACCGTGCTGCCAGTGAAAAATAAAAAGAGCGCGAACGCTAGTCACGAAGGACAAAAACGAAAAATAAGAAGAGTCTCGATACCGGTGTATCGAGCCGAAGGTGGGAAGGGGAACCGGCATCGAACCGGGAAGCTGAACAAAATAATTCAACTTTTCTACTTTTTCCACGGTGAAAACGGGACCACGTCCGTTGGGCTCTGCGGAAAAAAGAAGACTGAGCAAGATGGCACCTTTGGGCGGGAAGGGGACTGCGCAGGCGCGATGCAATCCCAAAGGCTTTCTTTGAAAGTTGGGGAATTGCTCTGCATGAGGGTTCCGTCAGCGCCGACGTCACCCATATGTGAGGACTGACTTTCTGCTTGTTCCTGGAGAATGGCCAATTTTCCCAATGGAGAAGGTGAATAGTGGAGTACCCCAGGGTTCTGTGCTGGGTCCGCTGCTTTTTGACATATTCATAAATGACCTGGAAAAGGGAATAATGAGTGAGGTTATCAAGTTTGCAGGTGACACAAAACTAAAGTTGTTAAAACCCAAGAGGATTATGGAAAATTGCAAAAGACTGGGCATCCAAATGGCAGATGGAATTTAATGTGGACAAGTGCAAAGTTATGCACCTAGGAAAGAATAATCCAAACAATGGTTACATGATGCAAGGTTCCACATTGGGAACTACTACCCAGGAAAAAGATTTAGGCGTCATCGTGGATAACATGTTGAAACCCTCCGCCCAGTGTTCAGTGGCGGCAAAGAGAGCAAATTAAATGCTAGGTATCATAAGGAAAGGAATGGAAAATAAAACAAAGAATATTATAATGCCTCTGGAGTGGGCGTATGGGGGTAAAGAAGGGAGGGGGGAGGGAATAAGATGGAATATTAGATTGTTTTTACCGTATGCCTTTTGTGAGAGAAGAATATTTTAGGTTTTGGGTGATTTAAAGGTGGTTTCTTACATTGTGCGTGGGTTAAATTTATATAGAAAACATCAACTACTTTTAAGGAGCTTTTATGGTTAAAGTGCTCTATTGGGATAGTACAAGAGATGCACTTGCTTTTTAAAGATGAGTTCAGGGTTCCAAATATTTATTTATTTAACCAGTTTTCTATACCGCCTTACTTTCAATCAAAGCTGTTTACATTATGTAATCACTACAAAAAGATACTGGATACATTCCCTTGCCCCCAAAGGGCTCACAATCTTTGTGTACCTGAGGCAACGGAGCATTAAGTGGCTTGCCCAAGGCCACAAGGAGTGCCTATAGGACTAGAAACCCCAGTCCCTCCAGCCTGAGATTGCTGTCCCCAGGTGGGAACTGAACCCCTGGGCCTCCTGGTGAATTCAGATGACAATGAACACCAATGGCTGGTATTCCTTCTTTCCATAAGTCCATGAACACCACCTTTGCAGTGTTCCCAATGAGTGACATATTTACGGTATGTGAATCTTTGGATTCAAGTAAAAAATATCCTGACCTTCCTTCCACATATGTAAAGCTAATGTCACTGTTCATCTCTAAAATAAAGCTATACCTTCTGTCCACTGTGCAGTATTTTCTAATATACAGGCTTGTTTCATATAAACTCAAATACAAACTAGTGCATAACATCTACTCGTACAAATGTTTTTACTGTGTAATTATTTGTATAATGTGCTACTCTGAATCCTGGGAAATAACCATACGCGAAACAGAGCTATAACTGGAATGTGATCCAACTGTCTGCTATACTGGTGCAGGACATGTTCTTTACGATATCCTATAAACTGCAATATACAGCTAGGCTCAATTAGATAAATTGGTCCCTCCTTCAATTAAAAATCACGCTTATTAATTGCATGAAAGAGTTTAAATCTTTTCATTGATTCTGTGTTCTGGACTGTATTTTTCCTTTGTCTTGTCTATATTAACTAGATTGTAAGGTCTAGGGAAAGCTTAGATCTCCAGGAACAAACAGGAATGTAGTCTTCACATATGGGTATCGTCGGCACCGACGGAGCACTGTTCCCTCTAAGCTGTGCGCGCGCACACACCTTGCTGAGCGAGCGCACATACTTTACAACAGAGCGCACAAAAATTACGGCTCTGATTCTGATAGAAAACAACACAGATGTCTTAAAATTTAAAAGTTATGATTGTAATTACTAGAAATTTCCTGCTTCATTTAGTAATTGTCTATTTTCATTTAATTTGATTAAAATCAATGTGGTGTACATACTGTATTCTGACGTGTAGTCAAATTTTAAAGTATATAACTCCGAGTGTCGTTATGTGGCGCACAAAAATTTAACCTTCCTTCAAAAGCTGCACACAGCTGATATTTTATGCGCACACAGCCTACAGAAAATTAGAGGGAACATTGCGACGGAGCCTGCGCGGGAACGCTCCCCAGCGTCCAATAGGAACGCTTTTGGGAGCATCCCTCAGCACATGCGCGCTGCCTTCCCGCCTTTCCAACTGTCCCTCTTCAGTTCTTCATTTTCCGCAGAGCAGATAGGATCCATACCCTGTCACCGCAGAAAATTCTGTCTTTAAAATTGTTTTCTTGTGGTCGCGTTTGCCTCCACACAACGCTTACCGGAACCGCCGGTTCTTTTCTTTTCTTTTCTAACACAAAAATTTTTTTAAAAAAACTTATACTTTGAACTGTTTCTCTTCAGAAACTTTTCTTTTTTGGTGTTAGGCTCCATTTTGGGCACTAGGCCCCATATTCCTACAACATGGAAAACCCAACTAGTGGTTTTAAAAAATGTACTAAGTGTGGCGGTACCATTTCCATCACTGACACCCATGATTGGTGTCTTAAATGTTTAGGGCCTGAACATTCTACATCTGAATGTCTCTCCTGTATGGGGATGACTAAAAGAGGAAGACAGAACCGGGCTGCAAAGCTCGGTACCCTCTTTTCTTCGGATGGCAGATCCATTGCATCATCAGCCCAATCTTTTACCTTGAGTTCAATATAGTTTTTTGCTCTGCATTAAAAAGATTAAATCATACTAGATGCAACTGGGTCTCAGCATTCCATGAGGCATTTAATCAGCCAGACTTACTGGATTGAACTTGCCTTTTTCCACATCAGCGACCCTTATTACTGTTGCTTCTAGATGAACTTTCACTATTTTTTTGTTATTATTTTTATAATTATATTATTGTTTTTTATAATTATTTTTTATATTTTTTTAACTTCAATTTAAAATCTATTTCTTTCTCAAATCTTTGTAAACTTTAAATTAGCTCCACAGTCCTTGATACCATATTCACAGTTTCTTAAAATGTTCAAATACCATATGATTCCAACTTGTAACTTGTAACAAAAAGCTGTGCTTGTCTGTATTTATCTGTTGTTTTTTTTGGTGAGAAGCGGAGATTTTTATTCCAGAGGTTGTTCCCGATACTCCCGGTACTCCCGACGATACATATCCACGAAGCGCTCCCTCGTTTCACTCTTCGTTTCCTCAGGGGGATCGTTTATCCAGCTGCCACCCGTTAGATGGCTGCCCTGTTTTATTGCTTCAGAGGGCGCATACTCTTCTTCCCTCTGTCACCACTGCACGGACTGAGAACAAAAACATGCTAGTTTTCTTCTATGAACTCCTTCTACATAAATTCTATTATTAAGGACTAAAGTCAAAAACCTTGAATTACCTTAAAACATCCTGTACACTTTCCAATTGTTCAACCAACGCTAAACTTTCATAGTGATGTCAAACAGACGCCGCGCATGCGGACTAGACTCTGTCTTTCTTTAAATACCTGAATTTCCTGGGCGGTACTAATCTCACGTGCATTTGTTCTTAACTCAACTACAAAGATGCCAATCCACCTGTGCATTCAACCCTTTGGGTGAAACTGTGGAAAGAGAGAAAATCCAACGTTGTTCTCGATATACAAGTAACTGTTCTCTAGTTCGTTCCTTCATCCCTCTCCTAACCTGTTCAATGCAAAAACATCGAAGTTCCATAAAATTATGTTGGAGCTGAAGACAATGCTCTATCATAGGGGCCTCTGTTCGCTGGCACTTTAAACGGCTGCGATGTTCTCGCATACGTGTTTGTAATGACCGTGTGGTCTTCCCCACATATAACAGGTGGCAGGGGCAAAATACTCCATAAACTACAAAAGTGGACTGGCAGTTAGTAGTATGGAATAATTTGTAATTTTTTCCTTCATACGTAAAAGACTGTATTTCTAAAGTGATCGAACAAATGTCACATCCAGTACATTTCGAATGCCCTACACCTACTAAATCATTCCTCTGCTCAGGCGGGCGTAATACAGTAGGGCTTAATATCTCTTTAAGATTTTTTTGTCTCCTCCAAACACATCTTATGCGTTTGTCATCCAGCCCTGGAATCTGTTGACATCACTATGAAAGTTTAGCGTTGGATGAACAATTGGAAAGTGTACAGGATGTTTTAAGGTAATTCAAGGTTTTTGACTTTAGTCCTTAATAATAGAATTTATGTAGAAGGAGTTCATAGAAGAAAACTAGCATGTTTTTGTTCTCAGTCCGTGCAGTGGTGACAGAGGGAAGAAGAGAGTATGCGCCCTCTGAAGCAATAAAACAGGGCAGCCATCTAACGGGTGGCAGCTGGATAAATGATCCCCCTGAGGAAACGAAGAGTGAAACGAGGGAGCGCTTCGTGGATATGTGTCGTCGGGAGTACCGGGAGTATCGGGAACAACCTCTGGAATAAAAATCTCCGCTTCTCACCAAAAAAAACAACAGATAAGCACAGCTTTTTGTTACAAGTTACAAGTTGGAATCATATGGTATTTGAACATTTTAAGAAACTGTGAATATGGTATCAAGGACTGTGGAGCTAATTTAAAGTTTATAAAGATTTGAGAAAGAAATAGATTTTAAATGCTTGAAGTTAAAAAAATATAAAAAATAATTATAAAAAACAATAATATAATTATAAAAATAATAACAAAAAAATAGTGAAAGTTCATCTAGAAGCAACAGTAATAAGGGTCGCTGATGTGGAAAAAGGCAAGTTCAATCCAGCAAGTCTGGCTGATTAAATGCCTCATGGAATGCTGAGACCCAGTTGCATCTAGTATGATTCAATCTTTTTAATGCAGAGCAAAAAACTATATTGAACTCAAGGTAAAAGACTGGGCTGATAATTCAATTTTATGTTTATATAGCTATATAGGCTCAAAAAGGTGACCGTATTTAATTTTGGTAGATCCATTGCATCGACATCTTCAAAGGCCTCCTCTTCCTCCCATGGATCTCAGGTAACTAAACATAAAAGCCAGTCCTCAAAGGGTAGCTCTCCTGGCTAGGCATCGAGAGGCCATTGGCATTGCCCTTGAGGGAACCACACCGGCAAAGCAGCCTCGACGGGAGGCTTTGGCTTCCAAAGCATCAATGGGGCTCCAGGATGTTCTCGAGGCCTCGACCTTGCAAGAACTACCTGTGCCATGCTCAGGGGTCCCGGCCATTTTCACCGGTTCTGACACCCAGGCATCGGCAGCGTCGATAGATCAGAGGTTCCTCGCTATCGAAAGCAGCATTGCAGCTCTCCTCTCAGCTGCGGTACCGTTGGTCCAACGGGCACCGGTACCGACATCGGTACCGACGCCGGTTCCTACACTGGTACAGACACCGGTACCAGCCCTGGTGGGAATTCTTCCCACGCCATCTTTGGCTGGAATTGACAAATTGGTACCGGATCAACTCGGTACCGACTTCGATCGATACTGGGACCGTGCTTTGCATGAGCATCGTGGTCAGGAATACTTTGAATCCTCCGATTCCGAAGACTCTGACAATTCTGCTGGTACTAGAGGTTTCTCCCAGAAGATCCCTCTTCTCCCCAGCGCAGAATGTCACCTCCAGAGGACATGTCTTTTCAGGATTTTATTTGTGATATGGCCAAGGGCCTTTCAATCACGGTGTCTCCTGAAGAGGAACCCAGAGCAAAGGAATTGGAAATTCTCCAATATCTTAAAGCTCCAAAGGAGGCAGCCACTCTGCCCATCCATGAAATTCTGCATAACTTGATGCTCAGAATGTGGGAGACACCTTTGACTACATCTCCTCACTCTAGGAGACTTGATACTATGTATCGAGTTCCGCCATGTTCTGGATTTCAAAAGACTCAGCTGCCACACCATTCAATGGTGGTGGAGTCAGCCATGTGTAGGATGAAAAGTGCAAAGAGGCATGCATCCAATCCTCCAGGTCGTGAATGCAGGACTTTGGACGCTTTTGGGCGCCGAACTTTTCAGGCTTCCATGCTTTCAGCTAGGATCAGTTCATATATACTATATATGGGAATGTTCCTCAAGGAAGTTACAGGAGACTTGGAGCTTATGAGCCCATTTCTCCCAGATGACAAGAGACAAGACTTTCTTGCTTTAGTTAAGCCTGCTCAAGATGTCTCCAAGTTTGTAAATCGTGCAGCCTTTGACTGCTTTGAATGCATCAGCAGAACCTCTGCTATTGCCATTGGCGCACGATGGATTGCCTGGCTTCAGGCATCAGACTTGGAGACTTGGTTACAGGACAAGTTAGGCAACATTTCTTGCACGGGAGAGAATCTCTTTGGCAAGAACTGGCAGGAAAAGGCTAATGAGTTAGATGCTGACAATACTACTCTAGATAGATTGTCGAAATCTACAGCCACTCCAGCCAAAAAGAAGCCTTATAAAAAACCCTCTTTCAGAAAAAGAGGAAGTTTTATCCTTCCTATACCCAACAGAGTCAAACTCAGGGTCAGGTTGCCCAAAAGGGACAAACTAGACAGCAAAAGAAGCCAAAAGGCCCGAGAGCTCAACAAGCTCTGCAGGTTCAGCCCCCTCAAGGGCTTTGACGCCTTCCTAGAGAGCTTAGCCTTCCTGCCTCTGAGGGGTCCCCAACCCCCCAGTATCCCAGGCAGGTTATGCCACTTTGCCAACAGATGGCATCAGATAACAGCAGAAGATTGGACTCCGTCCATTGTAGGAGAGGGGTACAAGCTCCATTTTCACAGCATGTCCCCTCCTACAATTCTAAAACAATTCAATTCTCCAGCCTCCGCAGATGATCTGCTAGATCACGAGGTCAAAACACTTCTTGCCCAAGGGGCAATAGAGGAGGTACCCATTCTTCAACGGGGTGCAGGGTTCTACTCCCCCTATTTTCTTATTCCAAAGAAAACAGGAGGACACAGACCCATTTTAGACCTCAGAGAATTGAACAAAAACCTGTTTTGAGAGACGTTCAAAATGATTTCTCTAGGAACTCTTCTGTCATACCTTCAAAGCCAGGATTGGCTTTGCTCTCTAGACTTAAAGAATGCATACACTCACATTCTGATCCATCCAGATCACAGGAAATTCTTACAAGTCCTTTGCAGGGGAAAACATTTCCAGTACAGGGTTCTTCCCTTTGGTCTAGCTTCAGCACCAAGGGTATTCACGAAATGCATGGCAGTAGTAGTTGCATTTCTGCAAACCCTGGGGATATTCGTCTTCCCTTACTTAGACGAATGGCTTATTCGAGCCCCTACAGTTGCAGAGGCCAGCACTGCACTGTCTCGCACAATGCGAATCCTCCAATACTTGGGGTTGGTAAAAAACTTCCCAAAATCCCAACTTATTCCTTCCCAATGCCTGGAATTCATAGGGGCTTGTCTAGATAACAGCCAGGCAAAGGCTTTCCTTTCACAGGCCCAGTGTCTTCGCATAATGCAACTAGCTTCTCAAGCAGCGGGGAAAACCTCCCTAACTGCTCGAAAACTACTACAGTTGCTGGGATATATGGCATCCACAGTTCACGTAGTCCCATATGCTCGCCTCCACATGCGAGCAGCTCAGTGGACCCTATCCACACAGTGGACACAGGCCACAGATCTTTTATCAGACAAAATAATAAACTCTCAATGTCTAATTTTGTCCCTCCAATGGTGGCAATCACTAGAAAATCTGACAGTGGGGTCTCCTTTTCATCAACCCCTTTTTCAGGTCACCCTAACAACAGATGCATCACAGGTGGGTTGGGGAGCACACCTGAATCATCTCTCTACCCAGGGAACCTGGACTCCACAGGAGGCTGGTCTTCACATAAACCTCCTGGAATTAAGAGCAATCTATTTAGCTCTTTGAGTATTCCACGCCCAGCTCAGCTACAAGAGAGTCCTAGTCCAGACGGACAATCAAGTAGCCATGTTCTATTTGAACAAGCAGTGCAGGACAGGCTCTCTGTCGTTATGCAACGAAGCTTTACGACTGTGGGCCCTCGTCAGAGAGTATCAAATTCACCTTCTAGTGGTATATTTTCCAGGCATTCAAAACCTTTGGGGAGACAAACTCAGTCGAGTGCTGCTGCCTCACGAGTGGTCCCTCCACCTAGACCAGGTGGCAAAGATATTTCATCTTTGGGGCACTCCAGACATAGACCTCTTTGCAAGTCCACTGAATGCCAAACTTCCCCGGTTCTGTTCCAGGATTCCGGCTCACAATTGTCAGGCAAGGGATGCCTTCCTCCTTCACTGGGGTCAGGACTTCCTTTATGCCTTCCCACCCATTCCCCAAAACACTCTTCAAGCTTTAGAGACAGGGGTCGCATGATTCTCATAGCGCCACGATGGCCACGCCAAGCGTGGTATCCCCTGCTTCTACGTCTCTCTGAAGCTGCACCTCTGGAGTTAGGGCATGCTTCAGATCTCCTTTCCCAAGAGGACGGGACACTATGGCACCCGAATCCCCAGTCCCTGCATCTCACGGCCTGGATGCTGAAGGCTTAGATCTCCAGGATTTCAACCTGTCCCAACAGGTAAAGGATATCCTTCAGGCTTCTAGGAAACTTTCCACAAGAAGATCTTATGCCTTCAAGTGGAAACGTTTTACTGTATGGTGCTCCGAGAAAGGATTAAACCCCCTTGTCATACCTTTAGAATTGATACTAGAGTATCTCCTTCACTTTATTTATTTAGAAGGATTTAGTATACCGCCTTATAGTTAAATCAAGGCGGTTTGGCACATCAAACAAAATCAATAATAATGTGTGGTCTGTAGCATGCAGTGGGAGAACTGAGAAGAGTGGTGTGTGGAGCAGTGTGTTAGATTATATCGGTGAACTATTTACATAATGAGCTATATACATATATACAATCAAATTCTGGTCTAAAGAGTCCATCTTAGTGCAATTGCAGCTTCTTATAAGCCTTTGAATGGACAACCAATTTCCTCTCATCCACTCATATCCCGATTTATGAGAGGTCTTCTATTAACCAAACCTCCCATTAAGCCACCACCGGTGGCATGGGATCTAAATCTAGTTCTCGGGCAGCTCATGAAACCGCCTTTTGAGCCTTTGGCCACTACAACCCTTAGGTTTTTGACCTGGAAGGAGTTGCCATCATCACCAGATCTGACCTTCAATTCAAAATGGAGGACGCCAGCAACACCAATTCCCTTGAAACATTATCTATTTCCAACCACTCTTGCTCCATAAACCTTATTTATAGAGCGCCCTCTGCAGATCCAGACAACCTCTCCAATATCATAAACTTAGCATCAAACACCCATGTTCCACATAAACCTAACTGGATACTAGGAGATTTTAACTTACCATCCCTACAGGACAATCAAGCAGCCGCCTTCACAGAAGCCCTAGATATCTTGGGATACACCCAATTGGTTCATGAACCTACATACACAAAGGGCAACGTTCTCGACCTGATATTCGCCCCACAAACGGTGCTTCAGCAAGCACAAAACATCACATTATCACTAACAGCAGTTCCATGGTCGGATCATAAGCTCATTTCCTTTCAAATTCCGACCCCCATCAAGTCACTGAGACCCATTACGAACTCACAAACAAACACAACCGCAAATACCAGAAGATTTCACCCATTTAACAAAGAACGCATCCTGGCTGAAACAAACTCTCTCCTTGACAATACCTCACAAGACCTAGATGTCCTAATCTCCACGTGGAACAGCAGACTCAGCTCGATCGCAATCCGTCCCCCCACATCTAAAGCCCCAAAGAAAAGACCATCCGCACCATGGTTCACAGCTGACCTAAGGGCGTCACTAACCCTCCTACGAAGATCGGAAAAACGCTGGAGGAAATCACGTACCAGCAGTGACCAAGCAGCATACATCCAACTCCTACACACACATCGTAGGGCAGTCACAGACAAGATGAAACAACATCACACTGACACTCTGAAACGTTCTCTAAACAAACCACATGATCTCTTCAACCTGGTCAAATATCTTGCCAAAGAACCGACCCCGGAACGCACAGGATCTATACACCCACAGGATTACGCCGCATTTATGCAATCAAAACTATGCAAGACTGACAAGATGATGATACCAGACCCTCCTGATGACAAAGCACGCACAGCGTTTCTAACCACTTTTACCACTCTGTCTAAGAGAACTATCGAAGATACCATTGCTACCCTAAATACCTCCACTTCATACTCAGATCCATGTCCAGCATTCTGGATAAAAGATCTGCGATCCGACCTTGCCCCAATCTTAGCTAAAATGATAGAATTATCATTCAGCACCGGGTCATTCCCATCCAC
Source organism: Ichthyophis bannanicus (assembly GCA_033557465.1). Taxonomy (NCBI): domain Eukaryota; kingdom Metazoa; phylum Chordata; class Amphibia; order Gymnophiona; family Ichthyophiidae; genus Ichthyophis; species Ichthyophis bannanicus. The sequence continues at coordinate 152,366,373 of CM066039.1, read as the reverse complement.
GCTCAAACAGACCTCCGTTAGACCGCTGCTTAAAGACACCAAATTAGACCCTCAAAAGGTCGAGTCTTACAGACCCATATCCAGTATCCCGATGCTCGCCAAAATCGTTGAAAAAATAGTCTACAGGCAGTTACAAGATCATGTGGACACTAATGCACCTCTAGATCCATCACAATACGGGTTCAGAGAGTCACACGGAGTAGAAACACTACTCTTTTCAACACCATAATCTCAGGTATTGACAACTCACGTACAGGTTTCGCACTTATCTTTCTAGATATTGCGGCAGCCTTTGACTCAGTCCGCCACGAGATTCTCCTGATTCGACTAAGAGAGAAAGGCATTACCGAAACAGCGCTTGAGTGGTGTAGGTCTTACCTGTCTGGAAGATGGCAACATGTACGAACAAACGGAACCACCTCCGAGCCATTCCTACAAAGTCAAGGAGTCCCTCAAGGATCCTCCCTATCGTCACTTATGTTTAACATTTATATCCAACCCATCTGTAACATCATCAGATCCTTCAATGTGAGTTGCATGATTTACGCAGACGATGTCCTACTGTACCTGCCAATATCACTAGATTGCCCGGACCTCACCCCACTAACCAACTGCTTCAATGCAATATCAGAATGGCTCCTCTCCCAAAATCTGCGTATCCAACATAAGAAAACTGAGGTCCTGTTCATCTCTAGAAATCCAGAATTCACTCCACCTAACCAACTGGAAGTAGACAACGCCAAACTACAAGTAAAATCATCCATACGGTATCTCGGAGTCACATTGGATCAGAACCTCAACATGAAGCAACACATAGCAAAAATAGTAAGAGCAATCTACTTCAAGATCAGATCCCTCAGGCACATACGCCCTCTACTCGAGCTGAGCGACTTCCGTACCATCTTCCAAGCCCTCATCATCCCTCATTTTGACTATGCAAACGCCATCCTACAAGGACTCCCCCAGACAACCTTACATCCCTTACAACTCGCCATGAACTGCGCTGCGCGAATCCTCTTTGGAGCACCAAGGAGAGAGCACATCACACCTCTCCTGATGCAGCTTCACTGGCTCCCCATCCAAGCCAGGATTAGCTTCAAGACCCTAGTGATGACATTCAAAGCCATCAACGGGTTATCCGCCTCCTCAATATGTGACCTCATACAACCACCCACACCCAACAGGATAAGAAGAACCTCTGCAGCCAACATGCTAGCAATACCAAAAGTTATGACAAGATGCGCCATATCAACTTCAAACAGAGCCTTCAGTCTGAGTGCCCCAAGCCTCTGGAACTCCCTACCACCACACATCAGAGCTATCCCCGACTTGAGCCAGTTTAGGAAGGCCTTAAAACACTTCCTCTTCATTAAATACCTCACAGCCTCCCCCGAACCCCAGCCACCATGTATGAGCAACACACAATAATTCCATCTCTCATATATACAGTTACCTTGTTCAATGTTCCACACATGTAGATAGTTTCCCCTGTTATCCAAGTTTACTGCTCCTGTTCATTGTAATGACCTGACTCTTGTTTATTGTCGGATATTGTTTGTTCTATGTAAACCGCGCTGATCGCAAATAGTGCGGTATATAAGAGATGTAAATAAATAAAATAAATAAATAAATCTTCCTAATTGCAATCACCTCTGCACATCGCATTAGTGAACTGCAAGCTTTAGTGGCTGATCCTCCTTATACTAGGTTTCATCATGATAAGGTTGTTCTTAGAACTCATCCACACTTTATGCCAAAGGTGGTTTCGCCTTTTCATTTGAATCAATCAATTTATCTTCCTGTATTTTTTCCGAGGCCTCACGTCTCTAATGCAGAAAGAAATCTTCATACTTTGGATTGTAAAAGAGCCTTAGCTTTTACCTACAGAGAACACAGCAACATAGAAAGTCCTTGCAACTTTTTATAGCTTTTGACCCTAGTCATTTGGGACTTCCAGTCTCCAAAACAACTTTATCTAAATGGATTGCCCAATGCATATCCTTTGCTTATGAGAGTAAGGGTCTTCCTCTTCATGACCAATTCACAGCTCATAAAGTGAGAGCCATGGCAACTTCCATGGCTAATCTCCACTCTGTGTCTATTGATGACATTTGTCAAGCAGCCACCTGGGCTTCGGTACACACCTTCACAGCCCACTACTTTATCTTTATCTTTATTCACAACACTTGATAAACCACCCAGGCCGAAGCATCAGGGCGGTGTACAATACAAAATGTCAGCTGCTAGAAACAAAAGACAGAAAAGAACGCCAAAAAACGATAGGACAGAGAGAGACAGTTAAGATAGAGAACAGAAAAGGCCCAAGGAGGGACGGGGAGGAGGGGAAGTGGGGGGGGGGGGGGGAGAAGGGAAGGGGGGAGAGGGAAATGGGAAGGAATCATGGAGGATGGAGGGCACGACTAGGGGATGAGGCACCATCAGCAGGGGGAGGAAGATCGAAAGCCTGACAGAAAAGGTGGGGTTTGAGGAGGGCTTTGAAGCGTGTATAGGACAGTTCAGTGCGGAGAGGTAGGGGAAGGGAGTTCCATAGGGCGGGCCCTAGGAAGAAAAAGGCGGAACGGCGGGTAGATTCCAGGTGGGCCTGAGTAGGAGAAGGAAGGAAGAGACGGTTACCGTGGGTCGAACGAAGAAGGCGGGGAGAGGGCTGAAGATGAATGATGTTGGCCAGGTACTGGGGGGTGTCAGTGTAAAGAACCTTATGTGTGATGATGAGCAACTTGAAGAGAAACCTGAACTTGATCGGAAGCCAGTGCAAAGTGAGAAGACACGGGGACACATGGGAACGTGCAGAGGAGGAAGTGACAAGACGGGTGGCGGCATTCTGAGCTAGTTGGAGACGGCGAAGCTGGAAAGAAGGGAGGCCTGCATAGATAATGTTACAGTAATCCAATTGGGAGATTACCAGAGATAGGACGAGAGTGACAACAGAAGGTGGAGGAAGAAGTGATCGGATGGGGGAGGAGTGGCCTAGTGGTTAGGACAAGGTATTTCGGGCCGGAGGGCCGGGGTTTCAAGTCCCACCTGGGGACAGCAATCTCAGGCCGGAAGGACTGGGATTTCTAGTCCTATAGGCACTCCTTGTGGTCTTGGGCAAGCCACTTAACTCTCCATTGCCCATGTTCCCTGTAAGTATTAGCGTATGTGTGTCATATCCCCTCGTGTTAAATGTATCTCCCAATTGACCGCTTCGACCCGGTGAAAAGCGGGATATAAATACAGCTAAATAAATAAATAAATGGCCTTGATACGATGCAAGTGGAAAAAGGAGGTACAAATAACAGAGGAGATATGTTCGCGAAAGGAAAGGGATGGGTCTAAGGTGACGTCCAGGTAACGAAGGGTTGGTACCAGGGGGATAGAATGAGAGCCCATAACGGGTGATAGACTGGGAGGTGGGAGCCCAAAGGAAAATCAGATTGCGGAGGACTTAGCGGGGTTAGCATGTAGAAAATTGGACTCGAACCAGGAGGCAACGGAGGAAAGACAGCGATTGAGTGGGCCGAGATCAGGGGAGGAAGAAGAGGTGTGGTGGACTAGAAGCAGCCACCTGGGCTTCGGTACACACCTTCACAGCCCACTACTGCCTGGATAAAGCCTCCCATTGGGATGCCTTCTTCGGCCAAGCTGTTCTTCAAAATCTCTTTCAGACCTAATTAACTCCTACCCACCAACCCTGGTGGGATGCCAGAGATCCATGGGAGGAAGGATTCCCACCTTTCTAGGGTGGCACCTTCCTGGGGCTACCTCCCTGGCATCTTCAGCTAGGGAGTCCCCATATGTGAAGACTACATTCCTGCTTGTTCCTGGAGATAGTGTAGTTACTCACTTGTAACAGGTGATCTCCGGGAACAGCAAGAATTTAGTCTTCACAACCCACCCACCTCCCATAGGAGTTGTCTCTCTCTCTCTCTTTGTCTCTTTCCTCTCTCCCTCTATCCTTTCACTCAGCTACAAACTTAACTGAAGAGGGACAGTTGGAAAGGCGGGAAGGCAGCGCGCATGTGCTGAGGGATGCTCCCAAAAGCGTTCCTATTGGACGCTGGGGAGCGTTCCCGCACAGGCTCCGTCGGTACCGACAATACCCATATGCGAAGACTAAATTCCTGCTGTTCCCGGAGATCACCTGTTACAGGTGAGTAACTACGCTTTACTCACCTGTAACAGGTGATCTCCGGGAACAGCAGGAATGACGTCGGTATCAATGGTTAATACATACAGTTGTAGTCAACATTATTGGCACCCTTGCATTTTAGGTATGTTGTGTACAATATCTTGAGAAATTGGAAATATTCCAATTGTATGTCATCATAATATTTTAATAGTATGTTCAAAGGTATACACTAAAAATAAAGATGTCTGTGCAATTTAGATGTAGTAATTTCTGAGAAAAAAAGCTAAATATGATCTGGACAGGATTAATGGCACCCTTCACTAATATTTGGTTGCACAATCCTTGGCAGCGAGGACAGCTTCCAGACGTTTCTTGTAGTGATCTATAAGTTTCAGAATCTGTCTGCTGGTAGTTTCTCCCACCCTTCAACTGCAATTTTTTCCATCTCATGAATGTTTCCAGGATTCCTTTTACCAATGGCTGATTTCAGCTCTTTCTAAAGGTTCATGATTGGATTGAGATCAGGACTCATTGCTGGACAGTTTAAAACAGTTCATTTTTTCATTTTTAACCATTCTTTTGTACTTTGGGATGTATGTTTTGGGTCATTGTCCTGCTGGGAGGACCCATGACCTGTGATCCAGACCTAGCTTTCTGATACTAGGTACCACGTTTTGCTCCAAAATACCTTGATAGCCCTCTGACTTTAAAATTCCTTTAATACGCTCCAGGCCTCCAGTTCCTGAGGCAGCAAAACAGCCCCACAACATTATGGAACCTCCACCATATTTAACTGTAAGAAGGGTGTTTTTTTCTTATAAGCTTCATTTCTTCTCCTGTAATGTATCGCTGGTCTGCACTGCCAGAAAGCTCAAGTTTGGTTTCATCTCGCCACAGAACATTTTTCCAGAAGGATTGTGGTTTCTTAAGGTGGTTTTGGCAAAGATCAGGCGTGCCTTTTTATGTCTGTTTTTGAGAAGTGGGGTCCGCCTTGGCCTTCACCCATGAAGTCCTTCTTTGTTTAGTGTGCAGCATAAGGTGTGGGTTGAAACCACCACTCCAGATTGCTCCAGGTCAGCCTTAAGCTCTTTGGATGTTGTACGTGGTGTTTTTCCAACAGTTTGCACTAACCTTCGAAGATTTCTTGGATTCATTTTCCTCTTCCCACCATGTCCTAGGAGGTACTTGATAGTTCCATGGGCAGAAAACTTCTTAATAACATTGCCAACTGTAGACAAAGGACTCCCAAGGACTTTGGAGATGGCTTTGTACCCCTTTGAAGTTTGAGTTTTGGTGATAATGGCTTTTCTGACAGTCTCAGGCAGCTCTCTTTTCTTCACCATTGTGAAAATGGTACAGGGAATGAATGTGGCCATTTTGAACATTAGAGCCATCAATCATTGGCTGATTCAAGTCATGTGAGTGCTGATAACTGAGCACAGCTGCGTCTAATTTTACTGCAATGGGAATGTGGTTCTTCTGTTCAAACTGATTTGAATTGTTTATGTTTATGTTTATTTTATTTTATATACCGCCCTTCTGTGATAAACAAGGCGGTTTACATTTCATAAAATACAGTAGAGGCACGAGGCCTAGTGGAAAGGAAAAGGAACTACAATCATTGACAGGACAGTAGAAGAAAAGGAGAGAGAGGACAAGACATAAAGGAAACAGTTACATGAAGGGGGAGGAGAGGTCGAAGGCCAAGGAAAAGAGGTGGGTCTTAAGGTTTCGCTTAAAGGAGGTGTGATGGGGGTCTAAGTGGAGGGAGGAAGGGAGGGAGTTCCAGAGGGCAGGACCGGTGAAGAAGAAGACAGAGGAACGGGTGGAATGCAGATGAGCAAGGGAGGGAGAGGGGAGGTTAAGGCGGTTGAGGTGGAAGGAGCGAGGAGTGTGTCTGGGAGTGTGGAAAGTGATGAGATCAGCTAGGTATTGCGGGGTGCTGGTGTGAAGAGCCCTGTGAACAAGAGAGAGCAATTTGAATTGAGTACGGAAGGGAACCGGCAACCAATGAAGATGAAAAAGAAGATGTGTTACATGGTCTTTGGGGGAGGAGTGGGTAATGAGGCGTGTGGCAGTGTTTTGAATCCTCTGAAGTTGTGCCAGTTGAGATTTAGAGAGGCCAATAAGGATAGAATTGGAGAAATCAACGCGTGACATGACAAGAGAAAGTAACAAGGTTTTGAGAGCAGATAGGGAAAGAAAGGGGTGGACTGCACGGATCTGACGGAGAAAGAAAAAAGAAGATTGAGTGATGTGGGAGATGTGGGCCTTAAAAGAAAGATCAGAATCAAAGAGCAAACCCAGGTAACAAAAGGTAGAGACCAAGGGTATGGGGGTGCCAGAGAAAGAGGGGGATAGTGAGGGGGCGGGGTACCATGGGAGAACCAGATGGCAATAGTTTTGGTTAGATTAAGGTAGAGACAGTTCTGAGTCAGCCAGCCTGCCACAGTAGAAAGACAGGAATTCAGGGCGGAGAGATCAGGGCAAGAGGGAGAAGTGTGGTGAAGAAGAACTATGTCGTCTGCATAGTAGAAAGCAGAAATGCCAGATTGTTGAATTAGCAGAGCAAGGGGGGCTAAGAAGAGATTGAAAAGAAGGGGAGCCAGAACAGAACCTTGGGGGACCCCACATGGGAGAGGAAATGTGTCTGACGCGGGAGTGGGAGGAGAGGTGGAGAGGACTACGCATGACCGAGAGGAAAGAAAAGAGTGGAAACAGTGGTAGACGGTTCTGCAAAGACCCGCTTCCCGTAGGCGAAGGAGAAGAAGAGAGTGGTCAACTAAATCAAAGGCAGCAGAAAGATCAAGAGCTACCGCCATCGAGATATCCCCGCGATCGTGAGCCAATTGTTTATAAGGGTGCCAATAATAGTGTCCTAATCCATAAACCCAAATGTGTTTCCCACAAATTTATTATAACCACTAATAAGAGAAACCACAATCTAATGTATTTTTGTTCGAACTTACACCATGAAGATAAATTTATTTCTTTTCGCGGTGTGATGTTCCTTTTTTTTCTTTAAATGGGGACGCAACCCCAACAAGTGCTAAGGAGACAGTAGCCCCTTAGAACACACCGGTAATAATTCTCCTTCAGGCTTTAGATATTTCTATGAATCAAAGAAAAGTCATTTAGCTGATCAGGAAGATTTCTTCTCTGGAGAAAACAAATCGCTGAAGAGGTTGCCAATCATAGGGAAGGAATCAAAACCATCCCCCATTACTCAATAGCTGATCCAATGAGAACACCAAATCTCAAGCTTCAATCGCTCAACTCACAATTATTTCTCTCCTCCTGATTTCCCAAGTTTGCAAAAGACATCCGTGAAAGCAACTGTGCCGTAGTGATACCACGAACTAGTCTCCTTAGCACTTGTTGGAGTTGCGTCCCCATTTAAAGAAAAAAAGGAACATCACACTGCGAGAAGAAATAAATTTATCTTCATGCTGTAAGTTCCAACAAAAATACATTAGATTGGGGTTTCTCTTATTAGTGGTTATAATAATCAGGTCCTGGCAATGTCCCAGTATTTATACCATTTCTTTTTTTAATTGGTCTTGTTTTATTTGATTCTTTTGTGTGTCAAATATGTGTGCATATATAGTCCAAAGCCCTTTCACTGGTCACTTTTTTATTTATTTATTTACTTTTTTAAGGCGATATTGGACATTAAGGGGTTGAACTGCAAGGGTGCCAATCATGTTAACCACAACTGTCTTTTGCATTGACAAAGAAGGCCAAGAAAAATAGTCAGGCGGGGGTTCTGATATCCTTGGACCTGCTGCATCAGTTAGTGGAGGTTTGTAAGGATGGAGAGGACTGACTGATCAACATTTATGCCTCCAATATAAGAACATAAGTATATAAGAAATGTCATACTGGGACACACCAAAGGTCCATCAAGCCCAGTATCCTGTTTCCAACAGTGGATAAGCCAGGTCACAGGTACCTGTCAAGTTCCCCAAAGGTAGACAGATTCCATGCTGATTATAGCCGTGCATTTCCCCAGTTCTCTTTAATAAGTGGAGTGGTTACAGTAACAGTCTAGTACCCAAGAGATCAGGGTTTGAGTACCACTGGCACTCCTTGTGACTTCTAGCAAGTCACTTAACCTTCCATTGTCTCAGGTACAAATTTAGATTGCAAGCTCTCTGGGGACAGGAAAATACCTACATACTTGAATGTAACTTGCCTTAAAACTACCATTGGAAAGGCGTGAGTTAAATACTACTGAAAAATAAATATATAATGGTTTATGGTCTCCTCCAGGAACCTGTTCAAAGTCAGCTGCACTAACAGCTTTTATTACAACTTCCGGTAACGAATTCCAGAGTTTGGTTATGCGTTTAGTGAAAAAGGATTTTCTCCCATTAGTCTTAAATGTGCTATATTGTAGCTTAAATTGCATATCTCCTAGTCTTCCTACTTCTTGAAGGAGTAAATAACCAATCTACATTTACCCGTTCCACTGCATTCATTATTTTCTAGACCTCTAGTTTATCTCTCCCTCAGCTGTCTTTTTTCCAAATTGAAGAGCCCTAACTTTTAAAGCCTTTCCTCTTAGGAGTATCCTTCCACCTCCTTTATCATTTTGGTCACTTTTCTTTCTACCTTTTCTAATTCCGCTATATCCTTTTTAAGATATAGCGACCAGAACTGCACATGATATTTGAGGTGCAGTCAACCACAGAGAGATACAGAGGCATTATAATATCCTTGACTTTATTCTCCATTCCTTTCCTTATGAATCCTAGCATTCTATTTGCTTTCTTGGCCACCGCTGCATACTGGGCAGAGGATTTCAACATATTATCCACGACGACACCCAGATCCTCTTCCTGGGTGGAGATTCCTAATGTGGAACCTTGCATCATGTAACTGTAGTTTGAGTTGTTCTTCCCTAACTTTGCACTTCTCCACATTAAATTTCATCTGCCATTTGGACGCCCAGTCTCCCAATTTCCTCTTGCAATTTTTCACAATCCTCTTATGTTCTAACAACTTTGAATAATTTTTTTGTCAATATCATCCCCATTTCACTCATTATTCCTTTTTCCAGGTCATTTATAAGCATGTTAAAAAGCAGTAGGCCTAGCACCGATCCCTGGGGTACTCCACTATTCACCTTTCTCCCCTGAGAAAATTTGGCATTTAGCCCTACTCTCTATTTTCTATCTTTGAACCAGTTCGTAATCCACAATAGTACACTCTCATCAGATTTAAAACATGTGCTTCAGGCATGCCCGCGCCAAAGGACCCTCAGGCATGGCCCTTAGCGTAGCCTTAACTATCTTTGGTCTACTGCCAATCCATATACAGCAACAAAGATATTTCCCAGCTAACAACGAAGACAGAGCCCGCTTCCACCACATTACTGTTATTTAACAGACCCTAAGTTAAATTAAACTGCCCTGCCAGGCATGCATGAGCTACTCCTGCACACAGCGACCTGGTGTACCAGAAACTGTCACCCATGTTAAGGCTACACCAGGGTCCTCTAAGGTCAGCAGCAAGCAGGATAAAGAGTAGTTACTCACCTGTAACAGGTGTTCTCCAGGAGCAGCAGGAATCAGTCCTCACATATGGGTGACGTCGGCGCCGACGGAGCCCTCGTGCGGAGCATTTCCCCAGCTTTCAAAGAAAGCCTTTGGGAATTGCAGCGTGCATGCACGGTCCCCTTCCCGCCCAAGGGTGCCATCTTGCTCAGTCTGAAGACCACATCTTCCACCTCTCGAGGCAGTAGTAGGGGAGCCAGGACTACCCTTTCAGCAGCCAGGCCATCAGATGAAGGGACTGGAGGTTGGGGTGCAAGAGAGTCCCCTGATCCTGAGACAGGAGATCGTGTTGAAACCCCAGAGGAAGAGGGGTGTCCACCGCTAGCTGCAGCAGAAGCGGGAACCACGGTTGCCTCGGCCACCTGGGGGCTATCAGGTTTAATGAAGCCCCGTCCTTGAGGACTCTGAACAGCGTTCTGGACACTAGTGGCGTGGGAGGAAATGCATACAGTAGGCCTGTGGACCACGAGATCAGAAACGTATCCGCTGCTACTCTGAGAGGATGCGGTTGTCTGGAGCAGAATCTTGGGAGTTGCCGGTTCAGAGGACTGGCAAAAAGATCCATGGTGGGGAGGTCCCACCTGAGAAAGACCTGCTGAACCACCAACGGGTTCAACCTCCATTCGTGTGGTTGCAGGATCCTGCTCAGTCTGTCCGCCAGGTAATTTTCTTGACCTGGGAGGTAGACAGCCTTTAGGAGGATTCCGTGAGTGACGGCCCAAGAGCACAGCCGTTGTGCCTCCTGACATAGAAGGAAGGAGCCTGTGCCTCCTTGCTTGTTCACGTAGAACATGGCAACTTGATTGTCCGTCTGGACCAGTACAGACTGGTGAGAGGCGAGGTGGGAGAGCTAGGCGTATTGCCCGTAGCTCCAGGAAGTTTATCTGTTGAGCAGCCTCCCAAGGGGTCCAGAGACCCTGAGTACATGTCCCTTGGCAATGTGCTCCCCAACCGAGAAGAGAAGCATCTGTTGTCAGCACTTGAGAATGCGGAGGGGATTGAAAAACCACTCCGAGTACCAGATTGGGAAGATGAAGCCACCATTGTAGACAGGAGACTAGCAGGTCCGATATCTTCACTGAGTCCGCTAGGCTCCCCGTGGCCTGATGCCACTGAGTGCGAAGGCTCCACTGAGCAGGCCGCATGTGCAGGCGGGCATTGGGGGTGACATGAACTGTGGAAGCCATATGGCCGAGCAGTCTCAGGAATTGCCTGGCAGAGACCAGGGAATTGCTGCGAAACTGCCTGGCCAGATCCATCAGCCTGTGGGCTCTGTCCATAGGCAGAAAAGCCTTCGCTTGAAGAGTGTATAGTCTGGCCCCTATGAATTCTAAGTTCTGGGACGGGAGCAAAGTGGACTTTGCGAAGTTTATGACAAACCCCAAGTGCTGAAGCAGAGCCACAGTGCGAAGGGTGGCTTGATTGGCCTCCTGGGAAGATTGGCCCCTTATGAGCCAGTCATCCAGGTACGGAAACACAAAAAGACCTTGAAGCCTCAGGTAGGCCGCCACCACTGCCAGGCACTTGGTGAACACCCTGGGAGCGGAGGACAGGCCAAAGGGTAGTACTCTGTACTGATAGTGGTTCCCCCCCACAACAAAGCGGAGATATTGTCTGTGGTCTGGATGAATAAGGATGTGAGTATACGCATCCTTTAGATCTAAGGAGCATAGCCAGTCTCCCTGCTGGAGGTAGGGCAGCAGGATTCCAAGGGTAAGCATCTTGAACTTTTCCCTCTCCAGGAACTTGTTGAGGTTGCGCAAGTCTAGGATGAGTCTGAGGCCTCCTGTTCTTTTTGGTACCAGAAAGTACCTGGAATAAAAGCCGTGACCTCTCAGGTGGTGGGGCACCGGTTCCACAGCCTGATCCTTTAGCAGACTTGCTAACTCCTGAAGGAGTAGGTCCCTGTGCAGAGGGAGTCTTGGAAGCTCCCCTGGAAAATAGGAGGGAGGTACCTGGTGAAAATGGAGAAGATAGCCCTTTTGGACTATATGAAGAACCCAGGTATCTGATGTGACGGCTGACCACCTGTGGGCAAAGTGGGCCAGCCGGCCTCCTGTGCTGAGAGAAGCCAGCTGAGGAGAAGAGGCTATGCTTTCTGAGTCAAAAACCCCCACCCTGCTGAGCAGGGGCCGGTGTAGGTGGCTTGAGGGCCTTCTGCCTACGGGGCCCTTGACCCTGCACCTTGGCCTGCTGACCCTGTTGGGGAGCTGCAGAGGCGTGATAATGAGGGTATTGTTTATAGGCAGATGACTTCCTCGGGTAAAAGGTCCTTTTTCCCGAGCCCTTCTTTTTCTGAGAAGGGGCAGAGGTTTTTCTGGACAGCCTAGTCCTGGTGAGAGTCTCTGTCTCGAGCTCAGCAGCCTTTTCAGCCATGGGTTTGCCGAAAAGGTTTTCACCCCGGCAGGGGACATCGACCAACTTGTCCTGTACACATGGCTCGAGGTCGGATGACTGTAGCCAAGCCTGTCGGCGGGCACCGATGCCGGCCCCGGCTACTCGGGCCAAAGCCTCGAAGCCATCATAGGCTGCTCGAGAGATAAACTTTGAGCACTCCCGAATACCAGTGGACAAGGCCTGGAACCTCTGCAAAGGTTCCTCGGAGAGACCAGCAGAGAACCCGGCAATCTCCTTTGCCAGGTCTCGGAGGTACATGCCCATGTAGAGCTGATATGTCTGGACACGGCAAGCAAGCATAGAGCCCTGAAAGCACTTCTTACCGAGGGCATCCAGGTTCCGGGCCTCCCGGCCGGGAGGCACCAAGGAGTGCATCTTCTGACTCTTCAGTCGATGCATGTCCGATTCCACAACCATGGAGTGGTGTGGTAATTGCGCCTTTTGGAACCCGGGGCTCTTGCGGACTCGATAGATTGAATCGACCCACTTGCTTAACACCGGCGTCGAGGCCGGGGTCTCCCACATGCGGAAGAGCAGCCGCTCCAGCATCGGAGGAACCGGAACAGTAAAGGCCTCCTTCGGGGGAGAGTCATACTGGAGGGCTTCGAGCTCCTCGGCTTGAGGATCCTCCTCGGGATCCGCGGGGAAGGCCAAGGCCTTGGCCATATCCCGCACGAAGTCCGAGAACCGGGTATCCTCCGGTGGGGATCGTCTCCGAGGTTCGGACTCGGGCGAGTCCGATGGGACACACCGAGTACGATGAGTGTCGGGTGACTCTTCGTCCTCCGTCTCCCAGCCCGACTCCTCGGAGGAGGAATCGAGCGGCTCCGGTCGGGCGGGCACCGATACCCTCCGCCCCAACGCCGAGGGTACCGGCGTAGACGACCTCGGCCCCGAACGGGAGGTCGAGGGAGACCGCGGCCGAGAATCGACTCGAGCCCGCATGGACTCGAGGATCGGCTCGGCCTCCGGGGTCGACTTGGACGTCAAGGTCCCGGTGGTCGAGGCAGATGCACCGGTGAGACCGGTGATCAATGCCCGCTGCTGTTCCATGAAGGCAGCGAAGCTGCTCTCCAAGGCCGTCAACCTGAGTCCGAGCTCAGGAGACCCAGCAGCCCCCGACTCGGGCCCCGACAGCGTCGGGCCCGACGTCGGCTCCCTCGGAGGAGAGTCCACTAGGACAACAGCACTTATGTGTCCAGGAGACTCCATCTCGACACGAGGATGTTTGGCAGGCCTCTCCGACTCCAAAGACCCGGGACGGCTATCGGGGCTATGCGACCTGGCCCTCGAGGAACCAGGAGCGTCCACCGATGACGCCCTCGCGGGTTTCTTCTTCCTGCGATGTTCCCGCGAAGGAGACCCATGCTCAGAGGAACCCCGACGCTGCTCAGGGCCGGAGTCCCGAGACGTCGAGGCCTCTGACAAGGTCCGGGCCCGGCCGGACGCGGAGTCAGAAAAGATCCTATCCTTTGGGTGCTGCCGACTCCTCAACGCCTTTGAGGACATTTTGCCACACGGACCACAGATCATCGGGTCATGATCGGGTCCGAGGCAGCGGAGGCAGCAGTCATGTGTGTCGGTAAGAGACATAAGTTTCTTACACCGATCACATTTCTTAAACCCACTGGTAGCCATCGGGGGAAAAAGGGCCCCTGCTAGGTCAAAAGACCGGGCTGCCAGGGGAAAAAGAAAAAAGGCGCGAACGCCAGTCACAAAGGACAAAAACCGAAAAAGAGAAAAAGGACTCGATACCGGCGTATCGGTCCGAGCGGGAAAAGGATCCAGCGTCGAACCGGAGAAAAAAGAGAAAAACAGGGAAAATCAACTTTTTCCTCGGGGAAAAATGAACTACGTCCGTCGGGCTCCGCGGAAAAAAGAAGACTGAGCAAGATGGCACCCTTGGGCGGGAAGGGGACCGCGCATGCGCACTGCAATTCCCAAAGGCTTTCTTTGAAAGCTGGGGAAATGCTCCGCAGGAGGGCTCCGTCGGCGCCGACGTCACCCATATGTGAGGACTGACTTCCTGCTTGGTCCTGGAGAATACGGCTTACATGGAGGTAAGCCACTCTCATGTAGGCCAAACCAAATTAAATTGAACTACCCTGCCAGAACACCAATGGAGATGCACCAGAGACCCTCTACACCAAAAGGAATACTCTGGCAAACAAGAAGAATGCAGTAGTCTAATCAACAAACACAAAAGAGTATCACACAAACCTCATCCTCAAATCCCTAAACGGTCCCAGAGAGCTCTTTGAAATAGTCAAGTCCTTCACTCCTGTTCCACTGATTCAGCAAGACTCAGAGCCACAACCACAAGAATTTGCCACCTTCCTGCATTGATACTGTGGTCAATAAACATTCACCACCAAACATCACTGGAAACCCAAATAAGTGGTCCTCATTCAAGCCAATCTCAAGTAAACAACTCAGACATATATTAACCATGCTCAACATTACCACCTACCTGCTAGACCCATGCCCTGTCTCTTGGATTAAGATGGTCAGAAAAGAATTATCACCCAGTCTCCTCAAGACCATAAAAACTTATCCTTATCACAAGAACAAATAGGCAAGCCTAAAAACGACATCTATCTGGCCTATCTTAAAGAACCCTTCAGCTGACCCCAAACTCCTGACCTCCTACAGACCCCATCTCCAGCATTCCTCAACTGGCCAAAATTAATGAAAAGCAGTACAACTCCAACTACAAGGCTTCATCAACACTTTCACCCCCCTCGACTCCCAACAGCATGTGTTTAGACCCAATCAGTGTTGAAACACTGAAAACAGCACTCTTAAACATCCTAATCAAGGGAATAGAGAAAACCGAAGGTGGTTTTATTCTTATATTTCTTGATATATCTGCCGCCTTCAACTCGATAAACCATAGTAAACTCACTGAACAGCTTATGGACATAGGTAGGCCTGGAATGAGGAAAGTGTGGTATTGGATAAACCTGACAGACCACAACAAATCAAGATAAAGGATAGAATATCCAAACCATTCAAACTGCTGTACTGTTCAACCTGTATCTTCAACTACTCTGCAAGATCATACAACAATACAAAATTATGTACCATATATACGCCGATGACCTAATGGTGTATGCTCCCTTCTCCACTAACAACCCGGTACACACCAACATTTAAAAATGCTTCAAGGTAGTGGCAAGCTGGTTAGCTAACAATAAATAATCAATCAACTATAATAAGATGGAAGTACTCCACATAACCAGAGACCCATCCTATACACCACCAAAACCATTACAATCGACAATTTCGACCTCACAGTAAAACTCGAAAACAAATACCTTGGAGTCACTCTTAACCAGTGACTAAACCTGCAAGCACATATAAAGAAAACTACCATGTCAGAATACTTTAAAATGAAGATCCTCCACAATTTACGCCAGCTGCTTGATCCTAACCACTTCCGTACTATATGCCAAGGCATAATCACAACCCACTTGGCTACCACAACTCTATCTTCCTAGGCCTCTTAAAACAAGTTCTTCACCCCCTACAACTAGTCCAAAACACTGCAACCCGCCTAATCACAGAGTCAACAAAACAGAAACATATTACACTCGCATTCAAGAAGCTCCATTGGCTCTCCACAGTAGCATGCATCAAATATAAAGCAATTATGATCACATTCAAGTCCATATACATGCAGTCAGTGGTATGCCTACATACCTTAATAAAGATGACCCCTAACACCAGACCAAGACGACAATCAAACCAAAACCTCCTCATCATACCAACCACAAGGCAAAATGTTCTCAATTCCTATAATACATGTCCTTTAAAAAGCATTTCTGGCATGGGTAACTTCCCTATGTTGTCTTCATTAAAGATCGAAGCAAAGAATTCATTCAGTCTCTTCACTATAGCCTTGTCCTCCCTTAGTGCCACTTTAACCCCTCTAATCCAATTGACTCTTCCGCAGGTTTTTTACTACAAATGTACTTGAAAAAGTTTTTATTATGAATTTCAAACTCTCTCTTTGCTTGCCTTATCAATGCCTTGCATCTAATTTGCCAGTGCTTTTGTTTTTTCCTGTTTTTGTCATTTGGATCCTTTTTCCATTTTCTGAAGGATACTTTTTTGGCTATATCAACTTCCCTGACCTTACCTTTATTTATTTATTTAACCAGTTTTGTATACCACCTTATCCTTCAAAGTGGTTGACAAGACAACAAAGGACTTACATGTTGAGGGCATGGAAGATCAAATACAATACATTACAATATAAATACAGTACAAACAGTAAATTATAATATTATCTCATAGTGAAATTGGATATACAAGTTGATCAATTTAAGTTATTTGACCAAATGATTCTATGACTAAATAAGTCTTTAAAGATATGCGATATTGGCACTTAGTCTACCTTCTACCTTTTTTAAAGAATGGACTACATCTGGTCTGTGCCTCAAAGATATGTATTTTAAAACAAAGTCCATGCTTGATGTAAACCTTTAACTTTTGCAGCTGCTCCTTTTTGATTTATTATGGTTTATGGTTTATTAAGATTTAATATACTGCCTTTCTGAAGAAACAATGCGGTTTACAAAATCAATAGTTAAAATCCAAAACAAAGAAAAAGGAAAGGTAACGCCAACTCACGGACAGGAAAGTATAGAGAAATAATAGAGGAGAAAGCGTAGTTACTCACCTGTAACATGTGTTCCCCGGGGACAGTAGGAATCAGTCCTCACATATGGGTTACGTCGGTGCAGACGGAGCCTGCACAGAGCAAATACCCAGCTTTCAAAGAAAGCCTTTGGGAGTTGTCACCATGCATGCGTGGTCCGCTTCCCGCCCAAAGGAGTCATCTTGCTCAGTCAAATAACAGAACAAAACAGTAATAGGAGGACTGCAACTCCAAGGGGAGGAGAGAGAATTGTGAGGACTGATTCCTGCTGTCCCCGGAGAACACCTGTTACAGGTGAGTAACTACACTTTCTCCGGGAACAAGCAGGCAGTCAGTCCTCACATATGGGCTACCATGAACCCATAGCCAAAAAAGGCTCCCTCATCGAGAGCCGCGAGCAGTTGCAGTAGAAAAAACTCTCAACTGTCAAGGAATTAGCACTCTGGTAGCCTGAACACAGAAGGGTCGGAGGGCAGGAGTTGTTTAGACCTCAAAAGGTTTACGGAATACAGCCTGGCCAAAGGCACTGTCCCGTCGGGATTCCCTATCCAGGCAATAGTGAGCTGCGAAGGTATGACCCGAAGACCAGGTGGCGGCCCGGCAGATGTCTGCCAGAGGAATGGAGCGCAGATGAACGACAGAGGTTGCCATGGCCCTGACCTTGTGAGCTGTGACATGGCGTTCCAAAGGAAGCTGCGCGTCCTCATAGGCCCGGCCGATACATTCCGCCACCCATGTAGACAGCGTATGCTTGGTCACCGCCTGCCCCAGATTGCTGGGGTCATAGGAAACGAAAAGCTGAGATGCTTTCCGATGGCCTTGAGTACATTGAAATTAGAAGGTTAAGGCCCTCCTACAGTCTAGGTATGGAGGACAGCCTCAGCCCATCCCGCGTGCTGTCTGGGAAAGAAGGTAGGGAGGACCACCTCCTGACTGAGGTGGAACGAGGACACCACCTTTGGAAGAAACATGGGGTGGGTGTGAAGCACTACCCTATTCTTGTAGAACCTGGTATAAGGCCTCTCCGCCACGAGGGCTTGGAGCTCGCTCACCCTTCGGGCAGAGGTGAGTGCAACGAGAACACCACTTTCCAGGAGAGATAGCAGAGATGACACATAGCCATTGGTTCGAAAGGCGATAGGGTGAGCCGCCCCAACACTACATTGAGATCCCATTTGGCCGCCAAAGGGCGGACCAGAGGCTTAGACAGGAGAAGGCCCTTAAGGAACCGGGACACCTTTGGGTGTGCCAAGAGGGGCTTCCCATCTACCGAATGGTGGTTGGCCGCAAGGGCACTGAGATGTACTCTGACGGAGTTGGACTTGAGTCCCGAGTCAGAAAGGTGGAGAAGGTATTGCAACACCATAACCACAGGGCAGGAAAAAGGGTCGGCCCCCCGAGTCGCACACCAGAGCACAAACCTGCGCCACTTAAAGGCGTAAGCCCGTCTGGTAGACGTTCTGCGTGAAGCTAGCAGAACATCCTCCACTTCTCTGGGAAGTAGGAGTGGAGCTAGTGAGACCCTCTCAGCAGCCATGCAGTCAGCAAAAGGGAGCTGGGGTTGGGGTGCAGGAGAGAGCCCTCCTCCTTGGAGAGTAGCCACGGGTCTGTTCCCAAGGGGATGGGAGTCTCCACCACTAACTGCAAGAGGAGTGGGAACCACAGTTGCCGAGGCCACCGTGGGGCTATCAGAATGACTCCTGGTGTTGAGCAAGTTGATTCATTGGATGTCTCATTTATGTTGGAATCCTCAGTGTCTGAGTCTGTTTCTCCATTTACTTTATTGGCAACATTTGCCCTTTCTTCTGATTGGGACTGATTCTTACAAAATGTATTTTTGGAAACATTGTATGATTTCTATGCTGAAGTGTGCTGGGCCCCATTTTGATTGCTAAGCTAAGTATTTTTTACATTTACAACATTCGCGTTTGGAGCCCAGTTGCATTACTAACTTGAAACTACATTGCTAATTTGAAACTACTGGCAAATGTATTTGATATAATAATGAGAAAACTCAGCAGATCCTTGATGTGAAATCGGCACACCGTTGAAGTTTCTTTGAAACGTGAGAGTGATGCACAGATTGATCTGAGATCAGCTGGAGAATTCTTTCAGATATTTTGACTCTGTTGAACAGGTTGAATGAGAAGTTATATAGATTTAGAATAAGAAAAACAGACAAGAAAAAAGAGAGGATATCCGTTAATCTTGTCTGGGGAACGAGCTTGCCAGAGAAGTAGTTACGTATGGTAGTTCCCAGTAGTTGGAGGGTGACGTACCCATGGGGTAAGTCAACTGAAGGAAAAAATGTTTAGTTGGGATAGGAACTATCAGATGATAGTTGCACTGCTCCTCTAGAGAGTAAGAAGAGGAGAAGTGTGTAGTACCTGAACAAAAAAAATTTTTTTTTTTTTTTACAGGGTAGTACACTGAAAAAACTTCTAAGATGTAGAAGGAAAGTGTAAGTTACAAATCCCGGTCCCTATGGTTGCTGGGAATGCGGAGACTGGCCAGAACTGGAGGACTGCAGACTAGGTTGAGGCGTCCCTTGTTTAGGTACAGCCGAATGATGGGCAGGAGATGAATGAAACTTTCTTTTCTTAGGGAAAGAAGGTTTGGTAGGACATTTCCTACTCTTCGAAGAAGGAGGTGGCTTAGAATGGTTTCTAGTGGAAGAAGAGTCAGTGGAGCATTGAGCAACCTGACGTAAAGCCTCCTTATTGAAAAGACTTTCCCCTGTACAAGGAGAATGAGCTAGTATAGTTTGTGCCCGTTTATTCAAGTCTGAAGCCTCAAGCCAGGCTCTGCGACGTGCTGCAATGGCAATAGCAGGGGATCTGCTAACGGACTCAAAAGAGTCTATAGAAGCACGAGACAGGAACCAGGAAATATTCCGACTGTGATTAATGAGCAAGGAATAATCAGTAGCCTTGGGCTCTGGTAAAAAAGGGGTCAAAAGAGACAATTTCTCTGTGACTTCCTGGAGTGTTAGACTCATGTGAAAAATATATGAGAGAACTCTGGAAGCCAGCATAGAGTTTTGGAAGGCCTGACAGCCAAAAGCATCGAGTGTTCTTGAAGAACGACCTGGCGGAAAAGAAGAATGCTTCTTCTTGCTCTTAACTTTCCTCAGTGCTGATTCCACTACAAGGGAACGATGAGAAAGTTGAGGTTTTTGGAACCCTGGAGAGGGTGGCACTCGGTACCTAACCTCAATGTCTGTAGAAACTTGAGGAAGTCGTAAGGGTGATTTCCATACCTTGAGAAGGAGATCCTGCAGAGCAGGATGTAAAGGAAACTGTATATTTTTCATTTGTGCCGGTGAGCCATGGGTTGGATCACAACCAGGGATAGAGATATTAAGAAAGGTTGCCATATCCAGGAGAAAAGCTTGAAAAGGCTGATCTCCTATGGGAACTATTCCTGGTGAGGCTACAGAAAGAGTCTGAGTATCAGAGGACGTACAAGGTACTGCACCAATGCCAGGTATGGTTTCCAAACTAGGCATCGGTGCAAGAACAGGCATCAACATTGCTACTGATAAAGGACTAGCAAGTGAAGTAGTCATCGGGAACTGATGTAGTGGTACCGAGATCATGAGGGAGTTATGGCTAGGATCTGCAGAACTACCTATTTGGAAACAACAGGGGTCGGTTCCGGGACGCGTCGGTACGCAGTCCTCGAGACTTGATATCGATTCAAGACTCGGCATCGAAGAGAGCGAGACTAGCGATGCATGTCTCGACAGTTCCGACGCCGGTGGTAGTATCGGCGATGCCGATACCACTAAGGCAGCCTGGGTGACATCGATCGATACCGACGGTACCGAGGATACCCGATGAGCACCCATCCATATCCATGCCGATGCCGATGCTAGGGTATCGGAACCGATCGACGCCGGTACCGTCCCGGAGCATGGCTGAGATTGAGGGAAGTCAATGCGGTGCGTATCGATCGGCCCCGAAGGTACCGAGGATGCCCGATGACGATCCCTGGTGAAGAGTGGAGTACTCGACACCGGTGCCGATGCCGGAGGCTCGGTACCGCTCGAAGCGGATACCACCCCCGCGCATGGCTCAGGCATGTTCTGTGAGGGGTGAGCCCCAGGAACATCCTGAAACCCCTTTAACGCTTTGGAGCCCGAAGACTCCCGCAGGGGTAATGCCAATGGATTCTCGAGGGTAAGGCCGGAGCCGTCACCATGCTGGGCATGGGACATACCACTCAAGCATTGACTAGTCTTAACAGACTGTTTTTGGGTTATCTGATCCTGTGAAGTAGAGAAACCGGGTACCCTCACTGCCGAAGAAAAAACGGTATCGAGGGAAACTCTTAATACTGAAGGTTTTCTCACCAAATGATCTCCTGACAAATCAGGGGAAAAAGGGTCAGGACCCACACAGTTGAGACACCAACTATTGGTGTCTAAAAAGAAACAGGTGTTTCCACATCGGATGCACTTCTTAGGAAAAGAAGGCTCCATAATGAAAAAAAGGCCTAGTAGGCCTAAGAAGTTAAGGCAAAAAGAACTGAAGAAAGGTTTTACAGACTTTAGCCTAAAAACCACCGGAGGTACCGGTGGTAGCGGGAGAAACAGCCGCGACCACAAGAAAACAAAAAATTAAAATAATTAAAGCAATTAAGAAGAAAAGTTTCTGCGGTGACAGGAGGACGTCCAGCCGGCTCCGCGGAAAAACGAAAACTGAAGAGAGGCTGTGGAGAAGGCGGGAAGTCACTGCGCAGGCGTGAGGGATGCTGCCAAAAGCTTTCTGATTGAAAGCTGGGCAGCATTCCCGTGCAGGCTCCGTCGGTACCGACGTACCCATATGTGAAGACTCATTCCTGCTTGTTCCTGGAGATAAAGCAAGAGCTCTTTTACAATCTAGAGTATGAAGGTTCCTCTCTGCAGTGGATGCATGAGGAGCTGGAAAAAAGACAGGTAAATATACCTCTTGATTAAGATGAAAAGGTGAGACCACTTTAGGCATAAAGTGAGGATTTGTCCTAAGGACTACCTTATCATGATGGAACCTTGTATAAGGTGGATTAGCCACTAAGGCCTGCAGTTCACTGATGCGGCGAGCAGAAGTGATTGCAATAAGGAAAATAACCTTCCAAGAAAGAAATTTCAAGGAGGTAGTGGCTAAGGGTTCAAAAGGTGGCTTCATAAGCTGACCAAGAACCAAATTTAAGTCCCATGCCACCGGAGGAGGTCGAATGGGAGGTTTAGTTAAAGTTAGGCCTCTCATAAATCTTGCAATAAGAGGATGAGAGGAAACAGGTTGTCCATTGATAGGCTTAAGGGATGCTGCAATAGCACTTAAATGGACCCTTACTGAATTTGTCTTAAGGCCTGCATTGGAAAGATGCAGGAGATATTCTAATAGAGAATTCACAGGAAGCGCCAGAGGGTCAAGACCCTGTTGAGCACACCAAATGGAAAATCTTTTCAATTTAAAAGCATAGGAACACCTAGTGGAAGGTTTCCTGGAAGCATGGAGGATATCCTTCACTTGCTGCGAAAGATTGAAGTCTTGAAGGTCTAGGCCTTCAGTAACCAAGCTCTGAGGTGAAGGGACTTGGGGTTTGGATGCCACAAAGTCCCCTCCTCCTGAGACAGAAGGTCTGGAGCAGCTCCCAAGTCCAGGGAGGGGGCTTGGGAGAGATGCAGAAGTAGAGGGTACCACACTTGGCGTGGCCAGCGTGGAGCTATGAGGATCATAGATCCCTGATCCCTCTGACGTTTGAACAGAGTCTTGGGAATCAAAGGAATGGGTGGAAAGGCATACAGGAAGTCCTGACCCCAATGAAGGAGGAAGGCATCTTTATCTTTATTTGCATGATTTGATAAACCGCCCAGGCCGAAGCATCAGGGCGGTGTACAATACAAAAGCAGGCTACCAAAAACAAAGCTAGAAAAGAACACCAAAATCAACAGGACAGGAAAGAGTAGAGAAAAAGATTGAAAGGGGAAAAGAGCCCAGGCGGGGCCGGAGGGATAGAGGGCGGGAAAAGGACGGAGGAAAAGGAAAAAGGAAGGGGAACAGACAAGGGAGGGGATAGTCATGGAGGGTGGGGGAGACAACCGGAGGACAAGGCACCATCGTTCGAAGGAGGGAGATCAAAGGCTTGACAAAAGAGATGTGTTTTAAGGAGAGTTTTAAAGTGGGAGTAGGAAAGTTCCAAACGAAGACATGAAGGGAGGGAATTCCAGAGAGCTGGACCTAAGAAGAAGAAAGCTGAGTGTCGGGTGAGCTCTAAGTGGGCCTGAGTGGGGGAAGGAAGGAAAAGGCGGTTGCCAAAGGAAGATCGGAGAAGGCGAGGAGAGGGTTGAAGGTGAATGATGTCTGACAGGTATTGGGGAGTGCTGGAATGGAGGGCTTTGTGAATGAGGATGAGAACCTTGAAGATGAAGCGGAACCGGACCGGGAGCCAATGCAAGGCAAGGAGGCAGGGGGACACATGGGAACGAGCTGGGGAACCGGTAATGAAACGAGCGGCAGCATTCTGTACTAGTTGAAGATGGCGAAGCTGAAGAGAAGGCAGACCTGCATAGATGACATTGCAATAATCTAACCGGGTCATGACTAAGGACAAGACAAGAGTGACAACAGAGGCAGGGGGGAGTGATGATTGGATGGCCCGGATCTTGCGTAAATGGAAAAAGGAAGTACGAATGACAGAAGAAATGTGTTGGTGAAAGGAGAGAGATGAGTCCAGAGTGATGCCCAAATAGCGAAGGGTGGGAACCAAGGGAATTGGAAGGGAAGACATTACAGGGGACAAGCAAGGGGGTGTGTGACCGAAGGAGAACCAGATTGCAGAGGATTTGGCGGGGTTAGCGTGTAGAAAGTTAGAATCGAACCACGATGCGATGGAAGAAAGGCAGCGATTAAGTGGAACCAGATCAGGAGTGGAGGAGGAGGTATGGTGGATCAGCAGGATGTCGTCAGCGTAAATATAGAAGGATATGCCGGATTGTTGGATAAGTAGAGCAAGTGGAGCGAGGAAAGCATTGAAGAGTAAGGGGGCAAGAATAGATCCCTGAGGGACACCGCAAACTGAAGGGGAGGGAGTGGAGGCAGAATGATGGCCTGAACTCCCTGACACGGAATTATGGAACAGAATCGGGGAAGTTTGGCATTCCACGGACTTGCAAATAGGTCTATGTCCGGGGTTCCCCATTCCTGGAAGATTCTGAGTACCTGATCCATGTGCAGGGACCATTCGTGTGGAAGCAGAACTCGACTGAGTCTGTCTGCCCAAGAGTTTTGAATTCCTGGGAGGCATACTGCCAAGAGATGGATTTGATGCTCTCTGGCGAAGGCCCATAATCTTAGAGCTTCGTTGCAAAGCGACAGAGAGCCAGTTCCTCCTTGCTTGTTTATGTAAAACATGGCTACCTGATTGTCCGTTTGAATGAGGACTGTCTGGTAGCTGAGGAGGGTATGAAAGACCTTGAGAGCTAGGAACACTGCTCGAAGTTCCAAGAGGTTGATATGAAGAGAGGTCTCCTGTGGGGGCCAAGTGCCTTGGGTGGAGAGGTCCTGTAGATGAGCTCCCCAACCTGTTTGGGAGGCATCTGTTGTGAGAGCACAGTTACTTACCTGTAACAGGTGATCTCTGGGAACAGCAGGAATAGTCCTCACATATGGGTACGTCGGAACCGACGGAGCCTGCACGGGAAAGCTCCCCAGCAGGAAAGCTTTTGGGGCTTCCCACAGCGCATGCGCGCTGCCTTCCCGCTTTCCTGACCAACTCTCCTCAGTTCGAGTTTAAAGCTGAGACAATAGAGAGAGGAAAGGAAGAGAAAGAGATACAACTCCTAGGGAAAGTGGGTGGGTTGTGAGGACTATTCCTGCTGTTCCCAGAGATCACCTGTTACAGGTAAGTAACTGTGCTATCTCCAGGAACAAGCAGGAATGAGTCCTCACATATGGGGACTCCCTAGCTGAGATGCCTGGGAGATCCCCTTCCAAGGTTCTTCATCTTCCGATGGATCTCAGGCATCCATTAAGGGAAGGTGGGCAGGAGTTGTTTAAGAATGGAACAGGTGTTTGAGGACAGCCTGACCAAATAAGGCATCCCGGCGGGAGTCCTTATCCAAGCAGTAATGGGCTGTGAAGGTATGAACCGAGGCCCAGGTGGCTGCTCGACAGATCTGATCTATGGATACAGAGTGAAGATGAGCCATAGAGGTGGCCAAGGCTCTCACATTGTGAGCTGTGACATGGCCCTCCAGATAAATGTTTTTACTCTGGTAAGCAAAAGAAATACACTGAGCAATCCAATTGGAAGTCCCAAATGAGAAGGATCGAAAGCAACAAAAGGTTGGGAAGACTTTCGATGTGGCTGAGTCCTGTGGAGGTAAAAGGCAAGAGCTCTTTTACAATCTAGAGTATGAAGATTCCGCTCTGCACTGGATGCATGAGGAGCTGGAAAGAAGACAGGTAGATATACCTCTTGATTAAGATGAAAAGGTGAAACCACTTTAGGCATAAAGTGTGGATTTGTCCTAAGGACTACCTTATCATGATGGAACCTTGTATAAGGTGGATTAGCCACTAAGGCTTGCAGTTCACTGATGCGGCGAGCTGAAGTGACTGCAATGAGGAAAATAACCTTCCAGGAAAGAAATTTCAAGGAGGTAGAGACTAAAGGTTCAAAAGGTGGCTTCACAAGCTGACCGAGAACCAAATTTAAATCCCATGCCACCGGAGGAGGCCTAATGGGAGGTTTAGTTAGAGTTAGGCCTCTCATGAATCTTGAAATAAGAGGATGAGAGAAAATAGGTTGTCCATTGAGAGGCTTAAGAGATGCTGCAATAGCACTCAAATGGACCCTTACTGAATTCGTTTTAAGGCCTGCATTGGAGAGATGCAGGAGATATTCCAATAGAGAATTCACAGGAAGTGCCAGAGGGTCGAGAGCCTTCTGGGCACACCAAATGGAAAACCTCTTCCATTTAAAAGCATAGGAACGTCTTGTGGAAGGTTTCCTGGAAGCAAGGAGGATATCCTTCACTTGTTGCGAGACATCTAAGTCTTGAAGGTCTAGGCCTTCAGCAACCATGCCCTGAGGTGAAGGGACTTGGGGTTTGGGTGCCACAAAGTCCCTTCCTCCTGAGACAGAAGATCTGGAGCAGCTCCCAGGTCTAGGGAGGGTCCCTGGGAGAGATGCAGAAGTAGAGGGAACCACACTTGGCGTGACCAGCATGGAGCTATGAGGATCATAGATCCGTAATCCCTCTGAAGTTTGAACAGAGTCTTGGGAATCAAAGGAATGGGTGGAAAGGCATATAGGAGGCCCTGACCCCAATGAAGGAGGAAGGCATCCCTGGCCTGTACCCCCTGACACGGAGTTCTGGAACAGAACCGGGGAAGTTTGGCATTCCACGGACTTGCAAAGAGGTCTATGTCCGGGGTTCCCCATTTCTGAAAGATTCTGAGTACCTGATCTATGTGCAGGGACTACTCGTGTGGAAGCAGAACTCGGCTGAGTCTGTCTGCCCAAGAGTTTTGAATTCCTGGGAGATATACTGCCAGGAGATGGATTTGATGCTCTCTGGCGAAGGCCCATAGTCTGAGAGCTTCGTTGCAAAGCGACAGAGAACCAGTCCCTCCTTGTTTGTTTACGTAGAACATGGCTACTTGATTGTCGGTATGAACAAGAACTGTCATGTTGTAGAGGAGGGTATGAAAGACCTTGAGAGCAAGAAAAATTGCTCGAAGCTCCAGAAGGTTGATATGAAGGGCGGTCTCCTGTGGAGACCAAAGGCATTGAGTGGAGAGGTCTTGAAGATGAGCTCCCCAGCCTGTCTGGGAGGCATCTGTAGTGAGGGTTGCTTGAGGTGGTAGCGGTTGGAAGGGGGACCCCAGCAACAGGTTTTGAATGGACATCCACCACTGGAGAGACCAAAAGAGACGTTTGGAGGTTTCTATTTGGTCGGAGAGAGCTCCTGATGCCTGGGTCCACTGGGTGGACAGAGTCCATTGAGCTGCTCTCATATGCAGGCGAGCATAAGGCACCACATGAACTGTGAAGGCCATGTGGCCTAGCAATTGTAACAGCTCTCGGGCAGTCAAGTGGCTTCTGGACTGAATCTGAGAGGCCAGGTGCACTAGCCGGTGGCTAAGTGCCTGGGGAAGATAGGCCCTTGCTGTGGTGGTATCTAGCCAGGCCCCTATAAATTCTAGGGATTGAGTAGGGGTGAGTTGAGACTTTGGCAGATTGATGACAAGTCCCAGATACTGCAGAATGCAGATGGTGTGGTCCAGGGAAGTCTGAGCCTGAGACTGAGATGGAGCTCGGATGAGCCAGTCGTCTAGGTATGGGAAGACAAAGATTCCCTGAGTGCGTAGAAATGCAGCCACTACTGACATGCATTTTGTGAACACTCTTGGAGCAGAGGCTAGACCGAAGGGGAGTACTCTGTACTGGAAATGTTTTCCCTGGAACAGAAATCGAAGGAATTTCCTGTGGGATGGGTGGATGAGTATATGTGTGTACGCATCCTTTAGGTCTAGAGAACAAAGCCAGTCCTGACTCTGTAGGTAAGGAAGGAGAATACCCAGAGAGAGCATTTTGAATTTTTCCTTGCAGAGAAATTTGTTTAATTCTCTCAGATCTAGGATGGGTCTGTGCCCCCCTGTTTTCTTTGGTATGAGAAAATAGGGGGAGTAGAACCCTGAGCCCTGTTGAAGAAGAGAAACTTGTTCTATTGCCCCTTGGGCAAGCAGGGTGTTCACTTCCTGCTCCAACAGGGGTAGAAGAGATGGGGGAGAGATGAAATGTCTCACCCTGGGATAGAGAGGAAGGCTGGAAAAATGCAGTTTGTAGCCCTCTCTGATAATAGAGAGGGTCCACTGCTCTGTTGTGATTTGTTCCCATCTGGGAGCAAAATTAGTTAGCCTTCCTGGAATAGTGAGAGGCTCTGGTTGCTGCAGAGCCAGAAAGGGTATGGTTCTCTAGAAGTAAGTCAAAAACCCTGAGGGGGTTGGGACTGTTGAAGGGTAGCAGCCCCTGCAGGTTTTGTTCTGGCCTGTTTAGCTTGCTGACGCTTAGGAGCAAAGCGAACCTGAGAAGAAGATTGGCCAGTATTGGTACCAAATCTTGTCTTTTTGTAGAAAGATTTCTTAAAGTACTTTTTCTTGGCAGGGATAGAAGTAGACTTAGAAAGTCTATCTAAAGCAGCATTCTCTGCATCCATTTGAGTGGCTTGAACTTGCCACTCTTTGCCAAACAGATTTTCACCTGCACAAGGTAAATTGCCGAGGCCATCTTGTACCCAGGACTCCAGGTCAGAGGCCTGGAGCCAAGCAATTCGGCGAGCAGCTATAGCTATGCCAGATGCTCTGCTAGCACCCTCAAAGGAGTCAAAGGCAGCCCTATTGGAGAACTTTGACACATCCTGGGTATGCTTTAAAAGAAGCAGGAATTCCTCTTGTCTATCCTCTGGGATAAAGGGGAGAAAAGCTCGTATCTTAAGAGCAAGCTCTTTCAGAAACATGCCCATATAGAGACTATATGAGTTGATTCTGGCAATAAGCATACTAGCCTGAAAGATTTTCCTGCCAAAAGCATCCAAAGTTCTACATTCTCTTCCTGGAGGGGTAGAAGCGTGCCTTTTGGTACTCTTTATCTTTTTCATAGCAGACTTCACCACAATGGAATGGTGAGGAAGCTGTGTTTTTTGAAATCCAGGAGAAGGAGGGACCCGATACATGGTGTCCAACCGTCGAGAATGTGGAGATAGAGTAAGAGGAGCCTCCCATAAGTCCATCATGTGTTCTTGGAGAATATCATGAATGGGCAAGGTGACTGCCTCTTTGGGAACCTTAGAGTATCCTAAAATGTCTAACTTTTTGCTCTAGGTTCTTTTTCAGAGGATACTGTAATTGAGAGTCCTTTGGCTACTTCAAGAATGAAGTCCTGAAAGGACAAATCCTCTGGAGGAGACATTCTCCTCTTGGGGGAAGAGGGCTCCTCAGGAAGAACCAGGGATACTCCATCAGAATCATCTGAGGTATCGCCTTCCTCAGAAGACTCAAAGTATCGCCTATTTGCTTCCGAAGACCGATACGCGTACAGGCCGGTATCGACATCGGGCGTACCGGGAACCGGGTCGGTATCGAGAAAGTCCCCGGAACCGGCAGTCTACAAGAAGTAGAAGCTCTGGGAACCGGTATCGGTTGTGGTACCGGAACCGGGGTCGGAACCAACGGTTGCGGTACCGAGGGCGTTGCAGCGTTAATGAAAGCCATTATGGCCTGCTGCCTGGTTTGTACAGTAGTACCCATAGACGCCACGACTGCCTGGATGTCGGTACCGGTTTGAGCCGGTACCCCAGAGCAGTCTAACAGGTGATCGGTCGAGGCCGTGCCATCGATGTCAACCTGTAACCCCATAGGAGTAGCTTTGGAAGCCGGAGCTTCCCGCCGGGGTTGTTTGGCTGGGGCAGGGTCCTCAGGGTCGAACCCAAGAGCCTCTCGCTGCTTAGAGGGAGATTTGCCCTTTGAGGACCTGCCTGAAACATGTTTGGTTACCTGAGATCCATCCGGAGAGGAAGACCTGGAGGATGTTGATGCTGGATTATCTGAAGAAAACAGCATATGGAATTTGGCTGCTCGGTTCTGTAAGCCACGTTTGGACATCAGAGAGCAGGAAGGACAATCCGAAATCGAATGGTCAGGTCCCAAACATTTAAGACACCATTCATGGGTGTCTGTCACTGAAATAGTACTAGAACACTTGGTGCATTTTTTAAAACCAGAAGCTGGCTTCTCCATGAGGAAGAATTTGTGTAGGCCTGTAGGCCTCACAAGAAAACACACCAAGTGAAGAGAAAAAAAGATAAAAGGTTTTTGTTTTGTTTTTTTAAATAAAAGAAAAAAGACCGGCGGTACCGGTTCGGAATCGGGGAAGGCAGACACGCGGCCAAAGAAACAAATTAAAATAACAACTTCTTCAGCGGTGACAGGAACACGACCTGCTGGCTCCGCGTAAAAAGAGAAACTGAGGAGAGTTGGTCAGGGAGGCGGGAAGGCAGCGCGCATGCGCTGTGGGAAGCCCCAAAAGCTTTCCTTCTGGGAAGCTGGGGAGCTTTCCCGTGCAGGCTCCGTCGGTTCCGACGTACCCATATGTGAGGACTCATTCCTGCTTGTTCCTGGAGATGATTGCTTGGGGCAACAAAGGTTGGAAGGGGGACCCCAGCAACAGATTTTGAGTGGACATCCACCATTGGAGAGACCAAAAGAGACGTTTGGAGTTTGCTATTTGGTCTGAGAGAGCTCCTGAAGCTTGAGTCCACTGGGTGGACAAAGTCCATTGAGCTGCTCTCATGTGTAGGCGAGCATAGGGCACCACATGTACTGTGGAAGCCATGTGGCCTAGTAGTTGTAGCATCTCCCGGGCAGTTAAGTGGCTCTTTGACTGAATCTGGGAGGCTAACTGTACTAGACGTTGGCAACGAGCCTGGGGAAGATAGCCTCTTGCAGTAGTAGTGTCTAACCAGGCCCCTATGAATTCTAGGGACTGAGTAGGGGTGAGCTGAGACTTTGGGAGGTTTACCACAAGTCCCAGGTATTGCAGAATGCGCCTGGTGCGGTCTAGGGAGATCTGAGCCTCTGACTGGGTTGGAGCTCGGATGAGCCAGTCGTCCAGGTATGGGAAGACAAATATTCCCAGAGTGCGTAGAAATGCAGCAACTATTGCCATGCATTTGGTGAACACTCTTGGAGCAGAGGCTAGACCGAAAGGAAGCACTCTGTATTGGTAATGTTTTCCCTGGAACAGAAAACGTAGGAATTTTCTGTGAGATGGATGGATGAGGACATGAGTGTACGCATCCTTGAGCTCTAGAGAACAAAGCCAATCCTGACTCTGTAGGTATGGAAGGAGAGTGCCTAGAGAAAGCATCTTGAACTTCTCCTTGCATAGAAATTTGTTCAATTCTCTGAGATCTAGAATGGGTCTGTATCCCCCTGTCTTCTTTGGAATGAGAAAGTAGGGGGAGTAAAACCCTGACCTCTGTTGAAGAAGAGGAACTTCTTCTATGGCCCTCTGGGCTAGAAGGGTGATTACCTCCTGATCCAGAAGGTCAAGGAGAGATGTGGGAGAATTGAAATGTCTCACCATGGTGAAAGGAGGAAGGTCTGAGAAATGAAGTTTGTAGCCCTCTCTGATGATGGAGAGGTTCCACTGCTCTGATGTGATTTGCTCCCATCTGGGAGCAAAATGAGCTAACCTTCCTGGAATGGTGAGGGGTTCTGGCTGTTGTAGAGCCAGAAAGGTTAAGTTCTCTAGTATCAAGTCAAAAACCCTGAGGGGCTTGGGACTGCTGGGTTGCAGCAGCCCCTGCAGGTTTAGGCCTGACCTGTTTAGGTTGCTGACGCTTAGTAGCAAAGCGACCTGTAGAAGATTGTTGACCAGAAGTGGAAGGAAATCTGCCCTTCTTGTAAAAAGACTTTTTAAAAGATTTCTTCTTGGCCGGAGTGGAGGTAGACTTAGAAAGTCTATCCAGAGCAGCATTTTCTGCGTCCATTTGAGTGGCTTTAATTTGCCACTCTTTGCCAAATAGATTTTCACCTGTACAGGGCAGATTTCCTAAACCATCTTGAACCCAGGGTTCTAGATCAGAAGCCTGGAGCCAAGCAATTCTACGAGCAGCTATAGCAATGCCTGAGGCTCTGCTGGCACCTTCAAAAGAATCAAAGGCTGCCCTGTTGGAAAACTTTGAAATGTCTTGAGTATGCTTAAGCCAAAGAAGGAACTCATCCCTTTTATCCTCTGGAATAAAAGGGAGAAAGTTGTGCAGTTTTTCTGCAACCTCCTTCAGAAACATACCCATATAAAGGCTGTATGAATTAATTCTGGCAATAAGCATGCTAGCTTGGAAGATTTTCCTACCAAAAGCATCCAAAGTCCTGCATTCTCTTCCTGGGGGAGTAGAAGAGTGTCTTTTGGTACTCTTTATCCTCTTCATAGCTGACTGCACCACAATGGAGTGGTGAGGAAGCTGAGTTTTTTGAAACCCAGGAGGAGGGGGGACACGGTACATAGTGTCCAATCTACGAGAATGAGGAGAAAGGGTGAGAGGAGTCTCCCACAATTCAATCAAATGTTCTTGAAGAATTTCATGAATTGGCAAGGTGACTGCCTCTCTGGGAACCTTAGAGTATCCCAAAATATCTAATTTTTTTGCTCTAGGCTCTGATTCAGAGGTTACTGAAATAGAGAGTCCTTTAGCTACTTCTATTATGAAGTCTTGAAAGGACAAATCCTCTGGAGGAGACACTCTTCTTTTTGGAGAAGAAGGCTCCTCATGAAGGGTGACAGATACTTCAGGGGACTCATCCGATGACTCAGAATCATCAGAAGAATCGAAGTATCGTCTGCTCGATTCTAAAGACCGATAGGCGTATCAATCGGTACCGACATTGGGTGTCCCCGGTACCGGGTCGGTACCGAGAAAGAGCCCAGGACAGGGAGCCGGAATCGGTATCCTGGCCAATGTCGATACAGCCGGTACCGGTATCGAAGTTGGTACCAGTACCGGCACCGACAACAGAGCTTGTTGTGGTACCGACGGCGTCGCAGCCTTGATGAAAGCCAGTATAGCCTGCTGCATGGATTGCACAGTGTGATCCATGGACGCCACGACTGCCTGGATGTCAGTACCGGGAGACTGTGCCGGTACCCCAGAGCAGTCTAACAGGTGATCGGTCGAGGCCGTGCCATCGATGTCAACCTGTAACCCCATAGGAGCAGCTTTGGAAGCCGGAGCTTCCCGCCGGGGTTGTTTGGCTGGGGCAAGATCCTCAAGGGCAAGCCCGGAGGCATCTCGATGCTTAGAGGGAGATTTGCCCTTCGAGGACCTGCTAAAAGTATGTTTGGTTACCTGAGATCCATCAGGAGAGGAAGACCTGGACGATGTCGATGCTACCGCCGGTGCATCCGTGGGAAACAGCACATGGAGCTTGGCTGCCCGGTTCTGTAACCCTCGTTTAGACATTAGAGAACAAGACTGGCAATCCGGGATGGAGTGTTCAGGCCCCAAACATTTAAGACACCATTCATGGGTATCTGTAACAGAAATTGTACCGCTACACTTAGTGCATTTTTTGAAGCCGGAGGCTGGTTTTTCCATGAGGGAAAGTTTCTTGTGGGCCTGGAGGCCTAAGAAGAAAATACACCAAGTGAGGAAAAAAGATAGGGGTTTTTTTGTAAGAAAAGAAAAGACCGGCGGTACCGGTCCGGCGTCGGGGAAGGCAGACACGCGACCAAAGAAATAAATTAAAATAAAGAACTTCTTCAGCGGTGACAGGAACACGACCTGCTGGCTCCGCGGAAAAGAAGAACTGAGGAGAGTTGGTAGGAAAGGCGGGAAGGCAGCACGCATGCGCTGTGGGATGCCCCAAAAGCTTTCATTCTGGGAAGCTGGGGAGCATTCCCGCGCAGGCTCCGTCGGTACCGACGTACCCATATGTGAGGACTTATTCCTGCTTGTTCCTGGAGATTAAGGTTTTGAACAACAGTCTCCCATGTATGGGGAGCCAGTGAAGCTGCTTTAGAATAGGTGTTACATGGTCTCTTCTTGATGCTCCATAGAGGACTCTGGCAGCGGTGTTCATGGCAAGCTGTAGAGGGTTTAAAGTGGAGTGTGGGAGACCTTGAAGAATGGCATTAGCATAATCGAGGTGCGGTAGGGTTAAAGATTGGAATATCGTCCGGATGTCCTCAGGATCAAGCAAGGAGCGAAGG
Organism: Ichthyophis bannanicus; assembly: GCA_033557465.1. Classification (NCBI taxonomy): domain Eukaryota; kingdom Metazoa; phylum Chordata; class Amphibia; order Gymnophiona; family Ichthyophiidae; genus Ichthyophis; species Ichthyophis bannanicus. The sequence continues at coordinate 152,332,862 of CM066039.1, read as the reverse complement.
TGGCGGAGAGTCCGGATTTTGAGATAGATCGCTCTGACAACATTGGTTATATGTAATTTCATATCCAGGTGTTGGTCCAAAGTGACCCCAAGATATCGGATTGAAGGCTTTGTTTGGAGTTCAGCTTCTTTCACTTTATCTGGGTTGGCGGGGTGAAAGATGGGTCCCTGGAGATGAAGAGAACCTCAGTTTTCTTGTGTTGAATGCGGAGGTTCTGGGATTGAAGCCATTCAGACACTGCATCAAAGCATTTGGTTAGAGGTGAAAGATCCATGTGGACTGTGGAGAAAGGCATGTAGAGAAGAATGTCATCTGCATATATCAAGCAGTCGACCCTGAAGGACTTGATGATGTTGCAGACGGGCTGTATGTATATGTTAAATAACAGTGATGATAGGGATGAGCCTTGTGGCACACCTTGTCTTTGATGGAAGGGTGTGGATGTTGCTGTTCCAGAGGTTACATACTGCCATCTCTGATCTAGGTATGATCTGCACCAGGCAAGAGCAGTGTCGTTGATGCCTTTTTCCTTTAGCCGCCCTATTAAAAGATCGTGATGAACAGAGTCAAAGGCAGCAGCAATGTCCAAGAAGATAAGAACAAAACCTCGGCGGATGTTGTCAATGCCCGTGATAATGTTGTTGCAGAGGGTGGTGAGGAGGGTTTCTCTACCGTGGCACTCTCTGAAACCATGCTGACATTGGTCTAGAGGGGAGGCGGTGTCTATGTGGTCCTGTATTTGCCTTTGCGCTTCCTTTTCAATTATTTTAGCTAGAAGGGGTATACTAGCTATGGGTCTGTAAGATTCAACCTTTTGTGGGTCAAGCTTGGTGTTCTTCAATAGAGGTCTAATAGACGTTCTCTTGAGGGCTGATGGGAAGGAACCAGATGTAAAGGATAAGTTCATCATTCTAGTGATGACAGGGCTGAGATCGCAGCGTAGCTCCTTTATCCAATAGGCTGGGCAAGGGTCGGTTTGTGCAGTGGATGTGTTGAGGGCAGCGATGGTGTTCTCAACATGTTTTTTAGATGGTGTAGAGAACATGGATAGGTTAGGTATGCAGATTGTATCTTGAGAAGGGATTGTTGCGATGTTGTCAGTTAGTAGCAGTTTGGATTGCAGATATTCATTACAATCATCTGTAATATCTGAAGATTGGAGGATGGCCAATGAAATGCCAATTCTTAGAAAGGGTTCCAGGGGTGATCCGGGAAACTACACACTGGTGAGCCTGATGTCCATACCAAGAAAAATGGTAGAAACCATAATAAAGAACAAAATTACTGAACATGTAGATAGCAATAGTTTAATGGGAGACAGTCAACATGGCTTTAGACAAGGAAGATCTTGTCTTACTAATCTGTTATGGTTTTTTGAAGGTGTGAATAAACAGATAGACAAAGGTGAGTCGGTTGATATAGTGTATCTGGACTTTCAGAAAGCCTTTGACAAGTTCCCTCATCAGAGAATTTTGGCAAAACTAAAAAGTCATGGGATAGGAGGCAGTGTACTATTGTGGATCAGGAACTGGTTAAAAGATAGAAAGCAGAGGGTAGGGCTAAATGGCCAATTTTCTCAAGGGAGAAAGGTGAATAGTGGAGTACCGCAGGGATCTGTGCTGGGTCCGCTGCTTTTTGACATATTCATAAATGATCTGGAAAAGGAATAACGAGTGAGGATATCAAATTTGCAGATGACACAAAACTATTTATAGTTGTTAAAACCCATGAGGATTGTGGAAAACTGCAAGAGGATCTTGATAAATTGGAAGACTGGGCATCCAAATGGCAGATGAAATTTAACGTGGACAAGTGCAAAGTTATGCACCTAGGAAAGAACAACCCAAACTATGGTTACACGATGCAAGGTTCCACATTAGGAACCACCACCCAGGAAAAATATTTAGACATCATTGTGGATGACATGTTAAAACCCTCCGCCCAGTGTGCAGTGGCTGCCAAGAGAGCAAATACAATGCTATGTATCATAAGGAAAGGAATGGAAAATAAAACAAAGGATATTATAATGCCTCTGTATTGTTCCATGGTGCAACCGCACCTTGAATATTGCATACAATTCTGGTCAGCGTATATTAAAAAGGATATAGCGTTATTAGAAAAGGTACAGAGAAGAGCCACTAAAATGGTAAAGGGGATGGAAGGATACTCCTATGAAGAGAGGCTAAAGAGATTAGGGCTCTTCAACCTGGAAAAGAGACGGCTGAGAGAAGATATGATAGAGGTCTATAAATTAATCAATGGAGTGGAACAGGTAAACGTAGCTCGATTGTTTACATTATCAGAATATACAAAGACTAGGGGACATGCAATGAAGCTACAGTGTAAACTATTTAAGACTAATAAGAGAAAATATTTTTTTCACTCAATGTGTAATCAAACTCTGGAATTTGTTACCGAAGGATGTAGTAAAAGCTGTTAGTGTAGCTGGGTTTAAAAAAGGTTTGGACAAATTCCTGGAGGAAAGTCCATAAACCATTATTAAAAAAGACCCAGGACATCACTGCTTGACCCAATACAAGCATTGTGGAACCTGTGTCTTTTAGGAAAACTGCTAGGTTCTTATGACCTAGATTGGCCACTGTTAGAAACAAGATACTGTGCTTGATGGATCTTGGTCTGATCTAGTATGGCATATATTATGTTCTGGGGCAATGGTGATAGAGCACTGCCCTTCAACCCTCAATGGTCACATACAGCTACAAGGAAAAATAGTGCAGCAAAGCTGTTACTTCCCTGAGGTGCTGGTTAAATAAGCCGTACCCCCTCAAAACATCTATCCGGTCCCTTACGTATCCAGGCTCAAAAAGGAAATAACCAGAGTGCGTTCTGGACTGGATTGGATGGATTCAAAGGAAGTAAATTAGCAGGTAAGGCCTAATTTCACTTTCCTCCTCATTCCTCCAGTTCAGTCCAGACACATGGGATGTACCAAAGCAGTACCCAACAGAGGAGGGATGACAAGAGAGCCCAATCTGCAACACTCCTGCCCCTAAATGCACGTCCACTTGCACCTGAACCTCCAGGCTGTAACAACGCGTGATGGAATGTAGGGAGGACCATGTTGCCGTTTTATCAAACTTAAAGGATGGCACCCCACCACAAACTCTGACTCCGAAGACGCTTGCACCCTGTTGGAACTGACCCAGAGCCCTGCTAGAACCATTTGCACCTTCAGCAAATAGGCGATGCAACGTCTCCGTCAGCCACCAAAAACACTTTGGAGGCCACTTTTCCCTTGCATGGCTCTCCAAATGACACGGAAAGATGACAAATATCCCATTTGAATAAAGGCCAAGAAACTGGACCCCTACCTGGATTTGAATACCAGTAGAATCAGGGAATGAATAGCCACCTTGGGCAGCGATGAGGGCACCAGCCAAAGGACCAGGTTTTCTCCTGAAAACTGCTGAAAGGCGCTCTGCCTGACAAAGACCAATGCTCCAAAATACTGTCTGCTGGCTAGACTGCCACTAGAAACCCCACCTTCTGTGCAAGATTCTTCAAGAAACTCTAGGGAACCACAACCCATGAGCACAGACAAAACCAAAGAATAGACCTTATGGTGGGTGCACCACTCAAGCTGGAGGAAGCACATATGCATAAAAAACTGGAAGAGAAGCCAAGACACTCCCAGAATTCTATATACAAACCAGACTAACAATGACACCTGCACCCGCTGACAATTTAAAGCAAGCTTTTTGACAAGTCTTGCTGCAAGAAGGCCATCAAATCTGATTGCGACAAATACTGATAAAGAAAATGCTCCTAGGAGAGAGACCAACTTTACCTGGGAGCTGCCGCGGCACTTTCATCTACGCGGAGCAGTGCTGTAGGAGGGAGTTGGAGACCTGGTGGCACAGCTACAGGCACTCAGTGGACGTTCCTGCCTTGGAGGACCCCCCCCCTCGACCCACATAAAGCTCTGTGGGTGCAGTACACTTTTGAGAGAGACCTACGCAGAGCAGTGCTGTAGGAGGGAGTTGGAGACCTGGTGGCACAGCTGCAGGCACTCAGTGGACGTTCCTGCCTTGGAGGACCCCCCCTCGACCCACATAAAGCTCTATGGGTGTTACTCGTGGCCTGCGAGTCGCGGCCTGCGTGGTCGTGTCCTAAGGGGCGTGTCACAAGGGGTAAGACACGCCCCTTCGGCGCTCACGAGAAGCTCTTGAGGGTGTCTGACGCTACAGTGATTTGTCCATGGGAAAACAGAAGGTGAAATCGGCTGTTAAATCTGGGTCTGGTGATGCTGAGCAAGGAGGTAAGGTGGTTGGTCCTATGGACAAACATGTATCGTCACTACCGCCTGCAAAGTTATCGCTGGAGGGGGCTTCTTTAAGCCCCGAATTTCGGCTACCGCCTCCTTTTCCCCAGCCATTCTCTTCCTCCACTTTCCTCGACGCTCTTCCGGAGGCTGCAGCCTCGTCTTTGAGACATGTTAGCCCGGCTACCCCTGAACAGATTGTTCCTCTTCCTACGGGAGAGGTAACTCGCGTGGACATTTGGAATGCAATTCAACAAATTGATAAGCGTTTATCTTCAACTGTTTCGTCTCTATGTAGTTTTACGAGTGATGTAGTTGATAAATTTAAAGATGTTGATAAACATATACGTTCATTAGCCCAGATCTCTGCCCATGCTGATTCTCAGCTCCAAACTGGTTTAAATAGTAATGTTGCCTTAATTAAGGATTTTTCTGCAGTTTCCCATCGTTTGGAGATGTTGGAAAATCAGCATCGGGCAAGAAATCTATGTTTTCTTAATTTTCCCTCAACTCACTTATTGTCTCCTGAAATTTTGCTGCAGAAATATTTCTCTGAGACCTTACAATTGAAAGGCTCTTTAGATGTAGTCCAAGTTTATTCGTTTTCCTCAGGTGGTCGAGCGACGTCTTCTGTGGAGGGAGTTTCTGCTCCTTCTGATCAGTCAGTCGCTCAGAATTTAACCGCCTTTTTGGAGGATTATTTTAATGTCATATCCAAGCACTGCACTGTTGTTGCAATGTTTGGTTCTGAATCTGTTAAATTACCTGTGCTAAAAGCTTATTTTAAGCACAGGGATGCCTTATTTTGTGGGTTTAGACTCCAAGTGTTCCCAGATGTTGGCCGTACTACACAGCTTAGGCGTAAACAATTCTTGGAATTGAGAGCTAGAGTTGTCACTCTGGGAGCGTCTTTTTTTCTAAAATTTCCCTGTCGCTGCTTGGTTATTTACCAAGGGCAAAGCTATGCTTATACTGATGCACTACAGTTACAGACGTTTCTGGCTGAGAAGTAGGTTAGCGGGATATTTTGTGCTCCCTAATGTGGAGTTTATTTAAACTCTTAATTGCTAGTAATGCTTATATTTCTTTTTTGATATTGTTGATTATTTCTCCTTGATGTGTACTTATTTTTGTGGACTTGTTTTTCTTGAATCTTACCCTGTCTGTATACCTGGATTTGTTTTTTTTTTGTTAGCTTTTTGTATTCAGAAAAAAAAAACCTTAAATAAAAGATTAAAAAAAAAAATGCTCCCAGAACCAACTCCCAAACACAATCATCTCCAAATTTAAGTCAGAAAGGTAGAATGCGTGCGGGCTCAGAGCACAAGCTGCTAGACCTGAGGAGAATAGCTTGTGTTCCTCCACTTAGCCCTCTCCAGAGCCAAGAAGTGAGCAAGAACTAACTTGCTGTCGCCAAGAAAATCGGCTCAAAGACAAAAAAACCAACCACCTCTGGTAATGGCAATGCATCTTCCATCACTAGAGATACCAGAATTGCCTCCAGGGTCACTCCAAAGCCACCAAAATCCCTAAATCCGAAAGGGCCTTCACCATCCGGCCACACAACTTATGAGGACCAGAGGGGGGACCACAGTCTATTTGCCTTTCTGAGGTCCCTTCAGAACCAATGAGTCTCGACTTTTCACATGCTGTCCTGGCTGTGGCTGAGGACCTCAGACACCTTGATGTTAAACTACAGACACTATGAGATCCCTTCCTGGCATCCCCTAGCTGTCAAAACACTGACCCTTCAAGGACCACTATTCTGGTTCTAAGAGAATTCAGTTGGGATGGTTAGCGCAAACCTTTTCTCTTCCAGCCCCAAACAATGGGTTTCCGCTCACCCTAGCAGACACACCACCTCCTTTGCCAGGTTGAGACTTCTAGTGCCCTCTTGGCAACTGACATCAGTCACACTGTCCAATAGCCTTCTCCCTTCCCTGTGTGGGACCAGGGCACAAAAGGCTTCAAGAACCAAAAGTACTGATTGAACGACCAACTGCTTTTCTCCAAAAACTATTTATACAGTGGTGGAGTTGCCTAGTGGCTAGAACACTGGCATGGTAAGCAAGAGACTAGGGTATGATTCCCACTAGCACTCCTTGTGGCCTTGGGCAAGTCACTTATCCCTCCATTGCCAGGCCTTTCTTCTGAGGTAATCTACTTCCAGTCACACTCCCAAGAAAACCCAGGAGCTGCTGGGTTGTCAGGAGTCAGCACTGACAAGGCACACATTGCATTGCATGATATGGTCAGGCTCTACCAACTGCCAAAAAACCCCATAAAATCCTGGTCACTGTTAACTACCTCACCTGTCCACTCCATACCACTGAAATCTTTTCAACCACTCCTGAAGTTTCCACTAACACACCACTGGGGCCTAACAGGGACCATTACCTAGGTTAAGGCATGCTATCCTGCACCTGAAGAACCAAAACGCAAACCAGCGACTGCCTCTATCAGAGACTTCCTTGACAGAACAGCCCTGCACAACCACACTGTTTGTTTTATTTATTTAGTAGTATTTAGCTCATGCCTTTCGAATAGTAACTCAAGGCAAGTTACATTCAGGTACAGTAGGCATTTCCTGTCCCCAGAGTAACATAGTAAAAGAGTATAAGACGGCAGATAAAGACCATCATGGTCCATCTAGTCTGCCCATCAAGGTGGCAAGAATAGGTGTACCTGCTGCTCCATGTAGTTCCTCCTCCCTATGCCTTTGTTTAGGGGTCTATCCACTGCTCCGTGCAGATCACCTCTATTTGTTGAGATAGCAGAGACAGTTAAGGTCATTTTGATTTTATCCTGTTGCTATAAAGGGATCCACTGTGTCTGTAACATGCCATTTTGAAATCTGTCACTGTATTTGCCCCCACAATTTCCATCGGGACAGCATTTCAAGCATCCACCACCTTTTCAGTGAAAAAAGTACTTCCTGACATTGCCTTTCAGTTTACCCTCTTGCAGCTTCATGTTATGCCCTCTAGTTCTGCAGCTTCCCCGTCTTTGAAAAAGGTTTGTTTATTAATACTTTATTTAAGGGTCTGTATCATATCTGTCATATCCCTCCTCTCCTCTACATATTTAGGTCTTCAAATCTCTTCTCATATGTCTTTTGGCGCAGGCTCCAAATCATTTTGGTTGCCTTCCTCTGGACCGTTTCCAGCCTTTTTATATCCTTTGTGAGATATAGTCTCGAAAATTGAGCACAATATTCCAAGTGAGGCCTCAACAGCGACTTATACAGTGGCATTAGTACCTCCTTCCTTTCTGCTGGTAATTCCTCTTTGTATGCAACCCAGCATCCTTCTGGTTTTGGCCACCGCCTTGTCACACTGTTTCACCACCTAGAGATCCTCAGAAACAATTACACTGAGGTCCTTTTCCTGGTCCGTGCACACCAGGAGGGTTTACAAAGTGGCGAATGAGGGAAAAAAAGCTACAATCTGACCTTTGCAAGTTTGGACAATTCCAGAGATCGCCTTGCACCCCCCTTGCAGGGAGTAAAGGGGAAGGTATCTAACATATGTGGGAAACCTGAACTCTGCAACTCCGCTGCAAATTCTGCCCCTCACCTTTTGAAAAGGAACTGGACCACTGTCCATGTTGAGGACCTCAGCACTCCTCAGGCAACGGACAGCCCAGATCCTCCAAGGAAAGATACAGAGTAATTTGTGACCACAAGACAGTGATGATTGTCAGAAGCACTGGGGTCACCAATTAATGTCCCAGAGCCCCACCCTGGGGCAGTGTAAACCCTCAACCCTTTCTCAAAGAAAGGGAGATGATCTAACCTTGGTTAAGCAGCACAGGCTAAAGTAGCCCCTTTACTGATAAGGCTACAAAGCAAATGATTCGCCCCAAGTAGCTGACACCCAGATCATAGGCATGCTAGCCTGCCTCTCTGTGCAGCAGTCAAAAGTGGCAAAATTAAGAACCCCCTCCCTGTATGAATAATACTCTACAAAACCTATGACAGCTCTTCCCCACTCTGGAGGCATCTTCATCTAGCAATAAGCCACAAAGGCAACCAGTGCTGCCTGCCAGATTCCGCCCACATCATGAAGGGTCCTGAAGATCCTGATGGACCCATTCAAGGGTTCTCTGCAAGACCTCCAAAAGAAGCAAATTCCTCCAGGCGAAGCTAGATCTTTCAGTGACCTAAAGTTGTTATCTGCATGGCAAAATGACAAAAAGCAGTACCACTACTCCCATCATCACCAGGAAAGTCTGATACCACCGTGGCAAACCTTCCTGAACACCCTGAGACTACACATAAAGTGTGAGGTGGTGCCTACATTTTTTTTAGCTATCTTCTCATCTTTTATTTATTTACCTATTTACTTGTTTGTTTATTCATTTCTCTTTTAAAATCCTAATATAATTTATTTTATTTATTTATTTATTTAGACAGTTTTGTATACCGCCTTATCCTTCAATCAAAGTGGTCACAACACAATTGGGGGATACATTTAACACACAGGGATATGAGACACATACACTAATACTTACAGGGAACATGGGCAATGGAGGGTTAAGTGGCTTGCCCAAGACCACAAGGAGCATCTGTGGGACTAGAAACCCCAGTCCTTCCGGCAGATGCTCCTGACATCTCTGACTTTGCAAACAAACTGGTCAAAAGAACAAAGAAGTATAATCCACCACAATCACAATCAAAGTAAGCCACAAGAATGGTGATAAAACAGCAAAGGAGTACTAGTCTCAAAAACTTAAAAGCCAATTTAATATCACATACATATTAAAATCATAAAGTCACCAGTACAAAAATACATGAATGCTAAAAATCGTTATCAATCAGTAAATGCCCAACATGTTTCAGCATCTAGCTGCATCAGGGGCATATTTATCATAAAGCAAAGGTACGAGATGCAAACTGCTACATGAATAAAACAAAAACATAAAACAAACTGTCATTATAGTAAATATCACTAAAGAAATACACTAAAAGCAACGAAAAGACAGCCCATCTCCTGGAGAGGACACAACACCCTTCTTGGGAGGAGAATAGAACTTGCCCATACTCTCCCACGAGAAAGACATAAAAATACTTAAGAAAGGTTCCAAAAAGACCCCACAATAAAAATTAGACCAAACAACTTGCCCAAAGATACACATCAAACAAAGAGGCAATAATAATGATAAAATCATAAAAATAATGATAATGCTCTTCCGGTAAAAAACAGAGGATTGCCAAAACTCATACCTCCATAAACTCAGAGAGACACACAAAATATAAAAAACTTTTGTCGGAACCAGCACCTTGAAGAGAACCTCTTCTCGTGGTGCAATGTTCCTTTTTATTCTTTTAATTGAGGACACAACCCCATCAAAGCGTTCAAAGGGGACACAACCCCTCGATACCAAACACTATCACTTGATTTTCAGGCTTTCTCCCTAAACAATCCATACAAAGGATAAATATTCAAAGATCACTTATCTGGATGTAGACATACCATCATACTGCAAGCCTCCCTTTAAACTCTTTCCAACGGGATAAACCACGCCAACAGCCAAACGGCACGTTCTCCAACAATCAAAAATGGCGGTAGCAGATCTTCAAAAGTTCTTATTTAAAAGTATTCTCTCCCTCAGAGAGTGTCCACAAATAACATCCACGAAGACCTTGAACTTAATCTTTTCAAAGGTTATTTGTGGACACTCTCCAAGGGAGAGAATACTGCTTCCTCTCTTTCTCTAGATAAATGCAATGAACTGATAAAACCTATAATTTTTTTCTCAATATCACCACCAAAATCTGTCCCTTTTTTCTGAACACACTGCCAAAAATGCTTATCCCCATTGTCCACACTATTGCTTAGACCAAGCCATAATAAACGAGTAAAAGTATTGAACGAGGATCACGTGCTGCTTTAAAATTGTATCCATCAATGTAGACTTCAGGAGAGCCATTGTACTTGGAGTAGCTACAATTCAATTAAACTTTACTTCAGCATTAAAGGGGCAAATGTCTGTTCATATCAGAAATGGATAAAGGATGCCAGCCAATGTGCTAGAAATCTTTTGGTGACTGATATGCCACTTCTGTTAAAGCCAAAGTAGACAAAAAGCTACACAGAGCACATGTCAGAGTCAGTTCTTTTAAGGTAGTATGCAATGGTCCACTTCCAATCCAAAGAATGGAGAACTTTCTCACATGGATTATATATGTGTCTTTAAACAGAATATAGGCAGCACTGTTTTCTCATTGATGAGAAAGGTGTTATCATGGGAAAAAGCAGAACATTGCAGGTAAAATGTAAAAAGGACACTCTGGTGGTGTGAATGGTAAGTACATAATAAAGTGTCACAGAGCAGACTCATTAGTGACCCCTATGGAGACAGATGATAGTGCAATTCAGGGAAATAATAACGTTTGGGGAAAGCACATGGTGGAAAGTTGCCATGGGCAACATAAGCAAGTGAGGTCACGAGCTAGGGAGACACACCCAGCCAGTAGGGAAGCCAGGAGGCTCTCACCTGACTCTAATCAGCTGGGGAGTGGTGCAGCTAGGAAATACCTAGATAAACTCAGCTCACAAGCAGTTAAGCAGTTCAAGAGCACGGTACAGCCTAAGAGCCAGGCCAAGAGCCAGGATAGGAGCTGGAGAGAAACCCAGAGAAGGAACTGGATGCATGAGGACGACGAGAGAAGCTGTGAAGAGAGCGTGTCTAATTACCACATTGGAAGCTTGAATGGAGGTTTGAGTGAGTCCGAGGAATGCTTGAATGAAAGGTACAGACAGCTTGACACAGGGAGTGAGAGTGCATGTAACAGCCCAGATTGGAGCAGAGACAGAAGAAAAAAGGTACAAGCCAGGAAGTTTTATTCCGGTCCAAAAAGGGGGAGTTCAGAGCTTGGAGATAAGGGACAGTTTGTGGAAGTCCAGAAGACCTCCAAAGCCAGCCTAAGGGGAGCAGAGAAACTCCAGTACCCTTATAATAAACTAAGGAAAGGCTTGTTACCTGCAGAAGTAGAACACTCTGAAAGGTACGTGAGACACAGAGTTTCAGAAGGGCTGCCGTCAGAAGTTCCATCTGGTTCCAAGTTCCTAAACAGAGCAGAGCTCAGAGCAGGAGTAATTCCTCCTAATAGAGGGGCAAGGGAATTCATCAGCTTGCCAAACAGATATCAGCAGAGGGGAGGCTCCTATTACCAAAACCCTAGTAATTGTGGTAACAAACAGTTTTCCCTTAGTGAAAAAGAACTACGTCACAGCCAGGACGGACTGTTTGCCAAGCCCACACAGGGAGAAAGTAAAGAGGTATTAATTCCTATTGAGGAGCCGATGCAATGTGAAGCCTCTGTGATTGAAGAGCATATTGAAGAAATGGATTGTAGCCTGTCTCTGGCAGATAATATAATCTCCTTAAGATAGAGAAGAATAAGCAGCCTAACAAGGTGAAGAGAAAGCCTTATTCTTTGTGGCTACAGGTCTGTGTTTAAAATATATTTCTGTTGTTTAGAAGCTGAAAGAAAGCCATTTTTGTGTTACAGTTTTCTTTCTGTTTTACCCAAGAAGGGTTATGTTTTGTTTTTGTACATATTGAAATATCCTAATTGGGAAAGGGAAATAAAGCCCTGTTTACCTTATATCGGTTGTCCACAACTATTTTTGGTAACTGGCAGCAGCTACAACTACCAGGAGGCCAGTTACACTGAGGCCCAGTGCAATACCTGATCTCACCGGTAAGTGCACCAAGAGGGCCCACGACAAAAGTTAGAGCAATGTTAAAGACTCAAAGACCAAGAAGCTTTCACACTGCAGTCTGACTAGAAGTCATCTGTTTATGAAGCATGAAATGTTAGAATATTGAAAAGTCAAAAGACTATCCACTGGAGTGTGATATGCAGCAACAGCACTAAAATATACACTGATGGGAAATGTAGCAAATCCAAAAATGAGAGAGCAGTATAAAAACTGGCATATGGTAGTAAGCAGACACAAAGTGTAGTTACTCACCTGTAAAAGGTGTTCTCCAGGGACAGCAGGAATCAGTCCTCACTTATGGGTGACGTCGGCACCAACGGAGCCCACACAGAGCAATTCCCCAGCTTTCAAAGAAAGCCTTTGGAATTGCTACCACGCAGGGGCGTGGTCCTCTTCCTGCCCAAGGGTGCCATCTTGCTCAGTCAGGTCCCTTAACTCGAGCCCTACCAAGCAGATGGCAAGGGAAGAACAAAAATCCAGCAACTCATCAGGGGAGGCGGGAGGGTAGTGAGGAGTGATTCCTGCTGTCCCTGGAGAACACCTGTTACAGGTGAGTAACTACGCTTACTCCAGGAACAAGCAGGAAGTCAGTCCTCACTTATGGGACTCCCTAGCTACAGGCTATCAAACCTGTAACCAAAAAACGCCTCCGCGAGGCCATAAGCAGAAGCCAAAGGCTGAAGGAGCCCTTGGGTCCTAGGGGCAAAGCCCTCAGTAGCCATGAAGGGTCGGAGGGTAAGAGTTGCTTATACCCCGAACAGGTTACTGAGTACAGCCTGGCCCAAGGTGCTATCCTGGCGGGACTCCCTCTCCAGGCAGTAGTGGACAGCAAAGGTATTCGTAGAAGACCAGGTTGCCAACCGGCAGATGTCCATCATAAGCATGGAGCGCAGCGAGGCCACTGAGGCCGCTTTGGCTCGGACCCCATGTGCAGTGAATCGACAATACACAGGGACACTCTCCTTTGCATGAGCGAACGTGATGCAGTCCGTCACTCATACAGAGAGTGCGCACTTGGTGACAGCTTGTCCCTGCCTATTGGGATCGTAGGTCATGAAGAGCCGGTCAGACTTGTGATGAGTCTGGGTATGCTGCAAGTAGAAGGCGAGGGCCGGTTTCCAGTCGAGGGTGTGGAGAGTCACCGACGCCTGACTGGCGTGGGGCCTCGGGAAGAAGGTCGGGAGCACTATCTCTTGGGTAAGAACTTAGGATGTGTCCGGAGGACCACCCTGTTCTGATAAAACCTGGTGTAAGGGGCGTCAGTCATGAGCGCCTGAAGCTCACTGACTCGGTGAGCCGAGGTCAGTGCCACCAGGAAGGCCGCCTTCCAGGACAAATGCTGGAGCGAGCATGTCGCCATCGGCTCGAAGGGTGGATGAGTGAGCTGTGTTCAAGTCCCATTCCGCTGGAGGGGGATGGATGGGCGGCTTGGATAACAGAAGGCCCCGCATGAAGCGGGAGACTAGTGGTTGCCCCGAGAGGCTTTCCCTCAATAGGGAGAAGATTAGCTGATATGGCGCTCAGATGAACTCTAACAGAGTTTGACTTCAGTCCTTCCCTCGAGAGGTGGAGGAGGTACTGGAGAACCCACTGAACTGGGCATGAGATGGGGTCGATCTGGTGCTCCGAGCACCAGACAGAGAAGCGCGTCCACTTAAAGGCGTAGGCTCACCTAGTGGAGTCCTTCCTTGAGGCAAGGAGGATTTCCTTGACCTCTTCTGGAAGGGCCAGAGAGGTTAGAGACCCGTTCAGCCGCCAGGCCATGAGGGATAGGGAGGGCAGATTCGGGTGTAGTACCCGACCCTCCTCCTGCGTCAACAAGTCCCTGGCAGAGCCCAGGGGGATCGGAGGCTCCGACGACAGCCGGAGCAGGAGTGGGAACCAAGACTGCTGAGGCCACGAGGGAGCCATGAGAATCAGTAATGCCCTGTCCCGTTGGGCCTTGAGCAGAGTCCTCGCAATGAGGGGGAAAGGAGGGGAAGCATAGAGAAGACTAGAGGACCAGTCCAGGAGAAATGCATCGGGCCACAAAAGCGGGGAAATTGTGTGTTCTGAGGGCTGGCAAAGAGGTCCATCGCTGGAATGCCCCAGCGTAGAAACAGCCAGCCTGCCACTTTGGGATCCAGGGACCACTCGTGGGGGCAAAGGATTCTGCTGAGTCTGTCCACCAGGCCATTCTCCTGACCTGGGAGGTACATCGCCTTGAGGGACATCCTCCGGCAAAAGAGCAGAAGAGGACTTCTTCCCTGCTGAGGGCGCGCAACTCCGTGCCCCCCTCTTTGTTGATATAGAACATCGCTATCCAGTTGTCGGTCTGCACCAGAACTGACTTCCCACTGAGGACATTCTCGAAGGTCCTCAGGCCCACCGGATGGCTTGGAGCTCGAGCAGGGTTATCTACTGTTGAGCATCCTCCGGTGACCACTGCCCCTGTGTGTAGAAAGAACCCGCTATGGGCACCTCACCCTAACAGGGAAGCATCCGTGGTCAGTACCATGTCATGCTGTGGGGACTGGAAGGGCGATCCCCGCAGGAGGCTGCGGTGGTTCTGCCACCAGTTCAGGGACAAACGAAGGTAGAGGAGAACCTGACGGTGTCCCTGAGGTGTCCGAGGATGGACTCCATTGGGAACTGAGACACCACTGGGTCGTCCACATGTGCAGGAGGGAGTGAGGAACCACATGCACGGTCGAGGCCATTTGGCCCAAGAGACGGTGCATGGACCGAGCGGTGACCTGGTGGATGCTCTGGACATGAGCTGCCAGAGCCCGCAGGCGGGTGGAACGATTCACCGGCAAAAAGGCCATGGCCTGCTGAGTATTGAGGCGCCCCGATGAACTCGAGAGCCTGTGCCGGCTCGAGGTGAGACTTTGGGTACTTGACCAAGAACCCCAAACTCTTCAAGAGGAGGACAGTGCGCGACATCGTAAGGAGACAGTTGTCATGGTAGGGAAACACTGACACGCCCCGGCACCAAATTTTTATTTATTTATTTATTTATCTATTTCTTCTATACTGCCCCTTCCAGAGATCAAGGGCGGTTTACATGGAACAAGTTAACAATTTTGTATACTTCGGTATACATTTACATTGAACAGAAAATTTCTAACTTTTTACAAATAATAAATGCGATAAACTGTCCAAACTAATTACATAGGTTATTTACAAGTGGTTATATACAATGTGTTACAGAATATTCATAGGTCATGCGTAAGTGGTGGAATTTATTTCCATTTTTTTTTATCATAAGTTTTTTGTGTGTGTGAGGGAGGTCTGTGTGGGGTTAGCTAATTGTGGTTTTGGGAGTTTTGAGTTTGTGTGTCTGTGGATGCTGTGGGACAGGACTTGGGGGGTAGGGGATTTTGAAGTGTTCGGAGAATAGGTAGGTTTTGAGTTCCTTCCTAAATTGGGAGAGGTCTTTTATGATACGGAGGCCTATTGGGAGATCATTCCAGAGCATGGGGGCAGTGAACGTGAAGGCTCTGGCACTTGAGGATTTTTTAGTCTTCGTGAATGTTTTTGGCATATCAAGTGAGTGGGCTGCGTTTTGTCTGCGAGCTCTTGATTCAGATGGGGCGTGTAGAAGTGTGGATAGGTGAGAGGGGGCGATGTCGTTTATGAGCTTGAAAGTTGTTAGGATAATTTTGTATCTGATTCGGCTGTTTATAGGGAGCCAATGTAGTTCTAGCAGTATAGGGGTCACATGGTCTGTTAGGCGAGCTTTAGTAATTACTTTTGCACAGATGTTCTGGGCTCTTTGTAATAGGTATGTGTTTTTTTGTGGTAGGCCAATTAGGAGACTATTGCAATAATCAAAATGGGGGGTGATGAGTGTGTTAACAACCGATCTAAAGTCATGTGTGTCAAGGAGGGGCCTTAGGTGTTGTATGGTTTTGAGTTTGTAGAATATGGTTTTTACTGTTTGTTTTATGTGCGGTAGCATGGTGAGAGTATGATCTATTATTACACCCAGATATTTTACCTCTTTTTTAACAGGTATAGATGTATTGTTGATTGAGATTGTTGTTGGATAAGTGTCCTCGGTCACGGGTGTTCTTGTAACGAACATTGCTTCCGTTTTTTTGAGGTTGATGCTGAGGTAGTTGGCTTCCATCCAAGAGGTGGTCTCAGCCATGCATTCGGATAGGGTGTCGTAAGTGGGGGTTTTGGTGGTTATGGGGATAGCGAGCATGATGTCATCAGCATAAATAAAGTGACTAATCCTGTGTTTCCTAAATATGTTTGTGATAGGTTGCAGGTACAGGTTGAAAAGGAGGGCAGAAAGGGCTGATCCCTGGGGTATTCCTTGTCCTTGGGGGAAGGTTTCTGATGCTTCTTGGTCTATTTGAACACGTATTAGTCTATGTGTGATGTAAGACTTGAACCATTTGAGAACAGTCCCACCTATTCCTAAGTTTTCTAGTCTATTGATCAGAGTAAGGTGGTTGATGTTGTCAAAGGCGGCAGAAATGTCTATAAAGAGGAGTAGGAAACCTTGACTGTTGTCATCTGTACCTTTGATGAGGTAGTCCATCAATGTAATCAAGAGGGTTTCTACTCCGTGGAAGGGGTGGAAACCAAACTGGTGTGAGTCAAGGGGTTTGTGCTCATCAATATGCTCTTGTAACTGTAATTGAATTGTTTTTTCTATTATTTTAGCAATAAATGGAATGCTGGCTATCGGTCTGTATGAATTTGGGTCTTTTGAGTCAAGTTTATTGTTTTTTATTATTGGGCGAAGCGTTGTGAGTTTTAGGGCATCGGGCATGATGCCTTGGGAAAGGGATTGGTTCACCATGTGTTGAATGTTTTCAGCGAGTTCTTCCTTTGTACATTTGATCCATGACACAGGACATGGATCGAGTGGGGAGGTTGTGGTGTTGATCATTGTTATGATCTTAAGGAGGTGTTTTTGGTCTACCGTGTGAAAAGTTGTCCAATTGTTATTAATTTCGGTGCTTGAAGGTAGTATTGCTGTTAGAGTATTGGGTTTGCACTTTAGTTTTTCTGCAAAGTGGGTTGCTAATGTTTGTATACTTATTGCTGGTTGTTTTGGCTCGGAGTTCTTTGCTTTTGTCAGTGTTTTTACAATTGCAAATAGTTCTCTAGGTCGGTTGATGGCCAGATTTATTACTTTAGAGTGGTAATCCCTTTTTGATTTGTTTATTGCGTTCTTGTATTCATTAAGTGTGTTCATATATTGGGATTTATTTTCGTCTGATTTAGTTTTCCTCCATTTCTTTTCTTGTTTCCTCAGTTGTTTTTTTAATTTTGCTAGTTCTTTCGTGAACCATTTTTCTGTCTTTTTTGTTTGTCTATGCATGGTGTGTGTGGGGACAGCTGCTTCTTGTACTGTTAAGTTCCAATGATTTACAGTGAAGTTGATGTCAGGGAAGTCTGTGTTGAGTATGGGTAATACTTTGTCAAGGAAAGTTTCTTTGTCAAAGTGTGCAAAGCGTGATATATGGGGTGAGGTGCTTGTTGTATTCAGTGTTGCTTGTGCTGGGAGGTGGAGTGTTATGAGTTGATGGTCAGACCATGGTACTTCTGTTATAGTTGGAGGGGTAAGTTGTTGGTGATTATTAAGGGAGGAGGGGAGGAAGATGAGATCTAAAGTGTTGCCTTTTATGTGTGTGGGGGCATGTACTATCTGTGTGTATCCCATTTGGATCATGGCGTCCATGAAGTTATCTGATTGAGAATTGTTTAGAGAGGGGAGGTTTAGATCACCTAGAATTACTAGTGGTTTGTTTTGTGATGCTGTGCATGCAAGTTCAAGGATGGGGTAGAGGTTTTTTTGATCAGCTGAAGGGGGTCTATATATGAGGGTGAGTGCAAGGGTTCTATTTTCTATATTGATAATGTCCATTCCGTCTATATTATTTAGGCTTGTTAAGGTGTATTGTAGGACTTTTTTGGTGAGTATGAGAGCGCCACCTCCTCTTTTTACATCTCGGTGGCAGCTGAATATATCATATTGGTGTGTGGTTAGCTGGTTTAGTAGTATGGTGTCTGTGGGTGTGAGCCATGTCTCTGTAATGCAAATAATATCTGGGTTTTTGTCTTTTATCATGTCATTGATTATTGGTATTTTGTTTCGTATGGATCGGATGTTTATTAAGAAGAGCTTTGTTTTGGTGTCTATATTGGTTGCGTTGTCACTTATACCGCTATGTGGTTGATGTTTTATTTGAATAAGTCTATGAAGACGTCTGTCTGAGTCATGATGAGAATAATGGTTGTGGGTGTGTGTGTATGTTGAGCTGTGTGGCGGGTTTTGGTATAGGTTATGGGTGGTGGGGATGTTATTATATGGGTTTCGGTAATGGTTATGGATGATGGGGATGTTGTTGTAGGGGCTTTGATTGGTTTTGTACGTTGTCGCGGGGCTGCCCCGTCTACGCCTTAAGAATGTTGGGGTGACCCCGGGCAAAGATTATACTAGGCAGTCCAGGGAATGTAAGTTCACTCGGCGTAGTTGAGAGAAGTGACCTCACAGATTCCAACTACCTAGGAGCACTCATTAATGAGACCAGGTGGAGGGAAATAAGGCTTTTATTCCCCGTTATATGCAAAGGTTCAACATAAGAGATAATCATTGAAAACAGAAAGTCCTTTGTGTCAAAAAGGTACCAGTATTTACAATAGTTGCTTAATTGTTGCTTCACAATTAAGGCAGGCTTCACTACCGGAATTCAGTACAAGCAAACAGCAATTAAATTTCATTAATTCTTCTTCACTATACAGAGCACACAGACTCTGGAGCTGAGGCCGTGCACAAGTCACATTCCATAAGTTCTGGCAGAGATAAGGGAACAGTATTTGGGTATTCAATTTCCATAGAATCTCCTTCGCTATACTCAGTAGAGGAATATTCACTGTCCCTGTCTGACCCAGACTTGTAGGTTAGGACTCTGGGGTCTGGCTTCCCATAGCCAGGGGTTCTCAAGGCTGCAGGAATTTGATTAAACCAATCTGGTTTCTTTTCCCTCACACAAGGGGCACGGGTTTTAGCAGAGCCTTTAGGAGCACATTATTCACAGTAATTGGTTAGTGATTCATACCTGGATTTGGATGAGTTGGAACCAACAGTGTTTTCTCCTCCAGCCACTTTCCCCTGGTAGCAGAGCCTCTGCCTGCCAGCATTGGATATAGCCGTGCTTCTGGGCAGTTGAGTAAAACTTGTCCTGGATTCCCCTCTCTCTCTGGGTAAGAACTCCAGCTGACCATAAACGTGCTTTCCTCTCTGACCTGGTAAAACTTGATAATAATCCTTCAGAGATTGTAAGCTCTTCTCAGAACCCTTCTCCCTGGTTCTTGGCTTCTGTCTCTCTGTTCTGGATTCAGGCAGACTGTAAGAACAGGGCGTGGCAGACTCTCTCACCTTAGAGCTGGCTCTAGCAAACTTCCCTTGTGCAACAGGGTCAGTTTGGGCCTCCTGGCTCCCAGCCTTGTGAAGTCTGTTTCTTCTCAGGTTCTTCTCTGCCTTCTCTTGGTGTTTCCCAGCCTTCTCTGGGTACTTCCCAGCCTTCTCTGGGTACCTCTCAGCCTTCTCTGGGTGCCTCTCAGCCTTCTCTTGGTGCCTCTCAGCCTTCTCTGCCCTACAAGCATTCTGTTCTGATTTATAAAGCAATCTCCTTGGGATGACTTCCGGGTTCATTTCCAGGTGCAAGTCATCTAGGCTCATTAACTCCCGAATGTCTGTTCCTGCTCCCTCTAGCTGTGCCTGGGGGTAATTGCACATCTAGTTCCTTAAAAGAAACAGGCTTTCTTTTTAAACACTCATCTGTATTGACACACGCCTCATGACACATCCCCCCTCTTAAAATATTACGGGCTGAATGACCCTCATTACAGCACGTAATTCTGGAGCTCTTTTGTGTTGATGCAAATAAGGCGTACCTCTCGTGCCATCTTCTGAGAACATTTATATGATAGACCTGTTCATGTCCTTTTTCATCCCTTATTAAATAGGATGCTGGACCCCGTGGTTGGGCCACAACATAAGGTCCTTTCCATCTAGCTTCGAATTTTGGAGTGGTGCCCGATATCAAGACGATTACTTTTTCGCCCAAAGTCAGGTGTCGAGGCTTGGTATCCCTATCATAATATTGTTTTTGTTTTTGCTGACTGCTCTTCAGTTGTACCTCAGCAAACCGTGAAGTTCTTCTTAATCAGGTTCTTAAATTTTTCAAAAATTGTGGTATCCCTATTTCCTTCTCTTCGGGTTCCACCCATTGCTCTTTCAGAATATCGAGCACCCCCCTGGGTGATCTCCCATACATTAATTCATAAGGTGACATGCCTAATGAAGCTTGTGTCCTTTCTCTGCAGGCATACAATATAAAAGGCAGCATTGTGTCCACTCTTCCATCTCTCCGTCCAGCGCTCGTCGAAACATTTGCTTAATGGTCTGGTTTGTCCTCTCTATCAAACCATTGCATTGGGGGTGATATGCGGCGGTTTTGAGATTCCTGATGCCAAAGGCGTCCCACACTTGGGCTAGGTATTTGGACAAGAAGTTCGTACCTCGATCCGTCAAAACTTCTTGCGGGAAGCCCACCTCACAAAATAGCTTTATAAGTTCCATGGCGATGGATTTGGCCGATATATTCCTCAAGGGCATGGCCCAAGGGAACCGTGTTGCCTGGTCGACGATAACCAGTATATATCGGAAACCCCTAGGAGTTCTTAAAAGGGGACCAACTATGTCCATGGCTATCCTTTTAATGGGATCCGTTATCACTGGCATCGGCAATAATGGCACTCCAGTTGGTTTTATGGAGGTCACCCTTTGGCAGGAGGCGCAGGACTCACAAAAACGTGAGACCTCCCTAAAAATTCCTGGCCAATAGAATCTGGCCAGTATCTGGTCAAGGGTCCCCTGTACCCCTTTATGACCGCTCGTCGGGTGATCATGGGCTATCCTTAGTACTGCCGATTTAAAGGTGTTTGGGACTACCAATTGTTTTCGGACATTTTTAGCCCGCGGGTCTATACTTTCTCGGTATAGAAGTCCTTCTTCCTTTATGAAGCACGGAAAAACATCTCTCTTCATTAGAGCATGTTCAAACATGCGTGCCAGCGCAGGGTCATCTCTTTGCTCGGCGGCAAATGAAGGGAACTTCTCCGCCAGCTCCGCTGGGATCCACGGTAGTTCCTCACCTGCTTCCAAACCCGCTCGGCCTTGAGAGCGTCCGTTTCTCTCTTTGCGTTTTTCGGCTTTGGTCTTTCTAACCCTTTCCGGAGGAGAGTTTACTAAGTCATCATGGGATGGGAGGTCAACTATGCTCTCTTCCCTAGAACATGAGGGTTTTTCTGCGGCACTCGCCTGGCCACGAGTGGAGACAAAAACCTCTCTGAGGCCTAAACCCTTTTCTAGGCCCTTCTCAAATTGTGGCCAGTCCCTTCCTAGGACCAGCTCTTTGGGTAATCTGGGCACTACCACTATTAGCATCATTTTCTCTATTCCCAAACCTCTGACCAGTAATTTGTACACGGGATACAAGGTAGCAGCGCCATGTACACACTTGATCTTGACTTGACCTTCCGGTCGGTCTGGGGCGGACGCAGCTTGCTCTTGGATATCAGACCAGAGCTTACGCGAAATCATTGTCTGGTCCGTGCCAGAGTCAAGTAAGGCTTTGGCAGCTACTCCTTGCACCGTGACATCCAGTACAAAACCTTCTGATAACAATTGCTTATGCTCTCCTATGAGAGCAGTACGTACTCTGCATTCATTTATGACATGACCCATCTTTCCACAGCTAAAACATCTTTTAGAAAGACTTTTCTCTATCTTTTTATCAAATTTCACATTAGGTGTTTTAGACTGGTAGAGACTTCCTGATACTGGATTGAATGTCGCTATGGTTGTCTTAGCTACCTCCCCCGTAGGCTGGGTAACTAATTCAGCTTCCAGATACCTCTCTGTTAAGGCAATCGCCTCCATAGTAGAGCGACAATTCTGGAGAATAAGGAAGCTCTTTATTTTACCAGGTACTGCGGTCATAAACTGCTCGAGAACTATCATATCCATTAATGCTTCCACAGATCTTTCACTGGGCCTTAGCCACTTTTCAGCCAAGCGCTTCAGTCGGTGACCCAATGACTTAGGCGTTTCGCCTGCTTCAAGACGTGCTGCACGTAGCCTGCGGTTATAGACAAGTGGGGTCAAGCCCAGGCGTTCCCTGATGGCCTTTGTCACTTCACTATAATCAGCAGCTAACGCAGTGGGCATTGCCCTGTAGGCTGACAGTGCCTCTCCCATAAGGGACACTGCCAGTCTTCTGGCCAACCCACAGAAAGGGCAATTCTTTCAAAAGCGTCCAGGAAGTCGTCTGGATCGTCCTTCTCCCCCAACTCCCTAAAGTTAGAGTCTCGTATGACCCTAGTCCTACCGGACCATGGCTCAGTCCTGAGCTCTGCTTCATGAGTCCAGCGGCTGCTTCCTGAGTCTTCTGCTGATGGCTCATCCAACTTTCCAGCATCTGCAGGACTGGCGTTTGTTGCTCCTGCATGGCCATAATTGCATGCTGCTGGGACTGTGTAGCCAGTTCCGCCTGTTTGCTGAGTTGGGCCGCCATCCAGTTAAACATCTCGCGCTGCTCCATCGCGATAAGATCCCTGAAAGAAAAAACAAAGAAAACCAAGTGTGGCTGTACAAAAATCAGCCCTACACTTCCTTCCCTTTTTTTTTTTTTTCAAATTCTCCCTTTTAAACTGCTACTTGTATCCACACAAGTTATGCGTTTCTACCCGTTACCTGGTAGAAGTGTAGACTCGAACTCTCAGCAACGGTGGTGCGGTTCTGCGTCGTAGCACCCTCCAGGAACCTCGCCTTCCGTTCCGGATTTTGCTGCTGTCCAGGCCACGTTTTCAACTCCGATCCGGTTCTTTTCCAAGTACAGTCCGGATTTTCTTGCACTCCGGTCCGGGTTTTCTGGCACTCCGGTCCAGGTTTTCTTTTATATATATTTTTTTTTTTTCCCAAAATGAATACTGGCAATTTCCTTAATTTCTTTATTATATCTCTTAGGATTATATCCAAATCCGAACAACTACGCCATTTGTCGCGGGGCTGCCCCGTCTACGCCTTAAGAATGTTGGGGTGACCCCGGGCAAAGATTATACTAGGCAGTCCAGGGAATGTAAGTTCACTCGGCGTAGTTGAGAAAAATGACCTCACAGATTCCAACTACCTAGGAGCACTCATTAATGAGACCAGGTGGAGGGAAATAAGGCTTTTATTCCCCGTTATATGCAAAGGTTCAACATAAGAGATAATCATTGAAAACAGAAAGTCCTTTGTGTCAAAAAGGTACCAGTATTTACAATAGTTGCTTAATTGTTGCTTCACAATTAAGGCAGGCTTCACTACCGGAATTCAGTACAAGCAAACAGCAATTAAATTTCATTAATTCTTCTTCACTATACAGAGCACATAGACTCTGGAGCTGAGGCCATGCACAAGTCACATTCCATAAGTTCTGGCAGAGATAAGGGAACAGTATTTGGGTATTCAATTTCCATAGAATCTCCTTCGCTATACTCAGTAGAGGAATATTCACTGTCCCTGTCTGACCCAGACTTGTAGGTTAGGACTCTGGGGTCTGGCTTCCCATAGCCAGGGGTTCTCAAGGCTGCAGGAATTTGATTAAACCAATCTGGTTTCTTTTCCCTCACACAAGGGGCACGGGTTTTAGCAGAGCCTTTAGGAGCACAGTATTCACAGTCATTGGTTAGTGATTCATACCTGGATTTGGATGAGTTGGAACCAACAGTGTTTTCTCCTCCAGCCACTTTTCCCTGGTAGCAGAGCCTCTGCCTGCCAGTATTGGATATAGCCGTGCTTCTGGGCAGTTGAGTAAAACTTGTCCTGGATTCCCCTCTCTCTCTGGGTAAGAACTCCAGCTGACCATAAACGTGCTTTCCTCTCTGACCTGGTAAAACATGATAATAATCCTTCAGAGATTGTAAGCTCTTCTCAGAACCCTTCTCCCTGGTTCTTGGCTTCTGTCTCTCTGTTCTGGATTCAGGCAGACTGTAAGAACAGGGCGTGGCAGACACTCTCACCTTAGAGCTGGCTCTAGCAAACTTCCCTTGTGCAACAGGGTCAGTTTGGGCCTTCTGGCTCCCAGCCTTGTGAAGTCTGTTCCTTCTCAGGTTCTTCTCAGTCTTCTCTGCCTTCTCTTGGTGTTTCCCAGCCTTCTCTGGGTACTTCCCAGCCTTCTCTGGGCACCTCTCAGCCTTCTCTGGGTGCCTCTCAGCCTTCTCTGCCCTACAAGCATTCTGTTCTGATTTATAAAGCAAACTCCTTGGGATGACTTCCGGGTTCATTTCCAGGTGCAAGTCATCAGAGTTCCCAGGCTCATTAACTCCCGAATGTCTGTTCCTGCTCCCTCTAGCTGTGCCTGGGGGTAATTGCACATCTAGTTCCTTAAAAGAAACAGGCTTTCTTTTTAAACACTCATCTGTATTGACACACGCCTCATGACAACGTATAAATGTGTTGTGTTAGGAGTGTTATTAGAAGGAGAGTGAGAGGGAGGTTTGTACATTTTCTAGGAGACATTATGTATTTTTGAGGGGGGGATTGAGTGAGTGGGAACTCTGTGTATGGGGAGGACAAGTGGATGAGTAGGGAGATTGAGGGTTACTGACGACAGTACAACAGTATATGAAAGATGGCTATGGAGATTAAAATTATTACTGACAACAGGGTATATAGCAGTTGGCAGCAGTTTCCAATGGTATGTATGGCTACTGGCAACAGTATAATGGCTACTGGCAATATTGCATGAACGATATATGAATGATTACTGATAACAGAATATCTAGCTGATGGCAACGGTTCCAAATGATATGTATAGCTACTGGCCACAGTATAGTGGCTACTGGTAATAGTGCAAGATAGATATGTAGGGGGATTAGTGATTTCTTATAACAGTATGTATAGCTACTGGCGACAGTACCTGAGGGATAGGTTGGGGGATTAGTAGTTACTGAACAACAGTAAATTTAGGTACTGACCACAGTATATATAGCTACTGGCAACAGTACATGAAGGATAGTTATGGAAATTACTGGTTACTGACGACAGTGTGTAAAGCTACTGACAATGTTATATAGGCTAGTAGTTACTGAACAACAGTAAATTTAGGTACTGACCACAGTATATATAGCTACTGGCAACAGTACATGAAGGATAGTTATGGAAATTACTGGTTACTGACGACAGTGTGTAAAGCTACTGACAATGTTATATAGGCTACTGACAACAGTATATGATGTTACTAACAATGTTATATAGGCTACTGACAACAGTATATGATGCTACTAACAATGTTATATAGGCTACTGACAACAGTATATGAGGCTACTAACAATGTTATATAGGCTACTGACAACATTATATGAGGCTACTGACAATAGGATATGTATGGCGATAAGTGATTACTGACAACGGTATAATTAGGTGTGCTAGAAGTCTCAGCTATAGTCAGTTCATTTAGAAGTGGTATACTTGCTGTGATCGATGGATGGTCTAGTTTGAGGTGGGAGCGAGCTCTACCATAGGGGAGCTCCAGCTGGTTGGCTATATGGTTCTTGTTTGAGGAAGTCGGTGATCTTTTCTGATGACGTTGGTGTGTTTGATCAAGAGGGTTGGTTCTGTGGTTTCCTGATCGATCCCCGTCAGTGGTGAGGGGGCAGTGAGTACGGAGGGTCTGGTTGATAGCTGATAATGTTTGGAAGGGTGTTCCGCTGCTTGTGTAGCTTTAGAGGTCCCCGCCTAAGAGCCATGCCCAAGGGCCCTCTGGCGAAAAGGTGAGCGGCGGCCACAACGAGGCACTTCGTGCAGATGCAAGGCCGAAGGGGAGCACCCTGTACTGGAAGTGCTCTCCCTGCATCCTGAAACGCAGGTACTGCCTATGTTGAGGGTGGATCAGGATATGGGCGTAAGCGTCCTTTAGATTCAAGGAGCATAGCCAGTCGCCCTGCCGGAGGAAGGGCAGCAGCACGCCAAGAAATAACAGCTTGAATTTCTCCCGCACCAGGAACTTGTTTAGCCTGCGGAAGTCAAGGAAGGGCTGCAGACCCCCCATTTTCTTCAGGACGAGGAAGTACTGGGAATAAAAGCCTCAACCTCGAAGGTGGGGAGGGACCGTCTCGACTGCCTGTTGGGCGAGGAGAGTGTAATTCCCGCTGCAGCAAAGTCTGGTGTGCGGGAAGTCGAGGAGGCTCCGCCGGGGAGAAAGTGGGTGGGAGCCTGTCGAAGTGGAGGCAATAACCCTCCTGGATGACCCAGGTGTTCGAGGTGATAAGCACCCACGACGGGGCAAAGCTGGACAGGCATCCCCAAACGGGCTGCTGAATCGCCGGAGGGAGAGGGGCTATGCCGTTGGCATCAAAACCCATGAGGGTGTTATGGGGGAGCCAGTGTCTGGGCCTTAGGGCCATTTGGCTTCCGGTGACCCTGGCCAGGCTTCCCCTGTGCAGGAGGGGTCGGCGCGGGGGTAGCCGGGTACGGCGGATAGACACGGTACTGGAGGCCTTTCCTGGGGAAGGGGGGCTTCTTGGTAGGCTGCTTCTTCGAGGTAGCGTAGAGGTCTTGTGGAAAAGACGGGCCCTAGTGACATACTCCATCTTGATCTTCAGCCGCCTTCTCCTCCATCGGCTTACCAAAAAGTTGCTCGCCGAGGCAAGGCACATCCAGGAGCTTCTCCTGCACCCACTGCTCCAAATCCAAAGATTGGAGCCAAGCCTGGTGGTGGGCTCTGATGCCCGCGGCCGCCACCCGAGCCAAAGTCTCAAAGCCATCATAGGAGGCTTGAGAGATATACTTGGAGCAATCAGCTACTGATTTCAACAGTGTTGGGAACCTATCGAGGGGTTCACCCTCCAGGCCCGCGGAGAAGCCTCCAAGTTCTTTCGCGGGGGAACATACCCATATATAATTGGTATGCCTGGATGCGACAGGAGAGCATGGAACCTTGATCGGCCTTGCGGCCCAAGGCATCAAGGGCTCTGGACTCTCGGCCTGGCGGGACAGAGGAGTGGGACTTCGGGCATTTCTACTTCCTCATGGCTGATTCCACCACCATCGAGGTGTGTGGAAGTTGAGTCTTACTGAAGCCTGGCCTTCGCTGCACGTTGTGCACTGTGTCAAGGTGCTTGCTCACGATGGGGACCGAGGCCGGTGCTTCCCATATGCGGAGCAACAGCCGGGAGAAGATCGACGTCACCGGCACGGTGAAGGATTCCCTGGGCGGGGCCTCGTACTGAAGAATATCGAGTTCTTCAGCACAAGGATCTTCCTCGGCCTGGGTGACCAGGTTGAGGACCCAAGCCAAGTCCCGAATAAACACTAAAAAGGAGGTGTCCTCGGGTGGTGAACACCGCTAGAGACCAGACAGCGAGGTGTCAGACAGAAGATCCCGGTGGGTGCGGGTCTCCAGGGATGTGTCCCCACTGGATTCCCAGTCCGAGAAATCGGTAGAGGGATCCGAGCCAGGCAATTCGCCCTGTCCGATGGCCGGTGGCCTGAAGCCGGAGGCCCTGGATGATCTCGTCCATGAAGAACAGGAGAGCGAGCGAGACCGATGTCGAAAACCCTAACAAGATCCGTGGCTCTCGGGGGTTTCCTGGACAGATTGTGGTGTCCCACGCGAGAGATCTGTGGTCCTGGGTGCAAGTCAGCGAAGCTGGCCATGAGCGCCTGCTGGGAAGCAATGAATGCAGAAATGCGGCATTCTAGCAGCAGCAGCATATGGGACTCCCATGCGGGCATAGGGCCCTGGGATGCCAATATCAGCGTCACTGGATAGGACGTTGAGGAGGAGAGGGGGTCCTCACCGGGACGTCCCTCAGGAGACTGGGTGCCTTCGCAGGAGGCCTCCTTTTCTCTGCGAGGTACCTTGCGGGGCCGCTCCTTGTCCGACTCTCGGGAACGCTGAATGGGGCTAAGCAACCGGGCGCGGGAGTGCTCGCGTTTGTCGGGGGCCCCAGACAGCGACTTCGAGGCCTCCTTCTTTTGCACCGTTCCACCTCGGTACAAGTGCTGCCTGGAATGCGGTGCGGCAGGGGGAGAACCCACCGAAGGGGAGACGACCGAGGGTGCCACCGGGGACTCCGAGGCAGCCTTTCGAAAGATGTCTTCGGACTTCTGCTTACGGCTGAACAGGGCCTTAGAGGACATTTTCTTACAGAGCGAACAGAGCTCTGGGTCATGGTCGGCTCCCAGACACCTTAGACAGCAGTCATCAGTGTCCATAAGCGACATGTTCCTAGAGCATCTATCACATTTTTTTAAACCCGGTGGCCATGGGGGCAAAAAGGCCCCTGCGTAGTCGAAGTCCCACGTGGCCAGAAGGTGGAAAAGAAAAAGGGCGTGAAGCCCGGGAAGAAAATTATTTGAAAAGGTATCCCCGCAAGCTCCAAAAGAGAGCAAAGGGAGGAGGGGTAGAGGACCGGTGCAACCGGAAAAAAGAGATATAGCCTGTTAAGGCGAGGAAAATGAAAACTTTTACGAGGGATGAGGACATGCGTCTGAAGGGCTCCATGGAAAAAGGGAGACTGAGCAAGATGGCACCCTTGGGCGGGAAGAGGACCACGCATGTGTGGTAGCAATCCCAAAGGCTTTCTTTGAAAGTTGGGGAATTGCTCTGCACGGGCTCCGTCGGTGCCAACCAATGTTCCCTCTAATTTTCTGTAAGCTGTGTGCGCATAAAATATCAGCTGTGTGCAGCTTTTGAAGGAAGGTTACATTTTTGTGCGCCACATAACGACACTCGGAGTTATATATTTTAAAATTTGACTACACGTTGGAATACAGTATGTACAACACATTGATTTTAATCAAATTAAATGAAAATAGATGATTACTAAATGAAGCGGGAAAATTCTAGTAATTACAATCATAACTTTTAAATTTTAAGATGTCTGTGTTGTTTTCTATCAGAATCAGAGCCGTAATTTTTGTGCGCTCAGTTGTAAAGTATGTGCGCTCACTCAGCGAGGTGTGTGCACGCGCACACATGCACAGCTTAGAGGGAACAGTGGTGCCGACGTCACCCATAACAGAGGAGCGACTTCCTGCTTGTTCCTGGAGAATAGTGGAGTACCCACCCCAGGGATCTGTGCTGGGTCGGCTGCTTTTTAACATATTTATAAACGACCTGGAAATGGGAATAACGAGTGAGGTTATCAAATTTGCAGTTGACACAAAACTATTTAAAGTTGCTAAAACCCAAGAGGATTGTGCAAAGATTGCAAGAGGATCTTGATAAATTGGAAGATTGGGCATCCAAATGGCAGGTAAAATTTAATGTGGACAAGTGCAAAGTTATGCACCTAGGAAAGAACAACCTAAACTATGATTACATGATGCAAGGTTCCACATTAGGAACCACCATCCAGGAAAAAGATTTAGATGTCATCATGGATAACATGTTAAAACCCTCCGCCAAGTGTGCAGCGGCAGCCAAGAGAGCAAATACAATGCTAGGTATCATACGGAAAGGAATGGAAAATAAAACAAAGGATATTATAATGCCTCTGTACCGTACCATGGTGCGACTGCACCTTGAATATCGTGTGCAGTTCTGGTCACCGTATCTTAAAAAGGATATAGCGTTATTAGAAAAGGTACTGAGAAGAGCCACCAAAATGGTAAAGGGGATGGAAGGATACCCCTATGAAGAGAGGCTAAAAAGGTTAGGGCTCTTCAATCTTGAAAAGAGATGGCTTATTTATTTATTTAGCTGTATTTATATCCCACTTTTCACAGGGTCAAAGCAGTCAATTGGGGGATACATTTAACACGAGGGGATATGAGACACATATGCTAATACTTTATTTATTTTATTTTTTATTTATTTACATTCTCTTATATACCGCGCTATTCTGCATCAGTGCGGTTTACATTGAACAAACTGAAATTACATTGAACAGGGCATTATAACTTGGAGATAACTATTTTACAGGGAACATGGGCTATGGAGGGTTAAGTGGCTTGCCCAAGACCACAAGGAGCACCTGTGGGACTAGAAACCCCAGTCCCTCCGGCCTGAGATTGCTGTCCCCAGGTGAGACTTGAACCCCCAACCCTCCGGCCTGAAGTACCTTGTCCTAACCACTAGACCACGCCTGTATAAATTAATGAATGGAGTGGGACAGATAAATGTAGATTGACTGTGTACGCCATCAAAATATAGAAAGACTAGGGGATATGCAATGGCGCTACAGGGTAACCTATTTAAGACAAATAAGGGAAATATTTTTTTCACTCAATGTGAATCAAACTCTGGAATTTGCTACCGGAGGATGTAGTAAAAGCTGTTAGTGTAGCCGGGTTTAAAAAAGGTTTGGACAAGTTCCTGGAGGAAAGGTCCATAAACAATTATTAAAGGGGACCCAGAACATCCACTGCTTGACCCAATACAAGCATTGTGGAACCTGTGTCTTTTTGGGGAAACTGCTAGGTACTTGTGACCTAGATTGGCCACTATTGGAAACAGGATACTGGGCTTGATGGACCTTGGTCTGACCCAGTATGACATATCTTATGTTCTTATGTTAGGAAAGCTGGCAGGAGCTGCCTGCCTTCCCGAGGAACACAGCTAGACAATCAGCCCTGCAAAGATCAAGGATACCCCAACTCGAACCACCGATCAGGCCTTGAAATTTTAAAAACAATAAAAACAAAACCATTCTTCTTCTTTTAAAAAAGGGGCCCTTTTTAAGGAAATAGTGAAAAAAGTTAAAATGGGTAAATTTATGCATGACGAGAGAATTTATGCTAATGGATCTACATACTCACGAGCCGTCCTAGGGGCTTCCGCCAGAAACAGGCGAAGGCCAAAAAAGAGACAAATTCACAGGCTGCTAAGTGGGAGTGTCATGAAGGAGGAAGGACCTAGTCGGAAGCGCATGAGAAGTGCCCTGGATGCCCCTGGTTCCCTTTTTGACATCCCTCCATCTCCACACAGGTTTTTATGTCCCAGGGCAGCAAGTAGAAAGGCAAGGGAAGGAGGAAGAATGCGCAATGGAACAAAAAATGGCAGCAGTCTCGGAAGCGCCATTGGTAGATGGTCTTTCTATTGCTAATCTATCAGTTGTGCAGCTGTCTCCTGTAGTAGAACATGTTTTAAAGAAGGGCTTGTCTTTTGTTCCTGCTCGTAAGCATGATGCATTCCAGACCAGGGTGGACATCTTTAAGTTTATTAGATGACAAGATCACTCATTTCTTTTCTTCAACTAAGGATGGGAGCACAGATTCGTCAGTAATTAGAAACAGTTCACGGTCGGTTCCACCTGGTCCGAGTTGATCCTTTCATTAAAGCTTTTGAGGTTCTTATGGGTTAGGAACAGAAGACTCAAACCCTTCTTTAACTTAACAAGGGAAGAAAATTTGGCAATTAGGAAATTAAAAAACAATGAGGATATTGTCATTCGCCCCGTGGATAACAGTGGAGTAATAGTTTGTTTGTTTTTTTAAACCATATTTTATTAGGCTTCGTGACAAACTGAATCTGACAAAGCACCATCAAAACAAACAGACCATCACTTCCCCCCCAACCATCTCTCCCCTCCCTATACAATAACACAACCCAGAGAAAACTACAAGAAAACAATGATGATGATGGTGATAACAAAGATCGTACAGGCATTGATGAACCCACACCACCCGGGCTCCCCCAGGCAATGACCCCAAACAGCCTCTATCACTACACATCATCAAACAGTCAGTACGTAATCCCACCAAAAACACATACTAAACTACAGAACATTAAAACCTGTGTGTGCTAGAATCAAACTCGCAGATGCCCGCCCTCCAGCCCCTACTCCTCCCATCCTCCCTCCTACCCCAGCTGTCCTTCCAGGTAGGGGTCCCTGATCTTATGAAACATCCATTCCTTCCCCCTTCAATTGGTACGTTAGTAGGTCAAAACGCACCGCCACAGCAATTTTGCCATACCAATCTTCCCCTGTCAGCCCATTCACGCTTTTCCACTTCCCCGCTAGCGCCAATCTTGACGCCAGCTTCAGCTTCTCCTCTAGCAGCCACCGCCACCTCCCTTTGCCTTCTAACCCGGAGGACCCCAATAGTAAATCCTTTCGGCAGCCCGGGCTCCCCCCCCCTACTCCCCCCGGCCGCCATCCATCCCCCCTATACCTTCCCGCACCTGCCCTCAGAAACCCTGGATAACTGGGCATTCCCACCACATGTGCAGGAAACTCCCAACACCTCCACAAACTCTCCAACACCCATCCATAGATTGCCTCCCAGCTAAAAACAGCTGTCAGGGGGTGCTATACGCCCCATGTATAATTTGCAACTGAGTCTGTTTCCAGGAAGATACACATGTACATCTGGGGACACAGGCATATATCCTTCCCCACTCCTCCTCCGTCAGCTCCTCCCGCAGCCACTTATGCCACCTCAACCTATGGGCCCCCACACCCCTCTCCTCCTCTTCCTGCAAGAGTACTCTATAAATCCGTGCAATAATTCCTTTATCCCCCTGACCCTGGAGGGGAAGCCATATTAGACCTAGTCCTTAGTGGAACACCAGATCTAGTGCAAGAGATAAGGGTGTTGGGGCCACTTGGCAATAGTGATCATAGCATGATCGCCTTTGATTTAATTAGTGGAGGAGGGATAGTAAGGAAATCCACAGTACTACCTTTTAACTTTCGAAAGGGAGACTATGATAAAATGAGGAAAACAGTTAAGAAAAAACTAAAAGGAGCAGTTGCGAAGGTTAAAGACGTACATCAAGCTTGGGTGTTGTTGAAAAATACTATCTTGGAAGCCCAGACCAGCTATATTCCACGCTTTAAGAAAAGTGGAAGGAAGTCCAAAAAACTGCCAGCATGGTTTAAAGGTGAGGTCAGAGAGGCTGTTGTTGCCAAAAAAGCATCTTTCAGGAAATGGAAAAAAGAGCCAAACGACGAAACAGCACAAGCACTGGCAAGTCAAATGCAAGGCATTGATAAGGCAGGCAAAGAGAGAATTTGAGAAGAAGCTTGCTGCGGAAGCAAAAACGCGAAATAAAGACCTTTTCAAGTACATTCGTAGCAAAAAACCTGTGAGAGAGTCAGTTGGTCCATTAGATGATAAAGGGGTTAAAGGAGCACTAAGAGGCGACAAGGCGATAGCGGAGAGACTGAATGAATTCTTTGCTTCGGTCTTTACTGAGGAAGATGTAGGGATGTTACCCATGACTGAAGTGGTATTTAAAGGTGCGGAAGAATTGAAGGAAATATCGATACATCGGGAAGATGTCTTACAACTATTAGATAAACTGAAGAGTAGCAAATCACCTGGGCCGGATGGTATACATCCAAGGGTGTTGAAAGAACTGAAATATGAGATTGCAGAACTGCTATCAGTAATCTGTGAACTATCATTAAAATCATCTCTAATACCTGAAGATTGGAGGATCGCCAATGTAACACCAATTTTTAAAAAGGGTTCCAGGGGTGATCCGGTTAACTATAGACCAGTGAGCCTGATGTCAGTACCGAGAAAAATGGTAGAAACCATCATAAAGAATAAAATTACTCAGCATGTAGATAGTCACAGCCTAATGGGAGACAGCTTTAGACAAGGAAGATCTTGTCTTACTAATCTGTTATGTTTTTTTGAAGGAGTGAATAAACAGGTGGACAAAGGTGAGTCGGTTGATATTGTGTATCTGGACTTTCAGAAAGCCTTTGACAAGGTCCCTCATCAGAGACTTTTGGCAAAACTAAAGAGTCATGGGATAGGAGGCAGTGTACTATTGTGGATCAGGAACTGGTTAAAAGATAGAAAGCAGAGGGTAGGGCTAAATGGCCAATTTTCCCAATGGAGAAAAGTGAATAGTGGTGTACCCCAGGGATCTGTGCTGGGTCCGCTGCTTTTTGACATATTCATAAATGACCTGGAAAGTGGAATAACGAGTGAGGTGATCAAATTTGCAGATGACACAAAACTATTTAAAGTTGTTAAAACCCAAGAGGATTGTGAAAAATTGCAAGAGGATCTTGATAAATTGGAAGACTGGGCATCAAAATGGCAGATGAAATTTAATGTGGACAAGTGCAAGGTTATACACCTAGGGAAGAACAACCCAAACTATGGTTACACGATGCAAGGTTCCACATTAGGAACCACCACCCAGGAAAAAGATTTAGGCGTCATTGTGGATACCATGTTAAAACCCTCGGCCCAGTGTGCAGCGGCGGCCAAGAGAGCAAATAGAATGCTAGGTATGATAAGGAAAGGAATGGAAAATAAAACAAAAGATATTATAATGCCTCTATATCGTTCCATGGTGAGATCGCACCTTGAATACTGTGTGCAATTCTGGTCGCCGTATCTTAAAAAGGATATAGCGATTTTAGAAAAGGTACAGAGAAGAGCCACCAAAATGGTAAAGGGGATGGAAGGATACTCCTATGAAGAAAGGCTAAAAAGGTTATGGCTCTTTAACCTGGAAAAGAGACAGCTGAGGGGAGATATGATAGAAGTCTATAAATTAATGAACGGAGTGGAACGGGTAAACGTAGATCGATTGTTTACCCTTATCAGAATATAGAAAGACTAGGGGACATGCAATGAAGCTACAGGGTAAACTATTTAAGACTAATAAAAGAAAATATTTTTTCACTCAACGTGTAATCAAACTCTGGAATTTGTTACCGGAGGATGTAGTAAAGGCTGTTAGTGTAGCTGGGTTTAAAAAAGGTTTGGACAAGTTCCTGGAGGAAAGGTCCATAAACCATTATTAAGAGGTGACCGAAGATATCAATGCTTGACCCAGTACAAGCATTGTGGAACTTGGGTCTCTTGGGGAAACTGCTAGGTACATATGACCTAGATTGGCCACTGTTGTAAACAGAATGCTGGGCTTGATGGACCTTGGTCTGACCCAGTATGGCATATCTTATGTTCTTATGTTAACCCCGTTTCCATCAGCGTGCTCTCTCGAGTAACCTGGGACAGGACCCCACCCGAAGCCAAAAGATGGCGCAATTGGAAATATTGATAAAAGGGAACCTTCTCCTGCACCCGGGTTTCCAGCTCCCGGTGGGACCAAATCACTCCATCCACCACAAACTCTCTAAGCAGTTCCAAACCCCCGTCCTCCCCCCGTCTCCCCTTCTGCACCCATCCCGAATTACCGAACGGGAGAAAATCCCCCACCCTAGACCACGGCGAGACGGGGGTCAGAAACCACCCCCGATGCTGATCCTGTCAGCCGAGCTGCCCCATAGCCTCCAACAAGGGGTGCCCCTGCCGCCGTCCCGTCCGCCCCCCCCCTCTTCCCCCCTCGAACCATTGCTCCAAAGACAGGGTCCCCATCTCGAACCGCTCCAACTCCACCCATGCTACTAGACCCCTACCCCGGTAATGGTCCCTCCACGCCCGCAGTATACAGGCCTGGTGATACCATTTCAGCAACGGAAGCCGAACGCCCCCTTGATCCGTAGACAAATGCAGACCCTTCCTGCTGATTTTCGCCTTCCTACCCCCCCCCCAGACAAACCACATCAACCGGGCCTCCCACTGTCTAATCGTACTCCCGGGAATACGAAGGGGCAACTGCGAAAATAGAAATAAAAATTTTGGAAGTATAGTCATCTTAAGCACCTCAACTCGACCTCGCCAACTCAATTGCAAGGAAGCCCAACCCACCAACAGGGAGTGGATTTGCCCGACCAACGGCCTATAATTCAATACGAATAACTGCGAAGGATCTTCAGAGATACGCACCCCTAAATATTTAATACTCCCCTGGGACCACTTAAAGGGAAAGCTCGGAAGGACCCCTCTACTCAACCCTCCCAGGGCCATCGCCTCCGTCTTAGTCAAATTCACTTTAAAGCCTGAGACTCCCCCGAACCGCTCCAGTTCTCGCAGCAGCACCGGAAGCGACTCTTCCGGCTAGGCCATAAAGATTAGTGTATCATCGGCGTAGAGAAGGGTCTTATGCTCCACTCTCCCCACCGCCACAGGCTTAATCTGGTGGGCTGCTCGTATCCTAATGGCAAGAGCCTCAATCACAATGGCAAACAAGAGCGGGGACAAAGGGCAGCCCTGCCTCGTACCCCTCTGCAAACGGAAGCTAGCAGAAAATTGATCATTTACCCAGATCCGCGCTTCCGGCTTCACATACGGGGCCTTTACCCCTTGAATAAAACCCTCCCCCAACCCCATCTTCTCCATAAGCTGGAACAAGAACTCCCACTCCACCCTATCAAAAGCTTTTTCAGCGTCAAGGGCCACACAGAGCGCAGGGATCTTCCGAGTCCGAACATGATATAGTAGACCAACCGCTCTCCGAACATTATCCGCTATCCGTTTACCTTGGATGAACCCAGTCTGATCCGGATGGATTAAGTCCGGCAAAATCCCCTCCAGCCTCCCAGCCAAAATCTTGGCATATAGTTTGGCATCACTATTAAGCAGAGCTATTGGCCGGTAGTTCTCACAGCGATCCGGAGGCCTCCCTTCCTTCGGGAGGACTACTATATTGGCCTGTGCCATCGAATCCAGCAGGGGGGACCCTTGGATCAGCCCGGAGAAGAGTTTTGCCAAAAAAGGGGCCAACTCCTCTCTCATCGTATGATAGAATTCCGCTTGGAACCCATCAGCCCCAGCAGCCTTCCCTATCGGCAACTTTTTAAAACCCCCAATCATCTCTGCTACCGTGATAGGCCGCCCTAACCAGTTTGCCGTATCCTCCTCCACCCAGGGGATCTCCAGCCCCGCTAAATACTCCTCTATCCCTTCCCTAGTAATCCCTTCCTGCCCTTTGTACAACTCCTCATAATACGACTCAAAGGCCTTACAAATATCATGACTAGCAACCGCCCTCACTCCTTTATCAGTCATAATCTCCTTCACTATCCTACTCTCCCTCCGCGTCTGCAACTGACGCGCCAACATACGCCCAGCTCTGTTCCCACCCTCCATAAAATTCCTCTTTGTAGCTCGCATCTTCCACTCTATCTCTTCCAAATCCAAGGTGGTAATCTTTGTCCGCAAGCCCGCTAGCCGCTGCCGCAGAGCCTTAGTCCCAAGGCGACTATGCGCCGCCTGCAACTCCTCTAGTTCCTGCATCCATTTGCCCCTCATTGCTTCCCTTTCTCTCTTCTGACTCCCGAGCTGGATCAGAATCCCCCTCAAATAGGCCTTCCCACTATCCCAGAGCACCGCATCCGACACCTCTCCGTTATCATTCCAGGCAAGGTAATCCCTCCATGCCCGCTGGAGGCGTGCCCGCCCTTCCTGCGATTGATACAATGACACATTACCTCTCCACCCCCCTTTACCCCTCCCACCCCTCATACCATTCCACTCCCCTGTGATCAGCCCATGATCGTATAAGGTAACCGGGTGTAGTTTAACATTCGTCATCACCCCAAGCTGATCCCTCCTCCCTAAAAACAGATCTAACCTAGAGTAAGTGCCCTGCCGATCAGTGTAGCAAGTATATTCACGACCCCCTGGGTTCTCCCACCTCCAGATGTCCACCAACCCGAAATCTGCCATACATCTCCGTAACTCCCTACCCTCAGACCCATGCACCCGTTTACTAAAATTGGATCTATCCTTTTCCCCCACCACACAATTCATATCCCCCCCAATGATCCAATCTCCTTTAGCCTTCTCCTTAAACCCCTTCAATGCTTTCGCAAAAAAGGAACCTTTTGGCCCGTTGGGGGCATAGACATTAAGGAAGGACACCTCCCTCAGATCCACCCTCCCCACCACCCACACCGTCCCCTCCACTCTCATAGGGGACGAACCGGACCCACTTATGCACAAGGATAACCACCCCACGTTTCTTACAGTTATAAGGGGAGCCAAACAGTTGTTCGAATCCCTGGGCTTTCAATTTCTCTTGCTCTACCGCAGTTAAATCTGTCTCCTGTAAGAGGGCCACATCCACCCCCAATCTATTTAGCTGTGTAAGGACCCGCTTCCTCTTAATCGGGCTATTAAAGCCCCTTACATTATAGGAGGCAATTTTAAACCCCCCCGAATGTGACATTCCAATCATCCTCCCGCAGTACTCCGCAGACCTATCAGCTGGAGAACAGACATCCGCCGCACACACACAACACACTCAACAATAAACCAAACATCAAAACCCACCACCAATGCCACTCTCCCCCATTCGCCACAAATTTTTGTCTTTCGGACTCCCTTCAGCCTTCCCCCTGTCACTCAACTGAGCTCTTCCCCTCCACGCCCGCTTCCCCCCAACC
Source organism: Ichthyophis bannanicus (assembly GCA_033557465.1). NCBI lineage: Eukaryota > Metazoa > Chordata > Amphibia > Gymnophiona > Ichthyophiidae > Ichthyophis > Ichthyophis bannanicus. Next base: position 152,294,585 of record CM066039.1, on the reverse strand, counting down.
CTGCGGCCCCCTTTCCCCAACTACTCCCCGATATCTCCCAACTTCCCTCTCCCTGTCTCAGGGCCGCCAGGCCCAGGGGAAGCCATACCCCAATACACATTTCCATGCCCCAACCTCTTCCCCCAGATGACCTCCCCAAAAAACATGCCACTTCCACATGCCTTCCCAACCTCCGTATCCACCCAAGCACCCTCTCAAGTTCAACCATACCCCTCCCAATATCTCATACCTCCACATCCCTCACAGCCCTCCCGGCCTCCCCCTCAATTCACAGTAAAGTAAAGAAAGAAAAAAGTCCTCTTCTGTTTTAGAGATGCGCCTCCGCTGCAGCTTCGCCGTCCGTATCCTGCGAACCCCGACCTGCAGGAGCCTCCTTCGTCGACGAGACACACCCCGCCTGCACTTTCAAGAATTTCTCCAGCGCATCCTTCGAAGCAAAAAACCACCGCGTGCCGTTCATCAGCATTGTGATCTTGGCGGGGTACCAGATCGCTATCTGTATACCCCGCTTAGCCAAGGATTCCTTAAGTCTCACGAGCTCCTTCCTTCTCTTAACAGTCTCAGATGCTAGGTCCGGGAACACATAAATTTTCCAGTCTTTGCAAATCATATGTCTCGACTTCCTGGCCGCACGAATCACATGTTCTCGATCCTGAAACCGGAGAAGCTTAACTATTAAAGCACGTGGAGGGCCCGATGTCCCGGGTTTAGGCCTTAATTCTCTATGCGCCCGCTCAATTTCGAAAGCGGGGACGGACGACGGGCCCGGAAAACACTCCGTCAGCATATCAGTCACAAAGCCAATTGCATCCTCCCCCTCTGCCCCTTCTGGCACTCCAAAGATTCGCAAATTAGATCGGCGGTCCCTATTTTCCATATCTTCGGTTTTGGCATGTAGCCAGCTAAGTTGTTGCTGCAGGGAACCCACCGTGCGCTGAAGTGCGACCTGCGTGTCCTCCGTCTGGCTCACCCGGGCCTCCACCTCCTCAAACCTTTGCCCTATAGCAGCCAATTTCTCCTCCAATTTCTGGGAGACACGCTGTACAATTTAATCTTTAGAGTCTCTGATCTCCTGTAGCACAGCCGCCAGATCTACTTGAGGAGATTCCTCCCCATCCGCCACTCCCAGGTCCTCCGACATGTTGGGGGACGCTGGCGCCTGGAGGGCCCGCTGCCTGGCCAATGCTATTTTGTCACCTCCCGCCTTGGCCTCATATAAATCCTTAATCGGGTTATTCTGTTTGGGTTTTACCAACTTCGGCATGTCTCTCGTACCCCGCTGGAGCAGTGTCTACCCGATTTTTTCCGCGTGGGCCGGAGAGCTCACTCACGCACGTCTCCTCTCCTCCGTGGCTAAACCGGAAGTCTCGTGGAGTAATAGTTTTAATGAATACCTATGACCATATAGGCAAAATTAGATAACAGCTTGAGGATTCTACGTATCATGTACATCTTTCTAGGGATCTGACCAAAGAATTGCAGGATGTTATTGCACAGCTGGTTTCTGTGGGATTAGAGGAGGGTTTCCTGACCAAGAGAGAGGGTGAGTTTTTGCAAACACAACATCCAGTAACACAGACTATTTATGTACTCCCTAAAATCCATGAGTCTTTTGTCTCCCCTCCGGGCAGACCGATTATTTCTGCCGTTAGCTCAGTCTTGGAACCCCTCTCTAAATTCATATATGTTTTTTTGTGATCCTTTATATCAACTATGTCCGACTACATCCGTGACTCTTCCCACGTGATTTCTGTCCTACAGGATAGCATAGTTACTCACTTGTAACAGGTGTTCTCTGGGGACAACAGGAATCAGTCATCACATATGGGTGTGGCATCTGCGCCAACGGAGCCCTGTGCGGAAACATCTCCCCAACTTTCAAAGAAAGCCTTTGGGAGATCCACCACGCATGCGTGGTCCCCTCCCCGCCCAAGGGTGCAATCTTGCTCAGTCAATGACATAGTTAAGATGGCAAAAAAGATACAACTAAGGCAACTCTATGGGGAGGAGGGAGAGTTGTGAGAACCGATTCTTGCTGTCCCCGGAGAACACCTGTTACAGGTGAGTAACTACACTTCCTCCACGAACAAACAGGAAGTCAGTCCTCACATATGGGGCTCCCTAGCTACAGGCTACCGAGAACCTGTAGAAAACCATGGCAAGCTGTGAGCAGCAGCGAGTCGAAGGATAGAATCTAGAAGGACCCCAGTGCTCAGGGAACTCCTCACTCCGGTAGCCTGAACACAGAAGGGTTGGAGGATAGGAGTTGCCTAAACCCCAAAGAGATTACGGAGTACGACCTGGCCAAAGGTGCTGTCCCGTCGGGACTCCCTCTCCAGGCAGTAGTGAGCTGCAAAGTGTGGGCTGAAGACCAGGTAGCGGCCTGGCAGATGTCAGCCACCAGAATGGAGTGCAAGTTTGCCACTGAGGCTGCCATGGTCTGGACACTGTGCGCCATGATGCGGTGCTCCAGCTGGAGCCCAGCCTTCTTGATGCAGTCTAGCACCCAGGTAGACAAGGTCCGCTTGGTCACTTCCTCCCCCAGCCGACAGGCATCATAGGAGACGAAAAGCTGGAAGGCTTTGTGGTGGCCCTGGATATGCTGTAGGTAAAAGGACAGGGCCCTCTTACAGTCTCCACTCTGCTGGCATGAGGCCATGGAAAGAAGGTGAGAAGCACCACCTCCTGACTGAAGTGAAATGAAGACACCACCTTTGGAAGGAATTTGGGGAGCGTGCATAGCACGACCCTGTTCTTGTAAAACCTGGTATAGGGGTGGCTCTGCCACCAGGGCCTGAAGCTCGCTGACTCCACGGGCAGAGGTGAGTGCCACCAGGAAGACAACCTTCCAGGAGAGGTACTGCAAATGGCAGGTAACCAGGGGCTCGAATGGCGGCCGAGTGAGTCACGCTAGCACCACGTTGAGATCCCACTCTGCAGGGGGTGGGCAGATTGGGGGCTTGGAGAGTAAGAGGCCCCATAGGAAGCGGGTGACGAGGGGCTGCACCGACAGAGGCTTGCCCTCAAGAGGGTGGTGGTGCACTGAGAGAGCACTCAGGTGCACCCTGACAAAGTTGGACTCGAATCCAGGCTATAAAAGATGAAATAGCTACTGCAGCACTGTTTGCACCATGCAGGAGAACAGATTGGCCCATCTCTCCCAGCACCAAACGGAGAATGTGCACCACTTGAAGGCGTAGGCGCATCTCTTGGAGGCCTTGCGGGAGGCCAGGAGGATCTCCTCCACTTCCACCAGAAGGTTAAAAGGGGCCAAGACTACCCATTCAGCAGCCAAGCTGTTAGCACCAGAGACCCCAGACTGGAGTGGAGGAGAGAACCGTCCTCCTGAGTCAGTAGCCCCAGAGAGTTCCCCAGAGAAACTGGGGGCTCCGTTGCTAAACGGAGCAGCAGCGGTAACCACGGCTGCCTGGACCACTGGAGGGGCTACCAGAATTAGCGATGCTTTGTACTGGACGACCTTGAAAAGGGTTTTGGCAATCAACGGCATGGGAGGAAGGCATATTGGAGGCCCTCCGACCATGGGATGAGGGAAGCATCCGCCGCCTCCCGGGAAAGGTGGTGGGAACAGAATCGTGTCAACTGAGAGCTGGCCAGAATGGGAAAGAGGTCCATCCAAGGGAATCTCCAGAGGTGAAACAGCCTTTGGGCTACTCTGGGATTAGCCACCATTCATGCGGCTAGAAGACCATGCTCAGCCATGATAGTATTGTCCTGACCCAGCAGGTAAACTGCTTTCAGGAGCATTCCTTGGCTGATCGCATGAGGGTGTACAATCCTGTACCCCCCTGCCTGTCTAGGTAGAACATGGCAACCTGGTTGTCCATCTGGACCAGTATCGGATGGTGCTGTAGGCAATGGCAGAGGGCTTAGAGGGCCAGAAATATGGCCCTGAACTCCAAGAAGTTGATTTGTTGTTGGCTTTCTGCCCTGGACCAGGGGCCCTGTGTGCGGAGGCCTCTGCATTGAGCTCCCCAACTCTGCCGAGAGGCATTTGTGGTGCGGATCCGCTGGAGGATGGGGTTCTGGAAGGACATGCCTGCCCGTAGGGGCTTTCTCTCTTGCTACTAGTTGAGCAACTCCACCAGCGGTCGGTGGCCTGCGTCCACTAGGATCAGAGGCGGGCTTCTGGTGTAACATGCACCATGGGTATATCAAGAAATTGCATAAACATGAACATCCCCCAGACAAAGACAAGGAACGCAAGGTCCTTGGGTGGGGACCTCTGGCTCTCCTGAGGGGGAGACGGTTAAGAAGGGGCACCCCTATATAACATGGTATCTGGTGACTAGTCGTCTGTCTCCCAGCCTGACTCAGAGCCAGACGAGATCTCGAGGCCTGGACAGTCATTGGAGCAATGAGAGAGCGAGGTGCTCGTTGCTCTGGCCTCTTGTGCCTTGAAAGGAGACGACTCCATGCGAGTGAATCGTTCCAGCACCAGCTGGATGTCCTCCGGGGAGGTCCTTGCAGTAGAGGGTCCTGTTGGCACAGACAACCTGGAGGATCCGGGCATCAGGCCCCACTGCGCTTCGTGGAAGTCAGCCAGGCTGCATTCCAAAGTCATCATCCTGGCTTCGATGCCAGTAGGCTCCGCAGCAACCAGTTCGGGCCTCAAAGGCATCGAGCCAGAAGCCGGCTCCCTTGAAGGGGGAATCACCAATGGTAATCACATTGGAGGACCAAGCCCAATCCCCCGACACAGTGGAAGTCTCCTCCTAGCAGGGCAACTTCGAGGGCCGCTCCCGTCCATCGCTCTCTGCATCAAGTTGAGGACTCCAAGGCTGGGTACCAGAGGTCTTACCCCCAAGCTCTGTAATCGGACTTAAAGTTTGACTTGGACAATGTTTTGGACATGCAGGGGAGGTCCTCCAAGGATGACGCCTGGTCTGTGGCTCTGCAACCTCAAAGCTCAGATCAAGCATGTGTGCGCAATGCCAAGTTATCAAACGCAGGCTCCAAGGGCGATTCCAGACTTAATGCCAGCACCACAGCAGAGGCCTTTGAGTCAAACAGCTCCCCTGACAGCTTTTCACGATTCCATAGGCTCTTGCTCAACATCTGAAGGCAGATCAGTTAAGTGGAGTTGTCGTGATCCACACCAAGGTACTTGATACAACAACTGTGGTGGTCCGTTATGAACATGGTATGGGAGCATTTGCCACATTGCTTAAATCCGCTAACCGAAGACATAGCAGGGAAGACCGCACCTGCGGGATCAAGCTCAAGATGTCTCGGTCAGGGAGGGCACGAGAAAATACCCGCATATTGAAAAAGAAAGAGACAAAAAAAGACCCGAGAAAAATGCAATGCCAAAGCGAAGGACTCGGGCGGCGAGATGATCGGGAACTGACCAACATAAAGGGAAATACACTACAAGAAAGGTTAGAAAAATCAACTTTTATCAGAGACGACAGACAGGACGTCTGCAGGGCTCCATGGAAAAAAGAAGACCGAGGTAAGATAGCACCCTTGGGCGGGAAGGTGACCATGTATGCACAGCCTAAATCCCAAAGGCTTTCCTTGAAAGCTGAAGAGTGAATCCATGCGGGCTCAATCAATGCCGAGGTTACCCATATGTGAGGACTGACTTCCTGCTGGTTTCTGGAGAAACAAAAATAACAAAATAAATAAGTGAATGAGCAAACAAGATAAGTAGAAATGTTAAATAGGAAATATTACAGTAGATAAAGAATAATCAATCAAAAAATATACAGTGCAATCGAGAAGTCTCTCCGCACTGAGTGATGAATTGAAAGGAAAAAGGCAAACCTACCAGACTCTGTGAAAATGCTCCCAGATGCAGAGTTTGTCCTATCACTGGTGGTCACCGACCAAGCGCTGCTTCTCTGAGCCCCTGGGGCATTACCGATCTCCCCTGCGCCTCTTTAGGCAGTGCAAGTCAGTCACTGCAGGTCCTGGGACTAAGATGCAGACTCTCCCACCAAAACCCGAGCAGTTCAACTGTGATTGAGTGCAGCTGAGCTGCTCCAATTCTGGCGGGAAGGTACATTGCCATGGATCCCCAGGTGAGCTGCTCAGGTTTTGGCGGGAGAGTTGTCTGCTTTGCCCTGGGACCTGCAGTGACTTATTTGCACTGTCCAGAGAGATGCAGGGGAAATCAGCGATGCCCAAGGTGCTCAGGGGGAGAAGCGCTTTGTCGGTGACTATCCGCTGTGGGACAAACTCTGCATCTAGGGGCATTTGTACAGAGTCGGGTAGGTTAGTCTTTCTCCTTTCAGTTCAGCACTCAGTGCAGAGAGATTTATCGATCACACTGTATAAAAAAAATGTTTTGGAAAACATTTTTATAGGTAAACTAATAAATCTACATCTAAATTGAGGCCATCTGGTATTAACGTTTTCATTTTATGTATAAATCTCTGTTCTAAATGTAACAAAACCCTATTAACATCACCTCCTCTCCATCTTTTCTAGACTGTCTTAATGACCAAAAATCTTATCTGAGATCTTATGATTCATAGTTGTCCAATGTTGGACAAGTGCTTCTATGCTCCACAATCCTGGTTCTAATATTTCATTTGGTTTTATCAATGTATAGTAGAATACATAGACACTTGATAATATATTTAACGTTACTAGTACCACAATTGGTAAAATCTGTCAAGAAAAATCGCTCCTGCGTGTTTGGATGTGTGAAAAATTATTTTGTAACTATCGCCAAATCACAAACCAAGCAGTGGCCACAACTGAAGTGCCATTTTTGGTTCTGGTAAAGTCAAAGGTACTAATGCATCTCCAAGATTAGTATTTCTTTTGTATGCTATTATAAGATTCTTAGTTGAAAAGCTGACATAGTCTGCAAAATATGCCATTCTTCCTTCAAAATGCTGGCAATTTTCCATGATAAATTGGGAAAAGTAATTGGACACATTAGCATGTCTTGCTTTTTCTTCTTGAATTTCACTCTATATTATATGCTTGTTCGACACATATATCCAGATATATCCTTTCTCCATAAATCTCATATACATATCTCATGCATTTCTCTCAAAATCTGAATGGTTAAAACAAATCCTTTTTAAACTCAAAAACTGACTGACAGGTAAATTTTTCTTCGGAGATCTATTATAGAAACTTCCATAGTGTAATAATTGGTTTCTGTCTGTGGGTTTTCTAAATAGATCCATGATAAAGCCATGGGGACTTCTTTTATGAGAATGTCAAGGCAGGAAACCTATGTAGCGCTACTGAAGGTTCTTATTTAAAGAATTAAGCCATACCAAAAATTCTTCCAGTCTTGAAACACTACCTCCCTGCCATATCATCACAATGTCATCAATATATTGCTTCCAAAATAGCACATTTATCTGAAAGGGATATGTCCTTAAACATTCTTCAAAATATGCAACATATAAATTGGCTATATCTGGGGTCATAGCCGAACCTATGGCTACGCCCTTGATTTGTTTGTAAAAAACTTTCTGGAAACAGAAAAGTTATTTATTTATTTATTTACATTCACTTATATACCGCGCTATTCTGCATCAGTGCGGTTTACATTGAACAAACTGAAATTACATTGAACAGGGCATTATAACTTGGAGATAACTATTTTACAGGGAACATGGGCTATGGAGGGTTAGGAGGCTTGCCCAAGACCACAAGGAGCACCTGTGGGACTAGAAACCCCAGTCCTTCCGGCCCAAGGTTGCTGTCCTCTAGTGGGATTTGAACCCCCAACCTTCCGGCCTGAAGTACCTTGCCCCAACCACTAGGCCACTCCTCCACTCCAACTCCAGTTCTCTTTAAGTACTAGTTCAACCAATTCCATGAGGAAACCCGTAGGGATCCTCATGTAGACAACTCTACAGAAAAGTTTGTTCCAAAATATTCATGGCTTCTATTTCAGGGATATGGGTATTTAAAGAGGGAATATCCATGGTAACTAAAATCAAATCTTCGGGGTACAATGTGAATTCACCCAATATATTAATAATATGTGTCGAGTCTCTAACGTAGGAAGGTATAGTTGGAATGAATGGTCTTAAAAGCACATCTAAAAATTTCAAAACAGGTTCAAATAGAGACCCTATGGCAGATACAATAGTTAAAGACTTGAATATCTTAGGGAGATACTATTTTTCAGGTAAGAAATGTCCTTCAGTTGACTGTTTGCCATTGCTATAGTACTTGAAGCCTGCATCATCGGTAATACACAAATGATCGGCATGACAAAATGGGTTATGTCTTTAGTTTTAGCCTTGCAATATTTGAATAAAGCATCTAGTTATAATATTAAAAAGGGAGCAAATACCTAGAAGCTGGCCCTGTTTGATAATAAATAGTAAGTGGCTATGTTTAAGTGTCCCATTCAAGGGGCTACATTCACAGTATTAAATAAATATATTTATAGATCGCTGAAAACTACAGCTCTATACCGGGTTCAAAGTTAAAATAATCTACTTGATGCTGCTTTTCAATTAAAAATGCATTTGTGAACGTTACATGTATTTGAAGCATCTCATGCTATTCCTTATTTTTTTTTATTATTTATGTATGTTGTCTCAATGTGTATTAATACAAAAAATATATATATATATATATATTTATTACTTTTATGAATGTAATGGATCATGTATTTATAGGAATTGGTTATATTTGTATTAATGCACTATTTATGTTGTCCATATTTTAAGTAACACCCCTGATGAAGGTTGTAGCCAAAACACAGTCATGTAGGGTGGATTAGAAGCAATAAACTCATCCTGACAAGAATCTTATTGATTGCGAGTTGTCATTATTCACATCTTGCATCATATGGTTGGACGCCTGGTCTTCACTATAATATCTTCATCATTAATTCCCTCCTCTCTGAAGAGAAATCTACAGAGGTAAAACTGAACCTAAAAATTGTAGAACTAGTGCTGAAGGTGAAATTAGACTTACCTGCTAATTGTTGTTCCTTAAGGAACTCTAGTCCAGTCCCGGAACCATTGAGTTGAGAATCCCCTCCAGCAGCTTTGGAGACTGAAACATGTCATCATTTTGATGACATCTCTATAAATAGGCAAGGACTGCCCCTCTCCTCCAGTACCTATTGACAAAGCAGACTCAGCAGAGCAACAAATAAGTAGTTAAATAAATAATGCATAAAGATATATAAACTATCAGGTAACCACATACAAGTATTAGAACGAGAGCAATATCGCTCCACCTATAACCGCTACCTGTGAATTTTTTTTTTCTTTTTTGTAAAACCTCTGTACCACAATGGCAGCAAGCTATCAAAACAAAAAACCTAGTCCCCTCCTGTGGAGACCCAAGTTATCCCCAGAACCAACAGGACCCTGCTGTGAAAGGAGTTCCAATGCTCTTATCTCTGGGCTTCAGGGTAAACCTTCCGAAAAGCACCCCACATATCACAACTTCAGGCTGAAAATCCTTCCTAACACCGGGTGGGATCCAGGACTGGACTAGAGTTCCTTAAGGAATAACAATTAGCAGGTAAGTCTAATTTCACCTTCCTTGTCGTCTCTCTAGTTCAGTCCTAGAACCATTGAGGATGTAACAGAGCAGTGAATTTCAACGGGAGGGGCTTGCCAGTCCAGCCTGAAGTACCACTGAGCCAAAAAGAACATCTGCCAACGCCTGTACATCTAGTCGATAATGCTTAGCAAAGGAATGCAGCAAAGACCAAGTCGCCGCCCTGCACATGTCCACAGCCGGCACCAAGCTGAACTCTGCCCACGACGACGCTTGCGCCCTAGTCGAATGCGCCCGGAGCCCTTCTGGCACCGCCCTACCTTTCAACATGTACGCCGACGCAATTGTCTCCTTCAACCACCTAGAAATAGAGGACTTCGCTGCCGCCTCCCCTTTCCGCGGACCTCCAAATGTCACAAACAACCTATCCGACTTCCGAAAGGCCGCCGTCCTGTGGAGGTATCGTTTGCATCTCCTGGATGTCCGTCGAGCACTCAATCTACCCTCCGACCGTCCCATCTGATCCTCTGAAAACACCGACAGAGATACCACCTGATTAACGTGAAACACCGAAACCACCTTAGGCAAGAACTCAGGCACCGTACGCAACACCACCTTGTGGTCGAAGAAGGAACGATACGGTTCCTTACAGGACAAGGCCTGCAACTCCGAAATTCTGCGAGCGGAACAAATAGCCACCAGAAAAATGGTTTTCAAGGTCAGATCCTTTAGAGAGGCCTCGCCTAACGGCTCAAACGGTCTCCTGACCAAAGCCTCTAACACCACGTTCAGGTCCCATACCGGCACCGAGCACCTATGCTGCGGCCGCATGAGCAGAACTACACGTAAAAACCTGCGAATGTCACCGTGCGCTCCTAAGAGTTGCCCCTGCACCTTCCCGCGATAACAGGATAAGGCTGCCAACTGAACTTGCAACGAACTCGCCGCAAGGCCCTTTTCTACTCCATCCTGTAAAAAGGAAAGAATCTGAGGCACCGACGCCCCTAAAGGCCGCAGCTGCCGTTCCACACACCAGGCCTCAAAAACGCGCCAGATGCGAATATACGCTAGCGAGGTGGAGCACCTCCGCGCCTTCAACAAAGTAGAAATGACCGCAGCGGAATAACCCTTGGCCCTCATCCTAGCCCTTTCAAGAGCCAAGCCGTAAGTGAGAATCGATTCACCTGGGGCATGCACAGCGGCCCCTGCAGCAACAGATCCTCCCTCTGAGGGAGCTGCCATGGCTTGTCCACTAACAACCTCATCAAATCTGCATACCACGGCCTCCTGGGCCAGTCGGGAGCCACCAGCACTATCAGGCCCTGGTGCCTCTCTATGCGCTGAACTACGCGGCCTATGAAAGCCCACGGGGGAAACACATAGAGAAGACCGCCTACCGGCCAACCCTGAGACAAGGCATCGAGTCCTTCCAACATCCTCTCGTGCCTCCTGCTGTAAAACCTCCCTGCCTTCGCCGACTCGAAAGTTGCCATTAAATCCATGAGTGGAAGCCCCCAGCGCTGCATGAGTAGAGCAAACACTTCTGGATGAAGTGCCCACTCTCCCGGGTCCACTCTGCGGCGACTGAGAAAGTCCGCTTCGACATTGTCCACGCCAGCCATGTGCTGTGCCGTGAGACCCTGTAGATTGTGCTCGGCCCAACTCAACAGCTGACTCGCTTCCGCCTCCAACGCCGCGCTTCCTGTGCCGCCCTGGCGATTGATGTAGGCTACGGTGGCCGCATTGTCGGACAGCACTCTTACTGCTGTCTGGCTTAACCACAGCTGAAACTCCAGAAGGGCCAAGTACACTGCCCTCATCTCCAACCGGTTGATTGACCACTCCTTCTCCACTGGAGACCACTGCCCCTGGGCTAACCGCCCCTCGCAATGAGCCCCCCAACCGAGAAGACTCGCATCCGTCGTTAATAGCCTCCATGTCGGAGACTCCAGAGGCACTCCTGCTTCCAAACTGTCCCCACGTAACCACCAGAGCAGTTCCTGCCAGACCTCTGGAGGACAGGCCAAGCGCTGAAATAACGAATCCGTTTGATGCGACCATCGCCGGAGCAGAGCCCTCTGCAACGGCCGCATGAGAGCCCTAGCCCATGGCACCACTTCGATTGTGGCTGCCATGGTCCCCAGCAGCTGTAGATACTGCCACGCCATTGGTGCCTGGCGGGACAAGAACTTCCTCATCCGTTCTCGCAAGCCGAGAGCCCGCTAAACCGGGAGAAAAACTGCGCCTTGCTTCGTCTCGAACCGCGCCCCTAAGTATTCCAGGGACTGCGAGGGAATTAGCCTGCTCTTCGCCAAGTTGACCACCCAGCCCAGGCTTTCCAGCAACTGCACTACCCTGGCAGTGGCCACGACGCTCTCTTCCCTTGTCTTTGCTCGAATCAACCAATCGTCCAAGTACGGGTGCACCAGCACTCCCTCCTTGTGGAGCGCTGCCGCCACCACCAGCATGATCTTGGTGAACGTTTGAGGCACCGTCGCCAACCCGAAGGGCATCGCCTGAAACTGAAAATGTCCCATAGGCACCGCGAAACGTAAAAACCTTTGATGGTCCTGCCGAATGGGGATATGCAGATATGCCTCCGTGAGATCCAACGACGTCAGGAACTCTCTGACCGCTGCAATCACGGAACGCAATGTCTCCATCCGGAAATGCGTCACCCGCAGACACCGGTTTACCCGCTTTAGATCCAGAATTGGTCGAAACGTGCCTTCCTTCTTTGGAACCTGTGATAAGGAAGCTTATCATAGCTCAGGTAGGAGCTATAGAAAAGATGATGTGACTCTGAACAAGCAACCTGTCAGTTCTGGTAGAAGTGAGAAAACAGAATTTTCACATAAAAGACTACCAGTCCCAGAATGCACCAGGTTTCCAGCAGCCATGGGAGGGGCTGAAGTGAGAGAATGTGTGTGCAATCAAGAGAGCTATGAGGTAATCCCTAAGCACTCATCTCAAAGGGCAGGGCCTGATTCAACACAGCTGCGCTGTGTTAGGGGAGCAGCACACATTAGAACAGGATAAGAGTAGAGCTTATTCTTCAGATAACAGTTACTACAAGCTCCAGCCCAGCTTCAAGGAGAGTTTTGAAGAACAGCTCCAGCAAAAGCCAAGCAGATAGAGAGAGAAGGAAACTCTCTGGAAGGAAGAGAAGAAAGGCCATTGGAAGGTCTGGGAGATTCCAAGGCAGTACTCATACTGGGAGGTATTCCAAAAGCCAGCAGAGTCCATTGGACTGGATTCAGCCAGAGGAATGGAGTGGCAGAGATAGGAATCACCAGTGGCTACCTGGAAGAGAGAAGACTGCATGTGGAAGGGACTTTCAGACCAAGGCCAGAAGGTATGTGAGAGAAGATCCAGCGTCCAGGGATCAAGATTGGAAGGCTGGACATCAGAATTGGATTACATATTGCCAGGCTATACAGAGAGGAATAATGATAGCAGGAGAGGCTCAGGTATGAACACTGATCCAGACCCTATCTATAATAGAGAATGGCAGCAAGGGAATAAGCATTCTCATGATAGTGCCTTAATGAAAGACTCATCTGTGCCAATGTATGATATTGACCCTATGATTGTTGATGCAGGGGGAAATACAGCAGATGAAACTATTTACATGGACTGTTCTTTATCTAAATGCTGTTGCTAGTTTTCTATGAGCAAACACATCAGCCATCACAAAGAAACCTAACTTTGTTCTTTATTTCCACTGCAAACAGCTCTTAAAGCAGGATTTGGGCTCCCACAGTAGCAGCCAGCCAGCTAAAGGCTTTCAGCTGGTCCATTGATAGTAATTAGGGCTGCACCTGATTGTGTGTGTGAGCAAGGGAGAATCACTGCTGAGATCGGCGTGGAAAATAAGCAGAAGTTAACCTAACCAGCAAAGTTTATTCTTTACTTTGTGCCTTTGTATTTGGTAATTATTTGCTAAGAAAACATTAGCTAATTGCCTGACAAGCTGAAGGTTGTTTTCTGGTTTACTTTGTGACTTTTTGTTATCCATTTTTAAACACTGCAAGCAAGTAACCTCATTTATAGTGCTATCAAGCATACATGTGCTGGGTGAATTAAACCCCATCAATAAAAGAAGTATTTTATTGATCTTACCACTTGGTTTCACAACTCAAATTATTGTCATCAGCTGTGTTTGGGAGTGAATGAACTACAATACCCACAATACCTTGCAAGAATCATATGAACATATGCATCGTCAAGATTGTGTAAGTTCTCACCCTAGGCAGCCGTCTGACAAATGGCGTAGTCGGCAGGATTGCTCTTGCACCAAGAGGATTTACTTGTTGTGGATTACAAATAAAAGTCAAGTTTAAAGCTGTAAGAAGATTTTTTTCCCTCGTCTGCACTTTGGAAGAAAAGTGGTTGTTCCAGGAAGCTGTCCCAGAGGAAAAGACCCTGTGCAAAGCTGGATTCATCACTGAGATAAGGTAATATGTACCTGGGCATGTCTAGTGGTGGATATGTGTAAGCACAGGGGGTAATTGGAAAAAAAAAAAAAACCACACCTGGTTGGAAGGTGCTGCTCTTTGGTTTTTTTTCTCTCTTTTCTTTCAGGGGTCAAGATGGATCCGAGGGAGATGGCTCAGTGGATGGCAGCCCAATTTTGCAAGCAGCAGGAGCTATCACAGCAGGCCCAGGACACTGCTATGAAGGCCTTATTGGAACAGCAGAAACCAGTGCTTGATCTGGTGCAAGCTCTAGTTCAGCTGCAGAGCCAAAGTGGAACAGATGCAAGACCAGCAGTTAGTACTGGTGCACCACATGTGGACAATGTGGGACTCAATCAAGGGATTGGGGCATTTAATTTTGGGAAATTAACTCCAGAAGATAATGTTGATGATTTTCTAGAGTCTTTTGAAAGAGTGGCACAGGCTTTAGCATGGCCAGAGACCCAGTGGGCAGTAAGGCTGGCAGCCTCATTAACTGGTGAGGCACTAGCAGCTTACAGAGCAATGCCAGCAGCCCAGGCTTTGATTTATAAGGATGTAAAGGCAGCTATTAGAGATCGCCTAGGGTTGTCAATTTCAGAGTATAGGCGAATGTTTAGAGCTGTTACATTGAAAGTGGGTGAGACACCCAGGGCTCTGAGTCAGAGAATCAGAAGTTTAGCTGTAAAATGGTTGGAGCCTGAGCAAAAGACAGTAGAAATGTTATTAGATATTATAATGCTGGAACAATTTATGCTTGGGGTACCTAAAGATTTGAATGTTTTTCTTATACAGCAAAATTGCCAAAATCTTGGAGAGGCAACCATGCTAGCAGAGAGATTCTTGGAAGCCACGTGGGCTTGCCATAGAATGGGTGGCCCTCTAAAGATGGATGCTGAGGCTAGATGTGCTGTATCAGAAAAAGGAATAATTAAGAATGTTTCTGACAATGAATGTACTGTATCAAACCAGATGACACAGTGGAATAGAAAAAAAATGTTTCAAGTGTGGAAAAGTGGGACACTTAGAGAAGAGATGCCAGACACACACTAGTTTAATGGGTCTGGATTTAAAACAGCCCAAGGAAGGATTTCTTTTGATGGTTGATGTGCAAGGAATTACCACAAATGCATTATTAGACTCTGGGGCAGACCAGAGTATGATGTCAAAAAGGCTTTGGAAGAGGATAGAGGCCCAAGAAAGATTTGTGCCTAGAACCCCTGAAAGCCAAGTTCACATCAGATGCATTCATGGTGCTGCAACATCATATCCCACCTATAGGCTTAAGGTTAAGTGCCTGGGGGAACAAGAGGAAGTCCTATTAGCAGTGGTGCCTAGGCTACCCTTTGATTTGGTTCTAGGGAAGGACTGGCCAAGATTTAAGCAGGAACTAGTGAAAGGGCTAGGAAAGAAGGAGGGAAAAGGTTTAATAATGGAAATAGCTCCCGGGCCTTTCTTTGGAAGTCCTCAGTCCCTAGCTAAAAAGATGGTTAAGCTTCCAGAAGGCCAAACTATGGGTAATAAGAGGGGCCTTGTATCCACCCGCTCGCAGGCTAAGTTAGAGAGCCAGCAGAAGGAGGAGGGGGAGCAGGCAGAGTTATTAGGAGATTTACCCTCTCATGATGATTTAATAACCCCATCATCTGGTAAAGTAAGAAAGTTGAAAGCACAAAAGAGGCGTGAGAGACTTTGCAGAGCACAGGGTAGGGCTGAGATGTTAGCTGGTCAAAGTTTACCCTGGGTGCCAGCTGAGTTTGTGGCAAAGTTTCCTAACTTTCCACAAGAGCAGCGAGCTGATCAAGCTCTCACCCGAGCTTTTAAGTATGCTCAGGAGGTCAGGGAGGAATTGCCCAGATTCAGACTAGATAATGACATATTATATAGAGAGAGTCAGGACCCCAGAAATGGTGCCATACGTAAACAATTGGTGGTACCCACAACTTTCAAAGGGCTAGTACTTAGGCTAGCACATGATCATCCAGTGGGAGGTCATAAAGGTATGCAAGGAACACTGGATCAAATTCTTGTGCGTTTTTACTGGCCAGGTATATTCAAAGAAACTGCCCAGTTTTGTGCTGCATGTCCAGCATGTCAGCGAGTTACAGCGGCTCACCCACCGGTGGTGCCATTGATCCCCATGCCAATCATCACAGACCCAATTGGTCGCATTGCCATGGATATTGTAGGCCCATTAGTTAAAACGCCCCGAGGTTTCCAATACATCCTAGTTATGGTAGATCAGGCAACAAGGTTTCCCTGGGCCATACCATTGAGGAATGTTTCTGCAAAAACAATAGCTTTAGAGCTAGTAAAATTGTTTTGTGAAGTGGGATTCCCAAGAGAGGTGTTGACTGACCGAGGGTCCAATTTTGTATCCAAATATTTGGCCCAGGTCTGGGATGCCTTTGGCATTCGTCACGTGAAAACCTCAGCCTACCATCCACAATCAAATGGTTTGGTGGAGAGATTCAACCAAACTCTCAAACAAATGTTGAGAAGGGGGTTAGCAGGAGAGGTAAAAGAATGGGATATGTTATTACCCTTTGCCTTATATGCCTGCAGGGAAAGAATTCAAGTGTCCCTAGGTGTAACTCCTTATGAGTTGATGTATGGTAGGGCTCCCCGGGGTTTGTTGGATATTTTGAGGGAACAATGGATTGATCCTGAACCAGGAAGTCAGGAGGTGCCACTGTTTTTACGTGACTTGAGAGCACGTTTGAAAAGGACGTCGCAGGTTGCTGAGAGGAACCTGCAAGACAGTCAAGTTCGCCAGAAAGGGTGGTATGATAGAAAGGCCAAAAGCCGCCAATTAAGCATTGGTGAAAAGGTTTTGGTTCAAGTAGCAGGAACTGCTCCAAAATTTGAGGTACAGTGGAAAGGGCCATGGGAGGTTGTTAAACAAGTAAGCCCAGTGTCTTATATGGTAGAAAATGCCAGAGGGCGTAGGCAGACCTACCATATTAATGTACTTAAGTCTTGGAGGGAGAGGCCTGTAGATAATGACCTTGAACCCAGTCAGGAAGTAAGTGAGCTTCAAGAAGATAACACTCTCGTAGGTATTACGGACTGTAGAGAAGCAGTTTCACCAGTAAAACCAGTCCGTAATAACTTAAGCAGGGGGGTATGTGATAAGGAAGCTTATCATAGCTCAGGTAGGAGCTATAGAAAAGATGATGTGACTCTGAACAAGCAACCTGTCAGTTCTGGTAGAAGTGAGAAAACAGAATTTTCACATAAAAGACTACCAGTCCCAGAATGCACCAGGTTTCCAGCAGCCATGGGAGGGGCTGAAGTGAGAGAATGTGTGTGCAATCAAGAGAGCTATGAGGTAATCCCTAAGCACTCATCTCAAAGGGCAGGGCCTGATTCAACACAGCTGCGCTGTGTTAGGGAGCAGCACACATTAGAACAGGATAAGAGTAGAGCTTATTCTTCAGATAACAGTTACTACAAGCTCCAGCCCAGCTTCAAGGAGAGTTTGAAGAACAGCTCCAGCAAAAGCCAAGCAGATAGAGAGAGAAGGAAACTCTCTGGAAGGAAGAGAAGAAAGGCCATTGGAAGGTCTGGGAGATTCCAAGGCAGTACTCATACTGGGAGGTATTCCAAAAGCCAGCAGAGTCCATTGGACTGGATTCAGCCAGAGGAATGGAGTGGCAGAGATAGGAATCACCAGTGGCTACCTGGAAGAGAGAAGACTGCATGTGGAAGGTAATTTCAGACCAAGGCCAGAAGGTATGTGAGAGAAGATCCAGCGTCCAGGGATCAAGATTGGAAGGCTGGACATCAGAATTGGATTACATATTGGCCAGGCTATACAGAGAGGAATAATGATAGCAGGAGAGGCTCAGGTATGAACACTGATCCAGACCCTATCTATAATAGAGAATGGCAGCAAGGGAATAAGCATTCTCATGATAGTGCCTTAATGAAAGACTCATCTGTGCCAATGTATGATATTGGCCCTATGATTGTTGATGCAGGGGGAAATACAGCAGATGAAACTATTTACATGGACTGTTCTTTATCTAAATGCTGTTGCTAGTTTTCTATGAGCAAACACATCAGCCATCACAAAGAAACCTAACTTTGTTCTTTATTTCCACTGCAAACAGCTCTTAAAGCAGGATTTGGGCTCCCACAGTAGCAGCCAGCCAGCTAAAGGCTTTCAGCTGGTCCATTGATAGTAATTAGGGCTGCACCTGATTGTGTGTGTGAGCAAGGGAGAATCACTGCTGAGATCGGCGTGGAAAATAAGCAGAAGTTAACCTAACCAGCAAAGTTTATTCTTTACTTTGTGCCTTTGTATTTGGTAATTATTTGCTAAGAAAACATTAGCTAATTGCCTGACAAGCTGAAGGTTGTTTTCTGGTTTACTTTGTGACTTTTTGTTATCCATTTTTAAACACTGCAAGCAAGTAACCTCATTTATAGTGCTATCAAGCATACATGTGCTGGGTGAATTAAACCCCATCAATAAAAGAAGTATTTTATTGATCTTACCACTTGGTTTCACAACTCAAATTATTGTCATCAGCTGTGTTTGGGAGTGAATGAACTACAATACCCACAATACCTTGCAAGAATCATATGAATATATGCATCGTCAAGATTGTGTAAGTTCTCACCCTAGGCAGCCGTCTGACAAACCATGTAATAGATGGAGTATCGACCGCAACCGCACTGGTCCGACGGAACGGGCACCACCGCCTTGAGCTGCAGCAGTCGCTGCAGAGTCTCCTGGATCGCCCTGAGCTTGCCCAGTGCTCTGCAAGGAGAGCGGACAAACGAGACTAACACAGGCCGATGGAGTTCTAGAGCATACCCCTCTCGAATGACCTCCAACACCCACCGGTCGGACGTAATGTGGGCCCAGGCTGGGTAAAACTCCTGCAACCAGTAGTAATCATTGTAAGATAATCTTGCCAGTAGTAATTTATTGTGAGATACTGTTGTGAGTATTGATCATGGTGAGATACATTTGCCAGCAGTAATTATTGTAAGATACTCTTGCCAGTAGAAATCATTGTGAGATAATGTTACCAGTGATGATCATTGTGAGTTACTATTGCTAGTAATATTTACCCACGGCAATCAGTAGTAATTATCGCTTCCTGCATTGCTATTACAAGACACTGTTGCCAGCAGTAAATACCCTCCTTGCACTGTCAGCTTGTGATACTATTAACAGTAATAATTTCCCTCCCTCCAACTACATACCTCCAACTACTTCCCTCCTACTCTACCCATTACCTCATAAAATGAACAAAATGTCTCCTACTAAGATTACAAATCTCCTTTTCATTCTCTTCTTAATAACCCTCCTAACTCAACACATATACACTTACAAAACCAACCAAAGTCCATACAATAACATCCCAATCATCTACAATCATAACCGGAACCCTTATAATAATTTCCCAATCACGTACAATCAATACCAGAACCCAATATATAGCTCTACATACACAAACTCTCATAATCACCACTCGCGCCACACCTCACACAAACGCCATCACCGCCTCATCCAAATAAAGCAACAACCCATAAGTGATAAAATTGACCAAAATGACAATACAAACATCAAACTACAACTCATCCTAATAAACATACGATCCATAAGAAACAAAATACCTATAATTAATGACATAATTAACGATACATCCCCTGACATTATCTGTATTACTGAAACATGGCTCTCACCTACAGACACTATACTACTAAACCAGCTAACCACATATCAATATGACATTTTCAATTGCCAAAGGAATATAAAAAGAGGAGGGGGTGTAATGATTCTCACCAAAAAATTACCTAAAATTCACCCTAACAAACCTAAATAATATAGATGGAATAGACATCGTTAACATAGAAAATAAAACTATGGCTCTCACCCTCATCTACAGACCCCCATCATCCGATCAGAAAAACCTCACCCCTATCCTAGAACTTGCATGTACAGCATCACAAAGCAAACCACTTTTACTCCTTGGGGACTTGAACCTTCCATCACTGAACCATTCACAATCAGATAACTTCATAGACACTATGTCACAAATGGGGTTCACACAGATAATACATGCCCCTACGCACAAAAAAGGTAACATACTTGATGTAATTTTCCTCCCAGCCACACTCTACAATCACTTACTACATACCACTCCGAGTATAACTGAAGTACCCTGGTCAGACCACCATCTAATCACAATCCAGCTACCAGCACAAATCCCAAAAAACAATGAGAGCACAACTCCACATACATCACGCTTCGCACGCTTTGACAAAGACACATTCCTCGATAAAGTACTACCTGAACTAGACACAAGCTCACCAGACATCAACTCAACCATAACGCATTGGAATCTAACCATTCAAAAAGCAGCTGCCCACACACAAGTCTTACACAAACGAACAAAAAAGACAGAAAAATGGTTCACAAAAGAGCTGACAAAACTAAAAAAACAACTGAGGAAACAAGAAAAGAGATGGAGAAAACTAAAATCTGATGAAAACAAATCCCAATACATGCTCTTACTTATGGAATACAAAAACGCAATTAACAAATCAAAAAGAGACTACCACTCCAAAGTAATAAATTCTTCCATCAACCGCCCAAGGGAGCTATTCGCGATAGTAAAAACTTTAACCAAAACTAATAACACCGAACCTAAACAACAAGCAATAAATATACAAACACTAGCAAAACATTTTGCAGAAAAACTAAAAAACAAAACCACTACCTCAACTCCTGTATTATCAAACACAAAAATCTCACATGAATGGACAAGTTTCCAGTTGGTAGAACAAAAACAACTCCTCAAAATCATAACTATGATAAACACCACCACTTCCCCACTCGATCCATGCCCGGTGTCATGGATTAAGTGTGCAAAAGCTGAATTGGTGGTAAATATACAATACATCGTTAACCAATCCCTTTCACAGGGCATCATGCCTGATGCCCTAAAACTCACAACACTCCGACCAATAATAAAGAATAATAAGCTCGACTCAAAAGACCCGAATTCATACAGACCCATAGCCAGCATTCCATTCATAGCCAAAATAATAGAGAAAACAATTCAAATTCAGTTACAAGAACACATTGATGAACACAAACCTCTTGACTCACACCAATTTGGTTTCCGCCCATTCCATGGAGTAGAAACCCTCCTAATCACCCTTATGGACTTCCTCATCAAGGGCACAGATGACAAACATCAAGGCTTCTTACTCCTTTTATAGATATCTCTGCCGCCTTCGATAACATTAATCACATGACACTGATCAACAGATTAGAAAACCTAGGAATAGGCGGGATTGTCCTTAACTGGTTCAAATCCTATATTTCACACAGATTAATACGAGTCCAAATTGACCAACAAGCATCAGAAACATTCCCTCAAGGACAGGGAATACCCCAAGGATCAGCCCTTTCAGCCCTCTTATTTAACTTGTACCTGCAACCGATAACAGACATATTTAAAAAACACAGAATTAACCATTTTATATATGCCGATGACATCATGTTAGCTATCCCCATAAATGCTAAAAACCCTACATATGACTCGCTATCCAAATGCATGGCTGAGACCTCCTCCTGGATGGAAACTAACCATCTTAGCATAAACCTCAAAAAAACTGAGGCAATGTTTGTGACAAGACCACCCACGACTGAGAACACATACCCAGAAACAATCACAATCAACAAAACCTCCATACCCGTCAGAAAACAGGTAAAATACTTAGGAGTAATAATAGACCACACCCTCACCATGCTACCACACATAAAACAAATAGTAAAAACCATTTTCTATAAACTCAAAACTATTCAGCACCTAAGGCCACTTCTTGAAACACAAGACTTTAGATCCGTAGTAAGTACACTGATCACCCCGCACTTCGACTACTGCAATAGTCTCCTAATAGGCCTCCCCCCAAAAGCATATACCTTCTCCAAAGAGCACAAAACATCTGTGCAAAGGTAATC
This sequence comes from Ichthyophis bannanicus, assembly GCA_033557465.1. Taxonomy (NCBI): domain Eukaryota; kingdom Metazoa; phylum Chordata; class Amphibia; order Gymnophiona; family Ichthyophiidae; genus Ichthyophis; species Ichthyophis bannanicus. The sequence goes on along the minus strand of CM066039.1, from coordinate 152,272,679 downwards.
TCTAAAGCTCGCCTAACTGACCACGTAACCCCAATACTACTGGAACTCCACTGGCTCCCTATAAACAGCCGAATCAAATATAAGACTATCCTAACAACCTATAAACTCATAAATGACATAACCCCTTCACACCTATCCACATTACTACAATCTCCAACATCGACAAGGACCCTCAGACAGAACGCAGCCCACTCCCTCATCACACCAAAAGCCATTCGTAAAACTAAGAATTCCACTAGCTCCAGAGCATTCTCATTCACTGCCCCCCACACTCTGGAACGACCTCCCTATTGAACTTCGCACCATAAGAGACCTCACCCAATTCAGAAAAGAATTAAAGACCTACCTGTTCACTGAACACTTCGAAATCCCCTATTCCCCCAAAGCCAGCTCCACAACAAACATGGTCACACATACACAAACTCCCTTATTCCCCTAACCCAACAATGTAACCTCAAGACTGGCCCCCCCCCCCCCCTCACACCTGAAGACGGAAAACGAAAAAAAGGAACTAAATTCCAGCACCTACACCAATTCCTGCCCCACACACCACACCACACACTGTAAATATTCATTTGTATAAAGTTTAATATGTTTGCTTTATTACCTATAAATGTTATATTTACTGTTTAATGTAAATAGTTGATTTCTATTGTTCTATGTTCTATGTAAACTGTATAAAACTGTGTACATGACTGTTAACTTGTTATATGTAAACCGCCCTTGATCTCTGGAAGGGGCGGTATAAAAGAAATAGTTAAATAAATAAATAAATAAATAAATAAAAAACCTTCCTCCCACGGGCACAACCCCCGCCTGGGCCTGCCTTATCTCATTGCGCCTTTTTAACACTTGAGGACTGAAAGGGCGCAAAACCTCTGCCCGCACCCCGAAATCCCTGGCTTCGTCCCGGGAACCTTCCGCGCTGCACCTGGCCAAAACGAGAGGACCAAAAGCGACGGAACTCTTTTTGACCCCCTTTGGTCCCTGTCAAAACTCGGCTCTGCTTAGGCTTATCCTCGGGCAGCCGACCTCCTTTGGACTCCCCGAGATCCTTAACCAACTTCTCTAAATCTTCTCCAAACAACAGCTTCCCCCGGAACGGGAGCTTACTGAGACGAGCCTTAGAAGAACCGTCTGCTGACCAGTTCCTCAACCACAGATACCGGCACGCCGCCACTACGGACGCAATACACTTTGCTAGCCCCCGAATTAGATCATAATGAATATCTGCTAAATAGGCTGTCCCAGACTCTAATCGCGCTGCCTCCTCCACCTGAGCCCCCAACTGTTCCCCCTGCAAACGTTGGGACCACCTCAGGCAGCCTCTCGCCACCCATGCCCCTGCAATTGAAGCTTGCATAGAGAGCGCTGAAATATCAAATACCTGCTTGAACAAGGTATCCAATTTCCTATCCTGTACATCCTTTAACGCCACGGACCCCTCTACCGGAATCGTAGTCTTCTTAGTAACCGCCGACATGGCCGCATCTACCTTAGGAGAACGAAAAAGCTCCCTATCTTGGTTGGACAGTGAGTACAACCGAGCTATAGCCCTAGAACCCCTCAGGGCAGACTCCGGCAAGTTCCACTCCTCCTGAATCATATTCCTAAACACCCTATGCACCGGAAACACTTTTTGTGTAGTACGCACCGTTTGTAAGAGGTGGTCCTCCAACGCTTCCTCCGATGACGGGCTTAATGAGGGCATATTCAGCATCTGGAGAGTCTCAGCAATCAGCGCTGGAAGCTCCTCCCTTCTAAACACCCTGACTACCCTATTCTGTTGGTCTGAGCCTGGCAATTCGCCCTCTTCTAACTCCTCTTCCGAGACCTCGTCGACATCTGCGTCCCCCGCCCCTAGGTTCTCCCAGGGCGGAGACGCTGACCTTTCGCTACTTGCTCCCTTAGCCCTCTTGGCAGGAGCAGCGCCCTCCTCCGTCCTATCCAAAGAAACACACCGCTGTACGCCCCGCGCGACCAAAGGAGGGGACGCTACACCAAGCTGCAACAAGGCAAACGCCTGTTGCATGAGGGAGAAGAAGTCCGGCGGAATTACCGCGGAGCACCCCGGCTGCCTCATTCCCAGCACCAGAAAAGATGCCCCCTCCGAGGACGGCCCCGCTACCAGCTCCGCAGGGTCCATAACTGTCGGCAAAGGAGCACCTTCCTCCAGAGCCCCCACCAGCGGATCCCCGGACCGCTCTTCCAATGTCTTTTCCATTACTGCAGCTTCTCTCGTGCAGGCCCGACACACTCCTGCCTCCAACAGTGCGCCGCGCCTCATGCCGCAGACCAAACAGCGAGGCCTAGCCGGCATACTCTGCTGGGAAGCAAAGGGTACACTTTTTTTTTTTTTTTTTAACACTCCCTCTAAGGCCGCTCCTATTGTGCACCAGCAAAATCGCTAGGGTCTGACCCCTAAATACCGTGAAACGGAGCTCTGAGAGGCCCGGGAGCCGTGAATCAAACGTCCGAACAATCTGCTGTTTCCAAAACGGCCGCCGCCGCGCTTCCCGCACTAATCCATGCGGCCATTTCCCCCAGCTTTTCTAATCACTGAGAACCCCCATGGTCGGGTTCTCTGCCCCCTAGACACCCCCTTGCTCCAAATCACTTGTGTGGCAAGCCGCTTCCCCGACTCACCGCTTTAGCCCCCAGGGGATGAAGAAATGAGACCCCAGCCACGACGGAGCACAGCCGGACCACGGCTTCAGCTTCGAGTCTCACCAGCACCCGACAGTGCCTGTTCTCACTCTGGCCTCGCTTCCAGGGCCCCAGCCTACCACCTGCTCCTCACCCGTTAACGCGGGTTCGGGAGCAGGGAGGCACAGCAACCACCGACAGCCCTGCAATGCTCGTTATCTCGCCGGGTACTGAAAAAAAACAGGAGGGAAGGTGGGGGGGGGGGGGGAAACAACAAACAGAAGGGAGCCCTTGTCAGCAAGCACAAGGGAACACCTCCAGCAGCAGTACTCCTCCTGTAAAAAACACAAAGAACCCCAACCCCAATTATGACCTGCCACCAGCCAAAATAATAAAGGTAAACCTTAAATGAAACTTTAAATCAAAAGTTAACTCCCTAGCTCTGCTTATTTGTGCTGAGTGAGCCCAGTCCCAGGCTCAGAACCTTCTCCAGCTGCTTGGAGACTGAAACTACTGGAAGAGAGGGGCAGTCCTTGCCTATTTATAGAGATGTCATCAAAATGATGACATGTTTCAGTCTCCAAAGCTGCTGGAGGGGATTCTCAACTCAATGGTTCCGGGACTGGACTAGACAGACGACAAGGAACCTAAACTTTAGCCACAAGTTAGAGTCCAACAATGAGCACAAACTCAGTTTCCAGCCATGATACACCTTATTATCAACTGAGATGTATTACAAAGCCACTAAAGCATAACCCCTGAAATATCAAACAAAAAACAAACAGATACTCCAAACCATTAACACTGCTTACCTTCACACCACGGATTCTGAATTCAGCCAGGGCGCGACTCATTTTGGTAGCTGCCACTTGGTGGTCCTTGCCATGAGCAATAACTTTGACCAGCAGCGAATCATAGTGTGGGGAGATGACAGCCCCCTGGAATGCTGAAGCGCTGTCCAGTCTGATGCCCATCCCTTCACCGCTGCGAAAAACCTGCGAGAGAGAAATGGGTAAAAAAAATTAGTAAGAGAAGTCCATGGTGCCCTTTAATACAAACAGCAGTGCACTGGAAATTGAAACAAGCCACCTCTGGGATACAGAATTCTGACAGCATATTTCTAGCAGCTTGACTTTTACCATAGATTCCATAAGAAACTGAAGATTCTTTAAAGACAAAAATTCTGCTAAAATCAAGATCAACTGAATGGGAAATGGAATATAGTTGGAACAAAGCAATACTTTCATAGTTATATTATGGCTGAGTGCAGTAATCTTCCTAAATGCCTGCACTTACATTCACTTCAATCAAATTCGTCATCACTGGAAAGAGAAACATAAAAACACCTCTACAACTGTAGCACTTAAATTTTGAAAGGGAAAATATGATAAAGTGAGTTAGAAGGAAACTAAACAGTGTGCTTGCCAGGATCAAAGGTTTATGAGGCATGGGCATTATTTAAAAAAATAACATTTTGAAAGCCCAAATAACATTTATTCTACACATGAAAGAACTTCAAGGCCAAATGATGACTAGCATGATTTAACTGTGAAGAGGAAGAGGCAATCAAAGTCAAAGGTACAACTTCCAGAAATTGGAAAACAGACTATAATGAAGAAAATAGGAATGAGTACAAGCAATGGAAAGTTAGGGGTAAAACTGTAATAAGGCAGTTCAAGGGAGATTTTACATAGTAACATAGTATATGACAGCAGATAAAGTGTAGATACTCACCTGTAACCACTGTTCCCTCTAAGCTGTGCGCGTGTGCGCGCGCACACATCTCACCGAGCGAGCGCACATACTTTACAACAGAGCGCACAAAAATTACGGTTCTGATTCTGATAGAAAACAACACAGACGTCTTAAAATTTTAAAGTTCTTGTGTATTTACAGTTTTCACAAGTTCTACAATATTTTCTAGTGCAATCGATGTGGTGTACATACTGTATTCTGATGTGTAGTCAAATTTTAAAGTATTTAACTCCGAGTGTCGTTATGTGGCGCACAAAAATTTAACTTTCCTTCAAAAGCTGCACAGCTGATATTTTATGCGCACACAGCCTACAGAAAATTAGAGGGAACATTGCCTGTAACAGGTGTTCTCTGGGAACAGCAGGAATCAGTCCTCACATATGGGTGATGTCAACACCGACGGAACCTGTGCGGAGCATTTCCCCAGCTTTCAAAGAAAGCCTTTGGGAATGCTACCATGCATGCGTGGTCCCGTTCCGCCCAAGGGTGTCATCTTGCTCAGTCAGATGACATAGCTAAAATGGCAGTCAAACGGCAACTCCAAGGGGAGGAGGGAGGGTTGTGAGGACTGATTCCTGCTATTCCCGGAGAACACATGTTACAGGTAACTACGCTTTCTCCAGGAACAAGCAGGAAGTTAGTTTCTAGATCCAGGCAGCTGAGGACCGAACCATGACGACCGGTTGGGTGGCCGTGAGTTGCAGAAGGTGAGTCCCCGCTGAGAGACTCTGCAAGACCCTAGCATCCAGCGACACTCACTCCGGTAGCCTGAACACAGAAGGGTCGGAGGGCAGGAGTTGCCTACACCCCGAGAATATTACAGAGTACTGCTTGGCCAAAGACACTGTCCCTGCGGGACTCGCTCTCCAGATAATAGTGAGTTGCGAACATGTGAACTGAAGACCATGTGATGGACCTTGCAGATCTCAGTCACCAGCACTGAGCGGAGGTTGGCCACCGACGTTGTCATCGCTCTCATGCGATGCACTGTGATCCGGTGCTCAAGAGAGGCCCACTCGCTCATAGGCAGGGATAATACAGTCTGCCACCCAAGTGGACAGAGTTCGCTTTGACACAGGGAGACCCAGTCTGCTGAGGTCGTAAGACATGAAAAGCTGAGGAGCTTTCCGATAGGCCTATCTGCTGTAAGTAGAAGGATAGGGCCCGTATGAAAACCAGCATATGAAGAATCAGCTCCACCCTTCCGGCATGAGGTCGTGGAAATAAGGTGGGGAAGACTACCTCTTGGTTGAGGTGAAAAGAGGATGCCACCTTTGGGAGGAATTTGGGCTGTGTGCAGAGTACCACCCTGTTCTTAAAGAACCTCATGTATGGCAGGTCCACCAACAGGGCCTGGAGCTCACTCACTCTTTGAGCGGACATAAGGCCACCAAGTAAACCACTTTCCACAATAGGTACCTTAGGTGGCAAGTGGCTTGAACGGCGGTCCGGAGAGCTGGGAGAGCCCCACATTGAGGTCCCATTCAGCCACCGGAGGGCAGAGAATGGGTTTGGATAGCAGGAGGCCCCGGAGGAACCTGGAGACCAGGGGCTGGCTGGAGAGGGGTTATGGCGAGTGATTAAGGAGCTCAGGTGTACCTGTACTGAGTTAGATTTCAGCCCAGTGCGCGATAAGTGCAGCAGATATTGGAGGACGAGCTGTACATGCCAGAAATGATTCTCCTCCTGTTTCGCGTACCAGATGGACAACCTCCTCCACTTAAAGGCATTTGCCCTTCTGGGAGACCAGCGGGATCTCCTCGACTTCCACTGGAAGATTGAGAGGGGCCAAGACTACCCTTTCAGCAGTCACGCTGTTAGCATTAGGTATCCCACATTGGGGTGCAGGAGTGTGCCCACCTCCTGGGACAGGAGGTCCAGGGCCAGCCCAATGGGACTGGGTGTGCCGCCAACAAGGAGAGCAGCAGGGGAAACCAGGATTGCCTGGGCCACCTGAGGATGATCAGTATTACTGACGCTCTGTTGCTTTGAACTTTGGCTACCAGGGGAGTTGGCAGGAATGCACAGAGGAGGACCTTGGCCCATGGGACTAGGAAGGCATCCGCTGCCACTCTCTCCAGATGCTGCTGATGGGAGCAGAAGAGGGTCAGCTGCGCGTTGTCCAGAGAGGCGAAGAGGTCCATCACTGGCCTGGCCCCAGAGGTTGAAGAGCTGTCTCATTACCCTGGGGTGCAAGCACCATTCATGCAGCCGCAGGACACTGCTCAGCCTGTCCGCTAGACAATTGTCCTGGCTGAGAGGTATACTGCTCACAGCAGCATGCTGTGCTGCGCTGCTAAGGAGAGGAGGGCTACTGACTCCTGGCAGAGGGAGTAAGAGCCTGTGCCCTCCTGCTTGTTGATGTAAAACATGGCTACCTGGTTGTCCGTCTGGATCAACACTGGCAGAAACCGTAAGCGGTGGTGGAACGTTCTTAGGGCCAGAAAGATAGCCCAGAGTTCCAGGAGATTGATCTGCAGGAGGGACTCCTTCAGGGACCAACTGCCTTGCATGCACAGGCCATCACAGTGCGCTCCCCAACCCAGGAGTGAGGCGTCTGTGATCAGGGTCGCTTCTGGTGCGGGTGCCTGAAAGTGCATTCCTGCCCGTAGGTAGTGCAAGTTCTGCCACCAGTTTAGTGAGGCCGCCAGTTGGCTGGTGACCTTGACCCTGTCCCAAGGGGATGGGGGCCTCCATCGTCAACTGCAGAAGCAGCGGGAACCATGGCTGCATGGTCCACCGAGGAGCTATCAGGATGAGCGAGGCCCTGTCACAGAGGGTCCTAAACAAGGTCTTGGCAATCAGCAGCTTCAGAGAGAAGGTGTACATGAGACCAGGAACATGTCTGCTGCCACCCTGGAGGGGTGGGCCTGCTGGGAGCAGAAGTGGGGCAACTGAAAGTCGTCTGGACTGGCGAACAGATCCATCATGGGTTCCCACCAGAGACGGAAAAGCCAACTGGCTACCCTGGGGTCCAGTTGCCACTCGTGCTGCTGGAGGATTCTGCTGAGTCTGTCAGCCAGCAGGTTGTCCTGGCTTGGCAGGTACATTGCCTTCAGGAGGATACCCTGTTGGACCATTGCTTCTGATAATGGGCACAAGACCCCGTTTGTTCACATAGAACATCGCCACCTGGTTGTCCGTCTGGACCAGCTCCGGCTGGTGACAGTGGTGGTGACAGAAGACCCGCAGGATAAGATGTATGGCCCGGAGCACCAGAAGGTTGATCTGCTGGGTGCTCTCGTCTGGCGACCAGTTGCCCTGAGTGCAGAGATCTCCGAAGAGGGGCAGCCCAGTCGAGCAGGGAGGCATCCGTGGTGAGGACCCTCAAGTAACTTGGGGCCTGAAAAGGCATGCCCACTTCGAGATGCTGGGGTGACTGCCACCAGAACAGGGAGTCCGCCAACTGGTCAGGACACCAAAACTCGGAATCGGAGGCGGCCTGTGGCCTGAGACCACTGGTCTGCGAGACACCACTGAGTCATCCTCATATGGAGGCGAGCGTCTGGGGTGACATGGCCATGGAGGCCATGGGCCTGAGGCGCACAGAAGACAGGCGGGCACCGAGGGATGGTGCTGTACGTCCCGAGCTAGAGATTTGAGATGACTGGATTGGTCCTTCAGCAAGGCGGCCTTCAACTGGAGAGTGTTGATGTTTGCCCCGATGAACTCCAGGCACTGTGTCGGGAGGAGGTGAGACTTGGGGTAGTTTATGATAAAGCCCAAGTGTTGCAGAACCTGGATGGTGCATGCGGTAGCCTGCTGTGCCTTCCCTTATGAGCCAGTCATCCAGGTAGGGAACAATGAAGATCCCCTGGAGCCGGACAAAGGCGGCCATGACTGTCAGGCATTTGGTGAATATCCTTGGGGCAGAGGCTAGGCTGAAGGGGTGCAACATGTATTGAACGTACCTGCTCCCTACTATGAACCGCAGGTACTGCCTGTGGTTGGGGTGAATAAGGACGTGCGTATAATCATCCTTGAGGTCTAAGGAGCATAGCCAGTCTCCCTGCTGGAGCTTTGGCAGCAATGTTCCAAGAGAGAGCATCTTGAACTCCTCCCTCACCAGGAATTTGTTGAGGGTGTGCAGGTTGAGGATGGGCCTTAGGCCCCCCCCCCCCCGGTCCTCATTGGGACGAAGAAGTATCTGGAGTAGAACCACTTGCCCCGGTTCTACCGCCTTGGCATCGAGGAGACCTGCCAAATCCTTCAGGAGAAGGTCCTGGTGTAGGGGAGACCTGAGGGGCTCTCCCGGGAAATAAGGGGGAGGTGTCTGAGGCAGGTGGAGAAGATAACCCTCCCTGAATACCCTTAGTGCCCAGGAATCGGTGATGATGGCCACCCATCTCTGGGAACAGAGAGCCAGACGTCCCCCTGTGGACTGCTGATCTGCTTGGGGAAGAGAGGCTATGCTCAAGGAGTCAAAAGCTCCCCCCTGGCTGGGCTGGGGCCAGTGTCTGGGATTTTAAAGCCTTCTGCTTACGTGGGCCATGCCAATGTCCCGTGGCCTGCTGACCCTGTTGGGGAGCAGGGAAGGCCTGATAGGGTGGGTAGTTTCGGAAAGCAGCTCCCTTCCTAGGGTAAAAGGGCTTTTTACCCGAGCCCTTCCATCGGGGAGGGACAGTGGTCTTCTTAGAGAGCCTGGTCCTCGTCATGAACTCTGACTCCAGCTCGGCAGCCTTATCGGTCATGGGGTTGCCGTAGAGGTTCTCTTCTTGGCATGGGACTTCGACCAATTTGTCCTGAACACACTGTTCGAGGTCAGATGACTGAAGCTAAGCTTGGCGGCATACACCGATGCCAGCTGCGGCTACCCAGGCCGCCGACTTGAACCCATCATAGGCCGCTCGAGACATGAATTTGGAGCACTCATGGGCAGCCTTGGCCAGGCTCTTGAAGTGCTGCAAAGGTTCTGCGGAGAGACCAGCCGAGAACCCGGCAAGTTCCTTCACCAGGTCTCTAAAGTACATGCCCATGTAGAGCTGGTAGGCCTGGTTGCGGCAGATGAGCTTCGAGCCCTGGTAACACTTTCTGCTGAGGGTGTCCAAGATGTGGGCCTTCCTGCCAGGGGGCACTGAGGAGTGAGTCTTCTAGCTTTTCACTTGAAGCATGGCTGACTCCACCACCATGGAGTTATGAGGCAGTTGTGACTTCTGGAAGCCCGGGCTCCAGCGGACCCGATACATCGAGTCGAGCAGTCTGCTCACCACCGGCACAGAAGCTGGTGTCACCCACATGTGTAGCATGAGCTGTTCCAGGATGGGAGGGATGGGCACCATGAGCGATTCCCTCGGTGGGATCTCGTACTGGAGGATCTCTAACTCATCCGCCTGAGGATCCTCCTCCAACTCGATCGGGAATGCCAGGGCATTAGACATGTCCTTGACAAAGTCCAAGAAGCCCATGTCCTTGGACAGGGACCACCGCCACAGTTCCAAAACTGGAGAATCTGAAGGGACATCGCGGTGGCAACGGGTATCGGGGGACTCCTCGTCCTCCATCTCCCACTCAGAGTAGTCTGTTGAGGACTCATAGGAGGGCTGCTTCGCGGGCCCCAATGCCCTATGGCCGGCGCCCAGTAAATTTGCCGGGGATGACCATGGTCACATCGAGCAGAACTCAGAGCATGACCTCGGCCGAGGATCGAATCGAGGCCAAAGGACCTAGAGGATCGGCTCGGCCTTCAGGGACCTCTTGGACATCTAGGGCCTGGTGGTTGGGGCAGATGAACCAGTCGTGCCGGACAACAGCGCCCGCTACTGGTCCATGAAGGCAGACAAACTGCGCTTCAGGGCCGCCATTCTGGATTCCAGAACAGAAGGCTCCACAGCTCTTGTTTTATGTGATCAGCAATGGAAATATTTGAAACCTGAATGAGGAAGAACAGCAGGATTTTTGAGAAGAGAAATCCACTTCTCACAAGGCCATTCCTATTAAACACATTTGGGCTGTCATGGTTGGTTACATCAATATGTATCTGTTTATAAGTGAAAATACCGGTGCAATACCAGAGGCGATTTGGAAACTCGGAGAACAAAATAATCAACGTTTTCCGGGGAAAAGCCAGACAACATCTGAAGTGCTCCGCGGAAAAAAGGAGACTGAGCAAGATTTCACCCTTGAGAGGGAAGGGGGACCATGAATGTATGGTGGTATCTCCAAAAGTCTTTCTTTGAAAGCTGAGAGGATGCTTCCACGAGGTCTCCGTCGGCGCCAACGTCACCCATATGTGAGGACTGACTTCCTGCTTGTTCCTGGAGAAATATAAGTTCAGATTTGCCAATCAGGATGCTGCTATGGCTGCATCAGGATCCACAGAGAGGTTTTCTCCATGTTCTATAATTCCAGGTCAATGATTAAACTTTTGACATGGAATGTCAGGAAACTGCATAATCCAGTCAAAAGGAGACGAGTGCTGGATCAGATAAATAGGACACAGGCAAATATGGTTTTTCTCCAGGAAACTCATCTAGCATTCCGAGACATCTTAGATTTGTATCCCAAAGATTTCTGCAAGTCTATGCCTCTAATAACACATCGCGTAAATGGGGTATGCTTATAATCTTCGCTCAAAAGTGCCTATTCCAGGTTTCCACACAGTTTTTGGACACCCATGGACACTTTCTCATTCTAGTGGGCTTGATACATGATATCCAAATTACATTGATTAACCTTTATGCAATTTCCTTGCTGATCTATTGAAGATGATCAAATTATATTCACAAGGTGAACTCATTATAGGAGGCAACATCAAATGTATCTTCTCAGAATTCGATGGAACAGGTATTGGAAGCACTCAATACTTGCAAAAGTCATCACTGTTGGTGTTATGTGCAGATTTAGATTTATGTGATACTTGGCGTACGCTTCACCGAAGAAAGAGAGGCTTTACTTTCTTCTCACCTGCTCACCGTTCGCACTCCCGTATTGATTACTAGCTTGCGTCCCGCTCGCTTCTACCATCGATATAGCAAGTTACAATTGGTAGTATGGGACCACCCTCCGATCATACTACCTTATCCTTAGAGTGAGAGGTGTTGGCTGAAGATAAATCTCCGCGGCTGTGGGCGTTACCTCGGCACCTACTTAAAATTCCAATCTTTTTAGACACTATTCGTATTGGATGGAAGGAGTATTTGGGTCACAATGATATAGCAGGCACTTTGGTTTTTAACCTATGGGGAAGCAGGGAAAGCTATGCTATGGGGTCACTTAACATCACTGGCGTCGGCCTTTAAGAAACAACATTTAGCCAAGCAGATGGGTTTGCGTAGCAAGATTGAAAGATTGGAGTTAGCATATTGGAAAGGGGAAGGAAGATCGGTATGGCATAGATCGGTCAAGCTTCAGGGCAAACTCGCGGCTTTGGAAAGAGAAAATATAGCGTCTCTTTTACAATGTGCACGTCAGACATATTATGAGAATGTTAATAAGGCTGCCCGCTTATTTCCGTGGCATCAGAAACACAGAATTTCCACGCTGTTCTCCACATAAGGTATTTTAACTAGAAACTCAGAGGCCATGGCAAAATTGTTTGCGACATTCATAGAAACATGATGACAGAAGTCCACATGCCCTATCTAGTCTGTCCTTCCATATCAACCACTACAACAGTCCCCTTTTTTCCTTCAGAGATCCTCTATGTTTGTCCCATTCTTCTTTGAATTCAGATACCGTCCTCATCTCTACCACCTCCACTGGGAGACTATTCCACGGATCCACCACTCTTTCCGTAAAGAAATATTTCCACATATCACTCCTGAATCTATCCCCTTACATCCTCTTCCCATGTCCCCTCGTAGCAGAGCTTGCTTTCAATCGAAAGAGGCTCTCCTCCTGTGCATTTATGCCACGGAGGTCTTTAAAAGTCTCAATCATATCACCTCTAATCCCGCCTTTCCTCTAAAGTGTACATATTAAGATCCTTGCCTGTCCTCATATGCTTTATAATGAAGACCACTAACCATTTTAGTAGCCACCCTCTGTACTGACTGAACCTGTTTATATCCTTTTGAAGGTGCAGTCTCCAGAATTGCACACAATACTCCAAATGAGGTAGCAACAAAGACTTATACAGAGGCACTATCACCTCCTTTCTTCTGCTGACCATTCCTCTCCCTATGCACTCAAGAATCCTTCTAGCATTTGTCTGTTTAGCTACTTCAAGCTCATCAGACACAATAATTCCTAGGTCCTGCTCTTCTTTAGTGGACAAAAGTACTTCACCTCCTATACTATATATTTCTCCTTTGGATTGCTGCAGCCCAAATGCATGACCTTGCATTTTTTAACATTAAACCACAGCTGCCATATTCTAGACCATTCTTCAAACTTAGCTAGATCCCTCCTCATGTTATCTACACCTTCCTGTGTATCTACTCTATTGAAGATTTTGGTATGATCCGCAAAGAGGCAAACCTTACCCGACAACCCTTCCGATATATCACTAACAAAGATGTTAAAAAGAATCGGACCAAGGACAGATCCCTGGGGCACACCACTGGTAACCTCCTCCTCCTCAGAGTGAGCTCCATTTACCTGTATCCTTTGTAGCCTCCCACTCAACCAATTTCTAACCCAAGCAATAACTTTAGGGAGCATCCTTAGAGTGCTCAGTTTGTTTATAAGTCACTTGTGAAGAACGATATCAAAAGCTTTACCAAAATCTAAATACACCACATCTAGGGCTCTCCCTCGGTCCAACTCCCTAGTCACCCAGTCAAAGAAATCAATCAGATTTGTCTGACAAGACCTGCCCTGTGGTGAATCCATGCTGCCTTGGATCCGGTAATCCACTGGATTCCAGAAACCTCACTATTTTCTCTTTCAGCAGCGTTTCCAATAATTTACTCACCACCAAAGTTAAACTAACTGGCTGTAATTTTCAATCACATCCTTACTACTGCTTTTGTGTAAAGGGACCACATGAGCCTGTCTCCGGTCTTTTGGCACCACTCCTGACTCTGAGGCATTGAAAAGGTCAATCAATGGAGCTGCTAGAATGTCCCCAAGTTCCCTCAGTATTCTAGGGTGTATCCCAACCAATCCCATCCCTTTGTCTAATTTAAGTTTAGCTAGTTCCTCATGAACACAGTCTTCAGAAAATTTTTCAAGATGCCCCTCACTTCTGTTCCTGTTTGTGGGTGTTTTCTGAGGTCCTGCTCTTGGTTCTTCATCTGTGAACACAGAACAGAAATATTTGTTAAGCAATTCTGCTTTATCCTCATCAGCCTCTACATATTCCTTCCCTTCACCCTTGAGTCTGAATATATCAATTTTGCCCTTCCTCGTCTCACTAACATTTGAAAAATGTCTTACACCCCCCCTCCCCATTTTATTCCATTGGCTATTTCCTCCTCTTTTGGAATCTTTGCTTTCCTGACTACTTTGCTAGCTTCCCTAAATTTTTCCAAATATAGATGCTTGTCTTCCTCTCTCTGTGATATCTTGTAGTTCATGAAGGCCTTCCTCTTTTTCTTCATCTTTTCAGCTACTTCCTTCAAAAACCATAGCGGTCTCCTTTTCCTTTTACCTTTTTTTACCATTTTAGCAAGACCTGGAAAAGGGAATAACAAGTGAAGTTATCAAATTTGCAGATGACACAAAACTATTTAAAGTTGTTAAAACCCAAGAGGGTTGTGGAAAATTGCAAGAGGATCTTGATAAATTGGAAGACTGGGCATCCAAATGGCAGATGAAATTTAATGTGGACAAGTGCAAAGTTATGCACCTAGGAAAGAACAACCTAAACTATGATTACACTATGCAAGGTTCCACCCAGGAAAAAGATTTAGGCGTCATCGTGGATAACATGTTAAATCTCTCCACCCAGTGTGCAGCGGCTGCTAAGAGAGCAAATAGAATGCTAGGTATCATGAGGAAAGGAATGGAAAATAAAACAAAGGATATTATAATGCCTCTATCGTTCCATGGTGCGACCGCACCTTGAATATTGTGTGCAATTCTGGTCACCGTATCTTAAAAAAGATATAGCGTTATTAGAAAAGGTACAGAGAAGAGACACCAAAATGATAAAGAAGATGGAAGGATACTCCTATGAAGCGAGGCTAAAAAGGTTAGGGCTCTTCAACCAGGAAAAGAGACGGCTGAGGGGAGATATGATAGAGGTCTATAAATTAATGAATGGAGTGGAACGGGTAAACGTAGATCGATTGTTTACATCATCAGAATATAAAAAGACTAGGGGACATGCAATGAAGCTACAAGGTAACCTATTTAAGACTAATAAGAGAAAATATTTTTTCACTCAATGTGTAATCAAACTCTGGAATTTGTTACCAGAGGATGTAGTAAAAGCTGTTAGTGTAGCTGGGTTTAAAAAAGGTTTGGACAAGTTCCTGGAGGAAAGGTCCATAAACCATTATTAAAAGTGACACGGGATATCACTGCTTTAAGTGACACGGGATATCACTGCTTGACCCAATACAACATTGAGGAACCTGTGTCTTGGGGAAACTGCTAGGAACGTATGACTTACCTGGTGTGTAAAAGTCTGGAATCACTTGTAAATTTGACGTTTTTTCAGCTTTGTGACCTTATATCTTAATTTCTTTTTCCTCCCAGTGGCTTTTTCTGTGTATCTCATGATAAGTGATAGATTTGGCTATTAGGCCAACTTTTATTATTGGTTTGGCCCTTATTTTCTGAGTTTGTTCGCCATAGTTGTCCTGTTGATAGAATTTCTGTGAAAATCGCATAATATACATCGTTGGCCAACGATATATTATTGTAAGTATGCTTTAAAATATTATGTACACATGCCAGGTTTCCTTCAAATTAATGTATGTGGCCTTGAAAAAGGCAGTTTTTATGTGTCAGTGATGGCTCAGTATTTGATGGGCCACCCTTTGTTCTTGATCACCTGACTGCACCTTGTCAGCATTGAATGAATCAGTCTGACAAGGTGATCGTTGGTGACAATGCGGTTCCAAGCTGCAATGAGTGACTCAATCAGCTCACACTTTGATGTTGGATGCCTCTTGGATATTTCCAAGGACACCTTGTGCCACAGGTTCTCGACTGGATTCAGATCTGGAGACTGGGCAGGCCAGTCCATTGACTTGATGTTGTTCCACTGCTTCCAGCTGATCACCTGTCTGGAGTGATAGCAGGGTGCATTGTCATCTTGGAACAGGAACTGGCCAGGAAACAGATGGTGTGCTGATGGCACCATGCACTTTTGCAGTATGGTGATGTACTTGGCCCCATTGACCATTCCATCGATGTGAATACGTCCAACGCCACTGGCAGCCATGCAGCCCCAGACCATGACCTTCAAAGGATGCTTCACAGTGAGGCTGAGACACTCAGGCTTGAATTCCTCTCCAGGAAATCTCCTCACATAAGCGTGGGCCTGGTTACCAAACAGGCAGAAGGTGCTTTCATCGCTGAATAGCACCTTCTCCCACATTTCAGTCGACCAGGTTGAGTGCTTTCTCACCCACACGATCCGGTTGCGCCTTTGTATGTCAGTCCTCAGTGCTTATTCCGTGCTTTGCAGCCCCGGAGACCAAACTGCAGGCACCAGCGACGAACGTTTGATGAGCTGACACTGACCTCACTCTTGTCTGACCACTCTCGAAGTAGCTGAGGAAAGGTCAACTTGCGATTAGTCAGTAAAATGCATCGTAGTGCGCGGTCCTGGTGTGATGTTGATGCACGTGGATGACCTGAACGAGGCTTGTCCGCCACTGAACCCATTTCTTTCTTCTTCTGTACAATTTTTTTTTTTTTTAAATTTTTTATTTATGGAGTTTTCAAAAAATAACAAGAAAGGTTAACACCAATTCTTGAAGAAATAGAAAGGCAAACAGAAATAATCCCCACAAACCAGGAATCAATAAAGAAAAATATCATTACATACAACAAAATTGCCTATTCCCTCTAGCCCACAATGGGGGGAAATCCATTAGAAATTATACACAATACAAGAAGAAATATGCAAGCAGTCTAAGCACAGAGCCTAACTCAATGAGCCGGAGGGGATCTCCTGACTCAGCATTAATGAAAGTCAACAACTGGGAGGGCTCAAAGAAAATATAAGAAAAAGATTGGAATTTCACCAAACACTTGCAAGGGTGTTTAAGAAAAAACAGCCCCCCCAGTTGTAATACCCCCGGTCGAAGCAACAAGAACTCTCTACGTCGCTTTTGCATTTCTCTTGATAAATCAGGGTATATGCGCACTAAAAAATCTCGAAATAAAAGTTTCCGCTTCTGAAAAAACAATTTCAATAGCCATTCTTTGTTGGATAACAGGGCAAAGGTAATCAACAGTGTAGATGAAACTTGAGACTCTAAACCAGAATTTTCTATAACATCTTTGAGATTTAATACATCCCCCTGACTCCGGTTCTCCCCCAACTCACTATGAGCTGAAGCCCGTTTAGCAGTAGGCAAGTAATAAATTTTTACCAAGGGGGGAACTAACTCAGGGGAAACCCCAAGTATCTCCACGAGATATTTAACAAACATATCTCGAGGGGAAATGGAAGGTACCTTAGGAAAATGAATAATTCTCAAATTATTCACTCGAGTAAGATTGTCTAAATGCTCAATCTTCGTCTGTAAAGACATAACACTTCTCCTATGTCCGTCCGAATATTCTTCCAAACTTTCAACCTTGCTAGAAACAGCAATATGCTCCGTTTGGAGCGTGGAGACTTTTCCTTCCAACTCAGTCAATGTAACTGCAGATGAGTCCACCTTATTAGCCAACAAAAAAACCTGTGGAAGCAAAGCCTCACCAAGGGAAACAATCGCATTCCAGATGGATTCCAACGTGAAGTTCTGTGGCTTCTGTAAAGAAAAAACTTCCCCGGAACAAGGAAGGGGTACAGAAGGCTCCATCAACGCACCAGGTCGGTCACCACTCAAAGAGAGAGACAGCTGCTCCAACCGTGTCTCTCCCGACACCGCCGTGGATCTTCGTGAGCCCAGATCACCAGAGGGCTCCGTTCCCGACTCAGTAGACACAGCCCAACCTGACCTTCGTAAGCTCTTCGCCACCCCCACAGCAGAGGGAGGAGACGCTAGCTCCAGGAAGCCAGAAGGCAAGGGCTGGGTACGAGTCAACGGAGGTGCAGGGCTCAATACGGGGGAGACAGATGAAAACGACGCAGACGCCGGGCACTCCGACTCCGGTGAGTCTGCAAGCTGTATAGCTCCTCCCGTTCGCTCCAAAGCCTGAGTGGTGCAGACAAGAAAAGGATCCAAAGGGCCCAATACTGAAGGTAAATTCGGCGTAGAGGTACCAATGGGCTGAGAGGGCAACGGCCCTGTCTTCCCCTTACACTTTCTCCCCATTCACAACCGCTTCCACGCGACACAGACTGCAGCCGTAGCCATCTTGTAAACGCCCCCCCTTCTTCTGTACAATCTTAACAACAGCGCTCTGACTTCAGCCAACTTTCCTGGCTATCTGACGGCTTGAAAATCCTTCCTCACTCATAAAGGACACACGAACACACTCCTCCGACGTCAGGGTCCGAGTCATCTTCATGGTCGATCCAGAAAGCATATGAAATTAAAAAATTACATGCGTTTTTATATCTGCACTGTTGGCTAGATATCTGCATTGTGATTGGTTAGTGAAACCAGCCTCCTGATTGGTCAGAAATAATGTGTGCATATTGGATAATCTCGATCCAGTTTTGACGCAGGAATCACAAAAATTTCAGTAGCTATCTCCCAGTGTCTGTAAAGTATTTAAATTGGAAGCAAGGAATGCAAAAAAAGTCAACTCTAATAGCCAAATGTATCCCTTTTAATGTGGTAGAAAGATGAATATGCTGGGCTAACGCAAAATTTAAAAAAACAAACATTAGAAAGTACGAAAAACGCGAAACTCACAAGTGATTCCAGACTTTTGCACACCACTGTAGACTGGCCACTGTTGGAAACAGGATACTGGGCATGATGGACCTTGGTCTGACCCAGTATGGCATATCTTATATTCTCATGTTCTTATGCTGCCCCTAAGGCTTTGGTATTGGTAAATGGCTTCCTTTCGTGAACTTTTGAGCTAGGAAGGGGCATAAGGCAGGGCTGTCCACTTTCCCCACGTTTGTTTAAGATGGCAATGGAACCCTTGGCAGAACAGCTATGGAAAAAAGCCTTCCAAATCGGCATCCCATTGGGGGAGGGTCTTATCATATCGTTTCACTTTATGCGGACGATATTCTTAACTTCTTGTGAAACCCGAGTGTAACCTTATCTTTAGTTGGAAATATCCTTCAAATGTTCTCCATGGTCTCCGGGTTCGCAATCAATCAACAGAAGTCGACACTCTTACCTTGTCTTTCGGCTAGCTGTAAAGGCAATTCCACTTTTGTAACAGACTTTTTAGAAGTAATTCAGTTCTGTTATCTAGGAATTATGATACCGCAGGACTTCTCGAAGCTATGTGCTCTTAATTATACTGTATGTCTGGACCTTCTAATTAGGGATACTAGTTATTGGCAGATATTATCAGTTTCTTGGCTAGGATGTATAAATGCATTTAAAATGTTACTGCTGCTTAAGTTGCTTTTCCTCTTTACACAGCTGCCCATTTGGGTCCTGGTTTCATTTTTCCAAGAGCTGCAAAGTATTTTGATGAGATTCATGTGGTCGCAATTCCGTTGGTCTACCATGACCTAGTAGTGGAGGAGTAACCTACTGGGTAGAGCAACTGCCTAGAACCCAGAAGATCAAGGGTTCGATTCCCACTGACACTCCTTGTGACCTTGGGCAAGTCACTTTACCCTCCATTGCCACGGAAGAAAAGGCTGGCAATCTACTTCCGGTGATACATTGCCAAGAAAATCTAGAGGTAGCTGGGTTGCTATGAGTTAACACTGACTTGATGGCACTAAAAAAATTAAAAAAAAGAAGAAACCATGAGCTGATCTCTCAAGGGGCTGGAGGTATGGGGTTCCCGGACATGGAACGTTGTTATCATTGCTCTTGCTTGCGTGCCTTGTATCATTGGAAAGCAAACCCAAATGCTGATTGGATTCTGCTGGAGGCGGAATGGATGCACCCAATACCACTAAGGGCAGTACCATTCATGCATCATTCAGGTGACCAGCACAGGGTCCTTTCTCATGTTTTTCTTGGATAGTTCTGGAGGGGGTGGACCTCATTGTGTCGTCAATTCCAGTTGTCACCAAGTCACACTCCACATACAGTACTAACTGTGTTCCCATTTTATCGAAATCTTGGTTCTCGGGCTATGGCGCCCAGTGGGTTAATTCGTTTGATGTATCTTCTGGATGGGCAAAACATAATGGATGTGAAGGGTTTGGAACAGTGGACACATTTTAAACCCACTCTGTACTAGTATTAACGGTTGCGTTATTGCCTGAGATACTCACAGCATGCACAGCATTATGGACATACTCCGCGACTGTAGGAAAAGACATTATTTGAATCCACACCTTTCCCCACTCTTCTGGCCAGGCTCTATCATGCCATAGTGGCTCTCAACTCCGGTACATGAGATTCACTGGAATGCTCATCTCCCGACTCAAGCAGAAGAGTTTTGGATGGAAGTATACCATTATACGCATCGGTGCTCTCTTTCCCCATCTTTAGTTAATACTCAATTGCGAATTATTTTTCGCATGTCTATTGCGCCTACAGATATCTTTAGGTGGGGACATGCGTACAGCCCACTGTGCTGGCATCTATGCAGACATCAGGAAGACACTTATCATATGTTGTGGCCTTGCCCCAAAATTCAAATATTTTGGAGTTCAATGCACAATCGTAGATCACAGATGGTTAAGGTTTCCTTCCCTCTAACCATAGAGGTTTGTGTCTTGGGGTACTTATCTCTAGACACTCTTCACCCAGACAAGCAATGTATTAATTGCTTGTTCCTTGTGGCCCGATCGGTTGTGAGCAGGTACTGGAAAAGAGAATATGAGCCTTCTATAGATGAGTGGAAGGTCAAAGTGTGGGATATCTACGGTATGGAGAAGCTTAGGCGGACCTGCATGGTTGTCCAGAAAGAGTACGGGACATTTGGTTCTCTATTCTCCCACTGGAAGACTGAGTCTCTCTGTGGAACGGTGAGATGCTGTTCACTGGCATATGATCCCTTGCATGTGATTCTCATCCGACTATACATAATTGCGGTATAGGGTTTCCCGACCACCTCCACTGTTGGTATGCCCATTAACTCCATCCAGGTACTATTAGTTGGGTTTCTAGGAGAAAAGAATGGGGGGAGGATAAAGGGGGAATTGGGAGAGAGAGGAGGGGGAGGGGACTGGGAGGGATGGGGGTGGGCTGCCTTCTTGACACCCTTAAAAATATAGAGAGGGGTCATTTCACATGGGACACGGTAAGGGCTGGGAGTTGGTTGATTGGCTTGCCTAACTATTGATTGCATTTATATAATGACTATGATAATAATTTTTGTTTTTGAAAGGTTTGTCCACTGATGAGGAGGTTATGTATTTCTACATTCTACTTTACTGAGCAGTGATGTTGATATTAATTTGGGATAAGGGAAACCGAATCTATGGCTGCAACATCTAAGATCTGTATGTGGACCTCCAGATTTGTTCTTATTCTCTATGTTTATATTAATTTGTTTGTTACATTTTTCTATACCGCCCTTTCCGGAGATCAGGGGCAGTTTACAGGGAACCAAACACATTTGCCTAAAACAGTGACAAACATTTTACATGATAACTCGACAAGAAACATTCTCAGTTTAAAACTATGTACAGGTTAACTTTATACATGGGTTCCTTGGTTTGGGTGAGCATGGTTTGGGTCTGTGTGGCTTTGCATGGTTCCTGCCACCAGTTGTGTTAGGTAATGGGTTGGTGTGTCAGTGATGTTTGTGGGTTTGGGTGTAAATCCGCTTCCCCATAGTGTGCGGTGAAGAGGTGGGTTTTGAATTGCTTTCTGAACTCTTGGAGGTCCTTGCGCAGATGTGTAGTGGTAGGGAGTTCCAGAGGCTGAGGGCCGTGTATGTAATGCTTTGGAGCTGATGGTTTGTTTCATTTTGCGGATTGAGTGTGGAATTGTTAGGGAGTGGAGGGTGTTTTTCCTTCGCGATCTGTTGTCTGTGGGGGTATGGATGAGAGTTGAGAGAAAGGATGTTGCAACATTGTTGATGAGCTTGAACGTTGTCACGAGTACTTTGTATTTTATCCGGATTTGTATTGGTAGCCAGTGAAGGTCATGTAGGATGGGTGTGATGCGGTTGGTTAGTCGGGCTTTGCAGATGATTTTGGCTGTGATGTTCTGGGCTCTATGGAGCATGTATATATGTTTTACCAGTAGATCCTGCAACAAGCTGTTGCAGTAGTCAAAGTGGGGGGGGGGGGGGGTAATAATGTCTTGTACAACTGATTTGAAGTCGTTTGCTTCAAGGAAGGGTCTCATGTGTTGTATGGTCTTTAGTTTGTAAAGAATCGTTCTCACTGTTTGCTTCAGGTGGGGAGCATGGTGAGTGATGTGTCAAGGATTATGCCGAGATATTTAACCTCTTTCTTGACTAAGAGAGTGATGTTGTTAATCATGATGGTTTGTTAGAGTTGTGTTTTGATTCCTTGTGATGTAGAGTGTTTCTGTCTTATTACAATTTATGCTGAGATTGTTAGATTTCAGCCATGATTCGGTTTCATTAATGCAGTCGGCTAGGTGGTCATAGGTGGGGTTGTTTATATCTACGGGGAATG
Organism: Ichthyophis bannanicus; assembly: GCA_033557465.1. NCBI lineage: Eukaryota > Metazoa > Chordata > Amphibia > Gymnophiona > Ichthyophiidae > Ichthyophis > Ichthyophis bannanicus. Next base: position 152,250,577 of record CM066039.1, on the reverse strand, counting down.
ACAGCATGATGTCATCCGCATAGATGTAGTATTTGATATTGTGTTTCCTGAATATGTGGGTGATGGGCTGTAGGAACAGGTTGAAAAGGAGGGCGGAGAGAGTAGATCCTTGTGGTATCCCTTGGTTCTGTGGAAAGGTTCTGGGGGCTCCTCCCTTATTTGAATCCGTAGTTTGCGGTTTGTGATGAAGGATTTAAACCATAGTAGGACTATTCCGCCTAGGCCGAGATGCTCCAGTCTTGTGAGGAGGGTGTTGTGGTTGATGTTGTTGAAGGCTGAGGCAATGTCTATGAAAACTAATAGGAATGCATGGCTGAGGTTATCTATGCCTCGGATAAGGTCATCGGTTAGGGCGAGGAGCAAGTTTAGACTCCATGATATGGGTGAAAGCCATATTGATGTTCATCTAGGGGGGCATTGGTCTCTAGGTAGTCTTGGAGTTGGTTTAGTACGTTTTTTTCAATTATTTTGGCAATAAATGGGATGCTTGCTATTGGTCTGTATGAATTAGGTTCATTTCTGCTTAGTGCCTTGTTCTTTAGTATGGGTCGAATGGAGGATGTTTTTAGGTAGGTGGGCATGATACCTTGTGGCAACGATTGGTTTATTATTTGGAGGAGGTATGGGGCAAGTTTGGTTTTTGTGGCCTTGATCCAGGTTACAGGACAAAGGTCCAGGGGGGAGGTGGTCGTGTTGATGTTGGAAATTGTATTTAACAGGTGCTTCTGGTCTATTGTGTGGAATGTAGTTCAGGCATATGGGTTTGACGGCGGTTTCTGTGGGGAGTGGGTGGGGTTGTGGGTGCTGTGGGTGTTGTTTTTTAGCTTTCCTGCAAAATAGTCGGCTAGGATGTGGGTTCCATTTTGGATGTGTCTGAGTCATTCTGGTTGGTTTTGGTTAGGGACCGGACAATGGCAAACAGCTCTCTTGGTCAATTAAGGGTGCGATTTATCATTTTGGTGTGGTGTTCTTTTTTGGCATTGTTAATTGCATCTTTGTAGGCGGTGAGTACGTTATGGTATTGAAGTTTATTTTGTTGTGTTTTGGATATATGCCATTTCTTCTCAAGTTTTCTCAGTAGCCTCTTTAGTTTTAAGAGTTCTGGGGTATACCATTTCTCCGAGCATTTGGAGGAGTGTCTTGCTAGGTTGCTAGGGGGGATGCTGCTTTTTGTATGATGCTGTTCCATGTGCTTAGTGATGTGGTTAGGTCTGTGGTGTCATTTGAGAGTTGGGGTAGGATGTTCTAGAGGAAGGCTTCTTTGTCGAATTGGGTGAAGCGTTTGGTGAGAGGGGGCTTTTCGAGATATTGGCAGTAGTGTTAATTAGTGGGATCTTGAGGGTTATGAGGTGGCGGTCAGACCATGGCACTGTGGATATGGATGGGGGGGGGGGAGTGTAGTGAGGGTGATGTGTAGTTGTGGCAGGGAGGAAGAAAAGGTCCAGGGTGTTTCCTTTATTGTGGGTGGGTACAGTTATAATTTGTTGAAAACCCATGTCGGATATTGAGTCCAGGAAGGGAGCTGCCTGGGAGGGGTCTAGTGAGGGGAGGTTTAGGTCTCCTAGAATGATGTGTGGTTGCTGAGGGGGGCCATGCAGGCTGATTCGAGGATATGTGACAGACTGTTGTGGTCAGATGCTGGGGGTCTGTAAATGAGATAGATGGAAAAGTTCTTGTTTTGGATTTTGAGTATATCCATTCCATCCAGGTTGCTGGCAAGGGACGGTGTAGCTTTGTGTTCTGTTTTGCATAATATGAGTACTCCCTCTCCTCCTCGTTTGGAGTCCCTGGGGCAGCTGAAGAGGTCAAAGCCTTGTATTTGTCATAAGTTTGTTAGGACAGTGTCCGTGGGGGACAGCCATGTCTCTGTAACACAGAGGAGGTCAGGGCTCTCATCCTCTAGTACGTCTGTGATTATTGGTATTTTATTCCTTATCGATCTTGCATTAATGAGGATGCATTTCAGTGATGTGTGTGTGCGGGGGGTGTGGTGCTTGGAGTGGTTGTGTTGTGTTGATGCATATTAGTCTATTACGGTGTTTATGGTGATATGGGTGTGGGGGCTGGAGGTATGTTATGTGCATCTAGTGCGTATCTGGGTGTGGTGTGAATGATGGGAATGTGACAGGCAGGATGAGTGTCTGTGGTGAGAGATAGTGTGGTTGATAGACGATGGGATGTGAGAAGAAGGTAGAGTATGACAGGGACTGATTTGTGGATATCCATTGGGAAAGGGTCTGTTGGGTACAGTGTCGTGGAGCTGTGCAGATTAAAGGTCTGAGTATATTTTGCAATGCAGATAGGTAAACGGCACTTAAGCAATGTTGCAAATGCTTACAGAGCATTATAAAAGTAGCAATTGTTGGTGGACAACAGCGGTATGTTATTCGAATGACACTGTTACATTATATGCATTACATTATATACATAGTGCATTAATAAGAGTCTTTGTTGGAGGACAAGTGCATAGCATATAGTGGTGTTCAGTAGCGGTAATATCGTTAAGTTTCACCGGTATGGGGTTTTCTGAGTCTATGATGTTGATTTGTGCGTGGTGGGGAGAAGTTATTGTTGGTAGCAGCTGTTGGCGATTTGCGTTGCTTTCGTTGTGCTTCTCTGGGGATGAGATTGAGAGCAAAAGGGATCAGCCGCCGTTGGTGAGTTTGGTGGTGTCTTCAGTGGACTCCAGCTGAGTGGCGGGCTGGTGTGTTGCTGCGGAATCGTGGTTGAGGAGGGTGGGCTTGAGGATCTTATAGGAGTATTTGAGATCATAGGTCTTGGAGTAGTGAGGCTCTTGGGGAAAATGGTTGATTTTCTTCAGGAGGTTGTTTGTCTTGATTCTAAGTTTCCCGCCTAAGGGCCACGCCAAAGGGCCCTCTGGTGAGGCCCTCAGGTGCAGGCCCGCATTGCTGGAGGTTTAAATTTAAAAACTTCGGCGGGAAGGAGGCAGCAATGGCTGATAGGTCCTTTCGGTGGGGAGCGGGGAGGAGCTCATCTGCCCCCTCCCTGCTAGAGAGTCCGATTGGCAACGGTGGTGGAAAGGATGGTGCCTTGCTAGAGGTTTAAATGTAAAGACTTCAGGGGGAAGGAGAAGGCAGCAGCTGATAGGTCCTTTCGGTGGGGGGCAGGGATGAGCTTACCTGCCCGCTCCCTGCTGGAAAGTCTGATCGGCGGCAGTGGTGGAAATTATATCCTGTCTGTACTTTAGCGGAATCTGACATTTTTCTGAAAGTGACCTGAATAAAAATAGTTCACACAAAAAAATAATAACTTATTCTATATCTGCATTATTTTTCTATCAGCAATAAAGCATAGTTACTCACTTGTAACAGGTGATCTCCGGGAACAGCAGGGATTTAGTCTTCACATATGGGTATTGTCGGTACCGACGGAGCCTGTGCGGGAAAGCTCCCCAGCGTCCAATAGGAAAGCTTTTGGGAGCATCCCACAGCGCCTGCGTGCTGCCTTCCCACCTTTCAAAACTGTCCCTCTCCAGTGGCCCTTAGGCGTGGAACGAAGGCGCTTAGAGATCAGGATCAGCGTTTTAACACGCAGGTGAAAGATTTGAATATCGGCAATTTAATATTTACATCCAGCAGTTGCCGGTTCTCTAAGCAAGCTCAAGAAGAAGTGTTGTCTACGTATCCTTTTCGTGAGCTTCCATCTACCTCTTTTTCCCTGCAAGAAACACTGTGAAAGTCGTTGGAGCTAAAGAAGGTATGTCATTAGTTTTATGCGAATTGGCAGCAACAGCCTTCGTTAGTAAAAAGAAGTATCATAGTCATGGTCAAGCCCACCTTCCACCCCAAATTTTCTTGGACACCCTGTGGACCAGCACCCAGACACACTCTAAAGAGAGGTGGCGGAGTTCTAATCATTGCTAAAGACTCATTGCAACTTCAAACACTCACTTCTAGCTGACTTTAATCTCAGCTCTGCAACTAACAATGATAGGCAAACCTTCCTTCAGGCAAAAGAGAATAGAAAGCTAGAACGCCACTGGAGACGCTTGATCTATTAACGATACAAAACGAGAGCATCACACAAACACCATTCTGAAAGCCTACAATAAACCCAGGAAAGTAATAGAAAGCAGTAGAGAGCTACAACTCCAAGACCATGTTGACGACCATGCCCCACTCGATCTACATCAACATGGATTGTCACTCGAAACACCGACTTCAACCCCCCAGTTAAGGATGAAGTTATCTTGGAATTCCCTCGAAATTATTGCTGGAGATCACAGGAGTTCAGAAAACAACTGAAATTTGTACTCTTCACTGAGTACTATGCACAGACTGTTACAGGTGAGTAAAGCACAGTTATTACCTGTAACAGGTGATCTCTGGGAACATCAGGAATAAGTCTTCACATATGGGTATGTCGGTACCGATGGAGCCTGCGCGGGAACGCTCCAAAGCTTCCCAAAAAAGGAAAGCTTTTGGGAGCATCCCACAGCGCCTGCGCGCTGCCTTCCCGCCTTTCCTAACCGCCTCTCCTCAGTTCGAGTTTTAAAGCTGAGACAAAGAGAGAGAAAGGAAGGAAAGATAGATAGAGAGATACAACTCCTAGGGGAGGAGGGGTGGGTTGTGAAGACTTATTCCTGCTGTTCCCAGAGATCACCTGTTACAGGTAAGTAACTGTGCTATCTCCAGGAACAAGCAGGAATGAGTCTTCACATATGGGGACTCCCTAGCTAAAGATGCCTGGGAGATCCCCAAGGATATGAGACCCTGGAAAGGGTCCTACTTCCTCCTATGGATCTCAGGCATCCATCCAGGGAAGGAGGGTAGGAGTTGTTTAAGAATGGAACAGGTGTTTGAGGACAGCCTGACCAAACAAGGCATCCCGGCGGGAGTCCTTGTCCAAGCAGTAATGGGCTGTGAAGGTATGAACCAAGGCCCAGGTGGCTGCTCGACAGATCTGGTCGATGGACAAAGAGTTTAGATGCACCATAGAGGTGGCCATGGCCCTCACATTATGAGCTGTGACATGGCTCTCCAGAGAAAGGTTCTTACTCTGGTAGGCGAAAGAAATACACTGAGCAATCCAGTTGGACAGTGTTCTTTTAGAGACTGGAAGTCCTAAATGAGAAGGATCAAAAGCAACAAAAAGCTGGGAAGACTTTCTATGTTGCTGTGTCCTTTGCAAGTAAAAAGCAAGAGCTCTTTTACAATCCAGAGTATGAAGGCTCTTCTCTGCAGTGGATGCATGAGGAGCTGGAAAAAAGACAGGTAAATATACCTCCTGATTAAGATGGAAAGGTGAGACCACTTTAGGCATAAAGTGTGGATTTGTCCTAAGGACCACCTTGTCATGATGGAACCTTGTACAAGGTGGATTAGCCACTAAGGCCTGCAGTTCACTGATGCGGCGAGCTGAAGTGACTGCAATGAGGAAAATAACCTTCCAGGAAAGAAATTTCAAGGAGGTAGTGGCTAAGGGTTCAAAAGGTGGCTTCATAAGCTGACCAATAACCAAATTTAAGTCCCATGCCACCGGAGGAGGCCTGATGGGAGGTTTAGTTAAAGTTAGGCCTCTCATGAATCTTGCAATGAGAGGATGAGAGGAAATAGGTTGTCCATTAATGGGCTTAAGGGATGCTGCAATAGCACTCAAATGGACTCTTACTGAATTCGTCTTAAGGCCTGCATTGGAGAGATGCAGGAGATAGTCTAAGAGAGAATTCAAAGGAAGTGCTAGAGGGTCAAGACCCTTTTCAGCACACCAAATGGAAAATCTTTTTCATTTAAAAGCATAGGAACGCCTGGTGGAAGGTTTTCTAGAAGCATGTAGGATATCTTTCACTTGCTGAGAAAGATTCAAGCTCTGAAGGTCTAGGCCTTCAGTAACCAAGCTCTGAGATGAAGGGACTTGGGGTTTGGATGCCACAAAGTCCCTTCCTCCTGGGATAGGAGGTCTGGAGCAGCTCCCAAGTCCAAGGAGGGGGCTTGAGAGAGATGTAGAAGTAGAGGGTACCACACTTGGCGTGGAGCTATGAGGATCATAGATCCTTGATCCCTCTGGAGTTTGAACAGAGTCTTGGGAATCAAGGGAATGGGTGGAAAGGCATACAGGAAGCCCTGACCCCAATGAAGGAGGAAGGCATCCTTGGCCTGAACTCCCTGACACGGAATTCTGGAACAGAACCGGGGAAGTTTGGCATTCCACGGACTTGCAAAGAGGTCTATGTCCAGGGTTCCCCATTCTTGGAAGATTCTGAATACCTGATCCATGTGCAGGGACCATTTGTGTGGAAGCAGAACTCGACTGAGTCTGTCTGCCCAAGAGTTTTGGACTCCTGGGAGGTAAACTGCCAGGAGATGGATTTGATGCTCTCTGGTGAAGGCCCACAATCTTAAAGCTTCGTTGCAAAGCGACAGAGAGCCAGTTCCTCCTTGCTTGTTTATGTAAAACATGGCTACTTGATTGTCCGTATGAATGAGGACTGTCTGGTAGCTGAGGAGGGTATGAAAGACCTTGAGAGCTAGAAAAACTGCTCGAAGCTCCAAGTGGTTGATATGAAGGGCAGTCTCCTGTGGGGACCAAGTGCCCTGAGTGGAGAGGTCTTGTAGATGGGCTCCCCAACCTGTTTGGGAGGCATCTGTTGTGAGGGTTGCTTGGGGCAACAGTTGTTGGAAGGGGGACCCCAGCAAGAAATTTTGAGTGAACATCCACCATTGGAGAGACCAAAAAAGACGTTTGGAGGTTGCTATTTGGTCTGAGAGAGCTCCTGTGGCTTGAGTCCACTGGGTGGACAAGGTCCATTGAGCTGCTCTCATGTGTAGGCGAGCATAGGGTACCACATGCACTGTGGAAGCCATGTGGCCTAGCAGTTGTAGCATCTCCTGGGCAGTTAAGTGGCTCCTTGACTGAATCTGGGAGGCTAACTGTACTAGACGTTGGCAACGGGCCTGAGGAAGGTAGGCCCTTGCAGTGGTGGTATCCAACCAGGCTCCTATGAATTCTAGAGACTGAGTAGGGGTAAAGCTGAGACTTTGGGAGATTTACCACAAGTCCCAGATACTGCAGAATGCGTCTTGTGCGGTCCAGAGAAATCTGGGCCTCTGACTGAGATGGAGCTCGGATGAGCCAGTCGTCCAGGTAAGGGAATACAAATATTCCCAGAGTGCGTAGAAAGGCAGCTACTACTGCCATGCACTTGGTGAACACTCTTGGAGCAGAGGCCAGACCAAAGGGAAGCACTCTGTATTGGTAATGTTTTCCTTGGAAAAGAAAACGTAGAAACCTTCAGTGAGATGGATGGATGAGGACATGGGTGTATGCATCCTTGAGATCTAGAGAACAAAGCCAATCCTGACTTTGAAGGTATGGAAGGAGAGTGCCTAGAGAAAGCATCTTGAACTTCTCCTTGCATAGAAATTTGTTCAATTCTCTGAGATCTAGAATGGGTCTGTATCCCCCTGTCTTCTTTGGAATGAGAAAATAGGGGGAGTAGAATCCTGACCCTTGTTGAAGAAGAGGAACTTCTTCTATTGCCCCTTGGACAAGCAGGGTAGTTATCTCCTGACCCAGAAAGTCGAGAAGAGATGTGGGAGAATTGAAGTGTCTCACCATGGTGTGAGGAGGAAGGTCTAAGAAATGAAGTTTGTAGCCCTCTTTGATGATGGAGAGGGTCCACTGCTCTGATGTGATTTGCTCCCATCTGGGAGCAAAATGAGCTAACCTTCCTGGAATGGTGAGAGGTTCTGGCTGTTTCAAAGCCAGAAAGGTTAAGTTCTCTAGCATCAAGACTAAAACCCTGAGGGGGTTGGGACTGCTGAGTTGCAGCAGCAGCTGTAGACTTAGTCCTGGCTTGCTTAGGTTGCTGACGCTTAGTGGTAAAGCGACCTGTAGAGGTTTGTTGGCCAGAAGTGGAAGGGAATCTGTCCTTTTTGGCAAAAATGGAGGTTGACTTTTAAAGTCTATCCAGAGCAGAGTTCTCTGCATCCATCTGAGTGGCTTTTATTTGCCACTCCTTGCCAAATAGATTTTCACCTGTACAGGGCAGATTTCCTAAGCCATCTTGAACCCAGGGTTCTAAATCAGAAGCCTGGAGCCAAGCAATTCTACGAGCAGCTATGGCAATGCCCGAGGCCCTGCTGGCACCTTCAAAGGAGTCAAAGGCTGCCCTGTTGGAAAACTTTGAAATGTCTTGAGTATGCTTAAGCCTAAGGAGAAATTCTTCTCTTCTATCTTCTGGAATAAAAGGGAAGAAAGTGTGCAGCTTTTCTGCCACTTCTTTTAGAAACATACTCATGTAGAGGCTATATGAGTTGATTCTGGCAATGAGCATACTGGCCTGGAAGATTCTCCTACCAAAAGCATCCAGGGTTCTGCATTCTCTTCCTGGAGGAGCAGAAGAGTGTCTCTTTGTACTCTTTATCCTCTTCATAGCTGATTACACCACAATGGAATGGTGAGGAAGCTGAGTTTTTTGAAATCCAGGACAGGGAGGGACACGGTACATAGTGTCCAACCTGCGAGAATGAGGAGAGAGAGTGAGAGGAGTCTCCCATAAATCAATCATGTGTTCATAAAGAATCTCATGAATTGGTAAGGTGACTGCCTCTCTAGGAGCCTTAGGGTATCCTAAAATATCCAATTTTTTTGCTCTAGGCTCTGATTCAGAGGCTACTGAGATAGATGGTCCTTTAGCTACTTCTCTTATGAAGTCTTGAAAGGACAAGTCCTCTGGAGGAGACATTCTTCTTTTTGGAGAAGAAGGCTCTTCAGGAAGGGCTATGGATACTTCGGGTGATTCATCTGATGAATCAGAATCACCAGAGGAATCGAAGTACCACCTGTCAGGGTGCTCTTCCAGCGCTCGATACGCATATCGAGCGGTATCGACATCGGGCGTTTTCGGAACCGGATCGGTACCGAGGAATAGCCCTGGACAAGGAACCGCTGTCCTAGTCGATGTCGATGTGGTCGGTACCGGTATCGGCGCCGGTGCCGGTACCGGAGCCGATACCGACAACGGAGCTCGTTGCGGTACCGTCGGCGTCGCAGCTTGAATAAAGGCTGAAATAGCCTGCTGCATGGACAGAACATTCTGATCCATCGACGCCATGAATGCCTGGAGGTCGGTACCGGGAGATTGTGCCAGTACCCCAGAGCATTCCAACAGGTGATCGGTCGAGGCCGTGCCATCGATGTCAACCTGTAACCCCATAGGAGGAGCTTTGGAAGCCGGAGCTTCCCGCCGGGGTTGTTTGGCTGGTGCAGGGTCCTCGATGGCAAGCCCGGAGGCATCTCGATGCTTAGAGGGAGATCTACCCTTCGAGGACCTGCTAGACTTATGTTTGGTTACCTGAGATCCATCAGGAGAAGAAGACCGGGAAGAGGTCGATGCTACCGACGCTGCATCAGCGGGAAACAGGACATGGAGCTTAGCTGCTCGGTTCTGTAAACCTCGTTTAGACATTTGAGAGCAGGACGGACAATCCGGAATGGAGTGTTCAGGACCCAAACATTTAAGGCACCATTCATGGGTATCTGTAACAGAAATAGTACCGCTACACTTAGTGCATTTCTTGAACCCGGAGGCTGGTTTTTCCATGAGGTAAATTTTCTCTTGGGCCCTGAGGCCTAGAAGAAAAAATTACACTAAGTGGAGAAAAGTATATATATATTTTTTTTTTTAAGAAGAAAGAAAAGACCGGCGGTACCGGTCCAGAGTCGGAGAAGGCAGACACTGTGATAAGGAAGCTTATCATAGCTCAGGTAGGAGCTATAGAAAAGATGATGTGACTCTGAACAAGCAACCTGTCAGTTCTGGTAGAAGCAAGAAAACAGAGTTTTCACATAAAAGACTACCAGTCCCAGAATGCACCAGGTTTCCAGCAGCCATGAGGGAGGCTGAAGTGAGAGAATGTGTGTGCAATCAAGAGAGCTATGAGGTAATCCCTAAGCACTCATCTCAAAGGGCAGGGCCTGATTCAACACAGCTGCGCTGTGTTAGGGAGCAGCACACATTAGAACAGGATAAGAGTAGAGCTTATTCTTCAGGAAACAGTTTCAGCTACAGAGGGAGGAAGAGATACAGAGACAGCAACGGCTACAAGCACCAGTATCACCTGGAGAAACCAAGCCAAGCAGATAGAGAGAGAGAAGGAAACTCTCTGGAAGGAAGAGAGAAGAAAGGCCCATTGGAAGGTCTGGGAGATTCCAAGGCAGTACTCATACTGGGAGGTATTCCAAAAGCCAGCAGAGTCCATTGGACTGGATTCAGCCAGAGGAATGGAGTGGCAGAGATAGGAATCACCAGTGGCTACCTGGAAGAGAGAAGACTGCATGTGGAAGGGACTTTCAGACCAAGGCCAGAAGGTATGTGAGAGAAGATCCAGCGTCCAGGGATCAAGATTGGAAGGCTGGACATCAGAATTGGATTACATATTGGCCAGGCTATACAGAGAGGAATAATGATAGCAGGAGAGGCTCAGGTATGAACACTGATCCAGACCCTATCTATAATAGAGAATGGCAGCAAGGGAATAAGCATTCTCATGATAGTGCCTTAATGAAAGACTCATCTGTGCCAATGTATGATATTGACCCTATGATTGTTGATGCAGGGGGAAATACAGCAGATGAAACTATTTACATGGACTGTTCTTTATCTAAATGCTATTGCTAGTTTTCTATGAGCAAACACATCAGCCATCACAAAGAAACCTAACTTTGTTCTTTATTTCCACTGCAAACAGCTCTTAAAGCAGGATTTGGGCTCACACAGTAGCAGCCAGCCAGCTAAAGGCTTTCAGCTGGTCCATGGATAGTAATTAGGGCTGCACCTGATTGTGTGTGTGAGCAAGGGAGAATCACTGCTGAGATCAGCGTGGAAAATAAGCAGAAGTTAACCTAACCAGCAAAGTTTATTCTTTACTTTGTGCCTTTGTATTTGGTAATTACTTGCTAAGAAAACATTAGCTAATTGCCTGACAAGCTGAAGGTTGTTTTCTGGTTTACTTTGTGACTTTTTGTTATCCATTTTAAACACTGCAAGCAAGTAACCTCATTTATAGTGCTATCAAGCATACATGTGCTGGGTGAATTAAACCCCATCAATAAAAGAAGTATTTTATTGATCTTACCACTTGGTTTCACAACTCAAATTATTGTCATCAGCTGTGTTTGGGAGTGAATGAACTACAATACCCACAATACCTTGCAAGAATCATATGAATATATGCATCGTCAAGATTGTGTAAGTTCTCACCCTAGGCAGCCGTCTGACAACACGCGACCAAAGAAATAAAATAAAATAAAGAACTTCTTCAGCCGTGACAGGGCTCGACCTGCTGGCTCCGCGGCAAAGAAGAACCGAGGAGAGGCGGTTAGGAAAGGCAGGAAGGCAGCGCGCAGGCGCTGTGGGATGCTCCCAAAAGCTTTCCTTTTTTGGGAAGCTGGGGAGCGTACCCGCGCAGGCTCCGTCGGTACCGACGTACCCATATGTGAAGACTCATTCCTGCTTGTTCCTGGAGATCTATGCTATCTCCAGGAACAAGCAGGAATGTAGTCTTCACATATGGGGACTCCCTAGCTGCAGATGCCAGGGAGAAGACCCAAGAAGTTGTGTGCCCTTGTGAAAGGGCTCCACTTCCCCCCATGGATCTCTGGCATCCTACCAGGGATGGTGGGTAGGAGTTCATTAAGTATGGAACAGGTGTTGAAGAACAGCCTGATCAAACAAGGCATCCCGGCGGGAGTCCTTGTCTAAGCAGTAATGGGCTGTGAAGGTATGAACCGAAGCCCAAGTAGCTGCTCGGCAGATGTCGTCGATAGACACAGAGTGAAGATGAGCCATAGAGGCTGCCATGGCTCTCACATTGTGAGCTGTGACATGGCCTTCCAGAGGAAGATTTTTACTCTCATAGGCAAATGATATACACTGTGCAATCCAGTTGGACAGTGTTCTTTTGGAGACTGGAAGTCCCAAATGACTAGGATCAAAAGCAACAAAGAGTTGAGAGGACTTCCTATGTTGCTGTGTCCTTTAAGTAAAAGGCCAGAGCCCTTTTACAACCCAAAGTATGAAGATTCTTTTCTGAATTTGAGGCACGAGACCTTGGGAAGAATACAGGAAGGTAAACCGCTTGGTTTAAATGAAAAGGTGACACCACCTTTGGAATAAAATGTGGATGAGTCCTAAGGACTACCTTATCGTGATGGAGCCTTGTTTAAGGAGGATCAGCCACCAATGCTTGCAATTCACTGATGCGACGTGCTGATGTGATTGCAATAAGAAAGATGACCTTCCAGGAAAGGAATTTCAAAGAGGTAGTCGCTAATGGTTCAAAAGGCGGTTTCATAAGCTGCCCAAGAACCAAATTTAAGTCCCATGCCACCAGTGGTGGCTTAATGGGAGGCTAAGTTAAAAGAAGGCCTCTCATAAATCTTGCTATGAGAGGATGAGAGGAAATAGGTTGCTCATTTAGAGGCTTGAAAGAAGCTGCAATAGCACTCAAATGAACTCTCACTGAATTGGTCTTAAGCCCTGCATTAGACAAATGAAGGAGACACTCCAGTAATGATTCCAGAGGTATAGTAAGAGGGTTAAGACCCTTCTGCGAGCACCATATGGTAAACCTTTTCCACTTGAAAGCATAAGAGCGTCTTGTGGAAGGCTTCCTGGAAGCATAAAGGATATCCTTTACCTGTTGAGAAAGGTTAAGACCATGAAGATCTAGGCTTTCAGCAACCAGGCCCTGAGATTTATTTATTTATTTATTTTATTTATAGACTCTTATATACCGCACTATTAAGCATCAGCGCGGTTCACAAAAAACAGTGAGATACACAATTCAACAGTACTTTGTGTTTACAGAAAACAGGAGAATATAACTCGGATAACAGGGTATATAATTAATAAACATACTCATAATATCATCATGGCTTCAGTTTTGTGTGTATGTGGTCTGTGGGGTATCTGTATTGTATGTGTATGAGTGGAAGGTCTGTGGGTTGGTTGAGATGTCTTTATTGTTTACTGGATAAGATAAAAGGAAGAGGTAGTGTTTCAAAGCTTTGCGAAACTGCAAAAGGTCTGGTATTGCTCGGATGTTTTGAGGAAGGCTATTCCAACACCTTGGTGCACAGAATAAAAAGGCCCTGTCTGAAGTAGTTTTGGTACACTGTGATATTGATTTAGGGACTAACAGAGTATTGAGTGTTACTGACCTTCTGTCTCTATTGAGGGGTGGGTGTTTGGATCAAGTCTGATATTGATGAAGATGAGAGTTCTTTGAAGGCTTTGAATGTAATTAGTAAAATTTTGAAAGTGAGTCTACTTTGAATTGGGAGCCAATGAAGATGTTTTAGAATAGGTGAGATATGGTCTTTCCGGGAAGCTCCATGAAGGACTCTAGCTGCAGCATTCATAGCCATTTGAAGTGGGTGTAAGGTGGTTTGTGGAAGACCTTGTAAAATTGAGTTCGCATAATCAAAATGAGGTATGATTAGCGCCTGATAGATGGTTCTAAAATAGTCTGGCTCTAGCAAGGATCGAAGGTGTCTAAGGGAGCGTATTTTGTGATATACCACTCTTACAATATTACTAATATGTGCTTTCATATCTAATTTCTGGTCTAAAGTGACACCGAGGTATCTGATGGTGGTCTTGGTCTGGAGGTTAGCATCATTCACTTTCAAAAAGGATGGAGCAGTGAAATTTTGGTTACGTGTAATAAATAACACCTCCGTTTTCTTGTGTTGGATCCTTAGATTTTGGGATTGTAGCCAGTTGGATACTTCATTTATGCAGTTAGTTAATGGATTGAGATCAGGGTTCTCAGTTGTAAAAGGAAAATATAAAAGTACATCATCCGCGTATATCATGCAGTTAACTCTAAAGGATCGAATCAGGTTACAGATAGGCTGCATGTATATATTAAACATAAGGGCGGAAAGGGATGAGCCTTGAGGGACCCCTTGTTTTTGATGAAACTGATCTGATGAAGTATCGTTGGATCGTACTTGTTGCCATCTGTCAGAAAGGTAGGATCTACACCACTCAAGTGCTTTATCAGTAATTCCCTTCCCTTTGAGACGCTCAAGGAGGCGTTCATGGCTAACAGAATCAAAAGCGGCTGCGATATCAAGAAAAACAAGGACGAACCCTTGGCGGATGTTATCAATTCCTGATAATAAGCTGCTGAACAGAGTAGTTAGAAGCGTTTCCACACCGTGGAATTCTCTGAAACCGTGCTGGCATGAGTCCAGTGGGGCGTTAAGATCTATATGATCCTGAATTTGTTTTTGTACTTCTTTTTCCAAAATTTTTGCTAGTAATGGAATACTTGAAATAGGTCTATATGATTCTGGTTTAAGAGGGTCAAGTTTGTTGTTTTTTAGTAATGGCCTTATGGATGTTTGCTTAAGGGTACGAGGGAAAGTTCCTGTTGTAAATGATTGAATCATGAGTCTGGATATGATGGGACTGAGATCAGCTCGTAGATCTTTGATCCAGAACGCAGGGCAAGGATCAGTATGAGCGGTGGTCATGTTTATGCAAGCAATGGTGTCTTTGATTTGTCGTTTAGATGGTATTGAGAAGATAGTGAGTAGAGTTTGATCTACTGGATCAAGGACTATGTTAGGAGCCGAGTTATTGTCAATTTGGCAGAGTTTGGATTGTAGATAGTTAGCAAATATTTGAGGGTGGATTTCATATTTAAGTTGTGAGGCAGGTTCATTTGTCAAACGCTTAACTATGGCAAACAGGTCATGAGGTTTGTTCAGAGATCTTTTTAAAGTGACTGCATGGTGACGTCTCATTGATTCAGTAACTGCCATGCGATGAGATGTGAGATGTTGGATATATACAGCTCTGTCAACTTCAGAGTGTGAGTGTCGCCATCGTCTTTCAAGTTTCCTTAGGGTTGTGCGCGAGGCCTTCAGCTCAGATGAGTACCATATAGCAGAGTGTCGCTTGCTTTGTAGTTTGTTGGTCGACGGACATGTGGCAATCGAACTGAAAGTACTATTCCAATTAGAAACTAAATCATCAATGCTGCACTCTGGTAAGTTGGTTAGTGGAAGTGTTGTTTTTAGGATTAGGTCTTTGTCAAATGGCTTGAATCTTCTCAGAGGGGTACTAGGATGGTCGTTTATTCCTCTTTCATCCTTTTGGTTACATCTAGCCTTGAATATAATTAATTTGTGATCTGACCATGGAACTGGGTTGATTGATAGATCCAAGATAGATGGTAAATTGGCGGTTGTTTCAGTTGTAAATATTAGATCTAATATACCACCTTTAATATGGGTTGGATCTTTAATTAATTGATTATACCCCAAAACTTGTAGAGCTTCAAGAAAAGCTGTTACATGGGGGTCTTGGAGAGAAGGGAGATTAAAGTCTCCTAGCACCCAACTTGCTATGTGGGGGTTTTGTGTATTGGAGGCCAAGTCAATTATCATAGATAGAGAATCAGAATTGGAAGAAGGAGAGCGGTATAGTAAAGTGAAAGAACAACATTTATTTGCTATTGTAAAAGTATCTAGGAGTGATGAGCTTGTTGCTTCTTTAAGGTTGAAATGAAGGTCAGATTTGGTGATGGCTAGAACACCACCTCCCCTCTTGCCACTTCTATGACATATATGTATAGAAAAATTAGAAGGCAAAAATTGGTTGATTAATACATTGTCAGCACAAGAAAGCCATGTCTCAGTGATTAGGAGAAGGTCAAGGCTATGTAATGAAATTATGTCAGAGATGATAGGCCATTTCTTGCGTATGGATCGGGCATTTATTAATGCACATTTCAGATATTGGGGAATTGGATTTCCTACTTGTTTCTTTTTTGTGGTGTTTTATAATGAGATGAGTAACAGATGATGGTGGGAATTTTGGGTAGATACTCTAGAATTGTAGAAGGGAGTATCAGACCACTTTCTTCTGTGATTATGGATTGTTGGTATTCTATTATAGCTAGTGTGTAGGCTGGTAACATTACATATTCCTATAGTGATAAGGTAGAAGGTAAATGTTATAATGTAGAGTAAGGCCATATTGTATGTGTAAGTGAAATTTAAATATAAAATTAGTGAATACAGTGATAGCAGGCTGATTGGAGCTTACAGGATGGATGGAAAGCTAACACACTATTACCAGTATTACAGTGATAGCAGGCTGATTGGAGCGTACAGGATGGATGAAAAGCTAAAAGCTAAAACACTATTACAGTATTACAGTGATATGTGGTAACAGGAGGTTAACTGAAGCTTATAGGATGAATGAGGAACTATGACATAGTTAACAGTGTTTCAGTGATAACAGGATAATTACAGTTGACAGGTTGAATAAGTACATATAACAAATAATAGTGCTTAACTCTGTAGTTACTGGAATGTATATATAAAGATAACTTAATAGTTGTAGAAGGAGAGGATATATTGAAAGGGTATTTAAATAAATTATAGTACTTATATTTAGGTGGATTAAGAGACAATTTTGTTTGTATACAAGGATATTACAATGGTTACTTGCGATTTTGAGGTTGTAACATTAATTTACACAATGTTGGAGGGGTTAGCTTGATGGGCGGTGGTCTCCTTCTACGGTCTCCGCCTAAGGGCCGCGCCAAAGGGCCCTCTGGCGAGGCCCTCAGGCGCGGGCCCGACAGGCGCGGGCCTGTCAGCTGGCAGTTGGTATTTAAAACGCCACTGCTCCTCCCCTCTCAGAGCCCCGATTGGGTTGCAGTCAGCAGAGAATGTTTAGCTCTGATTACAGGAGATTGATGGTAGAATCGCTGACCTGTCTGCAGCTGGCAGTTGGGATTTAAAACGCCACTGCTCCTCCCCTCTCAGAGCCCCGATTGGGTTGCAGTCAGCAGAGAATGTTTAGCTCTGATTACAGGAGATTGATGGTAGAATCGCTGACCTGTCTGCAGCTGGCAGTTGGGATTTAAAACGCCACTGCTCCTCCCCTCTCAGAGCCCCGATTGGGTTGCAGTCAGCAGAGAATGTTTAGCTCTGATTACAGGAGATTGATGGTAGAATCGCTGACCTGTCTGCAGCTGGCAGTTGGGATTTAAAACGCCACTGCTCCTCCCCTCTCAGAGCCCCGATTGGGTTGCAGTCAGCAGAGAATGTTTAGCTCTGATTACAGGAGATTGATGGTAGAATCGCTGACCTGTCTGCAGCTGGCAGTTGGGATTTAAAACGCCACTGCTCCTCCCCTCTCAGAGCCCCGATTGGGTTGCAGTCAGCAGAGAATGTTTAGCTCTGATTACAGGAGATTGATGGTAGAATCGCTGACCTGTCTGCAGCTGGCAGTTGGGATTTAAAACGCCACTGCTCCTCCCCTCTCAGAGCCCCGATTGGGTTGCAGTCAGCAGAGAATGTTTAGCTCTGATTACAGGAGATTGATGGTAGAATCGCTGACCTGTCTGCAGCTGGCAGTTGGGATTTAAAACGCCACTGCTCCTCCCCTCTCAGAGCCCCGATTGGGTTGCAGTCAGCAGAGAATGTTTAGCTCTGATTACAGGAGATTGATGGTAGAATCGCTGACCTGTCTGCAGCTGGCAGTTGGGATTTAAAACGCCACTGCTCCTCCCCTCTCAGAGCCCCGATTGGGTTGCAGTCAGCAGAGAATGTTTAGCTCTGATTACAGGAGATTGATGGTAGAATCGCTGACCTGTCTGCAGCTGGCAGTTGGGATTTAAAACGCCACTGCTCCTCCCCTCTCAGAGCCCCGATTGGGTTGCAGTCAGCAGAGAATGTTTAGCTCTGATTACAGGAGATTGATGGTAGAATCGCTGACCTGTCTGCAGCTGGCAGTTGGGATTTAAAACGCCACTGCTCCTCCCCTCTCAGAGCCCCGATTGGGTTGCAGTCAGCAGAGAATGTTTAGCTCTGATTACAGGAGATTGATGGTAGAATCGCTGACCTGTCTGCAGCTGGCAGTTGGGATTTAAAACGCCACTGCTCCTCCCCTCTCAGAGCCCCGATTGGGTTGCAGTCAGCAGAGAATGTTTAGCTCTGATTACAGGAGATTGATGGTAGAATCGCTGACCTGTCTGCAGCTGGCAGTTGGGATTTAAAACGCCACTGCTCCTCCCCTCTCAGAGCCCCGATTGGGTTGCAGTCAGCAGAGAATGTTTAGCTCTGATTACAGGAGATTGATGGTAGAATCGCTGACCTGTCTGCAGCTGGCAGTTGGGATTTAAAACGCCACTGCTCCTCCCCTCTCAGAGCCCCGATTGGGTTGCAGTCAGCAGAGAATGTTTAGCTCTGATTACAGGAGATTGATGGTAGAATCGCTGACCTGTCTGCAGCTGGCAGTTGGGATTTAAAACGCCACTGCTCCTCCCCTCTCAGAGCCCCGATTGGGTTGCAGTCAGCAGAGAATGTTTAGCTCTGATTACAGGAGATTGATGGTAGAATCGCTGACCTGTCTGCAGCTGGCAGTTGGGATTTAAAACGCCACTGCTCCTCCCCTCTCAGAGCCCCGATTGGGTTGCAGTCAGCAGAGAATGTTTAGCTCTGATTACAGGAGATTGATGGTAGAATCGCTGACCTGTCTGCAGCTGGCAGTTGGGATTTAAAACGCCACTGCTCCTCCCCTCTCAGAGCCCCGATTGGGTTGCAGTCAGCAGAGAATGTTTAGCTCTGATTACAGGAGATTGATGGTAGAATCGCTGACCTGTCTGCAGCTGGCAGTTGGGATTTAAAACGCCACTGCTCCTCCCCTCTCAGAGCCCCGATTGGGTTGCAGTCAGCAGAGAATGTTTAGCTCTGATTACAGGAGATTGATGGTAGAATTGATGCAGATACTGGGGATTGGGATGCCACAGCATCCTGTCCTCCTGAGAAAGGAGATCTGGAGCAGATCCTAACTCCAGAGGCGGAGCTTGAGAGAGATGTAGGAGCAGAGGGTACCACATTTGCCGTGGCCAATGTGGAGCTATGAGAATCATATGACCTCTGTCTCTCTGAAGCTTTAACAGGGTTTTGGGAATTAGGGGAATGGGTGGAAAAGCATACAGGAAGTCCTGGCCCCAATGGAGGAGGAAAGCATCCCTGGCCTGACAACCCTGAGCTGTAATTTCGGAACAGAATCGGGGAAGTTTGGCATTCAGCGGACTTGCGAAGAGGTCTATGTCCGGGGTTCCCAAAATTTGGAAACTTTTGGCCACCTGGTCCGCATGGAGAGACCATTTGTATGGAAGCAGAACTCGACTGAGTCTGTCTGCCCAAGAGTTTTGAATGCCTGGAAGATACACCGCAAGGAGATGAATCTGATGCTCTCTGGCGAGAGCACATAGTCGCAAAGATTCAATGCATAACGACAGAGAGCCCGTTCCGCCCTGCTTGTTCACATAGAACATGGCTGCTTGATTATCCGTTTGAACTAGGACTGTCTTGTAGCTGAGCTGGGTGTGGAATACTTGAAAAGCAAGGAAGACTACTCTGAGTTCCAGGAGACTGATGTGTACCTGTGGAGTCCAGGTACCCTGGGTAGAAAGGCCTTGCAGGTGGGCTCCCCAACCCACCTGTGAAGCATCTGTTGTTAGAATGGCTTGGGGTGGGGGTTGCTGAAAAGGAGACCCCATCAAAAGGTTCTGGGGTGACTGCCACATTGGAGGGACAAAATAAGGCGATCTGAGTTTGCTATTTTGTCTGACGGGCAACCTGACGCCTGAGCCCACTGAGTGGATAACGTCCACTGGGCTGCCCTCATATGGAGGTGAGCATAAGGAACCACATGCACGGTGGATGCATTGTGGCCTAGCAACTGTAACATTTCTCGAGCAGTGAGGTGAGGTTTTAACACTGCTTGGGAAGCCAACTGCACAATGCGAAGGCAGCGAGCCTGTGGAAGGTAGGCCCTTGTCTGTCTGGTATCCAGCATAGCTCCTATAAACTCTAGAGACTAAGTGGGAGCAAGGTTGGATTTTGGGAAGTTTATGACAAGTCCCAAATACTGAAGAATGTGCATTGTGCAAGAGAGAGCCACCCTGGCCTCTGGCTCTGAAGGGGCTCGAATGAGCCAGTCGTCTAAGTAAGGGAAGACAAATATTCCCAGGCTGTGGAGAAATGCTGCTACCACAGCCATGCATTTTGTGAACACCCTTGGTGCAGAAGCCAGGCCAAAAGGAAGAACCCTGTATTGGTAGTGCTTCCCTTGAAACAGGAAGTGAAGGAACTTTCGATGAGATGGATGAATGAGAACATGAGTGTATGCATCCTTGAGATCTAGAGAACAAAGCCAATCCTGACTCTGAATGTATTGCAGCAGAGTTCCTAGAGAAATCATCTTGAACTTCTCTTTGAACAGGAATTTGTTCAATTCTCTGAGGTCTAAAATGGGTCTGGGTCCTCCTGTTTTCTTTGGAATAAGGAAATAGGGGGAGTAGAACCCTGTACCCTGTTGTAGAATGGGTATTTCTTCTATTGCCCCTTGGGCAAGAAGCACAGTGACCTCTTGACCTAACTGGTTGTTGAGATAGGTCTGAGAATTGAACTGTCTTACCATTGTAGGAGGGGGACATGCTGAGGAAATGAAGCTTGTACCCCTCTCTTACAATAGACAGAGTCCAATTTTCTGCTGTTATCTGACCCCATCTGGGGGCAAAATGACATAACCTTCCTGGAATGGTGGAGGGTTCTGGACCGTTCAGGGCCAGGAAGGCAAAGTTCTCTAAATAGGAGTCAAAGCCCCTGTGGAGGCTGAGTCTGCTGAACTGGTTGAGGCTTAGCAGCTTTTGTTCTTCTTTGCCTAGGTTGTTGCTGCTGTCCCTGTTGGGTATAGGAGGGATAAAACTTCTTCTTACTGAAGAATGGTTTCTTGTAGGATTTTTTCCTTGCAGGATCAGCTGTAGATTTAGACAATCTATCCAAGGTGATATTGTCAGCATCTATCTCATTAGCTTTTTCCTGCCAATTCTTGCCAAAGAGATTCTCTCCTGTGCAAGGAATATTTCCCCGTTTATCCTGTACCCAAAGTTCCAAGTCAGATGCCTGGAACCAGGCAATCCTACGTGCACCTATGGCAAGGGCAGAGGTTCTGCTTATGCACTCAAAGCAGTCAAAGGCTGCACAACTGACAAACTTGGAAACATCCTGAGCATGTTTGACAAGGGCAAGGTAATCCTGACTCTTATCATCAGAAAGGAGAGGGCTCATAAGCTCTAAATCTCCTGTGACCTCCTTAAGGAACATTCCCATATATAAAACATAGAAACATAGAAATATGACGACAGAAAAAGACCACATGGCCTATCTAGTCTGTCCTTCCATAACAACTACAACAGTCCCCTTTTTACCTTTAGAGATCCTCTGTGTTTGTCCCATGCTTTTTTGAATTCAGTTACTGTCCTCATCTCTACCACCTCCACTGGGAGACTATTCCACGGATCCACTACTCTTTCCGTAAAGAAATATTTCCGCATATCACTCCTGAATCTATCTCCCTTCACCCTCATCCCATGTCCCCTCGTAGCAGAACTTGCTTTCAATTGAAAGAGGCTCTCCCCCTGAACATTTATGCCACGGAGGTATTTAAACATCTCAATCATATCACCTCTATCCCGCCTTTCCTCTAAGGTGTACATATTAAGATCCTTCAGTCTGTCCTCATATGCTTTATAATGAAGACCATTAATCATTTTAGTAGCCACCCTCTGCACCGACTCCATCCCGTTCACATACTTTTGAAGGTGCGGTCTCCAGAATTGCACACTATACTCCAAATGAGGTCGCACCAAGACTTATACAGAGGCATTATCACCTCCTTTTTTCTGCTAGCCATTCCTCTCCGTATGCACCCAAGCATCCTTCTAGCTTTTGCCGTCGCCTTTTCTACCTGTTTAGCTACTTTAAGATCATCAGACACAACCACGCCTACGTCCCGCTCTTCTTTAGTGGACAAAAGTACTTCACCCCCTATACTATATTGCTCCCTTGGATTGCTGCAGCCCAAATGCATGACCTTACATTTTTTAACATTAAATCCCAGCTGCCAAATTCTAGACCATTCTTCAAGCTTAGCTAGATCCCTCCTCATGTTATCTACCCCTTCCTGGGTGTCTACTCTATTGCAGATTTTGATATCATCCGCAAAGAGGCAAACCTTACCTGAAAGCCCTTCCACTATATCACTAACAAAGATGTTAAAAAGAATCGGACCAAGGACAGATCCCTGGGGCACACCACTGATAACATCCTTCTCCTCAGAGTGAGCTCCATTTACTTGTACTCTTTGTCGCCTCCCACCCAACCAATTTCTAACCCAAGCAGTAACTTTAGGGTCCATCCCTAGGGTGCTCAGTTTGTTTATAAGTCGCCTGTGAGGAACAGTGTCAAAGGCTTTACTGAAATCTAAATACACCACATCTAGGGCTCTCCCTCGGTCCACCTCCCTGGTCACCCAGTCAAAGAAATCAATCAGATTTGTCTGAAAAGACCTGCCTCTGGTGAATCCATGCTGCCTCGGATCCTGTAATCCGCTGGACTCCAGAAACCTCACTATTTTCTCTTTCAGCAGCGTTTCCAATAATTTACTCACCACCGAAGTTAAACTAACCGGCCTGTAGTTTTCAACCACATCCTTACTTCCGCTTTTGTGCAAAGGCACCACATGAGCCTCTCACCAGTCCTTTGGCACCACTCCCGACTCCAACGAGGCATTGAAAAGGTCAGTCAGTGGAGCTGCTAGAACGTCCCCAAGTTCCCTCAGTATTCTCGGGTGTATCCCATCCGGTCCCATCGCTTTGTCTATAAGTTGAGAAAGTTTCTCACGAACACAGTCTTTTGAAAATTGTTCAAGATGTCCTTTGCTTCTGTTCCTATTTGTGGGTGTTTTCTGAGGTCCTGCTCCTGGTTCTTCATCTGTGAACACAGAACAAAAATATTTGTTAAGCAATACCGCTTTATCCTTATCAGCTTCTACATATTCCTCCCCTGCATCCTTGAGTCTGACAATACCACTCTTGCCCTTCTTCTCACCAATATATCTGAAAAAAGTCTTATCCCCCCATTTTATTGCATTGGCTATTTCCTCCTCCTTTTGAATCTTTGCCTTCTTGACTACTTTGCTAGCTTCTCTAAGTTTTTCCAAATACAGATGCCTTTCTTCCTCTCTCTGTGATCTCTTGTATTTCATATAGGAACTGATCCTAGCAGAAAGCATGGGAGCCTGGAAGGTTCGACGTCCAAATGCGTCAAGAGTCCTACACTCACGTCCTGGAGAATTAGATGCATGCCTTTTTGCACTCTTGATCCTTCTCATAGCTGATTCCACCACCATGGAATGGTGTGGTAGCTGAGTCTTCTGAAACCCAGGACAGGGAGGAACTTGATACATGGTGTCGAATCTTCAAGAGTGAGATGTGGTTAGAGGTGTTTCCCACATCCTTAGCATGAGATCATGCAAGATCTCATGAATAGGTAAGGTAGCTGCCTCCTTGGGATCTTTAGGGTATTGTAGGATTTCTAATTCCTTTGCCCTAGGCTCTTTTTCAGGAGCCACTGTGATGGAAAGACCCCGAGCCACATCTCGGATAAAATCCTGAAAGGACATATCCTCTGGTGGAGACATCCTACGCTGAGGAAAAGAAGAATCCTCAGGAAGAAGTACTCTGGTATCAGCAGAGCTTTCAGAGTCTTCAGACTCATCCGAGGATTCAAAGTATCTCTGATCCGGGTGATCGTGCAAAGCATGGCACCGGTACCGATCGAGGTCGGCATCGGAGGGGTCCAGTACCAACTTGTCGATACCGGATGGATAAGCATGACTCGGTCCCAGTAGAATACCTGCCGATGTCAATGCAGTCGATACCGGTACCAGAGTCGGTGCCGGTACCGGCTGAATTGTCTGAAGCGTTTTCAAGTGCATCAAGGCCAAGAGAAGAGCTGCCAGACTGCGTTCAATAGCCAGGAATCTCTGGTCTATCGACGCTGCCGATGCTTGGGTATCGGTACCGGATGGAGCAGCCGGTACCCCAGAGCATGGCACCAGTAAGTTCTGCTGAGGTTGAGGCCTCGAGAACATCCTGGCGCCCCGTTAATGCTTTGGAAGCCGAAGCCTCCCGCCGGGGCAATTTTGCCGGTGAAAGTCCCTCAAGGGCAACGCCAGAGGCATCTCGATGTTTAGAGGGAGATCTACCCTTTGAGGACCGGCTAGATTTATGTTTAGTTACCTGAGATCCATGGGAGGAAGACGAAGCCCTGGAAGACGTTGATGCCACAGAGGCTGCATCGGAGGGAAAAAGGGTGCTAAGTTTAGCAGCTCGGTTCTGCCGGCCCCTCTTCGACATCATCCCACAGGCAACACACTCCGAAATAGAGTGGTCAGGACCTAAACATTTGAGGCACCACTCATGGGTGTCAGTGATGGAAATGTTACCGCCACACTTGGAACACTTTTTAAAACCCGAAGCGGGGACTCTAGGTGTCGCATGAGCGAGTAAGAGGCTTCTCTGCTTGCTCCGGGGCTGCCCTGCTCTTAATCGGCAATTTAATGCACTTTCCCCAGAATATAAGATTGGAAACCCCTCTGTGAGGAAGAGTGAGCACGAGTGGTTGTGTGGGTGCAAATAGTAGGGTGAGCATGCCCCCACCGCTCAGAAAGGAGCGAGAGAAAGCCGCCAAGGCTGGGACCTCGGTGACCGCGGGGCCGGCAATAAAGATGGCCAGCCATGCTCTCCTGGCGGAGAAAGTGTGGATTCTGGGCCGGAGGAGCTGGCACGCGAGGTGGCAAAACTGCTGGAGCCAAAATTTGATTTGATCTTAAGCAAGCTGGAGACGATGGCTGAGACGATTGCGGAGTGCACCCACCGAGTGGAAGAACTGGAGCAGCGCGTGTCGGCGCTTGAGGATGATGGGGGCACGCAAAGCCGGGACTTGGAACGGCTACGCAAAAAGATGGACTCCCTACTGGACAAAGTCGATGATCTAGAGAATCGCTCCAGGCGGAATAATATACCTCGTGGGAGTGCCGGAGTCTCAAACAGATGCGATGTTGCTTACGTTGGTGGAGAATTGGCTGCCGCAAGAGTTAGGCCTCCCAGAGATGGTGGGTGCGCTGAAGGTCGAGCGGGCGCATCGGCTGGGGCCTCGGGCTGAGGATCGCCGTAGGCCGAGAGTGGTTATTGCGCGCCTCTTGAATTTTCAGCACAAGTGGCTCTTGCTGCAAGCCTACCGGAAGAAACGTGACTTGATTCTGGACAATCAGCCTGTTCTTTTATTTCAGGACTATTCAGCGCCGGTTGCGGCGAAACGGAAAGAGTTTTCGCCGATTTGCGCAGCCTTATTTAAAAAACAGGTGCGCTTTAACTTAGCCTTTCCGGCAGTGTTGCGGGTGTTCGTTGCCGGGAAACAGCATGTGTTGGCAACGGCAGCAGAGGCACAATGGTTCCTGGAGCAGCTGGAGGCAGGGAGGCGGGAGGAGAGTTCCCAGCGCTCAGCAAGTGGTGATTGAACGCGACCTGCAAGAGCGTGGCTGGCACGGCCGAGGGGACTGCGCAGCACCTATGTGGACATTTTGTGCTCTGTTTATAATGTCTGGGTGTGCGTGTTTGGGCAGATGTGTTGGTGGGGCTGGGTGGGGAGTGTGAACGGGGGGAAGAGAGCATGTAGTGGTCCTGAACGGCTTAGGGTTGGGGGATGTCCTCCGGTTGCATCGGACTGACCGGTGGGGGGGTGGGGGATACTATTTGTTCTGAATGTTATGTTCACTCTCGGTTATGTTATTACTCAGTTACTAGTTGGGCAGAGGGGGGCTGTGGGTGTTGAGTGCGTGCTGATCCTGGTTCTGTGGGGGATGTTGATGGTAGTCCTGGGGGGCTGCTGTTTTGTTGGGTAAAAAGGGGGCGGGGCAGTCCTGCCGCGCACTGAGACGGGTCTCCAGCCTGGCAGAACGAGCCAGGGGTAGTGTGGCTGGTCTTCTTAAGGGGTTAAGGGATAAGGGGGGTGGGTTGGGGGGAGGGGGGGTAGGGAATTGGGAGTAGTTCTTTGTGTAGGGCTGGTGAAGAGAACGTGGGTTGGGGGCTTGGGGAGAGGGGGAGGGACTTGGGGACACATGCCAGGCCCTCTTAGGGGTCAGACGGTTAGGGACAGGCTTCAGCGTGGGAAGGGTGCGGGACAACTGAGACAAGTGTGTATGGGGAAGGGTGCTGTGGGGAGCTCTAGGCTGGGGGAGCTCCCTTCATCTTTGTGTATGGTGATGCTTCTCTGTATGGTCCGTATGTATGTGGATGATCATGGGTGAGGGTTTGAGGCTGATTACTTGGAATATGTGTGGTATCGGATCCCCGGTGAAACGTTACAAGATTTTGCGTGTTCTCAGAGATCAACGGGCTGATGTGGCCTTCCTACAGGAAACGCATCAGAGTGCCCTAGAACATGACAAGCTTGCCAGGGGCTGGGTCGGGAGGGTCTACGGGGCCTCCTCGGGTGGGAAGAAAGCAGGAGTGGTGATTTTAATTCGGAGGGGGGTGGATTTGGAGGTGGAACATACCATTTGTGACCCGGATGGGAGGTTTGTTATTATAGTGGGGACCATTAAGGGAGTTAAATTAGGCTTGGTGAACATCTATGGCCCAAATATATATGATGCTCGCTTTTATACTAGATTGAATAAATGTTTGAGTGATCTCGGCCCCAACTCCTTTCATTATGGGAGGGGATTTCAATTGTGTGTTAGATGAAACGATAGATCGGTCTGGGAACCGAGGGTTGACCAAGGACAAGAAATCTCAGTGGATTCGGGGAGTGTGTGAGGGATTTAATTTGCTAGATTATTGGAGGGTGCTGCACCCCCTGGATAGGGACTATACTCATGTCTCTAGAGCCCATGACACGGGGTCCCGGTTGGATTATTTTTTGGGGTCTCAAGAATTATTTCCTAAAGTCACTGGCACAGAGATTGGGCCGGTGGAGGTGTCGGACCATGCCTTTGTCAGGTTGGATGTGCGGTGGGGGCTGCAGAGGGGTGGTGGATCTTTGTGGCGCTATCCGCTCAGCTATACATGGGGTGCCCAGTTTGATGCTTTCTTATACTCGCAGTGGGCAGAATTTGAGTAATTCAATGGGCAGCATAGGGATAACCCCACTCTTTTTTGGGAGACTGCCAAGGCGGTTTTGCTAGGGTGAATTATTGAATTTGGTGCCCGGAAAAGGAAAACTTATGCTTCTCGTTTAATTATGCTGGAAAGGCAGCTGTGCCAGGCGCGGCGGAAGCTAGCACAGCAACCAACGCGGGGGCAGAAATTGGAATTTAGTAGATTGCAGCAGGAGGTGAATGCGCTGTTGCATGAACGGGCACAGCAATCATTGCTCTACTATAGGTATGGTAGTCGGGCGGGGAGCCTGCTGGCCAGGTTGGTGAAGACTAGTCGAGGGCAGACCACTGTCGGGGCCCTGCGGGATACCCAGGGTGTGATACGGACTGGGCAAGCTTACATTGAGGAAAGGTTTCGTGAATATTACCAGACGCTTTATGGTACTGGCACTGGGAACTTAGTGCAGGCTGAGAAATTTCTTGCGGCAATTGATGTGCCTAGTCTTTCTCTGGAAGAGCGCGCTTCTCTTAACGGCCCGCTCACGGACGCGGAAATTAGGGGGGCCATAAAGGTTCTGCGTAATTGTCGAGCGCCGGGTCCCGATGTGTATAGGGGTGAATTCTATAAGTTAGTGGGAGACAGGGTGGTTGGGCCGCTGTGACGATATTATTCGGATTTGATCGAGCGTCAGGCTTTCCCCTATGAGAAGAATAGTGCGGTGCTTACCTTGATTCCCAAACCTGGTAGAGATGGGTTGTTACCTGAGTCATATAGGCCTATTTCGCTTTTGAACGTGGATATCAAACTTCTGGCCAAGGTTATGGCTAATAGGCTAGCTGAGTATATCCCTCAACTGCTTAAGGAGGATCAGGTGGATTTTGTGAAAGGTAGACACGTTATCAAGAATCTGCGTAAGATCGTTACCTCGTTATATTTGACTGCCGCGGCGGGGGAGCCCGCCTTATTAATCAGCTTCGACGCTGAGAAAGCGTTTGACCGAGTGGAGTGGTCATACATGTATCATTTGTTGGAGGCCATGGGGATAGGGGGGTTCTTTTTGGATACGGTTAAGCTTTTGTATTCGGATCCCCGAGGGCGGATTTTGATTAATGGTTCCCCTCACTCAAGACTTTCAGATTAGGAGGGGGACGTGACAGGGTTTCCCCCTGTCCCCGCTCCTGTTTGGCTTAACCCTGGAACCTCTCTTGGAGCGCATAAGGACACATAGGGGATTGGTTGGGGCCCGGGTGGGCGCCGCAGAATTCCGGATTTCGGCTTTTGCTGATGACATTCTAGTGTACCTGGGGGCCTCTAAGCTGACCTTACCTGTTTTGTTGAGGTTGATAGCGGATTTTGGGACATTTTCGGGCCTGAAGTTAAATTTGGACAAGTCTGAGGCCTTGGATCTGCAGCAGACCTTGTCTGGGGACTGGGAAGCCTTCCCCCTGAAGTGGGCGGGGACAAAACTTCACTATTTGGGGATATACTTAACTGCTGATATAGCACACCTGCAGATGGTTAATCTGGCGGCATTGTTGTCACAGACTGCGGAGCGTTTGCATGGTTGGCGAGACCTACCGCTCTCTTTGGGAGCTAGGGTAGCTTTGTATAAGATGATTATATTTCCTAAATGGCTCTATATGTTGCAGAGCTTGCCCATCTTGTTGACGAGGAGGGAGATTACAAAGGTGGAGAAATGTTTAGCCTTCTTTTACTGGAGGGGGAAGAGACCTCGGCTAAGTCTTAAGATTTTGCAGAGACCGTGGGGAGGTGGTGGTCTGGGAGCCCCCGATCTGCGGAGTTATAATGTTGCCTGCCTGCTGTGGAATTTGCGGGATTGGCTGGCGACCTCAGTGGATTATACGCCTCTGGAGTATGAGCAGGAAGTGGCGAAGCCCCTGGCATTGCGCTATATCTTACATGCGGCGGCGGCTGACTTACCTCCCCTGGTAGGGGGGCACCCTATCTTTAAAGTCATGCGACGGGTTTGGCGTCTGTTATGTTCTCAGTGTTCTTGGAACCCTGGGACGACCCCCTTTTTGCCTCTGTATGGGAATGGGGCTTTTGGGCCGGGGTTGCCAGGGGGTGCCTTTCGCGGCTGGGAGGCTAAGGGGATTGTGGCCCTGGAGCAAGTAGTGAATGACTGTGGGCAGGCTCTTGGTTTTCATGACCTTCAGAGTAGTTATGGTTTGGTACCTCGGGATTGGTTCCCCTATTTACAACTACGCAGCTATATTCGAAGTTTGGATGGTCAGAATCTGCATACAGATATCTGTTCCAAACTCGAGGAATTGCTGTATGCGGGAAGCGTGCATCGGGCCTGGGTGGCCACATTACACAAGGAATATCTCTCTCTCAAAGGGTTTCCTGATGAAGGCGTCCTGGCAGCAGCGTGGGTGCATGATCTGGGGGTGGAGCTTAGAGGGGTTGATATGGTACAATTGATAGCGGATATCCCTCGGAGACTTAAGCCAGCGGATTTTAGGGATTTGCAATATCGTATTCTGCGACGCTGCCACTTTGCTCCCTGTCGGGCGTATAGGGCGGGTTGCGGGGCTACCGCGAGCTGCCCCCGGTGTGGGGTGGCCCGAGCGGATCTGGGGCATATGTGGTGGCAATGCTTGGTGGTGGTTAGATTCTGGAATGCCCTTGTGGGATGTCTTACCGGGGTTTTGGGCTGTCCAGTTCAACGGGACCCCAGGGTGCTGGTGTTAGGTATGACCAGCCGGATGGTCAGTCTGGGGGGAGGCCCGAGGCATTGGGTCCATCAGGTTCTATTAGTAGCTCGGAGGGTGATTTTGCTGAATTGGCTGCTCCCCTGTGGCCCGACCATGGGTCAGTGGCGAAGGGAGGTACATCGGTTGTTACTGCTCGAGCAACAAGGGGCCAAACATGGGGATGTAGCCACTGATCGGTTCTTGGAGGAATGGGGTCCATACTTATACACCTTGTCTCCACGAGAACAGAGCCGAATCCTTAATGTGCTTGGATGATGAAGTGGTGGGTGGTCTGGCATGGAGGGAGGGAGGGTTGGGGTTGGGGGGGGGAGGGAGGTGGGTACCCCTTGAATGTGCATGGTGGTTGTGTGAGGGATTGGAGTGTGGCAGTTGCTGTTAGGTTGTGGCTCGGACTCACACATGTGGGCAGGGACAGCTGGGGAATGGGATCTGTGAATGGATGGCGGGTTAGTGGATTAGCAGGGTCACTGGGTTCCAGAGATCAGGTACACCTACGATGGTGCTCTGGGGGGTAGCGGAGTTGCCATAAGCACGTGATGTGGCATATATTCTATTGATTTTTCGGTGTGTAGAGCTTACTGAACGGTGGGTGTCACTGGGGTTTGTAGTGCTTTTCGTGTATGCTCTTGTCCTCTGAGGAGGGACTGTATATGATACGGGGGGGGATGGGGGGGTATGATCCTATTGAACCCTGATTTATGGCTGTGATATTCAGTTGATGTGTTAATGTGATGTTGTTATTGTTGTGTGTGCCGTGTTCAATAAACAAATTTATACATAAAACCCGAAGCGGGTTTTTCCATTTTAAAGGAAAAGTTGGGCCTAGGGCCCAAAATGGCGCGTGGCACCTGAGGAGAAAAAAACCTGGAAAAGACTCCAAAAGAAAAGGGGTTATTTTTTTTTTAAAAAAGAAAGAAGAACAGGCGGTACCGGTGTAGCGTCGAAGGAAGGCAGACGCGACCACAAAAAAGAAGAATAGAAGGGAATTATTTTCTGCGGTGACAGGATGTGCGACCTGTCGGCTCCGCGGAAAACGAAGAACTGGAGAGAGACAGTTGGGAAAGGCGGGAAGGCAGCACGCAGGTGCTGTAGGATGCTCCCAAAAGCTTTCCTATTGGACGCTGGGGAGCGTTCCCGTGCAGGCTCCGTCGGTACCGACGATACCCACATGTGAAGACTAAATTCCTGCTTGTTCCTGGAGATAGTCTAATCTATATAAAAACACAGGGTTGGTTCCTTTTTTCTCATGTGGTTCATTTGTTCATTTGATCTATAGAATCTCAGGAAAAGTGGGAAGTAGCAATTACAATTACCCCTGGACCTATCGAGTATTTATATCTATTTAGTTGCTACTGACAATAACCCTCACACTTCAAGGATCCATCCTTCCGAACCATGCACTGCCGGGCGACTGTCAGCTTTCCCTTATTACCTAGTTTAAAAGTTGTTCTATCTCCTTTTTAAGGAACATCATTTTTATTATTTCCTCACTGCAAATTCCAAGCAACACAGTGTACAGTACAAGGTCATACATCAGAAATAATCTCCTTTACAACACTATTACATTACATTATTCTTATAACCATTATTGCTATAACACCAGCACAAACAAACAGATAACTAGAAACCACAGCGCCTCCCTCCTACCTTCCTGTCCCTCCAACCCCCACCCCCCGCCGCCTTAACACAAAATGCTAGAATAATTCAAATAAGGACAATACAGTTCTAAATTCTCTATTATATTGTCACCGACCATTCTCTGCATATCGATAATAGTTATCATTAATCATAAAACTGCATATAGCCACCTCTGTAACTACCTAGGAAATTCTTTATCTACCCCCCTTAATCCCCCCCTGAAATGACCTCCCCTCCCTCACCCATCCCCTATGCCTCCTACACCCCTTACCCCCTTTCCCCCCCCCCTTCTCCCACTCTCTTCATCGCTCACATTCACACATTCACTCATTCACTCCTTCACATTGTCCTCTGAGCTTCCTCTACTGGTTGCACCTACGGGCTGCACCGCTTGCCATATTCTGCCACACTCTTCCATTTTGTTTCCCCCCAGCATCTGGCCAGTCCTGCGCTCCATATCCCTTAAGTCTAACATCCCTCGTTGCCACTCTCCAATCCCAGGCGGTTTGTCAGACAACCAATGCCTAAGGATACATTGCTTCGCTATTAGCGGCTTTCGACTCTTGTTTGCCACGAGATTCTCCTATGCTGGCTAAGAGAAAAAGGCATCAGCGGAACAGCGCTCGAGTGGTGCAGATCTTACCTGTCTGGAAGATGGCAACATGTTCGAGCAGACGGGGCTACATCTGAACCATTTCCACAAAGTCAAGGAGTGCCTCAAGGATCCTCCCTATCATCCTTAATGTTTAACATATACATCCAACCCATCTGCAACATCATTAGATCGCTCAATGTGAGTTGCATGTTATATGCTGACGACGTGCTGTTATACATGCCAATATCCCTTGATTGCCCAGACCTTACCCCTCTGACTAAATGCTTCAACACCATATCCAAATGGCTATCATCACAAAATCTGCGAATCCAACACAAGAAAATGGAGGTTCTTTTCATCTCGAGAAATCCCAACTTCACACCACCCAGCTGTTTGAAGGTAAATAATGCCGAGCTACAAGTAAAATCAGCTATACGTTACCTTGGGGTGACCTTGGACCAAAATCTCGACATGAAGCAACACATAGCTAACACTGTAAGAGCGGTCTACTTTAAAATCAGATCTCTCAGACACTTACGCCCGTTACTCGAACCAGACGATTTCCGCACCATTTACCAAGCCCTTATCATCCCTCATTTCGATTATTCAAACGCCATCCTACAAGGACTCCCCCGAGCAACCTTAAACCCCCTGCAACTTGCTATGAACAGTGCAGCGCAGGTACTCTTTGGAGCCTCTAGAAGAGAGCATATCACACCCCTCCTGAAACAGCTGCACTGGCTCCCCATTCAAGCCAGGACCAGTTTTAAGACCTTGTTGATGACGTTCAAAGCTACCAAGGGGCTCTCCTCCTCCTCTCTATCTGACCTCATCCAACCACTTGCACCTAGCAGACTAAGAAGAACCGTTGAGACCAATATGCTGTCAATACCGAAAGAAACGACAAACTGCACCAAAACAACATCCAACCAAGCCTTCAGTCTCTGCGCCCCAAGTCTGTGGAACACCCTACCACCTCATATCAGAGCAATCCCCAACCTGAGCCAGTTCAGGAAGGCCCTGAAACATTTTCTCTTTATCAAATATCTCACTAACAGCTCTGAACCCCAGTCACACTCGAATAGTGCGTCCCCAACAATGTAAAACACCAAACAATATCCTTTCCCTTTCAACTTCTTATGTATATAGTTTACCTTGTTCTCCAAGTTCCATTTCCTGTTCAATGTAATGACCAGACATATTTATATTGTCGGATGTTGTTGTTCTATGTAAACTGCGCTGATCGCAAATAGTGTGGTATATAAGAAATGTTAATAAATAAATAAATAAAATAAATTAGAAAGCCCTTATCACATAATTTCCTATCGTGGCTTGCCAGCAAACTCCCCTCCTCCCCGAGGGCACTGAACAGACACCACTCCATCGAGAATGTCCTTTCCTGCGGCCCCCAGCACCCTAGCTGATCCTGCACTCCGTTCCAAAAAGTTTGGATCTGTTGACATAACCAGAACTGGTGGAGCACGGTCCCCTTTTCCTTCCCACAGAGCTAGCACACATCTGTCGAGAGCAATTCCATTTTGCCCGCCCAGACATTAGATACGTAAGCCCTCCACAAAAATTTGTATTGGATTTCTCGCAATCGAACTGATTCGGAAACAACTTTTATGCGTCTGAAAGCCTCTTTTAGCATATCCACCGTTACACCCGGGACTCCATCCCGAACCCATCTCTGGGTTAATGTCTGCAAAGCTCCCAAATCCCCCCCCCCCCCCCCAGGTACAATTCCTCGCGCAAAGATCTTACGGACGTTTTCCCCTCCCATTCGGTCAAGATGTCCCACATACCCCTGGATCAGTACTGCCCCGTGCCTCTTTTGTAGTCCCCCCAGGTAATGTCAGGCTTGTAAGTAAAAATAGAATGTGTTTTGCTCTATATTAAACTTCCTAACCAGGGATTGAAAAGAGTCCATTCCCCCAGATGTTTGCATTCTCAACTGCCCAACTTACTCTATTCCCTTTTGCAGCCATCTCTTAGGAGCCCCAGCTTGCTGCCCCGGCACAAAATCTCCGTTGCCCATTAAAGGGAGGCAATCTGTAGCATGCCAATTTAGTCCTTTTTGTTGGCATAGCATTTTCCATACCTGGCGTAGAGCTCTAGTATACCCCGCTAACTTCCAGGCTGGAGGGAGGTCCTTGTCAGCCACACGTAGCAAGTAGACTCTGTGATATGGCTCTGACATCTGATCAATTAACCCTACTGGCAATATATCTGCCGTGCCTTCAATTAAATCTTTCAAAGGTCTAAGCATACAAGTGAGATTATAATTCCACAGTGACAGTAGGCCTACTCCCCCTTCCTCTCTAGTTCTCATCAACACTGCCAGCGCTATACGAGATTTTTTCCCCCTCCAAATAAACTTGGCAATGTGATTCTGCAGTACTAAGAGATCATGCCGCATTAGCCACAGAGGCAAATGTCGCATTAAATATATCCACCGCGGCATCTCTATCATCTGAAGCAATGCTACGCGACCCATAGTTGAGATAGGAAGGTCCCTCCATTGTTGCAAACGGGATATAGTCTTGGCTAACACTGGATTGACATTAACCTCAAAGCTTTGCGGTGTGATCCGGTATTTGGATGCCAAGGTAACGGAATTTCTCAGGGGCCCAGTGCAGTGGGAATGCCCCCTGCCAATTTCTTTTTGCTCTGCCTCCTACATCCAAGACTAGGGATTTATTTCTATTTATGCGTAGCCCTGAGAACAATCCAAAGTTCTCAATTACCTCCAAAGCATGCTCCAACAACCTTTGTGGGTCACACAGACACAGCAGCATATCATCGGCAAACGCACTAACTTTGATACCGCCACCTCTCCATTCTATGCCTTTCACCCTCTCCACGTCAATAAGGGACAGCAGCAAAGGTTCATGTTGCAACACGAACAGAAGAGGAGATAGTGGGCATCCTTGCCGAGAACCCCTTTTCAAAGAGAAGGTCTGAGAGCACGCCCCTGCACTAGTTACGCAGGCCAACGGATCCATATATAACACTTTTACCCAGTCAAGAAAAGCCCCTTCGAATCCAAATCTAGCTAACACCTCAAACATATAAGGCCAAAAGACCCGATCGAAGGCCTTCTCTGCATCCAGGCTCACCAAAATCAAGGGTATATCTTGCATAAGGCACTTCTCCATCCCTAACAATACTCTACTAATATTCGAGAAGGCATCCCTTCCCCTCACAAATCCCAACTGGTGGCTACCTACCACTCTTGATACTATCTTCTGCAGCCTGGTTGCCAGAACCGACGCCACTATCTTCATATCGTAGTTTATTAACGATATCGGCCGATATGATGCGGGATCTTCCAGATCCCTGCCCTGCTTAGGTATTATAGTAATTGCCGCCGTGCGCATCTCCCTCGGAAAAGATCCCCTCTCCAGCGCTTCCTGATACAGGACCATCAGTGTGGGTGTGACATGAGCCATCAGTATCTTGTAAAAATCAGTCCCATATCCATCAGGCCCCGGAACTTTATGTGGCTCACCTGCTTTGATTACTCTCCGTATCTCCTCTCCTGCAATAGGTTTGTTGATCTCCTGCAATTCTGCTGCTGTCAGCTGCGGCAGCCAGACCTCATCTAAAAACATTCGCTCTTTCGCCCTGTCCTCCTCCTCTGGCGTATACAAGTCTTGATAGTACTGTCTGAAGACCTGCACTATCTTTTCCAGCTCCATCTGCTTCACTCCATTCCTATCCCTAATGCTGGTTACTCCCTGAATGCCACCTCTCTCCTTTACCAAACGCGCTAGGATCCTCCCAGTGCGATCGCCATGTCTGAAGAGCTGGTGCCGATAGTACTGCATCGAATGAATCGCCCTCTCTTGCAGAGCCTCGTTTAAGGCTCTCTGCACTCCCAAATAAGTCTGCAGTCGCTGCGTTTTATCTAGGGCTTCCTTTTTCGCATCCTGGAGCTTTTGGGCCAGCTCCAGTATCGTTTCATTTATTCGTTTCCTTTCTTTTGCTACATAAGCTATTATGTGGCCTCTTAGGACTGCTTTCCCCGCTTCCCAGAAGGTTGCGACGCTCACCTCAGAAGTTTCATTATGTCGCAAGTATTCCTCCCACTGCTGGACCAAGTATTGCCAGAACGTTTCATTTTGCCATAAATGTCTGTGGAAGGACCATCTCGTCCCACCAGAAGTTCGGCCTCTCCGATCCATAGTAACCCTAGCATGGTCAGATATCACAACTGGTTCAATCTCCACTTTGACCACTTTTCCAAAGCTCTCTTTAGAGTTCAGGATATAATCAATCCTAGACCATGTCTGGTGTGCTCTCAACAGATGGGTGTAATCCCTTTCCTCTTCATGTAAAATTCTCCATGTATCAATCAAACCTCCCATTTTGCATAAATATCCCACACCTTTATTGGTCCACTCAGCTCTCCTAGTCCCCTTACCCCCCAGTGACTTATCTAGTGCAGGATCATGTGGGCAATTAAAGTCCCCCGCCAATATCATCGGTATCTTTGGTGCCCCCAATATCTTTTTCAACAACGTTTTAAAGAACTGGTGATCATAACTGTTCGGTGCATAGATATTTCCCAAGAACAATTCTTCCCCTTGAATTTTGGCATGTAAGAACACAAATCTGCCTTGTGGGTCGGATTCCTCACTAATAACCTCTACCTTGATCTCTTTCTTGATCAAAATCGCCACTCCTCTTTTCCTACCCCCTAGTAAAGCCGAGTATATCTGGCCCACCCAATCTTTTTTTTAATTTCACCTGTTCCTTTTCCCCTAAATGGGTTTCTTGCAGCATTGCTATTTGTGTTTTCCCTCTTTTTAGAGTCTGTAATATTTTTGTCCTTTTTACAGGTGTGCTCACTCCCCCCAAATTCTAGGTGGTTATCCACAGATCATACCTCATGCTCACCCTGGTTGAGTATATGCTTCCCTGTCCCTCCTCCCCTTCCATCTGCAGCCCCGGGTTGCCCAGCCTCAACCCTGAACTGCCAAGCACTAAAAACATATCCACACTTACCCTCTTGCTTACCCTGAAGTGTCATGCCCGTAACAAGATTCTCATACTTGCTGTCTCCTGGACCTTCGCGCCCCTCAGAGTATCTACCCAAATATTCCTGACCCACACTCCCCATGCACACCCCCCTGCCCACTCCCATTTCCCTTGCCCCCCTTCCCCCCCATACCCCATCGTGTCCCCTCCCTATAACCCATTACAAGTAACAATTTTACCCTCAGCTTACTCGCTGAGGCCCGATCCCAATTAAATGCCGCAGGGCTGCCCCGGGCTTCTCATAGCTTTGCCCACATTGCTATGATACAATCCACCAGATAAACATTTTGTACCTCTGTACCGTTTTTCTCCCCCCTCCTCCCTCACAAGCATCCTACCCGCACATGGGCCTTCATCCTAGGCCCTCATCCAATACAATGTCGAGTTCTTCTCAATATTCTCAGCGACTCTTCCATGCCGGCCTGAGCACAGAGACCCAATCAGGTCCCCGCCCCATTCTTGTTCTCACCACTGCCTGTGGCCGGTAGTCCCGCCAAAAACTGTGCCGCTGCATTCACCGTTGTAAACACATAGTTCTGACCTTGGTCTGTGACTCAAAGAGTCGCCGGGAACGCCAAAGTGAAACGTATCTTCCTTTTTAATAGAGCTGCACAAATAGGGGTGAACTCCTTTCGTTTCTGCGTGACCATCGCAGAGTAGTCTTAAAATATTAGCAGCCTATGGTTCTCCAGTTTCAGCTCCCTTGCAATAATTGGACTTTATGTTGAAAGTTGAGCAACTTCATAATTACCACCCGCAGCTTCTGTTGATCTGCCCTCCGTGGTCCAATACGGTGTGGACACTCAATGTCCAGCTTCCCGATCAGCGAGGAGAGGCCCAACTCTTTAGGCAGCCATTCTCCCAGTAGTGGTAACAGCATATTCTCCGTCTGCACTTCGGGCACTCCTACCACCCCTTAGATTATTCCTCCGTGATCTGTTCTCCATATCGTCGACTTTGGCTTGTAGGAGGTCAATCTGCTTCTGCTTCTTTCTTCGCTCCCGTTCTTGCTGCCCTTCCTCATCCTCGATATTAGAGACACGCTGCTCTAATTCCTCCACCTTTCTGCCAATCTCTGTTAGTGAGTCCCCCAGAGTTTCCAGCTTTTTGATCACCTGGTCAAATTTAGGTTCTAGCAATTTCGCCACCTCTTTTGCCAGGTCCTCTGACCCCGATTCCATGTCTCTGCACTCGGTGAGGGCGGCTGCGATGTCACAGACTGCAAGGCCCCAGGCCTGCTCATGCGTTCCCGATCTTTTTTTTTTGTGGCGTAGCCAACGATCCCTCAGCTCTGGAGCCCCGCTTCATGCCACCTGCTTCTGCTCTCTCGTCCTATGTCAGTAATTCGCGCTTAACATAAGAACATAAGATATGCCATACTGGGTCAGACCAAGGTCCATCAAGCCCAGTATTCTGTTTCCAACAGTGGCCAATCTAGGTCATATGTACCTAGCAGTTTCCCCAAGGGACACAGGTTCCACAATGCTTGTATTGGTTCAAGCATTGATATCCTGGGTCCCTTCTTAATAATGGTTTATGGACCTTTCCTCCAGGAACTTCTCCAAACCTTTTTTAAACCCAGCTACACTAACAGCCTTTACTACATCCTCCGGTAACAAATTCCAGAGTTTGATTACACGTTGAGTGAAAAAATATTTTCTTTTATTAGTCTTAAATAGTTTACCCTGTAGCTTCATTGCATGTCCCCTAGTCTTTCTATATTCTGATAAGGTAAACAATCGATCTACGTTTACCCGTTCCACTCCGTTCATTAATTTATAGACTTCTATCATATCTCCCCTCAGCTGTCTCTTTTCCAGGTTAAAGAGCCCCAACCTTTTTAGCCTTTCTTCCTAGGAGTATCCTTCCATCCCCTTTACCATTTTGGTGGCTCTTCTCTGAACCTTTTCTAAAATCGCTATATTTATTTTATTTATTTATTTACAGTCTCTTATATACCGCACTATTCATCATCAGCGCGGTTTACATGGAACAAAATGCTCAGTACATTTAACACGTATGAGTTTACAGGTAACAGGGTATAAATAACTTGGATAACCGGGGTAACTATTTACAAAACATACTACATGGAATCATATACACAGAAGATACATAGAAAAACCAGTCCACTATAGCAATGAATATCACACTTGGTGAGTTGTTGATATACCCTAGATTTATCTGGGACTGGTATCAGTGGGTGTTATTGGGCTCTAGGTGATGCCATTGGGTTCTAAAAGGTATTTGTTGAAGAGGTGGCATTTGAGGGCTTTCCTAAACTGTGTCAGGCTCCTAATAGCCCGGATATCAGGGGGTAGTGCATTCCAGCATATTGGGGCACTGAGACTGAAGGCTCTGTTGGCTGTCGATTTAGTGCAAGTAGTAAGTTCCTTCGGGATTTTGAGGGAGTTATATCCTTTTTAAGATATGGCGACCAGAATTGCACACAATATTCAAGGTGCGGTCTCACCATGGAACGATATAGAGGCATTATAATATCTTTTGTTTTATTTTCCATTCCTTTCCTTATCATACCTAGCATTCGATTTGCTCTCTTGGCCACTGCTGCACACTGTGTACTGTCAGGTATAGTTTAATTTTTCCTCGGGGCAGCCCCGGAGCGAGCAAGAACACGTCTTGCTCACTCATGCATCACGTGGGATCCCTCTATCTCCTTTTTAAAGGTTAATGCCAGCAGCCTGGTTCCATCCTGGTTAAGGTGGAGCCCATCTCTTTGGAAGAGCTCTTCCCTTCCCCAGAATGTTGCCCAGTTACTAAGAAATCCAAAATCCTCTTATGGTGATGGCACTTGATATACCGCCCTTTCTGTGTGTATCAGAGCGATTTACAGATATATTCTAACAGGCACTTTTTAGTCCCTCGTTCCCGATACGCTCACAATCTAAGCGTATCTGAGAAAATGGATGGTTAAGTGGCTTGCCCAAGGCCACAAGGAGTGGCCATGGGAATTGAGACCCCGGTCCCTCTGGCCCGAGGTTACTTACCCCTTTGTAGGAATTGAAACCCCGGCCCTCCGGCCTGAGGTAACATCTTTGCACCATTGTTTCATTCACGCATTGAGACTGTAGAGCTCTGCCTGCCTTTTGCGTCCTGTGTGTGGAACAGGAACCATTTCTGAGAATACTACCCTGGAAGTTCTGGATTTCATCTTCCTACCTAAAAGCCCAAATTTGGCCTCCAGAACCTCCTACCTACACTTTCCTATGTAATTGGTGCCAACATGTAGCAAGACAGCAGACTCCTCCCCAGCACTATCTAAAACCTTGTCGAGGTGGTGCTTGAGATCTTCTACCTTTGCAACAGGCAGAAATGTTACCAGGCGGTCTTCACGTCCACCAGCCACCCAGCTATCTACATGCCTAATAATCGAATCACCAACTATAATGGCTGTCCTAATCCTTCCCTCATAGGCACATAGCACTGGAGAAACCTCCTCTGTGCAAAATGGTTTTACATCTCCTGCTGGACAGGTCTTAGCTACAGTATCACTTCCTGCCACACCTGTTCACATCCTTTTGAAGGTGTGGTCTCCAGAATTGCACACTATACTCCAAATGAGGTTGCACCAAAGACTTAAACAGAGGCATTATCACCTCCTTTTTTCTGCTAGCCATTCCTCTCCCTATGCAACCAAGCATCCTTCTAGCTTTTTCCGTCGCCTTTTCTACCTGTTTAGCTACTTTAAGATCATCAGACACAACCACGCCTAGGTCCCACTCTTCTTTAGTGGACAAAAGTACTTCACCCCCTATACTATATTGCTCCCTTGGATTGCTGCAGCCCAAATGCATGACCTTACATTTTTAAACATTAAATCCCAGCTGCCAAATTCTAGACCATTCTTCAAGCTTAGCTAGATCCCTCCTCATGTTATCTACACCTTCCTGGGTGTCTACTCTATTGCAGATTTTGGTATCATCCGCAAAGAGGCAAACCT
Organism: Ichthyophis bannanicus; assembly: GCA_033557465.1. NCBI lineage: Eukaryota > Metazoa > Chordata > Amphibia > Gymnophiona > Ichthyophiidae > Ichthyophis > Ichthyophis bannanicus. The sequence continues at coordinate 152,209,594 of CM066039.1, read as the reverse complement.
TACCCGACAGCCCTTCCGCTATATCACTAACAAAGATGTTAAACTCAATGCAAAAGACTGAATAGCCCCATCTCACTGATTGATGGCTGTCTACATCTTAGTTTTAAGGTTTTGTTTACCTATTTAAGATGTTTACTTAAAATTGCTAGGGACACTTGTACTGATGCAACTATACTAATTACCTTTAAGGGACTTTGTTCACCTCAAGATTAATTAACTTCAGGGCCTTAATCTATTCCTGGTGCTGATAACCAGTTGAACCTGATCTTGATCACCCTTCCCCTTTTAATAGGTTTAAAAGCCTATAAAGCTAAGATTATGCATGGGGGAGCTGGGAGGGAACTAATGCTAGTAAAGGCTGGCTTGCTACACAAGTCCCAGACCTGTGCTTCTCAGGTAATCTGTTAATTTCCAGGGGGATTCACACAGCCTTGGTTTGATAGAGCTGTGAAATGACAGAGCTTGGTTTATGAGCTATGACATCATCCTCAAGGCTTAGGCCTGCCTGGGTATACATAAAAGAGATGCAGTCTGCAAACCAAACTGACAATGTGTGTTTGGAGATGGCTATCCTCATCATGTTGGGGTCAAAAGAAACAAAAAGCTGGATGAGGGGAGGGAACAAGATGGCTGCAGGTAGGGTCGAGATGTGAGCTGCGCTTGCCTTGATGGAGAAAAGGAAGGAAAAATTGGTCCCTAAGCCCTCTAAGGTTCCGATGGTATCTTCCCTGTTACCTTTTGGAACTTTGGATTCCTTTGTGTTGCGTGGTAAGCAGCAGGTAGGAGGAGTGCCCGCAACGGACAAAGAGCCCCATTGGCAGCGGATTGGAGCAGGAGTGCTTGTCCAGCAGCTCGGGGCTAGATATCACCTCTCCAGAGCAGTGGCATCCCTGTAAGGCAGCAGCAGTTGGAGACAAGCTGACAAGCATAGCAACGGCGGCGGGAGTCCAAGGAGGTTTGCTGCTGGCTGCCAGAGGGCTTGTGTGGAATGCGACAAAGAACAGCGCAAGAATGTGCTTGTTCTTCTGGGTCAGCTCCCATCTGCCAGTTCCTTGCAATCTGCAACGGGAGCAGCAGCTGACTCTATGGCTGCCCTAAGAGGTCCCTCTGCGGCTCTGGCTCTTCAGGTTCTAGGAGATGGGTCAGGATTGGTTGGAGCTCCAGGTACCTTTCCTGGTTAACCCAGAGGTTTTCATGTTGGAGGCTATTTGGACAGACATTGCCAGCCTGGGGGAAAAGTTCAAGGGCATGAAGTGCAATTACAGCAATTCTCTTCTTGACAAACTTTAACAGTTGAAATTCAAACCAAGACGACTGCTGTGGAGAATTCTGTTACTGCTCTCTGTAAAGATTCTCTTACTCTACAAGCTAGGATTGAATCATTGGAAAATTATGCTAGATATTCTAATTTGTGTATTATCAATTTTCCACGCTCAACAGTTATAAGTGCCAGAGAATTGTTTAAGCAATATTTACTGGAAGTACATGGTATACCAGTTGAATCACATCCCCCTGTGGCAAAGTTGTATTATCTTCCATCTGGTAGAAGGATTTCTGGTGGTGGAGAGATTCCTGGTGTCCAACCAGTGGATTCATTAGATGTCGCTGCACTGTTAGAGTTATCAGATGTGGAGACATTTAGTTCTGCAACTTTGTTAGTAACCTTTTCACTCCCTTCAGATCGAGACTGGTTTCTCAGGGTTTATTTTTGTAAGAGGATTTCTGTTTTCAAAGGGTTAAATGTTTAGATGTTTCCGTATTTTTCTAGGGCAATGCAACGGACAAAGGATGGATTTCCTCCTTCTTCGCCCTGGTGTCCAGCAGCTGGGTGGACAATTTTTCCTAAAATTTCTTTGCAAATGTTTGGTTAAGTTTCAGTCTCTCACTCATGTTTTCTTTTTTTTTATCCAACCCAGCTGCTGGCACGCCTGGATGCGCATAGAGCTGCTTTGGGTAGTGATCCCCCCACTGTATGATATTAGGATGTCTCCTGGTTGATACCTGCCTTTATCCTGCATTATTGGAATTGTTTATATTTCCTAACCTATGTTCTCTCCCCTTGTTGAAGGCTGGGGGTAGGGAGGTTAAATATTTTGCCTGATTTGGCATTGCCTAATTGTTTTTTCTTTTTTTTTTCTTTTGGTTGTCTTCATTTGACCCCTTATTTCATTGAGTATTGTATTATGCTTGATTTGTTTGTTAAATTCATAAATACATAATACAAAAAAGTGGACTTTCTATGAACTTTTATCCACTCCAAGAAGAAAGCTTAGGCAGGCTTGCAGTCCAACATGTGTAGCGCAGCTTTCCTTTTGTGAGAAAGAGGTTTTGGGAAGAATGTCAGAAGTACAATTGACTGGTTAAGATGAAATTCGTGGGAAGACAGCTACCTGTGTTATTAGGCTATTGTTTTGCTCTTGCTCCTGCCACAAGAGGGGAGAATCGCCAGCCGGGATGAGTGCTCTGCAGGCACGGTTCCAGCCACCCCTCCCTCCCTGTGACGTCAGGCCATGGAGGTCCTGGCCTGCTCTTAAGCCGCTGTAGACGCCCTTTGGGCCATGGCCCAAAGGAGCATGCCCAAAGAAGGACACCCCCCTTTGGCACACCTTCGGCATTCCGTCAGAGTTCAACAATTTGGGAGGTTTGGATTTGACCATCATCATCGCAGGTATTTGCTTTTGACTTGTTGTAACGGTTACCTTATATTGGTATTTGATGGGAAAACAGAAGCTAAAGAATGCTTCCAAGAGTGATCAGACTACGCAAGTTCTGGGGGAAACAGTGGGCCCCTTGGAAAAGCATTTCCTGGTTGGAGTGGGACAATCGCTCTCGGCTGAAAGAGTATCATTCAGCTCAGCAGAACAGACTCCTCCACCTTTTCCACATCCTGAATTACCTTCTTCCCCCTTGTCTGTTGGACTTATAAGCTCATTAACTCCTGTTACCCCTGGTTTGGTTAAAAAGCCAGTGGTTATACAGGAGGAGGTACAGATTGTGATGGAACCTTTGCAGGACATTACTAAGAAAGATATTTGGGTTGCATTATTTAAAATGGACATTAAGTTTACTAGCACAGTATCCTCTCTTTGTACATCTACTCAGCAAACAGCTCAAAAGCTCCAAAAGATAGGATGATAGGTTTTCTTATGTTGAGGTTTGTTATCTAAAATGGAAGGTCAAATGCAGTTATTGCAGCAGACAGATATGTGTCAGCAATTAAAGATTCCCTTTTTATACATTATAAATCGGAAATGATGGAGAATGTGACTAGGGCTAATAATTTACGTTTTTTAAATTTTCCTAATACGCTATCCACTCAGATACTTTTGGCTAAGTATTTTAAAGAAATATTATTGATTCCTGCTGAGGTTGTTGTCCAAAAGTGTTTTTATTTGCCAGTTAGGCAACGGATAGCTGTGTCTGGAGTTCAGCCTCTAGACATATTATCCCCGACTGTTAGCCAGGATATGACTGGCTTTCTCGAGGATTCCTTTGATAATATCCTGAAGAGTGCTACACTATTGGTTACGTTTTTAAAATTTTAACCTTAAGTTCTAAGATCATCTTTTCTGTGGGCAGAAGTTGAACGTTGTGGAACACTCAACTTCGCAGGAAGCAATTCCTGGCGCTAAAGCCTAGGGTCCTTGGAACTGGTGCGATGTTTTTTCTTCGCTTCCCATGCAAATGTGTGGTTACTTGGCATGGGAACATTTTTTCCTTTTTGAATCTTCTCAGTTGGAAGTATTTCTTCAAGAGAAGTCACCTAAGATACAGTCCTTATGATAATTAGTCCATTCTTTAATGGAGGTTCTCTTCCCTTGACTCCCCTGTTATTTACCTTTGTAATTTGATTACTTAATTTGGTTTTCTTTCTTCCACTGAATTGTATACATAAGTGATTCTTATGTTGTTATATGTTCTATATGATGATGTGTTAATATTCAGTGTATCTTTGTTTTATTTTGTTTTGTATCTGCAAAAGTTATAATATTAAAAAAAAGATGAAATTCTATATCCACTTTCCAAACAAACTTGGAATGAGTACAAAGGACCACTCTGTTGTGCTGAACTTTTGTAGAAGGTGGATGAACTAATAGGGCTTGAAGCTCACTCACTCCGCGCATGCTGAAGTGACCGCCATGGGAAATAACACCTTCCAGACTCAGAGTTGTAGAAGGTATTCAAGCAGTGTTTGTGTGGGACAGGTGAAAGGATCTACGCAGCATTCTTCACACCAAATAGCAAACCTCTTCCATTAAAAAGAATAAGATTTCCTTGTTGACGCCCTCCTAGAGGTCAAAAGGACCAGCTGGCAGAAAGAGAGCAGATAATGTTAGCATCTCAACATCCAAGCTGTGAGGGGTCAGAGACTTGATATTGGGACACATCATTGCGTTCTCTCCTGAGATATTAGATCTGGTGCTTGCTCAAGCCGTTTCGGATACTGAATGGAAAGTTCTAGAAGTAGAAGGAACCATGACTGTCTGAGCAAATAAGGAGCAATGAGAATCATCATACCCTTGTCTATTTTGAACTTCAGAAGGATCTTGACAATAAGAGGTATTTTGAGGATATCCATATAGAAGATCCCCTCCCCAACTGAGGAGGAAAGCATCTGAGGCTAGCTTGCCCTTTGACCCCACTCTGGATCAGAACCGATCCACCCAGGCATTCTAAGGAGTCACAAAAAGGTCTATCGCAGGGATGCACCACTCTTGAAAGATGTGTTGTACTACATCCCTGTCCAGGGTCCATTTGTGAGGTTGAAGGACTTCGCTCAGGCTGTCAACTCCATCCAGTGAAAGATGGCAAAATTCCACAACCTGATTGTTTCCCAACACAGGAGGTATGATACCGTTTCTCCCTGCTTGTTGATGTATTATATCACTACCTGATTGTCGGTTTGAATCAGAACAATTTGGTTGGACAACTGATCTTTGAAAGCCCTTAGAGCATTTGCTATTGCTCTTAATTCCAATAAGTTTATCTGATGAAGATTTTCTTGGAGGGATCAAACACCCTGGGTATGGAAACCATTAAGATAAACTCCCCATTCCAGTTTGGATGCATCTGTTCTCAACAATTTCTGTGAAGGGGGAATTTAAAAGGGAAGAACATTTGCCAGATTGTCATGAATATTCCACCAATCCAGAGATTGAATGGGTGAAGTGCTGATTGACAGAACATCTTTGAGGTTCTCTGTGGCTTGCAACCACTGGGTAATTCAGGGTACACTGATCTTGTCTCATGTATCATTGAAGCCATATGACCTAGTAACATTAACATTACCCAAGCCGACACCTGCTGTCTTATTTCAGTCTCCTGTTCTATCGCTGTCAGGCAGGCTGTCATGCAGGAAGAAAGCTTTCGCCTGAGTCATGTTGAGCAGAGCTCCGATGAATTCTAATTGTTGGGAGGGAGAGAGCGTGCTCGAGGACTCCTCAATGTCATTGCATCATCAGTATCCAGTACAGCCATAGATACCGATGCCTCCGTTGCCAATGTCGATGGATCAGACTTAAATATACCAAAAATGATGTCATACTGTTTTTCTCGACCCTTCAGTCTTCTTTTTGTTATCTGCAAACACAATTTACAAGAAGAGGGCTCATGAATGGGTCCCAAGCACTGAAGGCACTAATTATGACCATCTATAATAGATAAGGTCCTCAAGCACCTTGGGACGTGTCACTCAGAAAAATAGCCACAGCAAAATCAAACGACTCGATTTTAAAACAGTAACAAAAATATTGGAATAAATTGTGGCCGGAGCGCCAATGCCTAAGAGGCCCACATGCACGATGCAGCTTCCAGAAGGAGCTGGGAATGCTCCCGAATGGTCAGGAAAGCCTCTTCTAAATGCAGCTCATTGACTAGACAGAATTTATCCAATTAAGCAGAAGCAGAGTTTGAGGTGTTCTAAGGATGCAACAAATTCAACCAGACAATGCTGATTAATCAGCACTAACCAGACAATCTTATTGTGGTGAAGGATGTCAAAGTTAACTGGATAACTATAGCTGGTTCACTTTACTTGGATATTCCATGATATTTAAGTGCCGCTAAGTTAACTGTATAAGTTAACCAATGTCTTTATCTACACACTGCGCTGCTTAATATTGGCCCCCATAGTAAATGACGACAGATAAAAACCAACTTCACCTTCCTGTCTACCTAGTTTGCTTCCGGCTTTTCTATTAGTTTGGGAAGATGTGTATATAGATTTTCAGTCCTTAATTTTTATTTATTTATTTATTTACATTTCTTATATACCGCACTATTTGACATCAGCGCGGTTTACATCAAACAAAACATTTCAGTACACAAAAATGTCTGAGTTACATTAAACAGGGTTAACAACTTGGACAACAGGGTAATTTTACAACTCAGGTAAATAAACTTTGATTGTAGTGTAAACTATTTAATCCACCAACTTTGATTGTAGTGTAAACTATTTAATCCACCAACCAGCTCCCCCTTCCCCTTTTACCAAACTTCTGAACCCTTTACCTATCCCTGCTCTTCATGTTTGTCCAAATTATGCTGACTGATGGCTATTTCATGCAGCCTATCCCTGTCTTTTTGGAAGCCTGATGCTATCTTCACACCATTCTCTACTCATTGGCATATATTATAATCTCTTGTTCTCTAAAGAGTTATATGACTGAGTGAACGCTCAAACTTCATTCCTCATTTTTTCTACTTATTACCTCTCACCTCCACTTACTACCACCATCTGTGCCTGTTCCAAGCAATCTTCAATTTTGCCATGATTCTGAATTTTCTTACTTCTGCTGCTGAATTATTCTAGGTATCTACCACTCTCTTAGAAAAGGGATATATTTTCATGTTTCTTTCCTACCAACACTCTTAGCAACTCCATAGTTATTTGATACAATTTTATATCCCACTCTGCAGTTTCCTACATAAAAGTGGTTACATTCCAAAGTACATAAAATTACAATAAGGATGAACACACAACATAAAAACTAAAACCATACGTATCTTCAAACAGAATACATATTTTCCCTAAATCCTTCTTTCCTCCAGCATCATAAGTTACACGTTTATGGCTTGTGTTGCAGGCCTTGTACTACTTAGCAGTCTTATATTAAACCACTTCCATCCTTTCGATGTCCTTATGAACACACGGCTTCGAGAACACTGGTCAACATTGAAATCGTTACTGACTTTAAAAGGCCCTAATCTGTAGTATCTTGGTGAGCTGAAAACGAATATAACATTAAAAAAATTTTATTGGCTCTCGTTTTGAAGATATTGCATGTAGTTCATTTTTGACGTTTCACCGTGTAAATTTATCAGTAGCACATCAACAACATCCCAAATAAGCCTTGAATGATATAATATTGCATCACATTGCATAATACCGGCATGCACACATCACACAGAGCTGATTGCATCATTTTCTGATGCAATGCAATACTACTGCCAGACGGCTGCTGAAGCCATCTGATGTCAGCAGTATACTATACGCAGTCGGAAAGGAAAGCAATCTGGTATTTTGTTCCGATACTGAAAGCCTCATGAATGCCTTAAAAATCACTCATGACCCACAAGACTGGAGACTAGACTCTTCGAAACTCAGTCTGAAGGCTGTGCTTTTGAACAATGGAAACCATCTATTCCAGTGGTGACTTGAGTAGTTGCCCTTTTAATGGGACTGCAGCAAGGATATATAAAATACATGTGTTTCTTATGTGAGTGGGATAGCCGAGCAAGGGATTGGCACTACTTGCGGAAGGAATGGAATCGCAGACAAAGCATAGTTACTCACCTGTAACAGGTGATCTCCGGGAACAGCAGGAATTTAGTCCTCACATATAGGTATCGTCGGTACCGACGGAGCCTGCGCAGGAACGCTCCCCAGCGTCCAATTAGAAAGCTTTTGTGAGCATCCCACAGCGCCTGCGTGCTGCCTTCCCGCCTTTCCCAACTGCCTCTCTCCAGTTGAGTTTTAAAGCTGAGACAAAGAGAGAGAGAGGGAAAGGGAAAGAGATAGATAGAGAGATACAACTCCTAGGGGAGGTGGGTGGGTTGTGAGGACTAAATTCCTACTGTTCCCGGAGATCAACTGTTACAGGTGAGTAACTATGCTATCTCCAGGAACAAGCAGGAATGAAGTCATCACATATGGGGACTCCCTAGCTTTAGATGCCAGGGAGAGACCCCAGAAGCTGTGTGTCCCTGAGAAGGGCTCCACTCCCCCCCAAAGGATCTCTGGCATCCTACCAGGGATGGTGGGTAGGAGTTGATTAGGTATGGAACAGGTGTTGGAGAACAGTCTGACCAAACAAGGCATCCCAGCGGGAGTCCTTGTACAAGCAGTAATGGGCTGTGAAGGTATGAACCGAGGTCCAGGTGGCTGCTCGACAGATGTCGTCGATAGACACAGAGTGCAGATGAGTAATTGAGGCTGTCATGGCTCTCACATTGTGAGCTGTGTCATGGCCCTCCATAGAAAGGTTCTTACTCTAATAGGCGAAGGAAATACACTGAGAAATCCAGTTAGATAGTGTTCTCTTGGAGAATGGAAGTCCCAAATGAGAAGGATCAAAAGCAAATAGAAATTACACTTACCTGGTAATTGTAGTTCCTGGAGGGTCCAGTTTAGTCCTCCACATCAGGGTAGTGCACCTCCTCCTGCAGCAAGGAGACTGGACCAATCAAATCCTTTCCCTATGGTGATGTATACTACTGGAGCTCCCAACAGCCCCCCAGTGAACTGTTAACAAGCAAAACCTAAAACAAAGAATATGCATGGAAAACAGCAAAGATACCCCTCCCCCAAAAACTGGACTCCCTCCCCAAAGGAGGGAACCAAAACTGTGCACATCGCGCCCACCTGGACCACTGAGCGAAAAGAAGGCACTGCCACCAGGACAGAAAAGAAATGACTGGACTCGAGGGAACCCAGGCAAAACGCCAAACCAGCGTTCTCTCACACCGTAGCAGCGCGCCGAACGTAAAGGCAAAAGTCCTCGGGAGGGAATGAGGACTAAACTGGACCCTCCAGGAACTACAATTACCAGGTAAGTGTAATTTCTATTTCCTGAGCGGTCCTCCAGTTTAGTCCTCCACATCAGGGATGTAACAGAGCAGTACTTAACGGGAGGGACCACCCCAACCGGCGCGCAGAACCGCCGCACCGAAGCAAGAATCTCGGGACGCTAGAACATCCAGCCGGTAATGCTTACTAAAGACATGTAGCGTGGACCATGTAGCCGTCCTGCAAATGTCCAATGGCGGAACCAAACTGTGCTCCGCCCACGATGTCGCCTGCGCCCGAGTAGAATGGGCGCGCAAGCCCATGCAAGATATATGCCGACGCAATGGCTTCCTTGATCCATCTAGCAATGGACGACTTTGACGCCGCCTCCCCCTTGCGTTGACCACCAAACAAAATAAATAGGCGGTCCGTCTTACGAACCGACTCGGTAGCTCGGAGGTATCGACGGAGCACCCGCCGAACATCCAGACGATGCAACCCCCCCTGACCCATCCGCCTCCGGGGAGTCAAAAACCGGAAGGAAAACGGCTTGATTCAAATGAAAAGGAGACACCACCTTAGGAAGAAAGGAAGGGACAGGACGCAAAACCACTCTGTCCCGAGAAAAAGATAGGAAGGGCTCACGACACGAAAGCACCTGCAACTCCGAGATACGGCGAGCCGAACAGATAGCCACCAAGAACACAGCCTTCAACGTGAGATCCTTGAGAGACGCAAGATGAAGAGGCTCAAAAGGCTTCTGAACCAAAGCTTGCAACACCAAGTTCAAATCCCACGGAGGAAAGGTGACCCTGCGTGGAGGACGCAGCTGAAACACGGCTCTCAGAAAATGTTGTACATCCGCGTGAGCCCCCAGGGGAATCCCCATGACCTTACCCCTGTAGCACGCCAGAGCCGCCAATTGCACCTTTAGAGAGTTCGCAGCAAGACCTTTGTCAAACCCGTCCTGCAAAAAATTGAGAATGGCAGGAACGGAAGCCGTCGCGGCCCGGAGATCATGCCTCGAACACCAATCTTCAAAAAGTCGCCAGACGCGCACATAAGCGAGCGACGTAGAAGCTTTTCGCGCCCGAAGAAGAGTTGCAATAACCGCTGAAGAATAACCTTTCCGCTTCAACCTAGCCCTTTCAATGGCCAGACCGTAAGCGAGAATCGATCCACTTGCGGCATCTGTAGCGGCCCCTGAAGCAAGAGGTCCCGCAAAAGCGGCAACCGCCACGGAACCCCGTCGAGGAGTCGAACGAGATCCGCATACCACGGACGCCTGGGCCAATCTGGAGCCACTAGGAGGACCTTCCCCGGATGCGCTTCTATGCATTGAATCACGCGACCGATCAACGCCCACGGAGGAAAGACGTAAAGGAGCCCGGGAATCGGCCAGGGGCAAATGAGAGCGTCTATGCCCTCGGACATGGGTTCTCTCCGTCTGCTGAAGAACCGAGAGGTTTTGGCCGACTGAAAGGTTGCCATGAGATCCATGATCGGTGGTCCCCATCTGCGGACTATCTGAGCGTATACTTGCGGGTGAAGTTCCCACTCCCCGGCATCCACGTGCACTCTGCTGTGGAAATCCGCCATCACGTTTTCTTTTCTGGCGATATGCCCCGCCGAAATGGCTAGCAGTCGCGGCTCTACCCACTGGAACAACATTTCGGCCTCTGCTTCCATCGCTCTGCTGCCCGTGCCGCCCTGACGGTTGAGGTAGGCAACTGTCACCGAGTTGTCTGAGAGTATCCTCACCGCCCGGCCTGTCACCAGAGGTTCAAACGCCTGAAGAGCCCGCAGCACCGCTCGCAGCTCGAGGCGGTTGATCGACCAAGAAGCTTCCAGGGCCGACCACGCGCCCTGCGCGAAGCGACTGTCACAATGAGCTCCCCAGCCCGCCATGCTCGCATCGGTTGTCACCGGCAGCCACACCGGCTGCTCCAGGGGAACTCCCGCCTGCAACGCCCTCGAGCTTAGCCACTAGCGTAACGACTGCCGCACTCTCCTTGGACAAGGTAACCTCTTGCTCAGCGAATCTGTCTGATTCGACCAACGCCGTAAAAGGGCTCGTTGCAGCGGATGCATATGAAACCTGGCCCAGGGAACCACATCTAGAGTCGCCGCCATCGTTCCAAGAACCCGAAGGTACCACCAAGCTGACAGAGCTGGGAACGCTAAAAACTTGCGAACCAAGAGGCGTAAGGCTCGTGCTCGACGATCCGGCATGAACACTAACCCTTTCGCCGTATTGAAGAGAACCCCGAGATATTCGAGGGACTGGGTCGGCACCAGCTGGCTCTTTTTCCGGTTTAACACCCAGCCGAGACTCTGCAGAAGAGCTATCACCCGGCTCGTGGCCCGCAAGCTCTCTCCCTTGGTCTTCGCTCGAATTAACCAATCGTCTAGATAAGGGTGAACTAAAACCCCTTCCTTTCGCAACGCCGCGGCAACTACCACCATGACCTTAGTGAAAACACATGGCGCTGTGGCTAGGCCGAATGGCAGCACTTGAAACTGGTAATGGCCCCACGGAAGAGCGAACCGGAGGAACTTTTGATGAGCCTCTCTGATCGGAATATGCAGGTAGGCTTCGGAGAGATCGAGAGACGTCAGAAACTCTCCCTGACGCACCGCAACTAAGACGGATCTCAGAGTTTCCATCCAAAAATGAGGGACCCGAAGGCAGCGATTCACCCCCTTGAGATCCAGGATAGGACGGAGGGACCCGTCCTTCTTTGGCACCACGAAATAAATAGAGTACCGACCCGTACCGAGATCGGCATCCGGAACAGGTACCACTGCCCCCAAGGCCAGCAGATGGTCCAATGTTGAGCGAACGGCTAACACCTTTTGAGGACCCTTGCAGGGCAACAGAACGAAGGCATCCCGGAGAGGACAGGCGAATTCTAGAGCGTACCCCTCCCGGACGATCTCGAGGACCCACTGGTCCGAAATTACCTGGACTCAGGAAGAAAGAAAATGACGAAGCCGCCCTCCGATCACCGGACTTCCTTCCGGGGTCCGCCTCGGTTCATTGCGGCTTGCGACTAAAGGAAGAGGAAGAAGAGGAGGCAGCCGAGAATCCTCTACCCGCTCCTCGAAACCCTCGAAAAACCGAGGATCTATTTGCCAGTCGTCCGCGCTGGGACCCCCCAAACCTGGACGCCCTGAACCGGCGAAAGTCACAAAACGAACCTCTAGCCGAGGAGACACCCCTATTCTGTCGGGGCTTATCCTCCAGCAGCCGCCCGCCTTTAGATTCACCGAGGTCCTTGACCAACTTATCCAGATCGTCCCCGAATAACAGCCTGCCCTTAAAGGGGAGTTTGCTGAGGCGTGCTTTAGAGGAGCCATCAGCAGCCCAGTTGCGCAGCCAAATAGAATGGCGCGCCGCCACGACAGACGCCATGCTGTTGGCCAAAGTCCGAATCAAGTCATAGTGAACATCCGCCAAATAAGCGGACCCCGATTCCAAGCAGGCAACCTCCAACAACCCTTGTTGGTCTAGACGGGAATCTTGTCGCAAATGCTGAGCCCATCTCAAACACGCCCTAGAAACCCAGGCTCCACAAATAGAGGTCTGTAAGGCCAAGGCATTAGTCTCAAAGGCCTGCTTCAACAAACCATCCACCTTTCTATCCTGGATATCCTTCAAGGCCGCGCTGCTCTCAACCGGAATTGTAGTTTTCTTGGTTACCGCCGAAACCGCAGCGTCAATTCGCGGAGAACGAAATCTCTCCTTATCCTTGTCCGCCAGAGGGTAAAGACGATTCATCGATCTGATACCCTGCAAGCCCGAATCAGGGTGATCCCACTCAGCTTGAATCATCTGATCCACCACTCTGTGAACCGGGAACACCGTTTGAGAATCTCGAACCGCTTGAATGAGAGGATCTTCCAAAACCTCTTCCTCCCCGGGTCGCCCGACCGTCAAATTCAGGGCTTGGAGAGATTCTGTAATTAAAGGAATCAGTTCTTCTTTGCGAAAAACACAGATGATCCGAGCCCGTTCCTCAGGTTCCGGAATCTCCCCTTCCTCCAAATCCTCGAGTCTGTCCTCGGGATCTACATCAGACCAGTCCTGCTCTTGCCAGGCCAGCTCAGGGAGTTCCATGTCAGAAACGCGAGGCCGCTTAGCCGCCTTAGGGATGTCCGCTCTTGCTTCCTCCATTCTGAGGGATGGCGGAGCCAAGGGAGCCGTGCCCGGCTCAGAACCTTTTCCCAAGCGGCCCCTTTGGAAAGCTTGGTGCATAAGAAGCACGAACTCAGGAGAGAAATCCCCCCAGGCCATCTCGGTAGACCCCAAGGCCTGGACACCCGCCTGCGCAGTCGAAGTAGATGGAAGAGAAGGCAAGATAGCCCCTGTAGGCAGTTCCTCCCCACTAGAAACTGGAGGGACCACGGAATCCAAAGGAACGCTGGATTCCATTGGGTGTTGTAGCTCTGGCGGATTGCAGGCACAGCCCTTGCAAACTCCTGCGTCAGAGACGGAGCCTTTGCGGGACCCACAAATCACGCACTGCGGCCGACGAGACATGTGAAGGGAACCGCAACAGTGTGAAGAGAACCTCAACAGTGCAGAACTGTCAGGAGAAGAACACAGCCCAAAAGTGCCACAGGACTGCAAAGCCCAGCCCATGCAGCAAAGGCCCCCTCTTTTTTTTTTTTTTTTTTACACACCCCGACTCACTGCTAAATAAGTAGCAAAGTAAGCAAAGCTGTCTGAGTCAGGACGCTCCGTATCAAACGCGCCACAGCACAGCCCCTGCAGAAAAAAGTGGGATCTGAAAATAAAATGGCCGCCGGCACTATGGATAGCCGAAAAAAAGGCGCGAAAAATAAAGAAAAAGGAAATCAATGAAAATAAACGAAATCGCCGCGATCCAGCTGATCTGAAGAACGGAGCCACCTCAAAACGGGCTAAAAACAAAGGCAGACTTACCCCGAAGGCAGGACAGAGAACGGCAATGGAGCTGAGCCCAAGAAGAAACAAGCTGTAATGGCCCCGCGGTGTGAGAGAACACCGACTGACATGGAAGGGACCTGGGGTCCTTCGAGTATTAGAAGGTACTCCCAAGCTAGGAGAGGGCAATTGTGGCCAGATTCCTCCTCCGAACTGTCTTGGAGGGGAGATCAGCAGCAACAGAAGTGCAGCCGACGTGCCGTTGCTCAGCAGTAGGCAGACGGTCTGCACAAGCTCGGTTCCCTCCTATACAGAATTAGAATTTAAAGATACAGACACCTAAACTGCAAGAAAACAAAAAGTGCTACAAGGAGCAATGAAAATGAAAACAAGTAAAAACCGAATAGTCCAAACACACAAGTGAGCCCACAAAAGGCTCACACCACCTCCTGCTGCAAGGAGGACTGGACACACTGGGGGGCTGTTGGGAGCTCCAGTAGTATACATCACCATAGGGAAAGGATTTGATTGGTCCAGTCTCCTTGCTGCAGGAGGAGGTGCACTACCCTGATGTGGAGGACTAAACTGGAGGACCGCTCAGGAACAAAGAGTTGAGAGGACTTTCTATGTTGCTGTGTTCTTTGTAAGTAAAAGGCTAAAGCTCTTTTACAGTCCAAGGTATGAAGATTCCTCTCTGCATTTGATGCATGAGGCCTTGGAAAAAACACAGGTAGGTAGACCGCTTGGTTCAGATGAAAAGGCGAGACCACCTTTGGCATAAAGTGTGGATGAGTCCTAAGGACTACCTTGTCATGATGGAACCTTGTATAAGGTGGATTAGCTACTAGCGCTTGCAACTCACTAATGAGACATGCTGATGTGATTGCAATAAGAAAGATAACCTTCCAAGAAAGGAATTTTAAGGAGGTAGTAGCTAAAGGTTCGAAGGGTGGCTTCATGAGCTGCCCAAGAACCAGGTTTAAGTCCCATGTCACCGGTGGTGGCCTAATGGGAGGCTTAGTTAGAAGAAGGCCTCTCATAAATCTTGCTATAAGAGGATGAGAGGAAATAGGCTGTCCATTTAGAGGCTTAAAGGATGCTGTAATAGCACTCAAATGGACCTTTACTGAGTTAGTCTTAAGTCCTGCATTGGATAAATGAAGGAAATATTCCAGCAAGGATTCCGGAGGTATCGCAAGGGAGTTAAGACCCTTTTGCGACCACCATATGGTAAACCTTTTCCACTTGAAAGCGTCTTGTGGAAGGTTTCCTGGAAGCAAAAAGAATATCTTTTACTTGCTGAGGGATATTAAGATCATGGCGATCTAGGCCTTCAGCAACCAAGCCCTGAGATGCAGAGACTGGGGATTGGGATGCCATAACATTCCGTCATCCTGAGATAGGAGATCTGGAGCAGACCCTAACTCCAGGGAGGGAGCTTGAGAGAGATGTAGAAGCAGAGGGTACCACACTTGCCGTGGCCAATGTGGAGCTATGAGAATCATATGGCCTCTGTCTCTCTGAAGCTTGAACAGGGTTTTGGGAATTAGGGAAATGGGTGGAAAGGCATACAGGAAGTCTTGACCCCAATAAAGGAGGAAAGCATCCCTGGCCTGAGCCCCTGAGCCGTAATTCTGGAACGCAACCGGGGAAGTTTGGCATTCCACGGACTTGCAAAGAGGTCTATGTCCAGGGTTCCCCAAATTTGAAAAATTCTGGTCACCTGGTCTGCATGCACAGACCACTCGTGTGGAAGCATAACTCGACTGAGTCTGTCTGCCCAAGAGCTTTGTATGCCTGGAAGATACACTGCCAGGAGATGAATCTGATGCTCTCTGGCGAGGGCCCATAGTCGCAAAGCTTCGTTGCAAAGCGACAGAAAGCCTGTTCCCCCTGCTTGTTCACATAGAACATGGTTACTTGATTGTCCGTATGAATGAGGACTGTCTTGTAGCTGAGCAGGGTATGGAACACTCGAAGAGCAAGGAAGATTGCTCTGAGTTCCAAGAGATTGATATGTAGATGAGTCTCCTGTGGAGACCAGGTGCTTTGGGTGGAGAGGTCTTGCAGATGAGCTCCCCAACCCATCGGAGAAGCATCTGTTGTGAGAGTTGCCTGGGGTAAAGGTTGTTGAAAAGGGGACCCCAGGAACAGGTTTTGAGTGGACATCCACCACTGGAGGGACAAAATAAGGCGACTTGTGTTTGCTATTTTGTCTGACAGGCATCCTGATGCCTGGGTCCATTGAGTGGATAAAGTCCACTGGGCTGCCCTCATATGGAGGCGAGCATAGGGCACCACATGCACGGTGGATGCCATGTGGCCTAGTAGTTGTAACATTTCTCGAGCAGTGAGATGAGACTTTAGCACTGCTTGAGGAGCTAACTGCACCAGGGGAAGACGAATATCCCTAGAGTGTGGAGAAATGCTGCTACAAAAGCCATGCATTTCGTGAACACCCTTGGTGCTGAGGCCAGGCCAAAAGGAAGCACCCTGTATTGGTAGTGCTTTCCCTGAAAAAGGAACCGAAGGAACTTTCTGTGAGTTGGATGGATGAGAACATGGGTGTACGCATCCTTGAGATCTAGAGAACAAAGTCAATCCAGACTCTGAAGGTATGGCAGCAGAGTTCCGAGAGAAATCATCTTGAATTTCTCTTTGACAAGGAATTTGTTCAATTCTCTGAGGTCCAAGATAGGTCTGTATCCCCCTGTTTTCTTTGGAATAAGGAAATAGGGGGAGTAAAACCCCGTACCCTGATGAGGAATGGGTACTTCTTCTATCGCCACTTGGGCAAGAAGGATAGTGACCTCCTGACCTAACAGGTTGAGGTGTCGGAGAATTGAACTGGCTTATTACTGTGGGAGGGGGGGCATGCTTGAAAAATGAAACCTGTACCCCTCCTTTATGATGGAAAGTGTCCAATGCTCTGCTGTTACCTGCCCCCATCTGGGGGCAAAGTGACATAACCTTCCTGGAATGGTGGAAGGCTCTGGTCCCAGGAGAGCCAGGAAGGCTAAGTTCTCTAGCTGAAAGTCAAAGGGCTTGTGGAGGCTGAGACTGCTGAGACGGTTGAGGCTTAGCAGTCTTTGCTTTCTTCTGCCTGGGTGGTTGCTGACCTTTTCTGACAAGCTGACCTGAAGAACATCCCTGGTGAGCATAAGCAGGATAATATATTTTCTTCTTAGAAAAGAATGGTTTCTTGAACGATTTCTTTCTAGCAGGATCAGCTGTGGACTTGGATAATCTATCCAAGGTAGAGTTGGCAGTATCCAACTCATTGGCCTTTTCCTGCCAATCTCTACCAAATAGGTTCTCACCAGTACAAGGGATATTTCCCAATTTGTCTTGTACCCAGAGCTCCAGATCAGATGCCTGGAGCCAAGCAATTCTGCGTGCGCCTATGGCAATGGCAGAAGTTCTGCTTATGCACTCAAAACAGTCAAAGGCTGCACGGTTGACAAATTTAGAAACATCTTGGACATGTTTGACCAATTCTGTCTTCTATCTTCAGGAAGAAAAGGACTCAAGGCCTCTAAATCATTTGTGACCTCCTTCAGAAACATTCCCATGTAAAGACTATAGGAACTGATCCTGGCAGAAAGCATGGAAGCTTGGAAGACATGACGTCCAAAAGCATCCAGGGTTCTGCACTCACGTCCTGGAGGATTAGAGGCATGTCTCTTTGCACTCTTAATCCTTCTCATAGCTGATTCCACTACAATAGAGTGGTAAGGAAGCTGAGTTTTCTGGAAACCAGGACAAGGAGGGACCCGATACAGAGTATCCAGTCTGCGAGAATGAGGAGAGGTAGTAAGAGGTGTCTCCCACATCCTTAACATGAGATCATGCAAAATCTCATGAATGGGCAAGGTAGCTGCCTCCTTAGGAGTTTTGGGATATTGTAAAGTTTCCAACTCCTTAGCTCTTGGCTCTGTTTCAGGGGCCACAGTAATGGACAGATCCCGAGCCACATCCCTGATAAAATCCTGGAAGGAAATATCCTCTGGAGGAGACATCCTGCGCTTAGGGGAGGAGGGCTCCTCTGGGAGAAGCATTCCTGCATCGACAGAACTGTCAGAATCCTCAGATTCTTCTGAGGACTCGTAGTACCGTCTGTCCAGATGCTCTTGAAGAGCCCGATACCCGTACCGACCGAAGTCAGTACCGGGAGTAATCGGTACTGGGGTATCGGTACCCGAGGGCATCGGATGACCGGGTTACCAGCAAAGCAGACACCGATGCCGATGTTATCGGTACCGGTACTGATGCCGATGCTGGGGCCGGTGCCGGTACCAGCCGGATTGTCTGTCGCGGTTCCGAGGGCATCGATGCCGCAAGGAGAGCCGCCAGACTGCGCGCAATAGCCAGGACTCTCTGGTCTATCGACGCTGCCGATGCCTGGATGTCGGTACCGGAGAAGACCGCCGGTACCCTAGAGCATGGCACCAGTAGTTCTGCCGAGGTCAAGGCCTCGAAAACATCCTGGAGCCCCAATAATGCTTTGGAAGCCGAAGCCTCCCACCGGGGCAATTTTGATGAAAAACTTTGTGAAAGCCATGGACCGCACTTCGCCAGCTTTCCGATACCTGCGTGGAAAATTCCCTCGACTCAGTGAAGCAAAGATTAAAAAGGGAGTTTTTGTGGGTCCTCAGATTCGAGAGCTCTTCAAAGATGACCGGTTCAACAATTTGCTGCAGGGTGATGCAAAACAAGCATGGAATGCTTTTCGCCTAGTGTCAACAAACTTTCTCTGGAATGTTAGGGCAGAAAACTACAAGGAACTAGTAGAAGACATGCTGATGCAGTATCAGAAACTTGGCTGCAATATGTCTCTACAAGATCCATTTCCTTGATTCCCATCTCGATTTCTTTCCTGACAACTGTGGTATGGTTAGTTATGAACAGGGCGAACATTTTCACCAGGATATTGCAACGATGGAGCAAAGATACCAGGGGAAATGGTCCACTACAATGTTGGCTGACTACTGCTGGACACTCCCCAGAGAAGCTCCCGAACAGCTGTACAAGAGACAGGCGAAAAAATCTAAGAAGTAGTCTATGACTTGGTTTTTTACAGGTATTAACCGAAGGCCTATTATATATTTACTATTGACATGCATTTCGTGATGTAAACATTAAATCTTGTAGGTTACAAAAAAACTAGAGCCAACTTTGCAATTTCACTGTCATATTCGTGTTCAGCATATAAAAATTGATAAGAAATGACTATTTTTATTTCAGTAACATGACTTTTGTAAAAATTTGTTGACCAGTGGAATTAGAGAGAGTAGTAAAGGTACTTCAAATTTACAAAGAAGCAAAACTAGTTCCTTCTTTCTACTGATGCCTTCTCTTATACAACTGAGCATACTGTTAGGTACTCCAGCAGATTTATTACATTGGCTGGCTATATTCATGAACATTCCTAGATCTATCTTTGATAGTTTTCAGTCCTTCCAGTCAATACATGGTTAATGCATTTTTGCTTCCCAAATGCATAATTAATCTCTAACCCACCTCCTGCCTGCACTGCTATCTCATATAAGTACTTTCCTTCTGCTGAATAGCAACTACATAGAACTACATCTTAACCTGCCACTGCCTCCTCCTCTGCTATCTTCACTATGAAGACTAAACATGGAAGAGAGGACTGTGTCAGGGGCGGGGGAAGAATCGATCATATGAACAGGCTGCCACAAGCCTCCCATTGGTTCCCTTTGGTTCTATATACTAAATAGCCACAGGATGCAGGAAAAGGAATCACATACTCAGAAGCATTTCTCTGTGGTGTGGTGTGGTGTGCAAGAGGGCAAGGGCCCCCCCAGACTCCAGCCTGATAGGGGCACATCACAATGGTGGAACAGTGTGGACAGAGAGGAAAGACTGTTATGGAGCCTGTGCCTTTAAAGTATGAGGGAACAGAGGAAGCAGGATAAACATTTTTCATGGGGCACTAGTTTCCTCTCTCTGATTACACCTATCGCAGTTGGGATGAGGTGAGAGAAGTGAAGGACACTTGTTTCTTTGTACCATTGCTTGAAAGTCTTGGTGTGGCGAGTGGTGTCATTTTTACTTCCAGCAAAAGGCACAGTTTACCTTAAGAACATCTCTGAATACTGTAGACTGTCAAAGTTAATCTAGAGTATCACTATATTTAAAAGGCTTGTCATTCTTACCAACTCACAGATCCTCCTATTTTATTTCAATAAAATGGGCAAAAAGTACACAGTGCATTGCACTTACCATGAACAAATGAATTATCCAGTACATATTGTTACTGTTATTGTTAAGTGCTGTTGAGTCTATGTCGATTCATGGCGACTCTCGGGACAGCTGTCCTAAACTGTGTTCGGTCTTCAATCAGGCGGCTCATTGTTGATAGAGTTGCATCCATAGCTGCTGTTATTGTATCAATCCATCTCATTGCTGGCCTTCCTCTTTTGTGTTGACCTTCAACCATGTCAAGCGTGTCATCTTTCTCTAATGATCTCTCTCTTCACATGATGTGTCCAAAGTATGAAAGTCGAAGTCTTGTCATCTGAGCTTCTAAAGAAAGCTTAGGTTTTATCTCCTCTAGCACTGACTGGTTTGTTCTTCAGGCAGTCCATGGTATACACAGTATTCTTCGCTAACACCATAATTCAGTGGCATCAATTTTCTTCCTATCTTTTTCACCGTCTAACTTTCGCATTTTGTTCTCTCATATCTTACAGATACTTTTGTTACTTTTTCTGGTCTTATCTTTGTATGGAGAGAGACATCTCTGCTCTTAAGAATCTTGTCATAAATGCTGGCTTTACTCTGAAAAGTCTTGAGCTCATCCCCAGTAGCCAGTTGAATGCCCTCTGACCTGGGGGTCTCATTTTCCAGGAACTATAGTGCAATTTGTTTTGTTGTGACTATGCATTGGGTTTTCAAATGGCAAGATAAGAGTGAATACTTTTACATATGTACGCAAATAATAAAAAAAAACCAATAAAAGCCATAACCCCATCACAGCCATATTCTTACCTCAATGCGGCCTGTGTCTGGTTGAAACCCTCGGGCAGGGTCCTCCGTAGTGACACGGCACTGGATAGCGCAGCCATTGATGCGGATGTTTTCTTGCCGCAACCCAAGGTCAGGTAGGCTCTTCCCCTCTGCCACATGAATCTGAGCATGCACCAGATCAACACTATGGAAGGAAGTGGAATACAGAGAAAATGAATGTCATTATGGCCAACATTCTTTCACCAGTCTTTCAGGGCTGTGGGGTGGGTGTGGGTGTTTTTTTTCTTGGTAAGATGCAACCAGAAATAGATGGCCAGCTTTCTTCCATGCAGCAAGCCTACAGCATCTGGTAATCTAAGGTGGTCTCCCATCCAAGTACTAGCCAGGCCTGATCCTGCTTAGCTTCTGAGATCAGCCAAGATCAGGCTCATAAAAGCTTGGAAACTAGTAATGGCAAATCCACAGTCCATACATGCATCCAGGGCCTGCTCTATGACCCAAAAATTCCTAAATAACGTGTCTGGTAGAAAAGAAACAGGAGGGAAAATTTCCACACATTATCTTGTCAATATGCCTCATCCTTTTCCAAAGAAACCATCCTTAGGCATGCTCAGCTTTCTTTTGAAACAATCAGCACAGGCATCAACAGTGTTGGCAGGTGAGATTTTATGGGAGCTTCTGGGTCGCCAGGAGTCAGGACTGACTCGAAGGCACACATTGCATTTGCATCTACTGGAAACAAGATTGTAAATAGTCATATTCCTCTCTTGCATACACACAAACACACATACTACTGAAAGGCTCGTAAGGTATCCAGTCCTACAGATAAAAGGGATACAGAGCCTTTTAAGTGCCATTGAGTCAATGACAGCTCATGGTAAACCCTTGGATAATGGGCCTACATCATGTTCGATCTTTAGTAAGGCAGCCAAATTGTTGCTAAAGTGGAATCAGGGCCAGTGTGACTATTAAGTGGACTAGGCAGTCCCCTAGATAACTAATGATGGAGGGGGCCTATTTCTACTGTCGCCACCCACCTTTGGGACCTGCAGAAGTGGCAATGATCGCAAACAACCCCTTAAGCCTGCTAGTTAGCAGACCATGTTAATCCCCTTGTCTGGTATATTTAGCAGCAATAACATGGTAGGTGCTGTTGAATATCCACAGGTGCCACTGCTACATGCCGAAATGCTAATTGGTTAGCACTGGGGCATTCCAGGGGCAATGCAGGGACAGCACTCAGCAATAACTATGCAGTGGCGACATTGAGCCATTGCCCGGTTATATCTCAAAGCAACAAAAGTCAGGTGCAGTAAAGGCTGGCTTAACTTTCACTGCTGAAGCTAACTGGGCAGCAGCTGAATATTGCCACTGCCTGGTTAGCTTCATCGCTATCCGGGAAAGCACAGTTACTTACCTGTAACAGGTGATCTCTGGGAACAGCAGGAATAAGTCTTCACATATGGGTACGTCGGTACCGACGGAGTCTGCGCGGGAACGCTTCCCAGCGTCCAATCAAGAGCTTTTGGAAGCATCCCAGCACGCCTGCGTGCTGCCTTCCCACCTTTCCCAACTGCCTCTCCTCAGTTAAGTTTTAAAGCTGAGACAAAGAGAGAGAGAGAGGAAAGGAAAGATAGATAGAGATACAACTCCTGGGGAGGTGGGAGGGTTGTGAAGGCTTATTCCTGCTGTTCCCAGAGATTACCTGTTACAGGTAAGCAACTGTGCTATCTCCAGGAACAAGCAGGAATGAGTCTTCACATATGGGGACTCCCAAGCTGAGATGCCTGGAGTCCCAGCATGTCATAGGTTGGAACATGCTATCTCCCAGAACACCAGGCATCCTGAGGATGGAGGGTAGGAGTTGAAGAAAGAAGGATGCTGTGGAACAGCTAACCTAGCATAGGACTGCAGAAATGGAGTCCATGTGTGGATGATGATGGTCATCAATAATATTGCAAAGGATATTGCAATATGGACCTCCCCTGACAGGATTCCACAGAAGTATGAAGGTTCATGGATCTACTGGGAACCTAGTAGAGGAACCTTGAAGAGGACCTCACTGTAAGTGGAGGTAATAAACCTGTAGGAAAACCAGTGGAAGTCAGAATCTTGAAAGGTAATAGGTAACCCCAGTAGAGAAACTGGGGTAGTCCAAAAATGGTGGGCCTTCAGCGGAAGGCTTTATGAGAAAAACCCTAGCTCTTTTGGAGGCAGAGTGAGTCACTCTTAGGAGCAAAAAGAGAAGGCTAACCGATTTGGACAAACAAGCACAGTCCTTGTGGGGAGAAAGGGTGTGGGAACTCCTTGTATCCCAAAAAGAGAGGACAAATGCCTGAGGCGTTAAAGCCTGTGATTAACTGAAGATCCACAATGTGTCTCCTAACTGGGGTAAGCTAGGAGAGATATTGGGCACGGAGAGCTTCAGAGGTACCTAAACCGTTAGGTTATGGTATAAAAATTGTTGACTACCACAGGAGTGGTTGTGTGTGTGTAACCCCAAACCTGCTAAATAGCATAGGTATGGGTAAAGCCCCTCTGTCAGAATTATATAGCTATATGAGGATAGACAGTGAGATAGATAAGTATATGAATGCATGTTGTTGTTAAGTGCCGTCGAGTCGGAGTCGACTCATGGCGACCCTCTGGATAGCTATCCTAAATTGTGTTCGGTCTTCAGTCAGGCGGCTCATTGTTGACAGACTGGTACCCATAGCTGATGTTATTGTAGCGATCCATCTCATTGCTGGCCTTCCTCTTTTGCGTTGACCTTCTATCTTGCCAAGCATGATGTCTTTCTCTAATGATCTCTCTCTTCGCATGATGTGTCCGAAGTATGAAAGTCGAAGTCTTGTCATCTGAGCTTCTAAAGAAAGCTTAGGTTTGATCTCCTCTAGTACCGACTGGTTTGTTCTTCGGGCAGTCCATGGTATACACAGTATTCGCCGCCAGCACCATAATTCAAAGGCATCAATTTTCTTCCTGTCTGTCTTTTTCACTGTCCAGCTTTCACATCCATATGATGTTATTGAAAATACCATGGCTTGAACAAGTCGAATCTTTGTATGGAGAGAGACATCTCTGCTCTTGAGAATCTTATCTAGGTCTTTCATAGCCATTCTGCCAAGAGCAATGCGTCGTCTGATTTCTTGACTGCTTGTTGCTTCTTTATTGATAGTTGATCCAAGTAGGTTAAAGTTGTTCACGATTTCAATTTCTTCTCCTTCAACGATGAACCTGTTGATTATGCCAGTTGTCATGATCTTTGTCTTCTTTACATTAAGGTGCAGACCCATTTTGTGACTATGTTCTTTGATTGTGAGAAGCAAATGTTTCAGATCATCTTCACTTTCAGCCAGTAATGTGGTATCATCAGCATAGCGAAGGTTGTTGATGAGTCTTCCACCAATCTTCACACCTCTGTTGTCTTCATACAGTCCTGCTTCTCTGATGATTTGTTCAGCATATAAATTAAACAGGTAGGGGGAAAGTATGCAGCCTTGTCTTACACCTTTGCTTATTTTAAACCATTCTGTTTCTCCTTGTTCCGTTCGAACTGTTGCTTCTTGATCAATGTACAGATTGCGCAAGAGAACGATCAGGTGTTCTGGTATACCCATGCTTCTTAATGTGGCCCAGAGTTTCTCATGGTTTACACAGTCAAAAGCCTTGCTATAGTCGATAAAGCACAAATAGATATCCTTTTGGTATTCTTTAGTCTTTTCAAGGATCCATCTCACATCCGCAATGATGTCTCTCGTTCCTCGTCCTTTTCTGAACCCTGCTTGCACTTCAGGTAGTTCTTGTTCTAGGTATGGCTGTAGTCTCTTTTGAATAATCTTCAGTAGAATCTTGCTGGCATGTGGGATCAGAGCGATTGTGCGATAATTTCCACAGTCAGTTGGATCACCTTTCTTTAGTATTGGTATAAACACAGATCTTTTCCAGTCAGTTGGCCATGATGTTGTCTTCCATATTTCTTGGCAGAGCCTTGTAAGTACGGTAACAGCTGCATCAGATTGCTGCAATACTTCTATGGGAATGCTATCAATGCCTGGTGCTTTGTTCTTTGATAAGGCTTTCAATGCTGCTTCAACTTCTTCTTTCATCACCAATGGTTCCTGATCATAAGGTATAGGTTGAAATGGCTGTTGGTCCACTTGATCTTTATCATATAAAAACTCTGTATATTCCTTCCACCTTTTCTTGATCTTCTCAGCATCATTCAACATAGAACCTTGAGCATCTTGTAACATTCCAATTCGAGGCTGGAACTTTTTCTTTAACTCTCGCAGCTTTAGGAAAGCCGATCTTGTTCTTCCTCTAATAGTTTCTGCTTCTATTTCCTTGCAAGTGTCATTGTAGTACTTTTCCTTGTCCTGTCTTGCTGCACGTTGGAAATCTCTGTTGAGTTCTGCGATTGTCTTTCTTTCTCCTTTGGCTTTAGCTTCTCTGCGTTTCTGGGCAATTTTCAGAGTTTCTTCCGTCATCCATTTTGGCCGTTTTTGCTTTTTCACCTTTTGTAGAGACTTCTCGCTTTCTTCCAGCACAACCTTCTTGACGTCATTCCATAACTCTTCCGGAGCTCTGTCATTTGTATCTAAAGCAGCAAATCGATTTTGCAGGCAGTCTTTAAATTCCATTGGTATATTCTCAAGGTCATATTTTGCTGCATTCATGAGTGGTTTGCTCTTTTTCAACTTTAGCTTGAGTTTGCATACTAGTAGTTGATGATCTGTACCACAGTCAGCTCCAGGTTTTGTCTTTGTTGATGTTACAGAGCTTTTCCATCGTTGACTTCCACAGATGTAGTCAATTTGATTTTTATACAATCCATTGGGTGAAGTCCACGTGTACAGTCGCCGCTTGTGTTGCTGGAAGAAGGTGTTTGAGATGAATAGATCATTGGTCTTGCAGAATTCTATCAATCTTTCTCCAGCTTCATTTCTGTTGCCAAGTCCATATTTTCCAACTACTTTGCCTTCTTCTTTGTTGCCAACTTTTGCGTTCCAGTCACCCATGACTATCAGGATATCCTGTTTGCATGTTCTGTCAATTTCAGCTTGTACTTGTTCATAGAACTCTTCAATTTCATTCTCTTCTGCAGCTGTTGTTGGGGCATATACTTGAATTATAGTTGTGTTGATAGGCAATCCTCGTAGACGAATAGAGATTAAGCGTTCGCTGACTGCATTGTATTTCATTACAGTTCTTGCAAGTTTCTTCTTTATTATAAATGCAACACCATTTCTTCTTTGTCTTTCATTTCCAGCATAGTAGACCATGTGATCATCTGATGCAAAGTGCCCGATGCCAGTCCATTTCAGTTCGCTGACACCCAACAGATCAAGTTGTACACGTTCCATTTCATTCTTGACCACCTCCAACTTCCCTTGGTTCATGCTTCGTACGTTCCATGTTCCAATGTGTAAGACATCTTTACAGCTTCTGACATATGAATGCATATCTATCTATAATACAATATCTCAACAGATACATATATATATATATATAAATATATATATATATAGATAGATAGATAGATAGATAGACAGACAGACATATAAAAATATATCTATAGTAAGATATGGCAGGGCATAAAAAACACACACAAAAAATAAATATGGATATGTAGGCCTACATATGGGTGTCTGCAAGTAAACAGAGATATGCCTACAGCACAGTGATCACATAGGATATGTGGAGAGGAAAGATTCATCTAATAACAAGGAGGTGGAACCTACTTGAGAAGACATATAGAGAATCTATTCCTCCTGGTCATGATCTGCAAGAATGCTAGTTAGTGAAAAATAACCAGGACTGTTACGTGAAAACAAAGGATAATGTCAATGTGCAGCCAGCAAGTCCCGAGTCTTGTAGGACTCTAGCATGGTAAATAGACAGAAGACGCCTAGAGATGAGATACCATGTTGACCTGCTTAAGGGCAAAGGTAGCATGCGTTCTTACCATGAGGACGAGCATATCCCCGATTGGGAATACTATGGACCAAAGCAGGGAACTGGCAACTCCTTGAGCTTTCACGTAAGAGAAGGCCCATATCCTTTATATCAAAAAAGGAGATAGTAAAAGAAGGGAGAACCTTCTAGTCATGGGAGACATGACTGAAAAGCCTTTTCTAACCAGCTAGGATAGCTGTTAGAGAAAAAAAAACCCATGCTCTCTAGCAAGGGCCCATAGTGGAAAGATTCTCTGTAGATTGCAGAGAGCATGATGCAGGAGAATGAGGAGATAGAACTGGCTGTTAGAGAGCAAGTATCTCTGCCAACTATGCTGTCAAACTCAGGAAAATGAAGATGGCAGAATAGAAGACAATCTAGAAAGCTTGTTGTGAGAAGATCTCCAAGAGAGATGAAGCACTGACTTGGAGCCACTACTAATACTAGACAGAATGTTAGTGGAGGACAATCTGGTTGTGTGTGGACAAGAACCAGTGGTCCAAACATTAAAGCTCCTGTTAGCAAGACAGCAGAAAGAATCTTACTGTTCAAAAACAGAAAGAACAGACAGAACAGGAGGAGGAAACTCTGGACATGTCTGATGAGCTGCCCCAAAACAAGACTGAGCAGAGGAGGTAAACTCCACACTGGAAAGTGAGAAAAGTAGAGAGGCTGAAGAAAAAGCCTCCCAGTAAGTGATTCCCTCTTACAGGGGAAAAACTTGGTAAGAGGGTGAAGAGAATGGAGCTGAAGAAGACTAACGAAGTAGGAAGTCTATAGAAAAGAAAGATATATGCTGGCACAGGAACTATCATTTGATAGTGGTTAGACCTCTTTCCCTAGCAGGAAAAAGAGGTGAAACCTGTGACCTATAGGCATGAATATCCTGACAGCTCATAGAAATATAGAAAAAATGGATATCTTTTGGAAAGGGATCCATGTGTAGGGGTTAGAATGAAGCGGTGGATTGCCTCCATTGAGAAGAAGCAACTGTAGATGCTAACCCCAAGAGTCACAAGCATCTGATGATGATTGATCAGAAACCCTGCATATGCTGGGTTTGCTGAGCCTGGTGAGAGGTTGGATTCTTCAGACCAGGACGATGCTTCCCCTGTTGGGGAACATTTGTATGATGAGCAAGTGATGAATAAAACCTTCTCCTGTGGGAAGAAAGTTTGGTAGGAGATTTCCTACCTAGTGGGGCAGAAGAAGGTGTAGAACAAACCTTAGGAACAGGTAAATCAGTGGATAACTGAGTAACCTGACGTAAAGACTCCTTGTTGAAAAGATTTTTTCCAGTGCAAGGAGTATGTCCCAGACGTTGTTGTGCCCATTTGTCCAAGTCTGAAGATTGGAGCCAGGCTCTACATCGTGCTCCTATAGCAATAGCAGAAGTTCTGCTAACAGACTCAAAAGAGTCTAGGGAAGCACGAGAAAGAAACCAATAAATATTCTGGATATGCTTAAGCAGTGAAGAATAGTCTCTACTCCTAGAATCTGGAAGGAAAGGAGTCAAAAGATGTAACTGCTTGGTGACCTCATCAAGAGAAAGACTCATACAAAAAAATATATGAGAGAATTCTTGCAGAAAGCATAGATGTCTGGAAGGCTTGACATCCAAAGGCATCTAGTGTCTTAGACTCACGACCTGGCGGATAAGAAGAGTGTTTTTTCTTACTCTTTACCCGCCTCATTGCTGATTCCACTACTATGGAATGATGAGGAAGTTGAGTCTTTTGACACCCTGGAAAGGGGGGCACCTGATATAAAAGATCAGTTGCCCTGGGAGGTGGGGTACCCTTAAAGGTGTTTCCCACATTCCTAGAAGGAGATCCTGCAAGGAATGATGCAAAGGAAGCATTATGTTGTCCTTTGCTTTGGCAGAAACAGAGCCTTGTGTAGGATCATGTCCTGGAATAGGAATGGCAAGAGATCTTGCTATATCCAGGAGGAAACTCTGAAAAGAGGGATCCCAAACAGGAATCTCCCCTGGACAGGGTAGATCTAAAGAACTAGCCTGAGCATCCAGAGTTATCCAAATATATAGGAATAGAAGATCCTGCAGAGTGCAGTGTGGAATGCTTAAAAGATGGTTGCTGGTACTGGCTGTCAGGAGCAGCCCCCATCCTTACCACATCGTCCATGCCAGGTATCGACTCCAAGCTTGGTATAGAATGGAGTGATCCTGCTGAAAAAAGCATGGCAGGAATTGGCGACGATGCTACTGTGGGTACCGGTACCGATGCTGATACCGGGGTACCAATGTCGGAGTCGAACTCGACAAAGACATCGGAGCAGTCATCGGTGACAGTTCAATCAGTACCGAAGTAACCGAAAACCTCCGGCCGCTATCCTCTGTACCGAAGCACCGGTATCGATCGGTGTCGGTACCAAATTCTATTGGTACCCAGTCTTCCAGACTAGAGATCGATTCCAAACTCGGCATCGAGGGCAAAGAGCCTGATAAGCGAAACATGGAAGGCACGGACCGTGAAGGTAATGAGGACATCGGTACCAACTCCGGTACCGTGTCTGATACCAGTGAAGGAAGGGCAACCAGTGGCAACTCAATCGGCGTCGGGGGAACCGAGAGTTGCTGATCCGAATCATCGGAACCGAGCCTTTGGTACCGTCGAGAGCCGGTACCAAGGCGAGTTGGTACCCAGTCCTCCAGAGGCTATCGATGCACATCTGGAGGGTACCGACGTCGGTTGGAGTATCGGTGTTGGTACCGATAATGGAAAGTCAATCTGGGGGGTATCCACCGGTCCCGAAGGTACCGAGGACGCCAGATGACGATCCCTGGTGAGGAGTGTTTCATCCAACACCAGTGCCGATGCCGGGGTATCGGTACCGCTCGAAGTGGATGCCACCACCGTACACGGCTTAGGTATGTTCTGTGGGGGGTGAACCCCAGGAACAACCTGTAACCCCTTATAGGCTTTGGAGACCGAAGACTCCCACCGAGGTTTTGAAGCCAGTGGGCCCTCGAGGGCAAGGCCGGAGCAGTCTACATGCTGCGCATGAGACCTACCACTCGAGGACTGGCTAGTCTTAACAGACTGTTTGTGGGTTACCTGATACTGTGTGGACGAAGAAGGGGATGGTGCCCCGAAGTTGGAGGGCAGCCGTGTATCAAGGGAGCCTCGATGTTGAAAACCTCTTCTTACCAAACTGTTGTCAGGACCCAAGCAGGTTAGACACCGACTTCGAGGGTCTAAAAATAAAGTTGTACCGCCACAGTCTGAACATTTCTTGGAGAAAGTGTCTGGCGGTTCCATGAAGGAAAAGAAAAGGCCTAAAAGGCCTAAGAGACCGTGGGACACTATGAAGAAAAAATATCCCATGGAAAAGGAAACATTTTTCAAGAAAAGAAAAGAAAACACCGGCGGTAACGGTGGCGTCGGGAAGACAGCCGCGACCACAAGAAAACTAAAAAATAAAAACAAGAATTTTCTGCGGTGACAGGAGGACGTCCTGCCGGCTCCGCGGAAAAACGAAAACTGAGGAGAGGCAGTTGGGAAAGGCGGGAAGGCAGCATGCAGGCATGCTGGGATGCTTCCAAAAGCTCTATTGGACGCTGGGAAGCGTTCCCGCGCAGACTCCGTCGGTACCGACGTATCCATATGTGAAGACTCATTCCTGCTTGTTCCTGGAGATACCCAGATATTTATGCCGGGACCTGGATATAGCCCCGGCATTGAATATCTGGATCTAATATTCAGCAGCAGTGGCTAGCCGCTATTGCTGTGCTAGCAGCCGCCGCTGAATACTGGGCCTGCAGTGTTTAAGTCCTTTTCAATTTGGGCTTAGAGCACATCAGGGAACACAAGCATTGCTATCTTCCATGGATCATTTTTTGCAAGGATTTTATCAGAATAAATTATTCATTTTTGTTCTTTTCAATATGTCTGCACTCTTCGACCCAGTGAATCATTCATTATTATTACACAGGCTTAACTGAGATTGGGATCTCTAACTCAGTGTTAATTCTTTGATAAATCGTAGAACACAAGTTAGATCTGCTGGAAAAATTCTCTTCATGGTTTGACTTTTAGCCATTGGGGTTTCTTAGGGGTGCGCTCTTTCTTCCACTGTATTCAATATTTATATTGGCCCTATCTATAAATTGCTGGATTGGTGCTTAATTATTGCATTTATACCTGGGTGTCACTCTTGACTCACACCTTAGTATGGACACACATATTAGAAACATCACTAAGAAGATCTACTTTAAACTCAAAATTTTAAAACAATTACGTCCTCTTGTACTTCTACATGATTTTCTGAGCATTGTACAGGCCATCATCACACCACACTTTGATTTCGCAAATCTCACCCTACTAGGAACAACAAAACAAAACATTAAAAGACTCCAACTTGCCCAAAATGCAGCAGCAAGAATTGTAATGAAGGTTCCACCATTTGAACACATTACCCCTATACTAGCAAACCTTCACTGGCTCCCAATTCAATCCAGAATAAATCACAAATTGATTATCACCACATTTAAGACTTTAAACACAATGGCCCCAGTCCCCTTGACAAAACTTATCACCAAAGACACATCCCAAACTACGCTTCGGAGAGGCCACACGAATAGAATTAGGATCCCGAAAGAATTCACAACTGCTAAAAAGACTACTAATAGGAAAGCGTTCTCACATGCAGCTCCCACCCTATGGAACTCCCTCCCTGAAGAAATAAGGGCATTAAATGATGCAAAGGAACTCCGCAAGAAATTAAAAACTTATCTATTCACCTCCCATTTTGGCACACTTGAAAATACCTTACCTCTGACAGGTAATGGTTAATAACAACCTAGGGTACACCAACTCTAATTCTCCTAGCTAACTACAATTACAATTAAAATCGACTAAATAACTACTTGTAAATCTTGTAAATAGATATATGTAATAGATCAAAATATGTAAATAAGTTCGTCTGTTATTTAACAAGTTCTCTGTTATTTAACAAGTTTTACCATATTTAGTCATTCATGATTAATGTATTTAGCAAAATTGTACCAAGTTAACAAATGTTCCATGTAAAACAGCTAAATTGTACCTAGTTAACAAATGTTCCATGTAAAACAGACTTGTAAATCTGTTCATTCCTTGTTCATTGTAAACCGCACCTGATCTGTGGAAGGTAGCGGTATATAAGCAACTGTTAAATAAATAAATAAATAAAAACTATATTCAGTTTTTTTATCCCAGTAAAAAAAAACCTTGACATACACACTGGACTGCATAGTACTTTGTATAAAATCTATAAAGACTTGGATGCTTCACGGAATATTCAAATACCAAAGTGCTGTACTTGAACTGGCCAAATCATCTGATGCACCTTCCCAAAATGAAGGTTGATGACTGAGATATACTGGTATCTTCTAAAGTGAGGAACTTGAGAGTGACCTTGGAGACCCAAAGGGCCACACAGAATCAAACTAAGGTGGTGTCCTAGCCTGCAATTTCTAAATTATTTGTAATTCAGAGTTTAAAACCTTTGTACAGTAATTCAATACAGTAATCCAGGTCTTAGTAATTTCTCACTCAAGACTATTTTAATGACTAATATTTGAGACGTCCTGCATACATACACTACCCAAATATTTCAGACTATTCAAAATTCAGTTAACATGAAGGCCAGCAGCTTTGACCATATTTCACCTGTACTTTCTCATCTGCACTAGTTACCAATAAGATGGTGCATCACATTTAAAATTCTCAGGTTGATCTTCAAGGCATTTGAACCATGAGACACCACATAGTAGCTCCTCTATCTTAAGAGTTTAGCAGCTACCCCATGTATTGCAATCTTAGGATACCATGTGGTTGGATGTTCCATCATTTCAAGGGTTCATTTTAGTAAGTTATGACATCATATATTCTTGATGGCAGCCCCTAAGATCTCGAACTCTCTAGCAATGGATTTGCAAACTTCAGACATGACTTTTTTCAGTAAGATGCTAAAGGTACATTTATTCAGATAGGCTTACCAATCATTTTTTGGGGATTGAGGTTGGACAGTAGCTCTTATGCTATCATGAACTGAAATGAGAGATGCTATGATAAATTTGTTATGTGGTGGTTGTGTTTGTGAGGTTTTCATTTTATTTTTAATTTTAAATGTTATTTCTAGGTTTTTTACTGTAATCCACCTAGGCTTTCAACAATATAGAATAAAAATCCTTTGAAAGAAATAAATCAAGGAAGTTTACTATCCCATTATCTATTGGGTTAGCTTAGGACTCTGTTCTCGGACCTCTTCTCTTTATACACTTATTCTCTTGGTGCTTATTCTCTTCTCATAGCTTTCACAGACATCTTTATTCTGACGACTCCCAGATCTATCCTTTTTACACAGCACAAATTTCTCAAAGAATAAAGACCAAGATCTCAGCATGCTTGTCTGACACTGAATCTTCCACTGCCATCTGAAACTTAACATGGCAAAACTTAACATGGCAAAGACAGAGCTTCTTGTCTTTTCCCCTAAACCTACCTGCACTTTCCCTCTTTCTATATTTCTGTGGATAATACTTGCCATCTTCCTAGTCTCCTCAGCTTGGGAGCATCTGATTCCTCTCTTTCTCTACATAAATGCAATGAACTGATTAAAACCTATAATTTTTTTCTCAATATCACCACCAAAATCTGTCCCTTTTTTCTGAACACACTGCCAAAAATGCTTATCCCCATTGTCCACACTATTGCTTAGACCAAGCCATAATAAACGAGTAAAAGTATTGAACGAGGATCACGTGCTGCTTTAAAATTGTATCCATCAATGTAGACTTCAGGAGAGCCATTGTACTTGGAGTAGCTACAATTCAATTAAACTTTACTTCAGCATTAAAGGGGCAAATGTCTGTTCATATCAGAACTGGATAAAGGATGCCAGCCAATGTGCTAGAAATCTTTTGGTGACTGATATGCCACTTCTGTTAAAGCCAAAGTAGACAAAAAACTACACAGAGCACATGTCAGAGTCAGTTCTTTTAAGGTAGTATGCAATGGTCCACTTCCAATCCAAAGAATGGAGAACTTTCTCACATGGATTATATATGTGTCTTTAAACAGAATATAGGCAGCACTGTTTCCTCATTGATGAGAAAGTTGTTATCATGGGAAAAAGCAGAACTTTGCAGGTAAAATGTAAAAAGGACACTCTGGTGGTGTGAATGTTAAGTACATAATAAAGTTAGAGCAATGTTAAAGACTCAAAAACCAAGAAGCTTTCACACTGCAGTCTGACTAGAAGTCATCTGTTCATGAAGCATGAAATGTTAGAATATTGAAAAGTCAAAAGACTATCCACTGGAGTGTGATATGCAGCAACAGCACTAAACTATACACTGATGGGAAATGTAGCAAATCCAAAAATGAGAGAGCAGTATAAAAACTGGCATATGGTAGTAAGCAGACACAAAGTGTAGTTACTCACCTGTAAAAGGTGTTCTCCAGGGACAGCAGGAATCAGTCCTCACTTATGGGTGACGTCGGCACCAACGGAGCCCACACAGAGCAATTCCCCAGCTTTCAAAGAAAGCCTTTGGAATTGCTACCACGCAGGCGTGGTCCTCTTCCTGCCCAAGGGTGCCATCTTGCTCAGTCAGGTCCCTTAATTCGAGCCCTACCAAGCAGATGGCAAGGGAAGAACAAAAATCCAGCAACTCATCAGGGGAGGCGGGAGGGTAGTGAGGAGTGATTCCTGCTGTCCCTGGAGAACACCTGTTACAGGTGAGTAACTACGCTTACTCCAGGAACAAGCAGGAAGTCAGTCCTCACTTATGGGACTCCCTAGCTACAGGCTATCAAACTTGTAACCAAAAAACGCCTCCGCGAGGCCATAAGCAGAAGCCAAAGGCTGAAGGAGCCATTGGGTCCTAGAGGCAAAGCCCTCAGTAGCCATGAAGGGTCGGAGGGTAAGAGTTGCTTATACCCCGAACAGATTACGGAGTACAGCCTGGCCAAAGGCGCTGTCCCAACGGGACTCCCTATCCAGGCAGTAGTGGGCAGCAAAGGTGTTCACTGAGGACCAGGTCACCGCCGGCATATGTCCATCAGGGGCCGAGAGAGCAGCGAGGCCACTGAAGTCGCTTTGGCCCGGACCCCGTGCAAGGTGACTCGACGATCTAATGGGACACCCACCTTCATGTGAGCAAAGGCGATGCAGTCCGCCATCCAAATGGAGAGGGTGCGTTTAGTGATTGCCTGTCCCAGTCGATTGGGAACATAGGTCACCAAGAGTCAGCCAGAACTGCGATGAGCCTGGGTGCACTGCAAAAAAGAAGGCAAGAGCCCTTTTGCAGTCGAGTGTATGAAGAGCCTCCGACGCCTGGTTGGCATGGGGCTTCGGAAAGAAAGTCAGTAAGACTATCTCCTGATTGAGATGGAAGTCCGAAACAATCTTCGGCAGGAACTTGAGGTGGGTACAGAGGACCACCCTGTTCCTATAGAATCTCGTATAAAGGTTGTCAGCCATAAGAACTTGGAGCTCGCTGACTTGGCGAGCCGAGGTCGGGGCCACCAGGAAGACCACCTTCCAGGAGAGGTGCCAAAGCAAGCATGTCACCATCGGCTTGGAGGGTGAACACGT
Source organism: Ichthyophis bannanicus (assembly GCA_033557465.1). Lineage (NCBI taxonomy): Eukaryota > Metazoa > Chordata > Amphibia > Gymnophiona > Ichthyophiidae > Ichthyophis > Ichthyophis bannanicus. The sequence continues at coordinate 152,174,123 of CM066039.1, read as the reverse complement.
AAGCTGCATGAGCACTACGTTCAGGTCCCATTCAGCCGGGGGCGGTCGGATGGGCGGTTTGCACAGCAAGAGACCCTGCATAAAGTGGGAGACCAATGGTTGCCCCGAGAGGGGCTTTCCCTCGACGGGGAGGTAATTCGCCAAGATGGTGCTCAAATGCACCCTGACGGAGTTCGACTTCAGTACCTCCTCCATCTTTTGAAGGAAGGTCTGAAGAACCCACTGAGTGGAGCAGGAGAATGGGTCAATCTGGAGCCCGGAGCACCAGACCGAGAAACGCTGCTACTTGAAGGCATAAGCTCGCAAAGTTGAGATCTTCCTTAACACGAGGAGAAAGCACAGTTATTTACCTGTAACAGGTGATCTCTGGGAACAGCAGGAATAAGTCTTCACATATGGGTACGTCGGTACCGACGGAGTCTGCGCGGGAAAGCTCCCCAGTGTCCAATCAGAACGCTTTTAGAAGCATCCCAACACGCCTGCGTGCTGCCTTCCCGCCTTTCCCAACTGCCTCTCCTCAGTTAAGTTTTAAAGCTGAGACAAAGAGAGAGAGAGAGAGAAAGGGAAAGATAGAGATAGAGAAATGCAACTCCTAGGGGAGGTGGGTGGGTTGTGAAGACTTATTCCTGCTGTTCCCAGAGATCACCTGTTACAGGTAAGTAACTGTGCTATCTCCAGGAACAAACAGGAATGAGTCTTCACATATGGGGACTCCCAAGCTAAGATGCCTGGAGGAGTCCCAGCATGTTGCAAATCTGAGAGCCATGCTATTGTACCGAACCCCAGGCATCCTAGGGATGGAGGGTAGGAGTTGAACTAAAAAGATGTGCTGTGGAACAGCTGGACCAAACAGGATGCCTAGATAGGAGTCTCTGTACAGGTGATATTTAGTGGTAATATTGAAAGCAATAAACCAATATGGACCTCACCTGGTGGTATTGTAAAAAGGTATATGGAGGTTCATGTGGATTTGTTAATATGAACCAACAGAATATCCCCAGGGTGTAACTCAATGTAAGGAGAGGCAAATAACTGTGCAAAAAACAGGCTGAGGTTAGAACCCTTAGGGTGAGAAGAAACAATCCTAGTGGAACTGGGGTAGTTCAATGAGGCAGGACTTTGCGGGAAACGCGGAAGTCCCTATTAGATAAGACTGAAGCTCTTTTGACTTTAAAGAGACATAGTTCTTATAGGAGAAGGGATCTTTGAAGATCCCTATATCCGATAACAAAGAAGGATAGGAGCATGAGGCATTGAGCCTCACATTTTCTGAAGATTCAGAAAGTCCTTCATAATTGAAATCACGTAGGAAAAAGAAAGTATATGGTGGGCTTCAGGTGTACCTAAACTGAAGGTCATGGTACAAAAACCCCTCAACTACCACAGGAAGTGGTTGATTATGGAGAACCCTAAGTATGCTGGAACAGCATGGAAAGGGATAGAGACTATCTGTCGGGTCCGTAGGGGAATATATATATATATATCTAGGCAGACCGACAGAAGCAGTATATAGACATATATCTACCCACTATCATATATTGCAATACATATATATAGATAGGTAAATACAGATATATCCATTATATATATATATATATGGGCACAGACATGGAGATGTCCATATACATGTAAACATTATATATATATATATATATATATATATATATATTGTCATGGCACCAGGCAGATAGCGCCTGTAAAAATGGAGAAAAATACACAGGGCAGTTTTAAAATCAGCAGTGCAGAGCACATGGCTAGGGGTTGTCAGGGGCAACCAAGCAAAACAAGAGCACAGGTTGTAGAGAAACGCCCAGAGATACCATTACGTCATAGCTCATCAGCAAAGCAGAGACAGCTGCAGAGAGTTGAGCTAACTCAAGTCTTAAGGAATGACGCAGATAAAAAAAGGTCAGTCTTGAGCAGAGCAGAGACAAGTGCAGAGACACGTGCAGATTCAGGCACAGAGATACGAACAGATTCACGTACAGGCACACATGGAGAAAGAAGGAAACACAGAGACGCAAGCCAGGAGTCAGACTCGGTCTCTGTGGCAGAGAGAGAAGGAGACATTGAGAGGACTCGAGGGAAAGGAAAGTACATCGCTCAGAAAAGCCAGGAGCCATACCTGGAAGGTTCAGACGTGGAATCAATCTGCACCTCAGAGGGGTTTATCCAAGAGGAGTTCACGAAGGTTAGTGCTGGGAAGTTAGGCTGCACTAAGCCAAGGTCCGTGTGGGACCAGAGGGAGACTCCAGGATATAAACCACGAGGAGCAGGGAGAAGAGATAACCACAATAGCAGGAACCTGGGGAGCCAGAATACTTGTCCAAGAGATAATTCCCATGCTTTAGAAAGACGTCCTGTGAAAGGAAGAGAGGGGAAGAAAAGTTTCCACTTCCCGTTTACACACCAGCCAGGCAGAGCACAGCCTGAAAGCCAAAGTACCTGGACTAGAGGAGCACTGAGTTTTACCCCCAGTGGTCAGGAAGTGTGTAGCCCACTAAGGAAAGATTCCATAGTGTGTGGTAAAGAACCTTTCTGCAGTGATAGGGGGGAGTGGTGCTCTGACCCAGCCGAGAGGAGAGAAACAAACACTAATCCACAATACAGCCCTGCAAGTTATAATTATCAAGAAGCACCTGAAGATATGGATTGTGACTTTGGTGATGATAATTCTGATATGTGCAAAATGGACTGTACGCTTGTTTTCTCTGATAGCATAACCTCTTTTTGTTAGGGGCCTAAGAAAGCCTGCTGGAGTGAAATCTGTGGGAGAGCACAGATTTCACAGTTAAAAGTGTGTGATTGAAAACCTGTTTTTCCCTCTTTTTGTTCAGTTAAAGCTGACAATAAGCATTTTTGTTCCCATTTGTAGTCCCTCACTTGTGTTATACCAGCTGTATGGTTTATTTGCTTTTTGATATTTGTTGCAAGAATTCTCCCGGGACGGGAAATAAAACCTCTTTAAGCATAGCTACTCGACCACAACTACCTCCTTATTTCGATTAGCTATTGGGACCCAAAATCCCTGAGGGCAACATAAAGTCCTTGCTGTTAGAAGAGGAGCAACACCGAAGCCCCAGGCTCCCGCCTTGTGGGCCAGCAAGGTGTTTGACAATATATATATATATATATATGTATACATACCCATGTCCGCACATAGGGTATGTGGAGAGAGAAAGATTCATCTAACAACAAGAAGGGAGGTACCTGCTTGAGAAGGTATTTAGAGAATCCCTACTCCCTGGTTATGAGTAGGAAAGCCAAGGGAGTTCTCTCACTGGCAAGGAGAAGTCTAGAGTCCTCTAAGAACTCTAGCCGCTGAATAACCAGGAATGGAGACCTACCTGAAAAATGCAGAGGATGTTTTTAATCTGCAAGACAGTAAGTCTGAATCCATCCATAACTCCAGCAGGTAGCTGGAGAAAAAGATGCAATGAAATAAAAATACCATATTTACCCTTTATGAGGGTAAAATGGGTATGGTGCATTCTTGTGCTCAATATGGATTACGCCCTGAAGAATTGAGGATGGAAGGAAAATACAAGACAAGGACCGTCTATACTGAAAGAAAAAACATCCCTGGTGAAGGGGTCCCCTGGAGATGTGAAGCAATCCAGGGAATTGGATAATTCTTTAGGTCTTCACGTAATTAAAGGCCTGTGTCTGTTATTTAAGAAGACTTTAATGGAAATGGTAAGGGCAGGGAGAACCCAGTAGGCATGACTAGGTAAAGCCCTTCCTAACCATCTGGAATTATGTGCTCTCTAACAAGGCCCCACAGTGTAGAGCTGCTCCGTAGAGATGCAGAGAGCATGTTGCAGGTTAATTAGAAGAAAAAACTGGTGTTGAAGAGCCAGTAGGTATCCAGAACTACACCGCCAAGCCCAAGGATTGGGGAAGGCTAAGGATAGAAGGTAAGGTTATGTGCCTGCAACAATAGCCAGAAAAGGTTCTTAACCCGTCTGGGACTTAGTAGTAAGGCCAGAAATAATTGAAATTGGGGAATAAGCCCTGGTTGCTTGGTCAGCAAGTCAGTGGTCTAACCAGTAAGAGCCCCTGCAGTTTTAACTATTGATAGGGCAGCAGAAGAAATCTTAGGTCCCAAGATTGGGAAAGACATCCAGACATAAGTAGGAGTGGCAAGACTCCATTATTGTCTGAGAAGCTGCCAGGAAAACTAAGAATGCAAGGGGGAGACAACTCTGAAAGAAAACTTAGAGGCTTAAGGAAAAGCCCTCAGTAAAGTGGTATCACTCTTACAGACCAAATGTCTTAGTAAGAGGGACAGAGTTGAAAAGAAAGACTTACAGTGGAGGAAATCTTTGAAAAAGTAATATGAGAGATGCTGATACAGAAGAAAAAGTCAAAGGTAAAGGCATAGCAACTTTATTGACAGCTGTTACTCCTCTGTGTACTTCAGAGGACGAGGAGTAACCTTACTACCTGTAAAGCATAATCATCTTAAGAAGCTCTTTGAGCTAATAGTGAGGATGTCTCTTCAAGAGAGACGTGTACATTTTAGGATGGAACCGATGTAGATGCTTGTAATGGGAAGAAGCAAACTACAGGATCTAAACCTCAAACAGGAAAAAGGATTCAGTAAAGAGTCTATCAGCAACCCTGCGGCTGCTGGGTTTGCTGAACCCGTTGAGGTTGTGGTTTCCTGAGCCTGGCTGGTTGTCTCCCCAGTCTGGGAGCATCTGTATGATGGGTAGAAGATGAATAAAACCTTCTCCCATTAAGGAAACAAAGCTTATAATTATTAGCAGATTTTCTACAAACTGGGAAAGAGGAAGGTGTTAAAAAGCCTCTTAAAGCAATAGTGTCAGTGATTAATTGAGCAGCCTGAAGTAAAGTCTCTTTATTAAAGAGATTCTCTCCAGTGCAAGGAGTATTTCCCAGTCTATCTTGTATGCATTTGTCCAAGTCTGAAGCTTGGAGCCAGGCTCTACGTCGTGCCCCTATGGCTATAGCAGAAGTTCTGCTAACAGACTCAAAAGAGTCCAGGGAAGCACGAGTAAGGAACCTAGAAATATTCTGAGCATGATTGACTAGTATAGAAAAATCTGCTCTTTTAGGCTCTTGGAGAAAAGGGGTCAAAAGTAGTAAATCTTTTGTGACCTCCTCAAGAGATAATCCCATATAGAAAATATATGAAAGAATTCTTGCTGAAAACATGGATGCCTGGAAAGTTTGACGTCCAAAGGCATCTAAAGTCTTAGCCTCACGACCTGGCGGATAAGAAGAGTGCTTCTTAGTACTCTTAAAACGCCTCATTGCTGATTCTACAACAAGAGAATGATGAGGGAGCTAAGGCTTTTGAAAACTTGAAGGGGGCACCTTGTATACAAGATCAGTTGCCCTAGAAGGTGGGGATACCGTTAAAGGAGTTTCCCACGTTCTAAATAGGAGATCCTGCAAGGTCTGATGCAAAGGAAACATTTACGATCCCTAACCTACCGTTACAACTCCTTTCAGACTGTTATAACGAAATCACAATTTGGCTAAAAACACAAAACCTCCACATAAATCATACTAAAACGGAAGTCCTAATCGTAACAAAAAATCAATCATTCATCCCTCCAACTCACATAACACTACAGGACCAAGAAATTAAAATAAAAAACGAAATAAGATATCTAGGTGTTATCTTAGATACACACCTTACAATGGAAACCCACATTAGAAATACTATAAAGAAAATTTATTTCAAACTTAAAATCCTCAAACAACTACACCCACTAGTATTTGTTCAAGATTTTATTAATATAATACAGGCTACCATAACCCCTCACTTCGATTTCGCCAACCTAATACTAAGGGGCATTTCAAAACAGAACATTAAAAGAATTCAACTAGCCCAAAATGCAACAGCAAGAATTATTTTAAAAATAAACTCACTCCAACACATAACACCAATACTAGCATCCCTTCACTGGTTACCAATACAAAGCAGGATAATATACAAAACAATAATAACCTCATTCAAAGCATTAAATGACATGGCTCCGACTACACTATGTAATCTAATATGCAAAGAACCAACTAAGCCTACTCACAGAAAAGGACAATTAAATAAGCTAAAGATTCCAAAAGACTTCAAAAAAGCATATAAATTAACCAACAATAGAGCCTTTTCCCACATAGCTCCAACTATCTGGAATTCCCTACCAGAGGATCTACGATCACTAACAGAGATCATGGAATTCCGAAAAAAATTAAAAACGTATTTATTCACAAAACACTATAAATACCATGGAAAACCTTGCACTCAACTTAGATAAAGGCTAAACAGGTATCTGACCACAAGTACAAACCTTCCCACTTAAATGGACAACACACATAGCTTAAACGAATTGACGACCCAATCTCTTATACCCTAATACCTCCACATGTATATAGTTGTATCTGTTATGTACTGTCTTACGCTTTATAGACACTACATTGTTAGTTAATTGTTATTCACACTGTTCCAGTTTAAATATACTGCTTAGTTTACTAGACTTAGCTTTGTTCAATTTAAGATGTTCTATGTAAAATTTTAAGATGTTCTATGTAAAACAAACTTCGCTTTGTTAATTGTTGTTAATTGTACACCGCAACTGATCTCTGGAAGATGCGGTATATAAATGAGTGTTAAATAAATAAATAAATAATGACGTCCTTTGGATTGCAGGGGATCTGTAGAGGTGGTGGCTCCCCTGGTGCAGGGTCTTGACCAGGTATAGAAATGGCAAGTAACTTTGCCATATCAAGCAGAAAAGCTTGAAAAGAAATCTCCCCAGAGGAGAGTCCTCGAGGAAGAGGAGGAAGAACTAGATCTGTTGAAGAACTAGCTCTAGCACCCACCGGTTCATTCAGATTCTGTAGAATAGAAGATCTGGAGGGGTGGAGCATCGGATTATCTTTGAAAGATAGTTGTCGGTACCGCTGAAAACCGGTACCACAACTCGTCGGTAGCAAATCGTCCATGCTTGGGATCGATTCCAAACTCGGTATGGAAGGAAGCGAGCCGGCTGAAAGGAGCATGGGAAATACCGACACCGATGTTGATGTCGATACCGGTACCGGGACCGGTACCTTCGTTGACACCGATATATGAAGATCAGTCTGTGATAGCACTATCGGTACCGAGGTAACCGAATGTGGCAGACCTTGATCATCGGTAGAATGTCTTCGGTACCGTTTGAAGTCGGTACCGAGACGAGTCGGTACCCAGTCATCCAGACTAGAGATCGATTCTAGACTCGGCATCGAAAGAAGCGAGTCTATAGATGCATATCTGGAGGGCACCGACATGGATACCAGCATTGGTACCGGGATCGATACCGATACGGGAAGATCAGTCGGTAACGGCTCTAGCGGCACCAAAGATACCGAGAGCGCTCGACTGCAATCATCGGTGTGGAATATTTCATCCAGCACCATTGCCGATGCCGGGGTACCGGCACCGCTCAAAGCGGATACCACCACCGGGCATGGCTCAGGTATGTTCACAGAGGTAAAAACCCCGGGAACAACCTGAAACCCCGTTAATGCTTTGGAGGCAGAAGCCTCCCGCCGGGGTTTTAAAGCCAATATGTCCTCGGGGGCAAGCCCAGAGGCATCTCTATGATATACATGAGATCTACATAAGAACATAAGATATGCCATACTGGGTCAGACCAAGGTCCATCAAGCCCAGTATTCTGTTTCCAACAGTGGCCAATCTAGGTCATATGTACCTAGCAGTTTCCCCAAGAGACACAACTTCCACAATGCTTGTACTGGGTCAAGCATTGATATCTTCGGTCACTTCTTAATAATGGTTTATGGACCTTTCCTCCAGGAACATGTCCAAACCTTTTTTAAACCCAGCTACACTAACAGCCTTTACTACATCCTCCGGTAACAAATTCCAGAGTTTGAATACACGTTGAGAGAAAAAATATTTTCTTTTATTAGTCTTAAATAGTTTACCCTGTAGCTTCATTGCATGTCCCCTTGTCTTTCTATATTCTGATAACGTAAACAATCTATCTAAGTTTACCAGTTCCACTCCATTCATTAATTTATAGACTTCTATCATATCTCCCCTCAGCCGTCTCTTTTCCAGGTTAAAGAGCCCTAACCTTTTTAGCCTTTCTTCATAGGAGTATCCTTCCATCCCCTTTACCATTTTGGTGGCTCTTCTCTGATCCTTTTCTAAAATCGCTATATCCTTTTTAAGATACGGCGACCAGAATTGCACACAATATTCAAGGTGTGGTCTCTCCATGGAACGATATAGAGGCATTATAATATCTTTTGTTTTATTTTCCATTCCTTTCCTTATCATACCTAGCATTCTATTTACTCTCTTGGCCGCCGCTGCACACTGGGCCGAGGGTTTTAACATGGTATCCACAATGACGCCTAAATCTTTTTCCTGCGTGGTGGTTCCTAATGTGGAACCTTGCATCGTGTAACCATAGTTTGGGTTGTTCTTCCCTAGGTGCATAACCTTGCACTTGTCCACATTAAATTTCATCTGCCATTTTGATGCCCGTCTTCCAATTTATCAAGATCCTCTTGCAATTTTTCACAATCCTCTTGGGTTTTAACAACTTTAAATAGTTTTGTGTCATCTGCAAATTTGATAACCTCACTCGTTATTCCACTTTCCAGGTCATTTATGAATATGTCAAAAAGCAGCGGACCCAGCACAGATCCCTGGGGTACACCACTATTCACCTTTCTCCATTGGGAAAACTGGCCATTTAGCCCTACCCTCTGCTTTCTATCTTTTAACCAGTTCCTGATCCACAATAGTACACTGCCTCCTATCCCATGACTCTTTAGTTTTGCTAAAAGTCTCTCATGAGGGACCTTGTCAAAGGCTTTCTGAAAGTCCAGATACACAATATCAACCGACTCACCTTTGTCCACCTGTTTATTCACTCCTTTAAAAAAAACATAACAGATTAGTAAGACAAGATCTTCCTTGTCTAAAGCCATGTTGGCTGTCTCCCATTAGGTTGTGACTATCTACATGCTGAGTAATTTTATTCTTTATGATGGTTTCTACCATTTTTCCTGGTACTGACGTCAGGCTCACTGGTCTGTAGTTTCCCAGATCACCCCTGGAACCATTTTTAAAAATTGGTGTTACATTGGCGATCCTCCAATCTTCAGGTATTAGAGATGATTTTAATGATAGTTCACAGATTACTGATAGCAGGTCTGCAATCTCATATTTCAGTTCTTTCAACAACCTTGGATGTATACCATCCGGCCCAGGTGATTTGCTACTCTTCAGTTTATCTAATAGTTGTAAGACATCTTCCCGATGTATCGATATTTCCTTCAATTCTTCCGCACCTTTAAATACCACTTCAGTCATGGGTAACATCCCTACATCTTCCTCAGTAAAGACTGAAGCAAAGAATTCATTCAGTCTCTCCGCTATCGCCTTGTCGCCTCTTAGTGCTCCTTTAACCCCTTTATCATCTAATGGACCAACTGACTCTCTCACAGGTTTTTTGCTACGAATGTACTTGAAAAGGTCTTTATTTCGCGTTTTTGCTTCCGCAGCAAGCTTTTTCTCAAATTCTCTCTTTGCCTGCCTTATCAATGCCTTGCATTTGACTTGCCAGTGCTTGTGCTGTTTCCAGGTTTTGTCATTTGGCTCTTTTTTTCATTTCCTGAAAGATGCTTTTTTGGCAACAACAGCCTCTCTGACCTCACCTTTAAACCATGCTGGCAGTTTTTTGGACTTCCTTCCACTTTTCTTAAAGCGTGGAATACAGCTGGTCTGGGCTTCCAAGATAGTATTTTTCAACAACACCCAAGCTTGATGTACGTCTTTAACCTTTGCAACTGCTCCTTTTAGTTTTTTCTTAACTGTTTTCCTCATTTTATCATAGTCTCCCTTTTGAAAGTTAAAAGGTAGTACTGTGGATTTCCTTACTATCCCTCCTCCACTAATTAAATCAAAGGCGATCATGCTATGATCACTATTGCCAAGTGGCCCCAACACCCTTATCTCTTGCACTAGATCTGGTGTTCCACTAAGGACTAGGTCTAATATGGCTTCCCCTCTGGTCGGTTCATGAACCAGCTGCTCCAAGAAGCAGTCATTTGTTTCATCTAGGAACTTTATCTCCCTAGCATGTCCTGACGTGACACTGACCCAGTCGATACCGGGGTAATTAAAATCACCCATTATTATTACTGCGCTGTAACTTTTGTTAGCTTCCTTGATTTCTTTGAGCATTTCATCATCTATTTGGTCATTCTGGCCAGGTGCTCGATAGTACACCCCCACTGCCATTGCCTTCCCCCTTTTATATGGAATTTCAATCCATATAGATTCTACAGCAGATTTTGTTTCCTGCAAAACTTTAATCCTTTCTGAGTCAATGCCCTCTCTAACATAGAGTGCAACCCCTCCACCAATTTGATCAGCTCTATCATTACTATATATTTTGTACCCAGGTATCACAGTGTCCCACTGGTTGTCCTCCTTCCACCATGTTTTTTGATATTCCAATCATATCTAACCTTTCATTAAGTGCTATATATTCTAACTCTCCCATCTTATTCTTTAGACTTCTAGCATTTGCATACAAGCATTTTAGAGAATGTATTTTATTCATGTTAATTTGGCTATTAATTTGGCTACCACCCGAGGACTGGCTAGTCTTTACAGACTTTTGTTTGGTTACCTGATCCTGCGAAAAATAAGATGTAGCTGGTACCCTCAGGTCTGAGGGGAACCGTGTATCGAGTTGAGCTCGATGCTGAAGACTTCTTGTAGAAATAGTAGTGCAGGACGGACACTCCAGCGGATGGTGTTCAGGTCCCAAACATGGAAGGCACCAATTATGGGTGTCTAAAACTAATTTGGTAGCGCCACAGTTAAAACACTTTCTAGTGGCTGGCATTTCCATGAGGGAAAGTTGAGAGGCCTAGCAGGCCGAAACCTGTCAGGCACTAAACAGGAAAAAATTCACTACAAAAGGAAATATTTGTAGCAGAAAAGAAGAAGAAAACACCGGCGGTGCCAGTGCATTGAGGGAAGGTAGACGTGACCACAAGAAAAAACAAAAATAAAGGAAGAATTTTCTGCGGTGACAGGAGAACGTCCTGCCGGCTCCGCGGAAAAACGAAAACTGAGGAGAGGCAGTTGGGAAAGGCGGGAAGGCAGCACGCAGGCTTGTTGGGATGCTTCCAAAAGCGTTCTGATTGGACGCTGGGGAGCGTTCCCGCGCAGACTCCGTCGGTACCGACGTACCCATATGTGAAGACTCATTCCTGCTTGTTCCTGGAGATCCTCCTTGACCTCCTCCAGGAGACCCAGTGGGGCTAGGGAAACCTTTTCAGCTGCCAGTCTATAAAGGATAACGAGGCCAGATTCGGGTGCCGCACCCATCCGACCTCCTGTTTTAGCAGGCCCAGGGCACAGCCCAAGGGGACTGGAGGCTCCGTCGACAGGAAGAGCAGGAGCAGAAACCAGGGCTGTTGAGGCCATTAGGGAATGACCCTCGATGCCCAGGCCCGCTGAGCCTTGAGGAGGGTCCCCGCAATGAGAGGAGTGGGAGGGAATGCATAGAGCAGACCGGAGGACCAGCTCAGAAAGAAAGCATCCGGGTCCTCCCTGCTCAGGTGTGGCACCGGACGCAGAAGCAAGGGAGTTGTGCATTCAGCGGACTGACAAACAGGTCCATAGCCGGAGTCCCCCACCTAAGAAACAGCCAGCCAGCCACCAGCGGATCCAGCCGCCATTCATGAGGGTGGAGGATTCTGCTAAGCCTGTCTGCTAGGACATTCTCTTGGCCCGGGAGGTAGACTGCCCTGAGTGTCATTCCCTGATGGAAGGCAAATGAGTAGAGGAGGACCGCTTCCTGGCAGAAGGAGCGTGATCTGGTACCCCATTCCTTGTTGATGTAGAACATCGCCACGTGGGTGTCAGTCTGCATGAGCACCGACCTCCCCTTGAGGTGGTCCTCGAAGGCCCTCAGGGCCCACCGAATTGCCCGGAGATCAAGCAAGATTATCTACTGCTGAGACTCCTCGGGCGACCACTGCCCCTGCGTGCACAACGCACCGCAGTGGGCTCCCCACCTCAGAAGGGAGGCAACTGTTGTCAGCACTATGTTGTGCTGCAGGGTCTGGAAGGGCAAACCCCGGAGAACGTTGCAGAGATTTTGCCACCAGCCCAGGGACAGGCAAAGGCTGTGGGAGATCCTTACGGGGTCCCAGAGGTGGCCGATGGACGGGCTCCACTAGGCGCTGAGGCACCACTGAGCTGTCCGCATGTGCAGACGGGTGTGTGGAACCACATGGATGGTGGAGGCCATGTGGCCCAGGAGATGCAGCATAGTTCGGGCTGTGACCCGGGGGGTGCTCTGGACCTGAACTGGCAGGGCTCGGAGGCGGTCAGAGCAACCCGCTGGTAGAAACACGGTCACCCACTGAGTATCGAGGCACGACCTGAACTCTAAAGCATGCACCAGCTCGAAGTGGCCTTCAAGCAGAAGAATCGTGCGCGAATCCTCCAGGGGAGTTTTCTCAACCGAGGATCCATGATGAGCCAGTCATCAAAGTAGGAGAAGACCAGTATGCCCCTATGCCTGAGACAAGTGGCAACCGCGGAGAGGCATTTCATGAAGACCCGTGGGGCGGACGCGAGGTCGAAGAGGAGCACCCTGTACTGGAAGTGCTCTCCCCGCACCCTGAAGTGCAGGTATTACCTGTGCTGGGGATGAATCAAAATGTGGGCTTAAGTGTCCTTTAGATCCAAGGAGCATAGCCAGTCGCCCTGCCGGAGGAAGGGCAGCAGAACGCCAAGGGATAACATCTTGAACTTCTCCCAACCACGAACTTGTTTAACTTTCGGAGGTCATGGATGGGCCGCAGACACCCTGTCTTCTTCAGGATGAGGAAGTATCAAGAATAGAAGCCACGACCTCGGAGCTGCAACGGCATCTTCTCGACCACCCATTAGGCAAGGAGGTTGACTAATTACCGCTGCAGGAAGACCTGGGTTTGGCGGGTAGCCACGGTAAGGAAGGCCTTTCTTTGGGAAGAAAGTCTTTTTGGCCTGTTGTTTCTTCCGAGGGAGGGTGGAAGTCTTGCGCGAGAGATAGGTTGTGGTGACGAACTCCGTCTCTATCTCTGCGGCCTTATCTTCCATCGGCTTGCCAAAGAGCTGCTCGCCGAGGCAGGGTACGTCCAAGAGCTTCTCCTGCACCCACTGCTCCAAGTCCGAGGACTGGAGCCATGCCTGGCGACTGGCCCCACAGCCGCCACCCAAGCCGAGGACTCAAAACCATCATAGGCGGTAGGGAAGAGGTATTTTGAAGCAGTCCGCAAGACTTCAGCAGGGTACTGAACCTATTGAGGGGTTCGCCCTTGAGGCCCATGGAAAAACCTCCGAGCTCCTTGGCCAGATCGCACAAGAACATGCCTATGTATAATTCGTATGCTTGAATGCGACAGGAAAGCATGGACCCCTGGTAGGCCTTGTGGCCTAGGGCGTCAAGGGCTCTCGACTCCTGGCCCATGGGGACCAAAGAGTGCGATTTTGAGCTCTTTTGCTTTCTCATGGCCGATTCCACCACCATGGAAGTGTGGGGGAGTTGGATCTTTCTGAACCCAGGGCTGCACTGTACCTTGTACATGGTGTTGAGGCGCTTACTCACAATGGGAACCGAGGCGGGTGCCTACCACATGTGGAGTAGCAGCCTGAACAGGATGGGAGGGACCATGACAGTCAGAGACTCCCTAGGTGGGGACTCGTACTGGAGGATGTCGAGCTTTTCAGCTCGAGGATCCTCCTAGGTCTGGGTGGCCAAGTTAAGAGCCCGTGCCATGTCCCGAACAAACACCAGAAAAGGTGATCTCGGGCGGCAAGCGCTTCTGAGACACAGGCGGGGAGGGGTCCAATGGAAGGCCCCGGTGAATACCGGTTTCTGGGGAGGTGTCCCCATTGCATTCCCAGTCCAAGAACTCAGATGAGGAATCCGAACCGGGCAGGTCGTCCTGTCCAGCAGCCAAATCCTGCTTGGAGCTGGAGGCCCTGGATGATCTCACCCCCGAGGAACGGGAAGATGGGGGCAAGACCGATGTCGAGGACCATCACAAGGCCCGCGGCTCTCGGGGGTTTCCTGGATGCATTTCAGCATCCCATGCGAGGGAACCACGGTCTCTGGGTGCAAGCCAGCAAAGTTTGCTGTGAGCGCTTGCTGGGAAGCGATGAACGCAGAAATGCTGCGTTCCAGTTCCAGCATGAGAGATTCCCATGCGGGCGTGGGGCCCTGTGATACCCACCTCGGGGTCACTGGGTTGGGCGTCGAAGAGAAGAGGGGGTCCTTGCTGGGGCAGCCCTCAGGAGATCGGGCGTCTTCGCCGGAGGCCTCCATGTCTGCACGAGGTACTTTGCGGAGCCGCTCCTTGTACGACTCTCGGGAACGCTGAAGGGGGCTGAGCGACCAAGCGCAGGAGCGCTCGCGCTTGTCGGGAGCACCCGACAGTGACTTCGAGGCCTTATTCTTCTTCCACCGCTCCACTTCAGGGGACCCTTGGTCGGAGTGCTGCCTTGAGCGTGGGGGATCCCACTCATAAAGAGACGACCGAGGGTGCCACAGGGGATTCCTAGGTGGCCTTTCTGAAAATGTCTTCGGACTTCTGCTTACGACTGAGCAGGGGCTTTAGAGGACATTTTCTTACAAAGCAAACAGATCTCCGGATCATGATCAGCCCCGAGACACCGCAGGCAACAGTCATGGGGGAACGTAAGCGACATGTTCCTAGAGCAAGCATGTCCAACAGGTAGATCGCGATCTACCTGTAGATCGCGGAGAGGTCAGAGATAGATCGCCAGCCACACTTGGCTCCATCTCTCCAGCAGCTCGCCCCATCGCTAGGAGAGAGCTCATGCCGGAAGGTCGTCTGCCGAGGGCTTGCCGCTGCTGCTGATCCTTTCCCTGTCTTTTCTCCCTGCCTGCAGGAATCTTTCTTGTGGGTGTATTGGGGGCGCTTGTTGTTTTTGTGCCAAACGTTTGTGGGTACCCCAGGAGGCCACCGCCCGCGCCCCATGACGAGACGCCACAGGCCCAGCATCATACCTGGTCTCCTGCCTCTCAGAATCACCCATTCCTGCCCCCACCCCAACACCCCTTAGAAGTGTATTATATACCGGGCGATATCCATTCGCCCGGACTTTACCTGAATACACTTACCGTATTAGTTGTGTTGTGTGCTGGTCATTGGTCGCTTTATAGTTCACTTTCATTAAACGTTTTCGGACAGACACAACAAAGTGTCAAGAATTTGGTGATTTTGGCGGGCTTTTCCAATTTTGTCCTAACTTGCCTATGCCTTGCCTTCGAATTGGTTCAAACCTCTGTGACTTTTGCTTGCCTCTGCAATTTTATTTTGCCTAGTCTTTGCGTTGATTCTACACTGTGTGCAGAATTTATTAAATCGCGTGTGGTGGTATTTGAACTTGTTTGGTGGTGTTTGATTTTATCTGGTTTGCTGGACAGGTGTTTGAGTTTTTTTTATGATTGGTGGTATTTGATTATTGGTGCCAGTATGATGAATTCTTATTTTTACTTTTAGAACTGCATGTGTGGTTTTGGCATCTCCAGTCCTTGTATTGCACATCATCCAGTGGTCTTCAGTTCCACTTCATCTTTAATACTTTCGGACAGTGACAGTTTTGGACCAGATTCTGCCAGTGTTTATACTAACTAAGCAGATTTGGCCTTCTTACATCCGGCCACCCCAATATAACGAAGATGAGTGTTCCAAAGAAGAGCAAAACCTACCACTTTCATGATGAATGTGAAATGGACTACTTGTTCATCATGGTGAAAGACAAGTGTTGTTGTCTAATTTGTACCGCCCCAGTATCCTTGCCCAAAAAGGATAATCTGGAACGTCATTTAAGGCTCTGCACAGCAATAAGTTTGATGCTGATTTTCCACCCAAAGTGAAATTCGTAAACTGAAGCTCAAAGAACTTAAATCAAAATTGGCTACTCAGCAACAGTTGATGGCGAAGCCAAGGTCACATTCGGTCAACGCAACCATAGCATCCTTCAAGGTTCGCTGCCTGATCGCAAACCTTTCACTGAAGGGGAATTTGTAAAAGATTGTTTTCTTGAAGCAGCTGACAAACATTTTGAAGGATTTGAAAATAAGAAAGAGATCATAGCTGCTATTCAAGAATTACAATTGTCAAGAAACACCGTCGTGCGGCGAATAGAAAAGATGTGTGGAGACACAACTGAACAATTGTTGGAGGATGTTTCAAATTGTGTTGCTTTCTCACTTCAACTGGATGAATCTACAGACATAAGAGACATAGCCCAGTTACTACTCTTTATCTGGATGGTTTTTGAAGACTTCAGTGTTAAAGAAGAGCTACTTGGAATGATTTCTTTAAAAGGGAGAACTACCGGTCAGGCAATATTCAGTTCTTTCCATTCATTTCTGACAAAGTGTAATCTTCCATTGCATAGACTTGTTTCCATCACTACTGATGGAGCAAGAGCAATGACAGGTGATGTTAACGGTTTCATAGCCCTCTGTAGACAGCATGACGATTTCCCAGATTTCCTCTTACCACTGCATCATTCACCAGCACGTTTTGGCAAGCAAGAGACTCAATACAAAGACTGTCATGGACTTCACTTTTAAAATTGTAAATTCAGTTCGTGGAAGATCACTTCAAAGACGGCTTTTCAATCTTACTCTTGATAAAGGAGCGCAGAAATCATTTTGCACACAGATGTAAGGTGGCTAAGTAGGCACAAATTTCTGCAAAGATTTCGTGATTTGCTGAATGAAATAAGATTTTTAAAGGAGAGGGGAGATGACTAAGCAGAGTTGGAAGATGAGGAGTGGTTATGTGATCTGGCATTTCTTGCTGACTTTACAGGTGAACTAAGTGATATGAACCTTTAACTGAAGGGAATTCTTTGGATTAAAGCTGATTAATCTGTGAACTCAGTGTATTTGTTAAATCAGTCAGGGCCTAGTAGCAGCAGTTTAAGTTTAAATTTAAAACACAGAAGAGGGATTTCTGGTTAAATTTAGAACCCAGCAGAGAGCTTGAAGTTTAAATTTAATACTCAAATACTCAATCAGGGCTTAATAGCAGCAAAGTGCTTTAATTTAAATCAAATCAGATTATAACTTAGCATAAAAGGCAAAACAGGGTCAGTATTCTTTGAGTAATAAATAAAGTCTTCTAGAAACCTTTACAAAGAGGCCATCTACCTAGGGGGCAAGAGACCTGTGAAACTTTTTAAATAGGCGTTAAAGCCAGGGGGCAGGTCAATAGGCCATTTTGAAAGACTCCCTCTATCCAAGCAAGGACTGTTAATCACCCAAGACGTTGGTCACAGCTTACCTTAGAAAGCACAGGACAGGGTACTGTGTAGCAGCCCTCTTTTAATAAGTCATATTTCCCTCCCTCCCTACCCAACACCCACCCACCCCTGGGATAATCGTAGCTTTATAGGTATTTACACATCTTAAAGGAAAGGAGCTGCTCTCAGGTGCAGCTCTTTATCCAAATCAGTCATACATTCAGGACCTGAGATTAATTAAGCTTCAGGTGAACAAGGTATATTAAACATTTTAGATACATTTTTATTAGTATAAGCATCCACACCAACCCTTAGTAAGTAAAGAACTTAAAGATCAAAACACAAGCTTAAAACTAAGATGCAGACAGCAGTCCAGCAGCAAGATGGGGGCTTTCCAGTCTTTTGCACTGAGTGTCACATGTATGATTTTCTCCCAGTTGGTGAGAGGTCTTACGTGTGCACTAGGTGCAAGGAGTTCTTTGCTCTCAGGGAACAAGTCCGTTCTCTAGAGGCTAGAGTAGCAGACTTGGAAGACATAAGAAAGACAGAGAGGTACAGAGACAAGACCTACAGGGATATAGTCCTGATGTCCCACCTCCAGTCTGGCAGCATCCCTGTTGCCAGGAGGAGAGGTCACGTGACAAGAGAGCATCACCCTGGTGTGGCAGGAAGTAATCCTGTAACTAGGACCTGTTCTCCAGATGATGTAAAACCCTCTCGCACCGAGGAGGTTTCTCAAGGCCCCTGTGCCCAGGAGGGAAGGGTTAGGACAGCTGTTATAGTTAGTGATTCGATCATTAGGCATGTAGATAGCTGGGTGGCTGGTGGACATGAGGATCGCTTGGAAAACATGCCTGCCTGGAGCGAAGGTAGCGGACCTCACGCGCCACCTAGATAAGGTCTTAGATAGTGCTGGGGAGTAGTCTGCCATCTTGGTACATGTCGGTACCAATGACATAGGAAAATGTGGTAGGGAGGTTCTGGAGGCTAAATTTAGGCTTTTAGGTAGGAAGTTGAAATCCAGAACTTCCAGGGTAGCATTCTCCGAAATGCTTCCTGTTCCACGTGCAGGACCCAAAAGGCAGGCAGAGCTCCTGAGTCTCAATGCGTGGATGAGACGATGGTGCAAGGATGAGGGTTTTGGATTTGTTAGGAATTGGGGAACATTCTGGGGAAAGGAGGGGCTCTTCCGAAGGGATGGGCTTCACCTTAACCGGGATGAAACCAGGCTGCTGGCATTAACCTTTAAAAAGGAGATAGAGGAGCTTTTAAACTAGATAATAGGGGAAAGCCGACAGTCGCCCAAGAGCACATGGTTCGGAAGAAGGTATCCTTGAAGGATACTACCAAAAGTAGAGAGCTTCCAAAAAAGAGTAAAGTAGCCCAAATCCCCTTGAGTATGGTGCACACAGAGCTTAAAGAGTCCAAATTACCCATGCCTACCAATAGCCAGATTAATATGAATAAAATAGTCTCTAAAATGCTTGTATGCAAATGCAAGAAGTCTAAAAAATAAGATGGGAGAGTTAGAATATATAGCACTAAATGAGAGGTTTGATATGATTGGAATCTCAGAGACATGGTGGAAGGAGCACAACCAGTGGGACACTGATATATCTGGGTACAAACTACATCGTAATGATAGAACTGATCAAATTGGTGGAGGGGTTGCGCTCTATGTTAGAGAGGGCATTGAGTCAGAAAGAATTAAAGTTTTGCAGGAAACAAAATTTGCTGTAGAATCTCTATGGATTGAAATTCCATGTAAGAAGGGGAAGGCGATTGCAGTGGGGGTGTACTATCGACCACCTTGCCAGAATGAACAAATGGATGATGAAATGCTCAAATAAATCAAGGAAGCTAATAAAAGTTACAGCACAGTAAATGGGTGATTTCAATTACCCCGGTATCAACTGGGTCAGTGTCACTGCACAACATGTTAGTGAGATAAAGTTCCTAGATGAAATAAATGACTGCTTCTTGGAGCAGCTGGTTCATGAACCGACCAGAGGGGAAGCCATATTGGACCTAGACCTTAGTGGAACACAAGATTTGGTGCAAGAGATAAGGGTGTTGGGGCCACTTGGCAATAGTGATCATAGCATGATCGCATTTGATTTAATTAGTAGAAGAGGGATGGTAAGGAAATCCACAGTACTACCTTTTAACTTTCGAAAGGGAGACTATGATAAAATGAGGAAAACAGTTAAGAAAAAACTAAAAGGAGCAGTTGCAAAGGTTAAAGACTTACATCAAGCTTTGGGTGTTGTTTAAAAATACTATCTTCGAAGACCAGACCAGCTTTATTCCACGCATTAAGAAAAGCGGAAGGAAGTCCAAAAAACTGCCAGCATGGTTTAAAGGTGAGGTCAGAGAGGCTGTTGCCAAAAAAGCATCTTTCAGGAAATGGAAAAAAGAGCCAAATGATGAAAACTGGAAACAGCACAAGCACTGGCAAGTTACATGCAAGGCATTGCTAAGGCAGGCAAAGCGAGAATTTGAGAAGGAACTTGCTACGGAAGCAACAAAGCGTAATAAAGACTCTCAAGTACATTCGTAGCAAAAAACCTGTGTGAGTCTCAATTGGACTGTTAGATGATAGAGGGGTAAAAGGGGCAGTAAGAGGGGACAAGGCTATAGTGGAGAGACTGAATGAATTCTTTGCTTCGGTCTTTACTGAGGAAGATGTAGGGATGTTACCCATGACTGAAGTGGTATTTAAAGGTGATACTGCAGAGGAATTGAAAGAAATATCGCTACACTGGGAAGATGTATTACAACTATTTGATAACAAATCACCTGGACCGGATGGTATACATCCAAGGGTGTTGAAAGAACTGAAATATGAGATTGCAGACCTGCTATTAGTACTCTGTGAACTTTCATTAAAATCATCTGTAATACCTGAAGATTGGAGGATCGCCAATGTAACGCCAATTTTTTAAACGGGTTCCAGGGGTGATCCGGGAAACTACAGATCAGTGAGCCTGACGTCAGTACCGGTAAAAATGATAGAAACCATCATAAAGAACAAAATTACTCAGCATGTAGATAGTCATGGCCTAATGGGAGACAGCCAACATGGCTTTAGACAAGGAAGATCTTGTCTTACTAATCTGTTATGTTTTTTTGAAGGTGTAAATAAACAGGTAGACAAAGGAGAGTTGGTTGATATAGTGTATTTAGACTTTCAGAAAGCCTTTGACAAGGTCCCTCATCAGAGACATTTGGCAAAACTAAAAAGTCATAGAATAGGAGTCAGTGTACTACTGTGGATCAGGAACTGGTTAAAAGATAGAAAGCAGAGGTTAGGACTAAATGGCCAATTTTCCCAATGGAAAAAGGTTAATAGTGGAGTACCCCAGGGATCTGTGCTAGGTCTGCTGCTTTTTGACATATTCATACATGACATGGAAAAGGGAATAACAAGTGAGGTTATCAAATTTGCAGATGACACAAAACTATTGAAAGTTGTTAAAACCCAAGAGGATTGTGGAAAATTGCAAGAGAATCTTGATAAATTGGAAGACTGGCCTTCCAAATGGCAGATGAAATTTAATGTGAACAAGTGCAAAGTTATGCACCTAGGAAAGAACAACCCAAACTATGGTCACATGATGCAAGGTTCCACATTGGGAACCACCACCCAGGAAAAAGATTTAGGCGTCATTGTGGATAACATGTTGAAACCCTCTGCCCAGTGTGCAGTGGCGGCCAAAAGAGCAAATAGAATGCTAGGTATCATAAGGAAAATAATGGAAAATAAAACAAAGGATATTATAATTACTCTGTATCTTTCCATGGTGCGACCACACCTTGAATACTGTGTGCAATTCTGGTCGCCGTAGAGCGTTATTAGAAAAGGTACAGAGAAGAGCCACCAAAATGGTAAGGGGGATGGAAGGCTACTCCTATGAGGAGAGGCTAAAAAGGTTAGGGCTCTTCAACCTGGAAAAGAGACGGCTGAGGGGAGATATGATAGAGGTCTATAAATTAATGAATGGAATGGAACGGGTAAACGTAGATCGATTGTTTACGTTATCAGAATATAGAAAGACTAGGGGACATGTAATGAAGTTACAGAGTTAACTATTTAAGACAAATAAGAGAAAATATTTTTTCACTCAACGTGTAATCAAACTCTGGAATTTGTTATCGGAGTATGTAGTAAACGCTGTTAGTGTAGTTGGGTTTAAAAAAGGTTTGGACAAGTTCCTGGAGGTAAGGTCCATAAACCATTATTAAAAAGGGATCCAGGATATCAATGCTTGACCCAATACAAGCATTGTGGAACCTGTGTCTTTTGGGGAAACTTCTAGGTACGTATTGTGATAGGCTATGGCCTAGAATAGCCTGCATAGCCTGCAGGAGTAAGAAAGGCCTGTAAGTTAGGCCTGAGTCCCAACCACCACTTGAGAATATTACAGCTGAGCAGAGCCGAAAGCCAGTAGAAGTTAGAAAACTGCTTTAAACTGCTTTGATAAGAATGCAAGAATCTTCTATTTAGCTCCTTTATGTTGGTAACAGATGTGTTCCAGTATCTTGCTTTCACACATTCTCTAAGCCGAGGAGGGACCTTGTAGCAGAATGTGTTATGTCTAGAAACTGAGCCATGGCTAGGGAGGCCTGAGCAGGGGGAACAGGTGTTAAACCCGGTCAGAGATCCCCATTGGATGGGGGTGGGAGGGGGCACCGGGACCAATGAGGAGTTTGTCTGTATATAACTGATGAAGAAAGGTATAAAAGATGTTGTTTTGTTGAACTCCATTGCTCAGACCATTTTGAATGTGACAGTGCCTGAGACTGTGCACAAATAAATTGGCTTGAATCTTAGTAAATTGACTCCTGGTTTTATTTATTGCGGACACTTCACTACAACATATTCCTGGTGCGTTGGCCGGGAAGGTGGGGTACGTGAATGGTGCGCAAGTGAATACTACCACGTATTACCGCCTCCAGGTTTGGTCTGGCTGGAACCACGGCCGACCGACAGCGGAGAGGATCCCAGGCGCCGCCGGTCCCCTTTCATCGGAGGGTTCCGCCCTGCCTCAGCGGCTTGCTGGGTCTGGCCGGCCAACACCTCAAACCCTGAGGGGAGTCCAGGATTCAACCCAAGGAGGGTTTGGTTGCGCAGCGCATTAGCTACCGGATCCGGTGAGTAATGATTTTTCTGGTTCTTAGTCAGTTAGCTCTGGGAATGTCTCGAGACTAATATGGTATGGTAATGGTAAAGGGAGTCTGATCAACTTCCAGGGCAGTCCTAGTAACCCTGCATGAGTGTGCGCGGGGCGAAGCCACTGACCCTTTTGGTTTGGTAAATTTTGGTTTGTCAGTTAGCCCGGGAATTTGGAAAATATTAGCATGTTTGGTTGTGTGACGTGTGCTTGAGAGGTCTTGCAATACAGACCAAGCGAGAGCGGACTCCTAAGTAGCGCAGTTCTTGGCCGGGCGACCGCGCCCACGTCGCGAAAAGGAGGAAGCGTTCGGTGTTTGTCCCCCTTATTGTTCTGTGGGCTGTGCGGACCCCTTACCCGTAGCCATCCTACCCACCCTTTCTGTTTGCTGTCTTGTACGTCATACGTCATAATGGGAGAGGTGGAGTCCGTACAAACTCCGCTGAACTGTATGATCACGAATTTCAAGAAGGGGTTTAGTGGAGATTATGGAGAAAAAATGACACCGACCCGCTTAGAAATATTGTGTAGTAGGGTGTGGCCGGTACTGGACGCCGTGTGGCCACCAGAAGGTACTTTTGATGTCAAAATTATGTCCCAAGTGCACAAGGTGGTGCGTAGATATAGTCCCGAACAGTTTTCCTATATAGACTCCTGGCTAGATATCTGTGAGAAACAATCCCCTTGGATGAAGCGTTGCTGTGAGGGGCAGTGCAGAAATATGTTAGCAACTTCAACGGGAGTCCCTGCTAAGAAAGAAAAGCCCCCTATTTATGCAGCCCTAGAGCCTCCAGAGGTCCCGGGTTATCCACCTACATTTCTGTATACTCCAGTCCCGTCAGCTCCGTTAGTACCCCGAGTAGAGCCAGAGGTGGAAAGATTACCTCCAGCTGAGGTACCCCCACCCGATCACCCACCTCCACCACTTCCAACACCTGAGGACCAGATCCCTCCCCCCAGGAGAAGTCGGAGCCCTAGTCCTGAGCAGAGCTCTGCAGAGGACACATCATCCCCTGAAGGATCTGCCAGCGGAGAGTCAGATGCCAGTCCAGGGTCGTCCACTAGTCTAAGCACCAGCAGCAGAATTACCACCGGGTCCGCAAATATGCGTTACGCCCTTAGAAGCAGGACAGCGGGCCCGAGAGAAGTTCGCCAAATGCCACTGCGGCAGGTCCCAGGATTACCTATTGTAAATGAAGAGGGTCAGGTTGTGGTCGGACCGACCAGTCTAGTTTACGTGTCCTTCTCCACAACGGACTTATTAAACTGGAAAACACATTATGCCTCCTATACTGAGAAACCCCAAGAGTTGACAGAATTGATGTCTAGTATTATGCAGACCCACCAGCCTACCTGGTCCGACTGCCGCCAGCTCTTGGCTACCCTTTTTACTACTGAAGAGCGGGCACGGATAGTGCGAGCAACCAATTGATAGTTGGAAGAGAACCCTGAAGACGGGAGAGACCTAAATCCCCAACAGGCAGCAGCTGTAGATTTCCCAAACGAAGATCCAAAGTGGGACCCAAATAGTGCAGATGGAGAGAAGACCCTCACCCGGTTCCACCAGGCCTTACTGCAGGGCCTGAAGAAGGGAGGTCAGAGAGCTATGAATGTTGGGAAAGTAGCGGACGTTCTTCAGCGCCCAGATGAAAGTCCAGCTGCTTTCTATGAACGATTAACTGAAGCCTATAGACTTTACATCCCATATGACCCAGCAGCCCAGGAGAATTTACGTATGGTGAACGCCGCTTTTGTGAGTGAGTCCCAGGGAGACATAAAACGAAAACTGCAGAAATTAGAAGGATTTGCGGGCATGAACTCAGCACAGTTAATGGAAGTCGCACAAAAGGTATTCGTGAATCGTGATCAAGAATGCAAAAGAGAAAGTGAAAGAAAGATGAAGAAGAAGGCAGATCTGCTTGCTGCAGCACTAGTTGAGGGACGAGGAGGAGGATATCCTAATAGAAGAGCCAAAGGATGGGGAAGGGGCTGAGGGAGCACTCGGCCCCCCTTAGGTGCAAATCAGTGTGCTTATTGTAAAGAGGAAGGACACTGGAAGAACGAGTGCCCGAACATTGGCTCCACCACCTGGAGGGGAGGCGGGAGCGCTAGGAGAGTGGGGGGGGGGGCGATTCCAGCAGCGAGGGGGGATGCAGCGCGCACAGTTTCAGCAGCAAGAAGAGGCAGCCATAGAGGGAGTGGCAACCGCCGAGGACTATTTTATGGATGAAGACTAGGCCAGACCGGGCTCCAAGTTCTTCCTGGGTCCCCAGGAGCCTATGGTCAATTTAAAGATTGGGGACCAGCATATGGACTTCATGGTAGACACAGGGGCCGAGCATTCAGTAGTAGCCAAGCCTGTGGCCCCTGTGTCCTCTCGATCTGTCACAATCGTGGGAGCTACTGGAACTAGAACCACAAGACCTTTTCTGCAGAACCATGTCTTGTGAACTAGAGGGACAGAAGATAACACACCAGTTCCTGTATATTTTATTTATTTTATTTATTTTACATTTCTTATATACCGCACTATTTACGATCAGCGCGGTTTACATAAAACAAAACAGAATCCGACAATGAACAAGAGTCAGGTCATTACAATGAACAGGAGCAATCAACTTGGATAACGGGGGAAACTATGTACAGTCAAACCTCGGTTTTCATGATTAATCCGTTCAAAAAAGTCTGACTAAAACCGAAACGGACTAAAACCGAAGCAAGATTTCCCATAAGAAATAATGTAAATTCAATTAATCCGTTCCAGACACCCAAAAATATTGACAAAAAATACATTTTATAGAGAATAACTATCTTTTTACATACAGAAAACAATGAGAAATACATATAAATGACTAATGAAATGGATAAATGAGCATGTAACATCACTTTTACCTTTATTGAAGACTTTTGTTGGCATATGGGACGCACTCCAGCCAGCTCCAGCTGCTCTCCCTTCTGGGGATCGAGCAATCACCACCAGCAGCGGAGGTGGGAACAGCCATCTTGGCCGTCTGCACAATCGGGGCTCCAGCCTGCCTTTTAACTTAGCAGCCATCACACCCAGTTACCAAGCTCACAGTGTCAGGAGAGGTAGTGCCAATGTCAGCAAAAGTAAGGGCACCAGAAAGAGGACAGTGCCCGAAGTCACACCAGCCTGTAGGGCAGCCACTCCTACACAGTGTCGGGAGAGGTGGAGAGGCAGTGTCAGCCAAGCAGCAGGCAGTTGAGAAACAGTGGGACAGAGCGTCTTAGGCTGCCTCCGGCCCCCCTAAGGTAGTAGCCTGACACAGGTGAGAGTCAGAGAACAGCGTGGGGCTGTGCCAGCAGGAGCCTGCAGCTGCAGACTGCAAGGTTTCAAGGAGAGGCCGCGTGTGCAGGCCTGCAGGACACCCAGAATCCAATCGGGAGGGCAGGGGCCCCGGCGGGAGACTGGGCCGCCAAGGAGAAGCAGATTCGGTCACCAGCTCCTGTCCCGGTTCAAGGGATGTGCAGGGGAAGAGGCAGCAGGCAGACGTCAATCGGGGGAGAGTCCGGGGCAGGAAGCAGTTTCGGGCAGGCCACGCTGGAGCGTTGAACTCCTCGGCTCCCCAGAGGTCCCGCAGAATCGCTGGCTCAAGCTCCGTGGGAGATCGCTGGCTCACGCTAATCCATGGCAGGTACGGGGGGGGGGGGGGGGGGTAAAATGCTGTACGAAAACCGAAACAAAATCTTGATGAAAAAAGTCAACGAAAACCGAATCGTACGAAAACCAGGGCATACGAAAACCGAGGTTTGACTGTACATAAATGGAATACTGAAATTGGTAAACTATGTACACAGATGGGATAATGAAATTGGTAACTGTATATATGTGAGATGGGGTCATTGTGTGTTGTTCGTACCTGGTGGCTGGGGTTCGAGGGAGGCTGTGAGGTATTTAATGAAGAGGAGGTGTTTTAAGGCCTTCCTGAACTGGCTCAAATTGGGGATAGCTCTGATGTGTGGTGGTAAGGAGTTCCAGAGGCTTGGTGCGCTCAGGCTGTAGGCTCTATCTGAAGTTGATATGGCGCATCTTGTCATAGCTTTTGGTATTGCTAGCATGTTGGTTGCAGCAGTTCTTCTTATCCTGTTGGGCATGGGTTGTTGTATGAGGTCACATATTGAAGAAGAGTATAACCCATTGATGGCCTTGAATGTCATCACTAAGATCTTGAAGTTAATCCTGGCTTGGATGGGGAGCCAGTGCAGCTGCATCAGGAGGGGTGTGATGTGCTCTCTCCTTGGAGCTCCTAAAAGGATTCGCGCAGCGCTGTTCATGGCGAGTTGTAAGGGATGTAAGGTTGCTTGAGGGAGACCTTGTAGGATGGCGTTTGCATAATCAAAATGAGGGATGATGAGGGCTTGGTAGATGGTACGGAAGTCACTCAGCTCGAGTAGCGGGCGTATGTGTCTGAGGGATCTGATCTTGAAGTAGATCGCTCTTACTGTTTTTGCTATGTGCTGCTTCATGTTGAGGTTCTGATCCAATGTGACTCCGAGGTATCGTATGGCTGATTTTACTTGCAGCTTGGCGTTGTCTACTTCCAAGTGGTTAGGTGGAATAAACTCAAGATTTCTAGAGATGAATAGGACCTGAATGCCTGAATGCCCAGTTCCCCTGTTGGGCCGAGACATGCTCGCGAAACTCCAAGCACAGATATCCTTTGTTGAAGGGGGAAAAATGGAAATGACTATAAACTCAAAATCTGCTGGCCTGATGGTATTAACTGTCCCCCGAGAAGAAGAATGGCGGTGCTATTTACCTGCATCCAAAGCAGCAAGCTCCTGTATACCTACCAGCATTGCAGCCCCGCCTGGAGTATGGGCAGAGAATAATCCACCTGGCCTAGCGAAGAATATAGCTCCTGTGCTTGTCACCCTTAAACCAGGAGCAGAACCAGTGCATGTGCGTCAGTATCCCCTCCCACGACCAGCAATTGAAGGTATTCATCGTCACTTGAAGAAATTACTGCAGTATGGACTCCTCAGAGAATGCCAATCGCCCTGGAACACCCCCCTTCTCCCAATCAAGAAGCCTGGGACGGGTGACTACCGCCCAGTGCAAGACCTACGTCGAGTAAACAGTGCAGCTGAAACCATACATCCAGTAGTACCAAATCCTTACACCCTCCTGGGACTGATTCCAGCAGAAGCCACTCATTTTACTGTTTTGGACTTAAAAGATGCCTTTTTCTGTATACGCCTGGCATCTTCTAGTCAGCTTCTGTTTGCATTTGAATGGGAAAACCCTACCACAGGAAGACGAGGACAACTCACTTGGACTCAATTGCCACAAGGATTCAAGAATTCACCCACTATCTTCAGTGCAGCCCTCAACCAAGATCTGTCAAGTTACCCTGTGACTCCGGGAAAAAGAATCTTACTCCAATATGTAGATGATTTGCTTATAGCCACCAACAATGAAACTGACTGTGTGCAAGCTACCAGTGATCTCTTGCACCTCTTGAATGAAGCCGGATACAAGGTCTCCAGAGCCAAGGTGCAATTGTGTCAGACAGAAGTGAAATACCTAGGGTTCCATCTGTCCAAAGGAACCCGGAAATTAGGACTGGAGCGAAAAGAAGCAGTATGCCGTATCCCAACCCCCACCACCAGAAAACAGGTGCGGGCCTTCCTGGGAGCTGCAGGCTATTGCCGCATATGGATACCAAATTTTGCGCTCATGGCAAAACCCTTGTACCAAGTCACGAAGGGAGTGGAACGATCTCCCCTGGAATGGGGCCCAGAACAAGAAAAAGTGTTTAAATCCCTGAAAACAGCATTGATGTCGTCCCCAGCCTTGGGACTACCAGATGTGCAGAAACCATTTCGTCTATATGTCCATGAGTCAGGTGGAAACGCATTGGGAGTCTTGACCCAGCCCCTTGGGTCTTGGCAACGACCTGTAGCCTACCTGTCAAACAGTTGGATCCTGTTGCCAAAGGATGGCCACCTTGCCTGAGAGCTGTAGCAGCTACAGCCCTCTTAGTGAGCGAAGCTGACAAGCTCACCTTAGGACAAAATCTTCAAGTGACCGTACCACATTCTGTTTTAACCCTGATGGAACACAAAGGAAACCACTGGCTCACTAACGCTCGAATGTTGAAGTATCAAAGTACGCTATGTGAAAATTCTCGACTGAAATTGAGTGTCAGCCAAACTCTGAACCCAGCTACCCTATTGCCAGCCGGTCCAGGCCCTCCTGACCATGATTGCTTGGAAGTAATGGACACCGTATACTCAAGCCGCCCAGATTTAACTGATGTCCCCTTGAGCCACCCAGACAAAACTTTCTTCGTGGATGGAAGTAGCCTCATAATTGACGGACAGCAATGTGCTGGTTATGCAGTGGTGACCCTGGACATGGTAGTACAATCGTCAGCCCTGGCCCCAGGAACCTCAGCACAGAAGGCTGAATTGATAGCCCTCACACGCGCACTCAAAATTGGAACAGGAATCAGCTTGAACGTATACACAGATTCCAAATATGCTTTCACAACACTACATGTCCATGGAGCCCTGTACAAGGAGCGTGGATTGATCACCTCGGGAGGCAAGTCTGTCAAGTATGGCCCAGAAATATTGACCCTATTGGAAGCCGTATGGGCCCCCAAACACATTGCTGTAATGCATTGTCGAGGCCATCGGACTGGAGATGGAGAAGTGTCCCGAGGAAACAGATTTGCCGATGCCGCAGCCTGAGAAGCGGCCATTGCTGGACAAATTACTACCCCCAGTGTAGCAATTCAAGCAGCCATATTCCCAGTGCCTCTTAGTGCATGGACGCCCCGATACACCCAGAATGAGATGGACTATTACTGTCGACATGAGGGGGGGCAACTATCAGAGACTGGATGGATAGTGTTGCCACCGTCCGAAGGGAGCTCAACCCCTGGTATGACTGATTCCTGAGGCACTAGGCCCTGCTTTTGTCCAAGCCTTCCATCAAGCCACACACTATGGAAAAACTAAAATGGAAAACGCTCTGAGACCATACTTCTATATCTCATTGCTGGGACCTTTGACCACCTCAGTAGCCCGAAGATGTGTGACTTGTGCCAAGAACAACGCCCGACAAGGTCCTGTCCCACCCCCAAGAGTTCAGTCAGTAGGAGTTACCCCCATGGGAAATATTCAAATAGACTTTGCAGAGATGCCACGAGCAAATGGATATCATTACTTGTTAGTCCTAGTCTGTACCTTTTCCGGATGGGTGGAAGCTTTTCCCACCAGAACTGAGAAGGCCAGGGAAGTCACGAAAGCCTTGCTCCAGGAGATCATCCCTCGGTTTGGAATACCTTTGACCATGGGGTCAGACAATGGGCCCTCTTTTGTGTCACAAGTAACCCAGCAGCTAGCCCATGCTCTGCAAATACGATGGAAGCTACACACAGCTTACAGAGCCCAGAGTTCAGGGAAAGTGGAGAGAATGAACCGGACCCTGAAGTCCCAGTTATCCAAGCTTTGTCAGGAAGTCCACTTAAAGTGGCCCCAAGTTCTTCCCATAGCCCTTCTCCGAATACGTTCAGCCCCCACCACGCCATTAGGAGTATCCCCGTTTGAGATTTTGTATGGAGGTCCCCGCCCATAATTCAGGGGATAAGGGGGGATATGAATCAGATTGGATCAGCGATCACTAGGCAAGAATTGTTGGCTCTAAGTTCTGTTTTGCAGGGCCTTCATACCTGGGTGCAGGACCGGTTGCCTATCAATCTAACAGAGCCATCGCATCCTTTCAAGCCTGGAGCCTCGGTGTGGGTAAAAGAGTGGAAGAAGACACTGTTGGCGCCTCATTGGAAAGGGCCATATGTCGTTTTGCTATCAACCCCAACGGCAGTCAAAGTAGCAGAAATCGACTCCTGGATCCACCAGCAGTTCCTGAGAGTCGCCCCTGGACCTCAATCGCTAATCCTGCATCACCGTTGCGACTCATGCTGCGAAGAAAAGATCCATCCTCGTAATGACTGTGCTAACCTGCTCCTGGATGTCAAAGGAAAGACGTCCTCCAGTTTTACATTACCTACCTTTCAGACTTTATTAATCACCAAAGACTATGATCATGATGATTACTGTTTCATTCTTGCGGTAGCCCTAGGACTCTTGAGAACCACTCTTGCTTTGCCAACTTGCGCAGCCTGTATAACCACCACCCGGACTGGAATGCAAGTCACTCAGACTCTAATTTATCACTCTTACTATACTTGTACTGGCATAGGGAATAGTTGACAGAATCACCAAAGAATAAGCGAAGGAATAAGAACACTGACGATTGCTATTAACGATTCAAGCAGTAACCATTGATAGGGAAGCCCTTGTACTCTGGCAGCCTGAATAATATATTCTGAGCGAAGAAAAAACAGGACCTGCTACAGAAAATATACAGACTGCTTTCTTGTATGCTGACCCTTTTTGGGGTGGAGAGATAATATCCTTGTTGCTCTTCCCTCACTGAGCAGATGCTCTGATTTACGGGGCACTTTTTCTCCAGTATATCAGTATGGAGCACTGTTCTGGGCAACATCAAATCGCCCCTTGAGAAATGTGACTAGTTAAAGCAGACCATATAACTCACAACCAGCCAAAATAACATTGATTGATAAGGGATCACTTTTATTTTTTGAACCAGGAGCTAACTTGTGTGGTCCTATTCCAGAACTTCCAACTTTTTTATTAACCATGTCCAATACACAATCTTACACTGTGGCTCTGGCTAAATATGCACATGCTCCTGAATCCACCTCCTCAGTTTCATTTGTTTCAGGGCAGGTCGGCACCCTTAGGAATGGGCTGAAGTGGAACTCTTGGATCCCCATGGCCACTTCCAAGACTCATAAGAATTCCTTCAAGCCGCCAAGTGAGCACCCTTCAGTCAATCTAATAGCAACCTCTGTGGACAGGATTCACCCAGGTTCTTTACCAAGTTTTCTGGATCCTTGCTAGAAAGCAGGCTTCCCAGAAAGGAAGGCTTTCTGAGACAAGACTTGAAGGCCATATAATGCCAACCATTTGCATAGCTAAAGCCATCAACTGGCCACAATCACCATTGAAGGTTTCTCTGATCAGACCATACAAGGTGTCTGCCACAAATGCGGCCCATGAGTTCAGGCAGGCCACTGCTGCACCAAAAGCAGAAGTGCCCTGGCCATGAGACCAGCACGGAGTGCTATCTAGGAACCCAAGGCTGAAATTGCGAATGCATTCTTCAGCAGAGTCTCTACCCTATCATGAGCACCTCCTAGTGCCTTCCATTGGAACTGTGGTGTGCTTTGTCATCACTATGACTAGGGTGCCCACACATGCACCTAAAAAGCTGGTTCAACTTGCCCTTGGATATGATCAGGCCAAGGATCGGTCCCTTAAGGACCAACTCCAGTGAAAACCAGGAGCTTCTCCAATGTCTTTGGCAGCAGGAAAAACCCCAAAGAGTGACAGATGCCCTTCAAAATTGGATTTTTCCTTGGGTGACAGATTGGGAGCAGGCTCTTTGAGCCCCAACCTGTCACCCAAGCATCCTGAATCAATGACATCCTCCAAACAGAAAAGACAGACCACCAATAAGCTCTTGTTCTCCAGAAAAGGGAGTTCCCCTTCTAAATTTAACTCACCTTCTGACAGGAGGGAATCCTCTTCTGCTGCCTAGCTTATCCCTGCAGGCCAGGCTCTTGGTGTAACGCTGGGCAAATGGCCAAGGCAGAGCTTGGATTTCCTTACGGGAGAGATCCTCAGTTTATAAAATTGCTGTATTACACCTTCCCAGTTTATAGAGATTTGCTGCAATTACTTCCGACCCTCCTGGAGGAGATTTCCAAGCAGTTAACATGACTAAGAGCACAGAAGCTATTTCAGCAACTGCTGGTCTCCTCTGGGTAAGAAGCTTTCCTGTGGGAGGATTCAAGATGGCGGCAATCTAGCAGTCCTGCTCCACAGGATCGGCTATGTTTCATTTCTGCTTTTAGTGGTTACTTTTTGTTTGGGAGTAATTCCTTGCCCCTAATGTAGAATAGAAAGGGGAAGTTAAAAACTTACCGTGTGAGTGATTCCCTCCCTGGTCAGCAGCATATTATGCAGTTTGTTATTCCCAGGGCAAAAGAGTCTGTCGGTTGGAGTGCTTGAGCTGGCAGCGAGGCAGCTTTTTCAGCATCAGACTGAAGTCTCAGCCCCAAACAGCACCATCCGCCTGTTGAGCCAAGACTGCTGTCAAGTCTAGTGCAACTTCAAACTATAGCAGCTGAGGACCAGCCGTCTGGATTGGTCTTGAAAGAAGGTAAGCTGCCAGTGATTGGAGTGCTGAGCCGTTTATGGAAGTGCCTTGTAAGCAGAAAGAAGAGGCCATTCCAGCTGCTGGTACTCAAACGCCGGTGTCGGTGAATGTTTCTGAAGATCTTGCTATCTAGCAAGCAGAGCTTCCTCGAACAAAACAACTTCGCACCGGCACTCTGGTCAAACCTGCGGTGGTCACGCTGGATGCAATTTGGACTGCTATTGTTCAGCTGGAGGGTCAGTCTCCAAGCATCTCAAAACAGTGGGATTCCACTCAGGCACTTCAGGTAAAATTGCAGGAGGCAGCTCATTCTGCTCTGAAGCGTTGGAAACTTTAACTTCCCAGGCACAATCTTTACAGACTATGGGCCAGTCCCTCATACTGGATTACTGTAATATACAATTAGAGAAATTTGAGAATTTTTCTAAGCATCTGAATTTAAGATTTGTTAATTTTCCCAAATCATCTATGATTTCTCCCATGGAATTATTCATGAAGTACCTGATGGAAAGTTTGGCAGTTCCTGAGAAGGCTATCTCCTCTACCTCTAGGGTGTATTATTTACCTATTAAGAAGAGGTCTAGTAATGTTGTAGCAGATAATGGTCAGGAGGGGCATCAATGGATACTCTGAATCTGACTCAAGTATTGGAAGATTCCATGGTTGAAGGATCACAGAGAGCAACCTTGATGGTATCCTTTGTCCTCGAGCTCAATAGAGCCTGGATCCTTAGACTTTTCTTTTGTGACAGAGAAAAAAATATTTCTTAGTCAAAAAGTCTGGGTTTTTCCAGACCTTTCTTTTTAATTCAAACTAAGCGACATCAATTTTGCCTGATGTGTCGAGAAGTGGAATCTTTAGGTATTTCCTTTTTCCTTAGATTTCATTGTAAACATATGTTGAAAGTTGATAATAATAGATAAATATTTTACAAACCTAAGCAAATGCAAAGTTTTCTGGTTGCATAGAATCCTTCTGGCTCTTTGGTGGTCACAGCTCACCCAGCTGAAGTTCTGATTCTCATCCTGGATGCAATAAGATAGGGTTTAAGCTGACCTTTCTTTGTGTACTATTTCTTTAGTCTATTTGATTGTTAATATCTGCCTCCTTTTTTGTTTAATGCGATCCTCCTCATCTAAACTGGTGGGCTTATAGGGTGGAGTACATTTAATTTCTTTTTTCCATATGTAACTTTTTTGCTATTTATGGTGATTTTTACTTTGCTTGATTCATACTATTGAAATGATTTATAAATAAAAAGACTTTAAATTTTTTTTTAAAAAAGCATCTTTCCTGTGGCCCCAAAGTGTCTTTCGGACTGGAGACCAGGATCACCTCTACCCTCCACAGAGCCCTCAATAGACTGCCAAGGACTATAGTACCCGTATGGTCAACTACATTGAATACCAGACACTGTTCGGAGTAGTGCTTTCTATGAGCCAGTCGTCAAAGTAAGGAAAGACAAAACCCCCCAGTGTACGGAGATAGGCCGTTATCACTGCAAGGCACTTGTGAAGACTCGGGGTGCTGAGGCCAGTCCGAAGGGTAACACTGGGTACTGAAAGTTCTGTCTTCCAGGACAAATCTGGGATATTTTCAATAGGTGGGATGGAGTGGTATGTGGGTATACACATCCTTTAGATTCAGGGAGCATAGCCAATTATCTTTCTGAAGATAAGGGAGCAAGGTTCCCAGAGAAACCATCCTGAACTTTACTCACACCAGGTCTCAGATCCAGGATGGGCCAAACCCCACCCTCCACCCCCCTGTCTTTTTGGGGACCAGAAAGTACCTGGAGAAAAATCCCTATCCAAATTGTTCCTGAGGCACGGGTTCGATGGCCAGATCAGCCAAGGAGGCTGGAGATTTCCCCCTGAAGAAAGTCTTGATTCAGAGAGTTGAGGGGAAATACCCTTGGGGAGGGGTGGGGGCAATGAGGTGGCAGTTCATCAAAGTGCAACATGTAGCGGCTTTGGACAATCTGTAGCACCCATATGTCTGAAGTGCTGACTCTCTACCTGTGGGCAAAGAAAGCGAGCCTTCCCCCCCACCAAAGGATTCCTCTCTGTGGTCACCGGTACATTGGCTATACTCCAAAGAAACCAGTCAAAACCTCATCCCTGGCTTGGGCTGAAGGGCAGGATGAGCTTTTTGAACTTCTCCCAATGTTGCGGGCAAGGAATCTGGGGCTTTTGCTGGGCAGCATGAGGACCAGGAAAGTACCTGCACTGATGGTTATTAGGCCTTCTTCTGGCCTCCCCCTTGATACTTTTGTGATAGAGATCGGACGTGCATCTCGAGAGCCTGGTGAGGGTGATGTGCTGCTTCTCTATGATGAAAACAAAAAAGCGGAGCCTGGACTGGTATAAAAAACCTTGTTTATTGCGCCCCAACGCGTTTCGGCCACCGGCCTTCTTCAGGGGGTCTTAGAGAACACACCTCAAAATAGTAACAAAACATAAAAGTTAAAATCATAATATATAAAAAAAGATATTGTATTACATCAATAAATAAATAAATAGAATATTGATGAAATAATAAATAAAACCATAACTTACACATAGAGCATCTAAAGGACAAACTATTAATCCATAATAGTTAATTAAAAACAAAATAGATAAAAATATATTATAAAATACATATACACTGGAAAATAATGAATACCTTTTTAAAAAAGGGGGGGGGGGAAAAAAGAGAGAGACGAGGAGAAGCAAACATAAATAAATACCTTAGTAGGAGCAAATTGAATGTTATCCCGGAATGAGCCTACGGGATACTGACGGCTGACAATGAACAAATAAATTATTAAATAAGTAATAAATACTCACAAAGCAAATAAATACAATTCTAAAAGATCAATAATACATATTGACAAATGTATAACTAAATAATTAATTACATAAATAAATATACATATACATAAAAAAGTGTAAAAAACCACATGTACTGTATAAAAAACATTTATAAAAATAACAATTATAAAAGTAAAACTATATACATGTGTAATAAAAAACTTTTCATATATGAACACAACAAGGTACTTCAGGGAACACAAAAAAGCAAGTAAAGAAGAAATCATCATAGAACCCATATAAAAACGCATATAAAAATAATATGAAAAACACATGTAAACCATGTGAGAATTGTATAAAGAAATTATAAAAAAACCTATTCCAAAAACAAATTGTAAAAAGGTGGAGACACTTCTTAAATGTGCTTAAAAAGTGCATCAAAAAATTGTAATTTTAAAAATGCAGCTTATATAATGTGTTTGTTGTATTGCCAACAAATAGCTAAAAATATCAACCAGAAAACACAAAGTAGTAGAGGAAGATGGATGATTAGCCGAAATAATTCATGATAGAATTGAAGGTCACATCAAAAAAGTTATCTATTGTGACTTACATGTCATACTTATTGTACTGACAACTTATAACTAAAAATATGAACCGATTATGCTAAATGGAATAATGAGTAGAACAATAAAAAAACAATAAAAACAAAGTATTGAGTTAGACAAAGGATGAATATTTAAGAAATTTAAAAAAAAAACCAAACGGAAAATGAAATGTGGGGGCGAGCAGTACTCAACTATTTAAAAGGGAACCACAAACACCAGATCTATCACAACTTATTATATAAAGACCTTCGTTCACGGGATGGGGAACTTCTTAATTTGTGTTTGTTTTGTATTGAAAAACTTGCCAAGCAATATAGCGGTCTACTCCACTGCATTGTTGAAAGAGTTGAGCATCGATGGGCTGTGCTGGTAGAACGCCCAAAAAAAAGAAAGTTTTTCCCGCTAGTGCAGGTTTTAAATGGGCATTGAACTTTAAAAACGGCAATAATCGACATAATTAAAAATACTACTGTTGGCCACAATAACGGTAGACTCAAAGCCGATGGCCATATTCAAGAATATGGGCTTACAGTCAGAGTATATGATTAGATTGCGGTTATATTTGAAATAATGTATAAAACGAAACTAACCAAGAGTATCACCGTCGCTTGTGCTATTGTACTGTTGGCGCTAATGGGGTCAGGGCATATTGGAAAGGCGAGTACGCTTTGACACAACACACTGCTGGACAGGTTCCCGTAGTGCAAATAAACAGTGAAGGGGGACTGAATAAGAACAAACAAAATAAATATTAAATACATGTGTAATTAAATGTACAAAGAGGAGGAAGAAAACTTGCCGTGTGAGAACCTAGCAAGTCTGCTCTACAGAAAGTAGGTTGACTGCTGAAAATCGTGGACGTCCAAAGGATCGACGGTTTTGTACAGGTGTTAAAGGGGCAAACATTTGAAGCGGCCAAAAGATCGTTACAAATTATACGATACGGAATGCAAAACATGCTCTATTGGCCAAATTCGCTGTTTATAAGCAGAGCACAAAACACCATCGTTAAAACTATATGGACTCAAAATCAGAGTATGTCCATTAATATTGTATTATCTTCAAAGAAAGTAATTAAAAGGAGCTACCCAAGAAGCCAGCGTTTCTGTGCGATTGCAACTGTTAAACTAACGGAGTAGGGCGGCCGTACTAGGAAACGAACGCTTAAATACTAACATTTTCCCGCCGCTGCGGGTAAAGGGCACTGAGTGGACAAAACATGCAAAAAAATATATATTAAATACCTAGGAACATGTTACTCCTTTTGGTGAATTGTGTACACACCACACATTGAAACTGAGCAAAACACAATAATGAAAAA